>MBPM02000046.1:0-624348 GCA_001695595.3 Plasmopara viticola | reverse complement strand
GCAAGAAGTAAAGTGAATATATTTAGGTCCTCAGTTCGCTACCCTGTGCTACCTCTAAGCCTATATTTTAGATCCTTCTAGAAGGTTCGTCGTGAAGTCATCTAATGACATCATATCATACCAGTACCCAACCAGTATTTGCCGCAATCCTTCTGAACCTACCTCCTAGATCCTTCTAGAAGGTTCGTCGTGACGTCACATCAACAGCGGCGTCATATTATTAACACTCCCACTCGCCGCTAGTGCTGTACGCGCTTTGGTCCAATACCACTATCCTGCAGCAGGTACTTGAGTCGCTTTGTGCCTAGAGACTTAGTCAGCATATCTGCTTTTTGGTCCACCGTTTAGATGTACTCGACCACGATTATGTCCCGTGCCACGGCTTCCCGGATGAAGTGATGCAGAATGTCGACATGCTTGGTCCTGGCATTGTAACCAGTGTTGCTAGCAAGTTCTATTGCGCCTTGATTATCTTCCCAAACCAAAGTAGCTCCCACTTGCTGATGACCGAGATCCTTGAGAATCTCACGGACCCACAGTACTTCTTGAGTGCATAGGCTTAAAGCCATATACTCTGCCTCCGCTGAGCTTAGCGCCACTGTCCGCTGGTATTTCGACTTGAAATCCACTGGTGCGCCCCCGATCATGACCATGATTCCTGACACCGAACGTCGATCATCAATATTACTGCCCCAGTCCGCATTTTGTACGCTGTAGCTTGAACCTCGTTGGCGCTGCCGTCGTAGGTGATCCCAAATTCCCTCGTCGTCTTGAGATAACGAAGTGCGCGAATTGCGGCCTTCCAATGCTGCTGACCCGGTTTCTCCAAGAAACGCGATAGCTGTGTTACCACATACGCGATATCAGGACGCGTACCTGTCGTGATGTACAGCAAACATCCGATTAGGGACATGTACGGCTTCGACTGCATCTCTGCTTTCTTAACGTCCGTCGTTGGGGATTGCATCTTTGACAACTTTAAACCCGCTTCTGATGGATTAACCACTGCCTTCGCGTCTTGTTGGTTGAACCTGTTCACCACATCGTCAATGTACCGTGTCTGAAGGATCATGAGCGTGCTGCAGTTGCGATCATGGTCGATTTTTATTCCAACAATAAACTTGGCCTCGCCCAATTCTTTTATCTTGAATGAGTTCTTGAATGCAGCTTTAAAATCTTTAATCTCCTTGCTCGTCTTGGCAGCGATAATCACGTCGTCCACGTACAAGCAAACATAGACATAGTTGCCGTTCTTGCCCTTGACGTAGACGCACTGATCTGCTCCGCTGCTCCGAAAGCCCTTTGTAGGAAGACAACATGACTCGTCTTGTTCCATGCATTCGAAGCTTGCTTGAGACCGTAAATCGCCTTATCCAGCTTGCACACCATGTTTTCAGCATTGGCGATACCGTAAGGCACTTCCATGTATACCTCTTCCTTGAGATCACTGTTCAGGAATGCTGTGTCGACATCCAGTTGCTCTGTCATGTATCCCATCGTAACCACCACCGACAACACAACTCTGATAGAGTTCATGTTCGCTCCGGCGAGTATGTTTGAAGAAGTCAACACCAAATTTCTGCTTGAAGCCTTTGGCGACGAGTCGATCTTTGTAGCGCACCACTTGTCCCACTTCGTTGCGCTTCTTCGCAAAGACCCATCGGCATCCGATTTCCCGAACGCTCTCCTTCTTCGGCACCAGTGTCCATGAGCCGTTTACTTCATGAGCCTCGAGCTCTGTGTTTATTGCCTTCTGCCAGGCATGAGCGTCATCGCTATTGATCGCTTGCCGATATGTAGTTGGAGCGTCGTCCGCCTCGCCGACACTAGCAGCATCAGCTAACACAGCTTCAGCAATTAGTCCTTCATCATCGATCCTGGACCGCTTGGCACTTGGTGGATTGTCACAATCTTCCACCTTCTGCTCCCATTATATAAGCCATCTGTAAGAAGAAAGACAGGCTCTCGCTGGCATCTGATACAGCTCCACTTCATGCTCTGGCTTAACCTCATCAATTTCCACGTCGGGAGCATGATCCTCGACACCTTCCATTGGTTTTTCTGAATAAGGCTGTCGTGTGTCCTTGTCCTGGATATGTGCACCATTCTCGTCCTTGGTGACGAAGGTGATTGTCTCAACTTGTGGTGAGTCCGTAGTGTATATTCCATCCGCTTCGCGCTCGTCAAGTCGAACAGATCGTGCCACCTTGAGCTTGGAATTCTCTAAATCAAACACACGATACCCTTTCGCACTCTCTGCATACCCAAGAAACAAACGTCGAAAACTCTTGGAATCGAGCTTTGTCCTCTTTGCATCATTGACGTGAGCGAAACCTTGGGAACCAAATACTCGTAGATGCCCCAGCCCCGGCTTCTGCTTGAACGCCAATTCATACGGCGTATTCCTCGAGTTCGCTTTGTTCGTTGAGCGATTAATCAAGTATACCGCTGTACTTACTGCTTCTGCCCACCATTCAGTAGGGACCCCCTTGTAATGCACCATGCTTCGCGCCTTTTCCATTATTGTGCGGTTCATTCGCTCAGCGACACCGTTCTGTTGCGGGCTGTATGGCACTGTGCGTTGATGCAAAAATCCATTCCTGGTACAGATTCCGGCAACTTTCTTGTTCACGAACTCCGTCCCGTTGTCCGATCGCAGACACTTCAAGCGTTGTCCCCATTGGTTTTCGTAGAACGCTTTAAACTCGATCAGCTTAATTGGCACCTCATTCTTGTTCTTCATGAAGTACGCTACCACAAACTGCGAGAAATCATCCACAAAAAAAAGCACATATCGCGCGCCACCCTTCGAGACCGTTTTCATTGGTCCCATCACGTCCGTGTGCACGAGCTCCAGGACATGTGATGTCTTAGTAAGCGACCGTGACGGGAATGAATCAACCGTCTGCTTACCCTTCAGGCATCCCCCACACAGCTTTTCAATGTCCTGCCTTACCGCCGGCACGCCACTTGTCGCAAGCTGTGCTTCACCAAGCCGCTCTTCCCGGGATGTCCCAAGCGAGCATGCCAAAGATCCCATTCAGTATCAACCCCTGCGTACTCCACTAACCGAGCCTCTTCTTGCTCGCAGTCCAGGATGTACGCCTCACCGACTTTCTTGCCCATAGCAATCGCTCGTTGCGTACTCCAAATGATACAGGAGGAGCTCTCAAACTCCACCTTCATACCACGCTTAGCTAGCTTTCCAACCGACAAAAGGCGTCTGTCGAGTCCTGGAATGTGTAGGACTTCGACCATCTTGATACGCAACCCCTCCAATCCAGTAAGCTGGCCGTACCCTTGCCAGTCACCCGCAGCTTCTTGCCGTCCGCAATTGTGACCTCTGGATCAGCGTCCAATGCCTCGAATTAAAGAGATCACTCCGATGAGGTGTCATGTGCGAGGTAGCCCCACTGTCGATAAGCCAGTCGTCACAGTGCTGCTCACCAGCGGCAAAAACAGCATCATCAACCTCGAAGCCGTTCTTCTTCTGACAATCCCGCTTCAAATGTCCGACTTGGCCACACTTAAAACACTTGCCCCTCCGTTCTTCCGCGGATCGTTCCCTTTACGGCCATTGCCTTGGCCTTTATTGAAACGTCCTGCATTCACCTTGAACGCGCGCTCCGTAGACTCTTTCTTCTCAAGTCGCTCGTACCCTTCAGAAGCTTCTCTTTTACCTCGATCAAAGACACGTCCTTGGAGTTCTTCACAATCGACGAGAGAATTTCGTTTTCCTCTGGGAGACTGCTCAGAAAAATCACTAGTTAACGAACATCGTCAAGTGGTTCTCCCAACGTCTGCAGCCCCACGATCAGCTCATCGAAGCTGTCTAGGTGCTTCGACATCGCCACCCCATCAGCCATCTTGAATTCGTGGAGGCGACGGGTCATCGACACACGATTGTGCATCGTCGGGCGGTTGTAGAAGTCGCGCAGCGTATTCCACGCCATGATTGCCGTCGTGGCCGTCCGAATCTTCGTATGATGCTCAATTGCCACTCCCTGGGCGATAAGCCCAAGTGACTTCGTGTCGTTGAGCCCCCGTCTCGGTCATCTCCGCCTCAGGCTTGACCACTTGCACGTGCGCTAGCAGACCCTTCCTAGCCAGCGTCATGCGCATGGCAAACTCCCAGTGGAAGTAGTTTCCACTACCCAGGAGGACTCCACTTCTTGTCGTCGGCATTGGGATGGAGGGGAGGTTTGGGTGGAGTCTTGTGCGGCTGTTAACCTGTTGAGTTGTTGTGCGCAGGAGAAGGCAAAAAGTAAAGTGAATATATTTAGGTCCTTAGTTCGCTACCCTGTGCTACCTCTAAGCCTATCCTTCTAGATCCTTCTAGAAGGTTCGTCGTGACGTCATCTAATGACGTCATCATCATACCAGTACCCAACCGATATTTGCCGTAATCCCTCTGAGCCTATTCTCCTAGATCCTTCTAAAAGGTTCGTCGTGACGTCACATCAACAGCGGCGCCATATTATTAACAGTAATATATAAATAAATTGCACTTTAAGTCCTCGTTAAGCATGTCTAATATAATTACAAATTGCTTCAAGATGACATACTCGTTTAAAACTCGTTTAAAACGGGCATATCATACTTGAGTGCTCCAGCCTTGTCAAAAATAGAAACAGACCCTCTAATATACACAAGGAGCAGCGTTGACTTCACTGCAAAACGGCCTTCTGATTGAACCCACTATATTTTGCAAGCTTGACTTAATTTATTGCTCGAGCTGGGATAGATTGCTATTAATGTCTCGCTTCGTTGGCTCGACACAATGAAAGGGCTTCATGCGCGCCTAGATTTATGGACGCCAATTTCTCAATAAGTGCTACTTGAACAAGCACTAGCGAGAAATACAATGAATGCATCCTATACTTTCGTTGGCAGCGACCGATAATACCAAGAAGGTATGGTGCATTTTATCAATTGATTCTTAGAAGAAATTGGTCTTGAAAAAAAGGACCAAAGTAATTAAGTAACAAAAACCGACCGTCGAATCCATCGCTGATTTGTGTCAATTCTTCATGAGTCCACAAGCCCACACACAAACAGGTTATATGGCGTTTTCGTCTTTAGTATAGCATCAATTCTCTTGGATCCTCTCACTTTCAAAGCGTCTATTATTCTTGTTCGCGCTTGAAGGAGCAAAGACTCAATTTCGTGATTGGTTACTTTTGAACCCATTAATTACAATGGGCGAAGCCACCCTTTCTTCAGCTGCAGCAATTTACTCTTGAAATTTACTTCGAAGACTCTGAGAGCTTTGACTGGTGTCCACGGTACCGTGACTATAGGCCAGGTTTGTGGCTAGAATAAGCATGGAACCGCACGATCGACGCATGCTTCACCACTTGCAGTGCAAAAAGAACCGTGAGCTCATGGTCGTGCTGAGACTGCAGAAACCGTATTTACTGAAATAGTATGCAAACTAAGATGGGTAACAGTGCATGAGGGAGACAATTTGATCAACTCATGCTCGCTGCAAATTTACTTTGACAAAGGATGCGAAAGTATCAGAAATTGAAAAAAAAATCTTTCTAGAAAGCTATCCATATTGCAAGCATTCGTACACGTGTGATGAGTGACCAGCAAGCTAAAATTGTCGGGGATGCTACGGTACACACCTGAAACGAAAACCTATGTAGGACCTAGATGGGGGTGCAAAGTTACGTATCACCAAGGTTCTATACCGTAATTAGTTGTCAAAAATATCTATCAATGCGATTTATTGTCATTCTATACTACTGCGTCTTTTCCAGCACGCCAAATTATCCTGTTTCTCAAAGTACGCCTCCAAATTTCGTCTTGATTAGCAGTTGTCGTATGAACCATATACATGTGGTCCACACGACAAGCCGGCAACCGCTGGAGTATTTAGGTATTTTGCAAAAATTAGCATGAAATCAAGTTTTTTAAGACTAACAACAAGTGCGTCTACCACTGCATTGCCTGGCACACATTCTACAGCACCAAAAAGGATCATCGCATAAATAAGACTCAGATAATGGGTGCATTAGAGAGCTACTGCAATTTCAAAGTTTTAAAAAAATCAAGCCCATTGACCAACTACAGCCCGATGAGGTTGATAATTGTTTGATCTCGGTACCAACGTGTATAGAATAGATGCAGCTTCGGGCTAAAGCTCGGACGAGGGGTATGACTCTATGAATATTATATCGCACGAGATTAACTTTTATTGCATAAACAGCATCGATATGCCTTAGTATAAGTATTTATGTCCTGAGTATGAGATGTTTTTTGTCTGCGCCGAAAAGCTGAAAAATTACAAGAAGAATCTGTAAATGCTTGTAAGCTTTGCGAGCTTCTTTCTGAGCCAACTAATATGTAAAAACGATACGATCACTACTTACGAAGATTTTTTTATTTATCAAGGATGCTGACCATTGTATCGATCGCTTCATTGATTATGACTTTGGGGCCATTCCTAAGCCTACCGTGACTTAACACGGGATAATACTGTCTTTACGAACGAACATATTCCTGTGTCGGTATCAGTAGCTAGTAATTTAACCGAGGGGTTTCGTTGTTTTGTAGATGATGATGTCTTAGCCGCTTTGAGATCGTTTGGCGCCTTGTAAAGGGTATGGCCATTTCTTGAAGGATTCGGACTCAATGGCAATCAACTACACCGAATTATTGACTGCTTTGCTTCACCAAGCAGCTTGTTTACCATATGCCTGCTTTTGAGACGGTTTAATGCGCTTGCTCTAAGGCAAACTCCTTCTCAATTCTTCCGGCATTCACCTGATTATGACTCAGATTTGTTTCCATTGCTTTGCCTTTTGCTTCATTTGGGGTCATACCAATCGAACGACGAAACGTGGTATTGTAATTTTCGATAACATCAGTGATGAGCTTTTGCGTATTTCTCTTATGAGAAATATTAGGTATTCTCTGTCCAATGTTCTGTATAATCGATCAATCTTTCACATAGTTCCACGATCACCTCGATCGTTGTTGAGTGATCGATTCTTTTGATTTAATAAGTCACTGGGTCTGTAAGTTCATAAACTTTCTACCGAGTGGACCGCCAATACAGAATCGTGGTTTCACAGATGACGCAATTTTCAGATCTTTGTCGTTGGGAACGCAGAAGTCGCATCTTCGCCGAATTGTTAATACAATGTATCATTCTGCGATGAGTATGTAGGCACTTCATCTCCTTTGCAGCTTCCTGATGATATACTTTAGGTCACCGTTCCCCGCATACGAAAGTTTGCGGATAAAGCAATTTCGTCCTTATGTCGCCACAATCTAGGGGCAGCTTCACTCTAGAGAATTTGAAGTGCAAGACATTGCATTCGCCACAGTGTCAGTGTCACCGTAAATTGACATAAACAAAGGTTGAATTTAGTAAACTTATCATCCTGCTACCAAATATTTCTATTGCGTTTCTCAGGAGAAGGTTGAGTATTATCATTACTGTTATGACTGATATAGAAGGCTGAAAGTGGGCAAGCTTAGCTACTCAGCGATGACCAAATTAAGTTGCTAGAGAAGCACAAGGTGTTTTATGCCTGCCCACCCCAAATAATGCTTCTGTGTCATGGATCAAGCCTACATCAAAGGATGCACTTGTCCATTAAGCTGCGATTCAAAGGGGCTTACTCGTTAAATGCTTATCGAGCAAAGAAGTCCTGAAAGACCCCACAGCATTGTCGCGATATTGCATGTGTACCGTTTGCGGTTCGCAATCGCCACTTTTTTGCAATAAATAGCGTAAAATTGGGGCGATCGCTTTGGCAAACACTTGCCCGAATCTGCGCCTGCTAAATTGCAAAAGAGCCTGAAGGTAAGAGCATTGTTGCTAGTTAAGAGACTCTTTTAGCCAAACGTAAGCTCTTATATTGCTTAAATTGTCGTCAGACTGACCGGCCATGCGGAAGTTCTCACTCATCAAGACAAAGTAGCCCACGGCAATTTCTAGCGATATAGACGCGACTGTAATGCTTTTTCACAAATGTTTCACCAATGTTGAGGACTAAGAACAGTCAAGGAAATAAGCCTACATTATCGTTAGGCTGACCTAACTGTTAACGATTGCGAGAGCGGGGTTGCGATAGCCTTTGCCACCAGCGTACATAAGGGTACGCACATTAATTGCTGGGGCCCAAAGGGTGTACTCTTTCTGGACAATGACTTTATCAAAAGGATAGGCCTTTAATATGTACTTTAATCAGCTAAAGTAGGTCATGCACCGAGCAAAATGCTTATTTGCTTGACGCACTAACAAGAATCTCCGGAATCGTGCGTTGCGTGGCCCGTACGAGAGAAATTTCGTTCGTAAATTGAATGCGTAATACCGGCTATGCGCATGCTCTTAGATTGCATCAAACTCAGCTTAAATGATTAGATTCAGGGCTAAAGTAATCCGCAGCGCCGGGATTGACACGCTTTGATTGCACAATCGATTCTGGGACTAAGTAAATATAAGGATTGCTTGGTCTGTGGTCAAAAAGAGCTTGACCAAAAGTTGCAAATTCTATAAGAAGTGAGTAAAAAGGATTTACCTCAGGGATGACCTGGAACAGCAATGACAAGCCAAGAATAATCGTTTGAGACCGGTTATAAATTTACTCCCACCATGCCTCAAAGAAGTCATCGTCTGTCTCGTTGTTACGCTGTCATTATACGATGATTAACCTCTGCACTGCCGATTACACGCGTCTAAGATTGCGCTCAAGTTCTACAAAGTGCGGTTTGTTGCGGCAACACCGGCCTTTTGAGACATGGACTATGTTGGGTCGGAGCTTCAGAGCTAGATAGACATTCGCGCGTCTCAGAGTAAAAATGTCGGACTTGTGTCAAAAGTTTTGTTTTTCCGTACTTAGCTCCAGGATTGAGCAGCTGCTCAAGCGCACTACCTTCTGGGCAGTAAGCCTTTGAGTCTTATGGCCAAAAATGATAGTGGCAATGGGTACACTCAGCCGTCGTTATTGTAGCCATAATCAACTTACTTACAAGAGCCCAGCGTTATGAAGGACAACACAGCATCTCAGGACTCATGTGAGGGTCAACATCATCACAGATAGAAATTTTTTTACGACAACACAAGAAGTTGGGAGTATCAACATTGTTTAAAATTAATTGATGGTGTAGGCTGGCCCATTTTATTCATAATCGAAAAAGATTAATATATTGATCTTGCATCTCCTTGTATACACCCAATGTATCCTCTCAATTAGTAGTTTTTAGTACCACAAGCACCTTAATTTTAATAGAAACATTTAAAAAAAATGTATTTCTTTTGTTTATAGGGGCAGAAGCAATCGCGTTTCCTTACTCAGCGGACAACATTAAGCGGCTTTTGAATTCTGATAATTGTTTCCGTTGAAAAATTGAACTCAAATTAAAGGTCTACAACCTCCAGAAACATTTAGCTTTACCACAGCACTGGAGTGTAAGCTCATTTGTATAAGCAGAAGTGTGTAAAGCCTCTCTGTGTGTGAACCGCATAGTCGAGTACAAACTCAGCCATTGGCATCTTCTCGGCTCGCTTACCTAGTGCTTCAGTGCACATACTGCCTGTCTTGTGCCTCGGCGCACATACTGCCTGGCTGTCTTCTGATACGTGTTCCGACCTATTTTGTCTGACTTGAAAGTAATGCGGTGAGAACATCAGTAATAGAAATGTATAGCGTTTGTAAAAGCGCAGCCAGAGACTACATAATTCTATATGACATGATCGTCTCCGCAAGATCAGAGTACTAAAAATATGCTTATAAAAAAACTAGGCTGTTTCTTCTCTGATGACATAAGCAGAAACCAAAGCTTTTATATCATCTTGCTAAGGCGGCGTACATACACGACAATGTTTGTGTCGCCACCAAATTTTGACAAGCCGACAAAGGCGATGCTTGGAGGCCTCATAGGTCCGCCACCATCGGGAGGTCCTGTAGTGCTAAAACCAGAGCTCTCTATAAAGCTGTCCATCTTCTCACTCGTCGCGATATGCGATCGCTATCTATGTTCTGATTCCTCAGCTTTGGCCTCTGTGTCTGCATCACGAAATTGCACTAAAAATTTTTACTTCGCATCTGTCTTGTATAATTAGCAGTTTTGTCCGTCAGAACATCTTTTGTTCTGCTAGTATCGACCGGTTCATTATCCTGTCTATGCGAAAGTGCGTCGGCAAGCATAAATGTTTGCCCGATTTGTTTTCGTCGCTAGGATCATATTTTACAACGAAAAATAAGCATCATCTTATATGCTAAGTTTCTTAGGGATATCCGCAAGGGTTCGTACGAAAGCCCTGAAAAAGGATGGATTTTCCACGATGATTAGCAGTAACGCTCAAACAATAAGATGGCTGGAAGCGTCGCAAGCGACACCCATTTTTTTGGCTTATCTAATAGTGCTGAACGAGGAGCGTCACAAGGGCTTTATTGAAAGATACAAGACAAATCAAATGCTGGCTCTCTCAGCATCCTGTAACAGTTAAGAAACTCAAAATCAATGTTAAACGCAAGAGAGCAAAAGCTCTACGTTGTCTGTATGGCCAGCATTGTGCTGATGCAAATAGGTGGTAGGACCAAGCACTTACTCAATTTTTTTAGAAACGTGGCGTAGGTTAAGCTTAAACGGCTCTTTTTTTGGGGGGTCTGCGCGAGCCCTATGGCTACTTATAAACATCAAGGGCTCGAATTGCTTACCACAAGTACAAATTTATCGATGTTGGTGTAAAGTTATTGATTCCAATGGGACCAGACGCTCCCTATGTGAACTGATTGGACCATTATAGGCGCTTGATTTTGGCTATAGACTGATGCATCGTTCAGTCACAACCATTATAGCCGCCTGATTTCCGGCTTGGATTGGTATCTCGTCAAATTATTTCGTTGGCAAAAAACTCATAGTGGTCAAAACATTTGTGTGGCTGGACAATTTAAGCACTACCGGGTATCTACTACCTGCTTACTTGGTGTGCTGCTAAGTGCACTGAGAGGTGTGTGCTATTATTTCAGCATTTATTTTTGAATTTGGTCGTGATTGCGTATTAAACTAAGTGCACAATCTAAGTAATGCCAGAACATGTTGTTCAGTAGCACGTTCTTTCTGAAACGGAATTTGTGCAGATTTGGTTGCACTGTTAAGCTTACTATACACACAAAGAATGGCTTAAGGCCTCCGGCAGACGCTACCCATTGAACAAGCTTTAAGGTGTGCTGCTTGGAATAGAGCGTAAATCCCGCTCGTAGATGTCGGATGCCGTGGGCGTTCGGATGCTTTGCAGCAGAAAAGGCAATGCTGCTGCCATAGATTTAGCAAATTTTCAGGCAGTGCATACCGTGGATCCGGCAGAGGAAGAAATAAGTTTTAAACCTTCATACTGGGTAAAGAGCGAAAATCTAGTAGGATGAAAGTCAATAGTAGATTCGACGGAATCGCACGTAACCCTGCACAGGGGAGGCTTAAAAGTACCGCAAAAACAATCTTGGCTTAAGGTGTCAAGAGTGCAACCATGCTACACGAAGACTGTACGTTAATATTAACGACTTTCAATTTCCCCTTTAAATCTTTTTCAGTGCATAATCTTCCTACCTACTGCAATTCGACCTGAATATATTTGAAAGGAGGATGTATACCCATGAATGACAAATGCCTGTTGTGCACCAGGAGCGAATATTTGAAAACTCATTCGACGGATGTGACGGTCTTCAATATGTACTGTATCCGGCTGGCATTGATAAAAATAGTGAAGGTGCCACCATGCAACATATTTTGAGCGAATAATTTGTTTAATTACCACGCTGCTTGAGAGAATTGATTTACTGATGTTGTCTCATCGTCATCGTTGATCTATTATAGCTCATTCAAAACAAGCATTTCTCTACACGGATACCATTGTTAGGTCAATCAAATGAAGCGCTTATACTGGCATTAAAAACATAAATTGTAATGACCAACACCAGCAAAGTTTATTAACAAAAGTCAAATTTGCTCAGTCAGTTAGCGCAATCGCATATGATTCAAGATCATTTAGTACTAACGATAGAATCGTTATTGCAACAAACGACTTAATTGAGGAATTTGCCAATACCGCATTATCGATGTAACTCAGATTCATAGAGTCATACCCCTTGTCCGAGCTTTGAATGCGTTCTACGTTAACCGAAGCTGCATCTATTTTGTACACTTTGGTACCGAGATCAAGCAATCATCAACCTCATCGGGCTGTAGTTGGTCAATGGGCTTGGATTCCTTAAAAAGTTTGAGATTGCAGTAGCTCTTTTATGCATCCTTTATCTGAGTCATATTTCTGCGATGACCCTTCTTGGTGCTCTGGAATATTTGCCAGGCAATACAGTGGAAGACGCACTTGTTGTTGGTCTTGAGGAAGTTGATTTCATGCTTGTTTTTGCAAATAACCTCAGGAATAGAATATAGTGATGCCCTCGCGCATATGCTCGGAGCTGGGGTTGCTCCGTCTGTCAACCAACTACAAAGAACAGGGGTTAATGAATCACCTATTTTTGCATACCAGCCTTACTGTTAATAGCGACAAGCTCATTGAACACAGAGTCAGTATCATCGAGATCGGCCTTGCTAACAAATTCGTACCCGAAAGTAATATTTACCGTAAAAGCACTTACCTGGGTCGGAAGAGTATTCTAGAGCTTGTCGCAGAAAAGAGAAGGTTCAACACCCTCATATGGGTTGATCCATGCGATTACCATTGTACAAACGATATCTTATATTAGCCTTGAAGTTAGACGACAAGCGATTCTCAAGGGGTTCGATCGAAATATTGCGCTGCTTAGCTACCAACTCCGATGAAACGCTGCTTACAATACCATCCTATCCGCTCTAATGCGCACCTTAACACGATAGCTGCTACCTTTTTTGATAGCTTGGACATGTAATGTCTTTGATCCGTCGAGTTCGTATGCTAACAAGTTGCTTATATATGCGTGGCTAAAATATTCTCCGTCAATAAATCTTTGACCTTGTATCAGGATGGACTCGATACCTTTGTCATTTACAGAATATTTGAAACTTATTAAATCAAGTATATGGCAATACTCTTTAGAGATTTAAAGCCATTGTCGTTGACATTATTGGCCATATTTAAAAAAAAAGAATTAGTCAAGTTTGTCATTAGGTTCGGGCTTGTCTTCAATAGAATCGGCTTTAGGCTAACGCTTTCGAGCTCGAAATTGGTCTCTATTTTTATCGTCGTTGCTCTTTTGGTACGACAAGCGAGCGTCGCGCGTGCGCTGATAGCAGCGCTTCTCTGCTGCCTTGAAGCGCTCTTTGTTAGCGAGGTATTGCTCAGGTGAGCACTTCATCTTCGCATATTATTGCCTTTCAATTTATCCAATTTAAAAAAGGATAAGATATCATATTAAATCCTTCCACATATTAAAAAATATCAAATTAAAGCCTTTGAAGTTCACCGACAAGCATCCCTCCACTAAGTTCGAGCTCTAGCTGTTCTGCACTTACTGTCGTTTAAAATGTGTCAGGGTCTGGCGCATTGTGGATAAAATAGCGGAAATTCTGGACTTACGTTAGTAAACTTACCGTATTTTTTCGCGGACATCGGAGTAAGGACCTACTGCCACACACGCGCGCTTTATATCCTTTAGCGATTGGTTTCTTCCATCCCTTCGTTCAGCCGGCGCAGTCTTTCTTCCCTACACTTTTTTTCGCTTCGCGCAAGACATGTCTCGGAATCTTCACTTCGACTTCGAAATCTCCACTTTCACTTCAAAGCGCTTCACACGTGATTACTGCGTCGGTGAAATAGAAGAATGTGTAGTTGACGTTTTAGCAAGTATCCCTCTATAATGTGGACAAGCATGGATGGCACAATGCCTCATCTCCGCCGCTGCAAACGACATTGGGCGCCCAGAATTTGATTTTTTAGTATTTTGACCCGTCCCGCATCTTCAGCGCGATAAGTTTACATTTTGCGAATGCCCCATTAATTGCGTTGTGAAGCAAAACTTCGCATGCGAGGCCATGAGAGCCGACCTCAACAAATTTTGCACACTTATTAGCCGCAAGCCATTATTTGTGTCAGCAATCCGCCCCAACATGCTCAATACAAGATGGTATGTAGTAGACCCGTCGCTTAAGCGCAATTCTAATAAGTATTAAACCGATATGCTGACAGAAATTTGTATCCGTACACATTTCTCATTTACTTCTTTTTCAAACGCTGTAATTCTTCGATAAAACTGAATGCTTTTATGCGCGGGCACCAACAATTCGACGATCACGACGGGTGAGTACCTTGCAAGTTGTACAACCAAAGTCGAGGTATACTGCATCGACAATGCTGTGACGCAAAGGTTGCATTAGCTATTTCACAATTCGTTTCCAGCGACTAGAGTGACAAAATAAATGAAGGCAGCTTTTAAATGGTACAAGCTCAGTACACCGTCAGCCTTGACAAAACTCTTCCATACAAGCTGACTCTCAGGAAAGATGCGCTAACGCGAAGCTTGAATTTATACTAAGGGAGTAGTTGTGTACTAAAAATTACGCCGGCAATTTTTCTTCTCACCGTAATCTACCACCGAGAACATTCCTAAAACCTTCTTTCGATACAGCACCAATGTCACCGACACAACTTCTCGACCACCTTAGAGCGAGAGCCACGATTTTTTGATAATAGGGTAGCTTGAGAACCGCTCAACTATTAAGATCTAGCACCAGTATTTTTGACGACGCAACCTCTCGACATATCTTATAGCGAGAGCCAGGGCCACAGGCTTGCGGGCTCAACTTGCTGCTGATGTCGGCATTTACATCATGCCTGATACTTTAAAATCGAACTCTCCTTTGTTTTGGACTATACCTTATACGAAAGTCCACTGACTTGCTCTAAAACGCAACAAACTGAACAATAGTTCACAGACTCGCTCTTGTTAAGACAATAAAACGGCTGTTATTGTCAGTAACAGACTTTGCTGCGTGTACAGGTACAGTCGACCAACGTAGACGTCTAGCATGTGCAACATCAGCAGTACAATTTGAACTTTTGGCAGCAATCTGCTTTTAATGCTGATGCAGACTGCACTTAAAATTGCCTCCCCTTCTATTTATGATCCCTAATCTAATTAGCAGAATGCTCTGGAAGCTTATCTGGTGACGAAGGCACTTGCTCCTTTGCCTCGGCTGGGAATTTGACAATGTCAATATGCACGTTCTCGAGCCCACAAGATGCAAATTAAAAAAAAAGCCGTGGTATTTTTTTCTCGTATGAAATTGCTCTTGAATGGTTTTTCGATCTCACCCAGTGGTTGCACTGTAGGACACGTATACAGGTTTTGCATCGAATGAAATAGTTCTGCAAGGAGTTGACGAACACATAAAGAGAGTTCGAAGATAGCATTCTTTTTGGAGGCTTTCTGGTATTAAAACTGTAGAAGCGGAAGCTTGTTCAGCCTTAGCATTGTGATATACTTACATCGCACTCAGTCTGCTTGTCTGCGCGTTATTTTTACCATAAGGCTCTGCTTTAGTTGTCGACATAGCTATATTGCATGCCCAAAGATCGCACTTTGGTGCTTTTCTGGCCTCAAATATTTTGTAGTGGGTAGAGTTAAGGTGATGCATTCGTTACCAGCAAGAATTACAAAAAAATACTACATCAAAAGTGCGGTTGCCGGCTTGTCGTGTAGACCACATGTATATGACTAAAAACGAAATTGAAGGCGAACTTTGAAAAACAGGAAAATTTGGCGTGCTGGAAAAGGCGCAGTAGTATATAATGACAATAAATCGCATTGATAGAAATTTTGGACAAATAATTACGGCATAGAACCTTGATGATACACCCCCATCTAGGTCCTACAAGAGTTTCCGTTATCAGGTGTATACCGTAGCATCTCGACAATTCTAGCTTGCTGATTCACCGGCTCTCCCCCATCACACTTGTCTGAATGCTTGCAATATGGATAGCCTACTAGGAAGTTGTTTGTTTCAATTTTTGATTCTTTCGCATCCTTTATCATAGTAAATTTGCAGCGTACATTGAGCTAATTAAATTGTCTCCCTCATGCACTCGTTACCCATCTTAGTTTGCATACATTTTCAGTAAAAACGGTTTCTCCAGTCTCAGCACGACCATGAGTTTACTATTCTTCTTGCACTGCGGGTGGTTAACCTTGCGTCGATCGTGCGGTGTCGTGCTCATTCTAGCTCCATTCTGGGCCACTTGTCACGGTACCGTGGACGCCAGTCAAGGCTCTCAGCGTCTTCAAAGTAAACCCCAGTAGAAAATTGCTGCAGCTGAAGAAAGGTGGGCTTTGCCCATTGTAATTAATGGGTTCAAAAGAAAGTTAATCACGAAATTTCAGTCTTTGCCCCTTGAAGCGCGAACAAGAAAAATTAACGCTTTGTAAGGGAGAGAATCCAATGAATGGATGCTATACCAAAAACTAAAACATCATATAATCTTTTGTTAGTGGGCTTGTGGACTCATGAAGAATTGACACTAATCGGCGAAGGCTTCGACGGTCGGTTTAAGCTACTTAAATGCTTTAGTCCTTTAATTCAAGAGTAAATTCTTCTAGAAAACAATTTAACTTTATTAAAATCCACCATACCTTCTTGGCATTATCGGTCGCTGCCAACGAAAGTATAGCATTCATTCATTGTATTTCTCGCTAGTGCTTATTCAAGTAGCACTCATTGAGAAATTGGCGTCCATATATCAAGGCGCACATGAAGCCCGTTTATCGTGTCGAGCCAAAGAAGCGAGACATCAATGACAATCTATCTCAGCTCGAGCAATAAATTAGTCAAGCTTGCTAAGTATGGTGAGTTCAATCAAAAGGCCGTTTTGCAGTGAAGTCAACGCTATTCCTTGTGTATATTAGAGGTTTGTTTATATTTTTGGGAAGGCTAGCGCACTCAAGTACGTTTGAACGAGTTTTAAAGGAGTATGTCATTCTTGAGTGCGCGTTAACCTTAAAGTTAGCTGTCCATTAGACTTGAAAAGCAATTTTTATTAAATTAGTCATGCTCAACTTAGACTTAAAATGCAATTCGTTATTATATTAGTCATGCTGATACAATGATGATTTGCTTTTCAAGTCTGATGGGCAGCTAACTTTGCTCTATAATGCAAACGAGCTGCAAGTGGTTTGGTGAGAGTCTACGACCAGCACGAACAGTCACGGTACCGTGAGCGTCAGTCGAGGCTCTTGCGCCTTCGAAGTAAACTCCGAGAGAAAACTGTCGCAGCTGAAGAGAGTGCGTGTTACTTGCAAGCCAATCGCAAAAATTGACAATTTGGCATGCCAGCGAGACATGTTAACTCTTTGATAGCCAAAGGATTTAAAAGAATTGCTGCTGTACCAAAGCCGATAAGCAATAATTTCTTTTTCCTGTGGACATATTCTTGGAGAAGTATAACAAAATCGGGGATGCCTTCAGCCAACAAACCGCCAATCTACACAGATATCGTCTGGAGCTCAGAGTAGCGTATCTACTGCATTGCGGTAAGCCGTAATGTATACCCAATTACTGCTCAAGTAACAAGACTAATACATTATTCTTTTAAGTCGGCTTACACATCTTAATCAGGAGATTTGACTTCCATTAAGAATAATATTGCGGTCTGAGATTCAATTCTTGCAAGAAATAATTCCATCTACCAAGCACAATTTTCATATTAAGAATGCTGTTTGTTAAAAGAATTTAATTCCAAAATAAAAAACTGAATTATTCTCCACGAGAAAAGTAACGAAAATTGGTTTAAATTTGAACGCACGCCATGGTGTCAATTTTCTTAGATCCTCTCACTTTCAAAGCGTTTATTTTTTTTTGCTCGCGCTTGAAGGGCAAAGACTCAATTTTCGTATTTGGCTTATTTTTGAACTCACTAATAGCAATTGGCTAAGCCATTCTTTCTTCTGCTGCGACAATTTCCTCTTGGAATTTACTTCGAAGACGCTGAGAGCCTTGACTGGCGTCCACGATACGTGACTAGTGGCCAGGAATGAGGCTTGAATGAGCACGACACCACACGATCGACGGATGCTACACCACTTGCAGTGCAAAAAAATAGTGAGCTCATGGTCGTTCTGGGCCTGCAGAAACTGCATTTACTGAAATAGTAAAAGGAGTAGCGCGTGCATGAAGAATACAATTTTCTTAACTCAATGCATACTACAGATTCACATTGGATAGCTTACCAAAAAGTCAAGATTATCAAATTTCGGGAGCCGCTAACCCCCCCTCTCGTTCACCACCTTACACTTTTTATACCACCCCTACACCATCTTCTCGGTATTTGATTGACTGTTGATACACGCACACAAAAAGTCGAAATGTAGAAAAGCAGCGCGAATCGAGTGGAAGTCAAAGTGAAAACTTAAGACAATGGAGGAGCTGAAGCCAAGTTTGTGGTCGGCAAGTACGACGCAGAGGAGGACGAACATGTGGTAGGGCTGCAGACCACAGAGGACGCTCAACGAACCCACCGACAGTTGGGCAGTCAGAGCTTTGGCTAGGCGAGAAGTTCTTATTTCCAAGTCGGATTGCGTACCAGATCAAGAGATTTCATGAAGTGTGTTTACACGAGATACAGAGTAAATCTCGAGACATTCGAACAACAACTTGCAAAGATCAATGGGAAGCTCGTCGTCAATACGTATTGACCGAGAGTTGTTATGCAGTGGCTGGCTTTACAAGCAGGCGAATGTCATATACGTATATGAAAAAGAGTCTTTATTGCACAAATGTGAATCAACTTGAATTTTAGTAGGAAAAGGTGGAAACGACGATATTTTGTACTGATTAAGAGAACGAAGGTAGCAACAAGAGAGTAGTGGGCATCGCTGCAGTAACAATTTTGACAAGCCACGTGGACATGTGCAGTACTTCACAAATATTTTCAAGACTCATTATTTGCCTCTCAAAGTTAAAAAGCGTACAGACAGCATGCCATCCTGCAAGGTGGATGGCATGCTGTCTGTACGCTTTTTAGAAATGGAACCAAGCGAGCGCTCTGTACGAGGCAGCTGGTGACGAATTTTTGTTTGTCTGCTCTGGATCGAGCGACGACGGTGCGAGCACCTGGGTCTATTTACTGCAGCGTTTGTCAGGCGGTGGAAACAGAACTATCTCGCCTTCTGCATTTTTTTTCAGCTCATTGTCCAATACCAAGCAATTTCAATCGGTGGATGGGTCAAATAGTCACTAGCACGGTCGATGCACGGAGCATTCGCATTGTCGTAGAGCTGCGGCGAGTTCTGCACACAAGCAAGTCACCGGAGGCAATGGTATTTCAAAAGCTTTATTAGCTCTTTCGATCCACGAAACCCATGTGCGAAATTCACGCAACCCTGAATATTAAAAGTTTTGATGTTATAATCTTACAAAGATCCTTGATTGTTGCAGCCAACCAACGTTCAAAACTAAAGGTAAAGGCGGCTTTGGCCCTGTGTATTGAGGGGTGCTATAAAAAGTGGGGTATGGCGTGATTAAGGAAAACTATAGCGACTCCCTAATAAAAAGGGTGTATAAACACTGTGCGGAGTGCGCCAGTCTACTTGAACAGCCAAAGCGACATAAGCAATTTTTATGATTAATTATTATAAAATGGCTCGAGTAAGAGGAACGCAAAGTACTGTGTCAAACCGCGACGAGCAACATACTAGCACTCGGACAGCTTTCAATGGCACATAAATCAAAAGTCATAATGGAGTCACAAGTTAAAACTACTGCATTGCTGCAGTCTTTAAAAATCATTGAATTGGCTTCAAGCAGCCCTCGGCTTCCGTCTAGTAAGCTGTGCGTCCGATTCTAGTCACAAGGGTGATCGATGCGACCGTGATAGCCTTAAAATTTATCAATTAGATGGGTATAATATATTGCGCTAATGCACAATGCTGTAATTCTACAACATATTTTCTATCAGATTTTCGCTCCCGGATCAGCTTTAGAAATGGTCAACAAAATCTCAAAGGTGATACAGCTGCTATAGCTGATGCAATAATTAAGATGACTGTCGGTTTACTCGGGACGCTATTCATTTCCGATCGTAATTTAAAGGAATGATGCAAGTGCATCGCATAGCAACGAATTACTGTTTGCTATTATTTTAGGAGTAAGACACATTGCTAGATATTTTAAGACAGCATTGGACCTCTTGGATTGCCGTTTAGTGGATAAAATCGAGATGATGTGTTCGCTATCAGGTAGTAAAGACATTGGATACCCCCCCTTATCAGAGCGGCTACTCACATTTGTCGCATGGACGTCTTGTCGTGTGGACCATATGTAGCAGGTTATGCGACCAATGGTGCGGCATTGGACCTCACGACAGGTACAAAGAATCTAACGTCCTTGCGTTATCAAGAATATACTACCGGCATTCCATGTAAACGAAAGCTTTGCAAACATGGATAGCCTATCCCGAAGATACAAAATTTTTGTCCGCGAAGCACAAACAGACGTTTGGGCTTGACAAGACGAGCAGTACTGCGACGTATGAGGTAGCGCAGCGTTGGGGAAGCTTCGTCTTAACGATGTGGAGTCAATTCCGTTAGGACTTTTAATCTTTGGTGCAGGGATCATGGCTGGAGCGGACCCAGTCGTCCATTACCGAGCAATGATCGCGTTAACGGTGGCACGCTGTTTGCACACATACGCTTATGCGACTGCGATGCAGCCATTGCGCTCACTGAGTCATAGTGTGAGTGTGGCAGCTACGTTTGCTGGACTCGGCAATGCTGTGAGCGCTATAACGGTTCTATTATGTGCCGCAGATCTAGGCTAGGAAGATGACAAGGACAATATGCAGCCGACGAGTTGCATGCAAATAGAAGCTGCCGTCTTTGTTTCGAGGACAATGTGCTTCTAAGTACTTCATTTTCGCACTCACCCAGTGGTCAGATTCGGTCGCAATTTTAGACACGTAAAAAGGCTTCTGCATCAGATGAACAGATGAGACAATGCAAAACGTTGATGACACGAAATTTGTTTCTGCTCGAACGCATGGAAACGCGTACACTAAGGTCGACGAGGTAGATAATTGTCAACGGTATCTTTGCATTACCATATGCTTGCGTCGCACCCATTCTGCATTTTTTCTACCGTGCGGCTGCTGAGTGGTCGATTTCGTTCCATTGCCAAAGACTGCTCTCTGATCTCACTTGGATTGCCGTATAGTGGATAGAATTGAGATGATGTGTTTGCTATTAGGTAGTAAAGATTACGAATATTCTCCCTTTTCATACGGCTGCTCACATTTGTCGCATGGACGTCTTGTCGTGTGGACCATATGTAGATGGTTTATGCGTTCAATGGTGCGGCAGTGGACCTCGCGACAGGTACAAAGAAAGTAACGAACTTGCATTCTCAAAAATATATACGCGCATTGTCGGACGATTTTTGGCTCATTCTTGCTCTACCGGCATTCCGTGTAAACGAAAGCTTTGCAAACATGGATAGCCTCCCTCCGCTAAGCACAAACAGACGTTTGGGCTCGATAAGACGAGCAATCCTGCGATGTATGACGTTTGGGCTCGATAAGACGAGCAATCCTGCGATGTATGAGGTAGCGCAGCGTTGGGGAAGCTTCGTCTTAACGGTGTGGAGTGAATTCCGTTTGGACTTTTAATCTTTGGTGCAGGAGTCATGGCTGGAGCGAACCCAGTCGTCCACTACCGAGCAATGATCGTGTTCAAAATGGCACGCTGTTTGCACACATACGCTTATGCGACTGCGATGCAATTATTGCACTCACTGAGTCATGGTGTGAGTGTGGCAGCTACGTTGGCTGGCCTCGGCAATGCTGTGAGCGCTATTACGGTTCTTTTGGCGCCGCAGATTTAGGCTAGGAAGATGACAACATCAATACGCAGACGACGAGTTGCATGTAAAGGGAGAAGCTGCGGTTGTTGTTTCGTGAATAATGTTTTTCAAGTACTTTATTTTCGCACTCACCCAGTGGTCAGATTCGGTCGCAATTTTTAGACACGTAAAAAGGCTTCTGCATCAAATGAGCAGATGAGACAATGCAAAACGTTGATGACACGAAACCTGTACGTACAAAAATAAGTACACTGATGAGACAGATGTTTGTTGTCGTTGACTCATTTAGTCTAAGAAAACATATGCTTGCGTCGCACCCATTTTGCTTTTTTTCTACCGTGCGGCTGCTGGGTGGTCGATATCGTTCCATTGCATACACAAAGACTGCTCTTTGGTGTTACTTGGATTTCCATTTTGTGGATACAATTGAGAAGATGGGTCTGCCATGAGGTAGTAGAGACAACAAATACTCCTTCTTATCAGAGAGGCTGCTCACATTTGTCGCGTGGACGTCTTGTCGTGTGGACCATATGTAGATGGTTTTTGCATTCAATGGTGCGGCATTGGACCTCGCGACAGGTACAAAGAAAGTAACGAACTTGCGTTATTAAGGATATATTACCGGCATTTCATGTAAACAAAAGCTTTGCAAACATGGATAGCCTACATGTGGTCGTTACCCGTCCGAGGTGGCAAATTATCTAAGTAAATACGGCTTCTGCAGCTCAAGCACGACCAGGAGCTCACTATTCTTTTTGCACTGCAACTGGTGAAGCATGCGTCGATCGTGCGTTTTCGTCCTCATTCTAGCTACGTTACTCGCCACTGGTCACGGTGAACAAAAAAAAAAGGCTGTTGCTAGCTCACATCCCTTACCGCCAGGACATCCTATCATTCGCACTGGTCCCGAGGACCCTAATAATCGTGGTTCCCGAGCTCATGGATGACAAGTCGGGGATTAAGCGTCGTGGAATTCATCGTTAAAACCATCCAAGCAAGACAAGTTGACTCGTTGAAAGCCAAAGCTAAAGAGAAACCAAAGCCGAAATTTCGTACTGCTTTAGTAACAAGAACAATATATTGTACTTCCAAGTTAGTTTACTCATTCAAATCAATTGCTTTGTTTTTTTGATGGAGAAAAACAGTGCGGTCTCAGATTCAATTTCGTCTTGTTATAGCTACCAAGCACAATCTTTGATGTCATCGATCGCTGCTAACGAAAGTATGCCACGTGCTATTGAAGTTTCCGGTAGCGCTTGTTCGGGTGAAACTCATTAACAAATGAGTATCCAGAGGTTCAGGCGCACATGAAGCCCGTCTTGTGTATCAAGCCAAAGGAGCGAGACCCCAATAGCACTTAAACGTAGCTTGAGCAATGCCTCGGTCAAGTTCACTCTTTGAGTATGGTAAGTAGCGATCGAAGGGCCAATTCGTAGTGAAATTGACGCTGATCCTTGCGTATTGAGGTAGAATGTGCTTGAATTCTCGATAAGGCTAAGGCAGTCAGGTACGAAACACTCATGCTAGTACCAAACTGCTTTTCACGTTAAATTAGCAGATTTCTTCGAGAAATTGCGACAAACTTTATTTTTTCATGTAAACGAACCGCAAGTGGTTTGCTTAGAGTATACGAGTTGCACGGGCAATGCCACCAGCCAGTACTCGCACGGGAAAACGACGCACTATGTCTTCAATACCGCGGCATTCCGCATACACCAATAACGTTGATTTAAAGTCATAGCATGTCAGTGTATGTCACATTACAAGTTGTTACCGCCCGTCTCAATGTTGTACTTGCACGCCTGTATGTAGATGTGTGATATTGTAGTTCTTGTTAAGCGCGAAGAATCACGGGAATGGACTTGTCGTCCCTTGATTCGCTCACTGCTCGACAACTTTTGACGTCGAAGGGTGCTAACATTTGCAAAAGTTAAACACCACGGACATATTTGCATGATAGTCATCTTATGGGTCAAACTTTGCATCATTTCTCAAACCTCACGTCAACGAAATTCTTGGAAAGAAGGGTGGTTCAGGAGTTCAAAAGGCAGCAAGGCATGTGCGCCTGGACCTCTGAGAAACTGATTTCTTAACCGAGCGAAAGGCCCATTATACGTAACATACTTTCGTTAGCAGCGATCGATAGTATCAAGAATTGTGCTTGGTAGCTTCAATAATCAGATGGAAATGTTTCTTAGACAAATTGATTCTGAGACCGCTAAATTTTTTTCTTCATGGAAAAATAAATCCAAGCCATCATTTTCACGAACTAAAAGTCCAACCATACGTGGCATACTTTTGTTAGCAGCGATCACTAACATTAAAAATTGTGCTTGGTAGATGGAATTGTTTCTTGCAAGAATTAAATCTCAGACCACCTATTTGGATGTGAAAGCCGACTTAGGAGAATAATGTAGTAGTCTTGCTACTTAAATAGTAACTGGACATGCATTTCCATTTAACCTCTTACCCCATTGCAGAATATAGGCTTCAGACGATATCTGTGTAGATTGGCGGTTTGTCGGCTGAAGGCATCTCTGATCTTGTTGTACTTCTTCATAAATATGCCCACAGGTAAACGAAATTGTCATTTATCGGCTTTGGTACAGCAGCATTTCTCTCAAATCCTTTGGCTATCAATGAGTTAACATGTCTCGCTGGCATGCCAAATTGTCAATTTTCGCGATTGGCTTGCAAATAACACGCCCTCTCTTCAGCTGCGGCAGTTGTCTCTCGGAGTTTACTTCGAAGGCGCAAGAGCCTTGACTGACGGGGTACGTGACTGTTCGCGCTGGTCGTAGACTGTCACCAAACTACTTGCAGCTCGTTTGCATTATGAAGCAAAGTTGGCTGCCCATCAGACTTGAAAAGCAGATCGTTATTGTATTAGCATGACTTTTTAACATGACTAATATATAAACAAATTGCTTTTTAGTCTTCGTTAAGCATGTCTAATATAATTACAAATTGCTTATAGTCAGCTAACTTTAAGGCTAACGCACTCAAGTATGACATACTCGTTTAAAACTCGTTCAAAACGGGCATATCATACTTGAGTGCGCTAGCCTTGTCAAAAATAGAAACAGATTCTCTAAAATACACAAGGAGCAGCATTGACTTCACTGCAAAACGGCCTTTCGATTGACCCCACCATACTTTGCAAGCCTGACTTAATTTATTGCTCGAGCTAGGATAGATTGCTATTATTGTCTCGCTTCGTTGGCTCGACACAATGAAAGGGCTTCATGTGCGCCTGGATTTATGGACACCAATTTCTAAATAAGTGCTACTTGAACAAGCACTAGCGAGAAATACAATGAATGCAAGCTATACTTTCGTTGGCAGCGACCGATAATACCAAAAAGGAATGGTGCATTCTCTCAATTGTTTCTTAGAAAAAATTGGTCTCGAAATAAAGGATCAAAGTATTAGGTAAGTAAAACCGACCGTCGTAGTCATCGCTGATTTGTGTCAATTCTTCATGAGTCCATAAGCCCACAAACAAACAGGTTATATGGTGTTTTTGTCTTTGGTATTGCATTAATTCTCTTCGATCCACTCACTTTCAAAGTGTTTATTTTTCTTGTTCGCGATTCAAGGGGCAAAGACTTAATTTTCGTGATTGGCTTACTTTTGAGCCCATTAATTACAATGGGCGAAGCCACCCTTTCTTCAGCTGCAGCAATTTCCTCCTGAAAAT
The DNA here is from genome assembly GCA_001695595.3 of Plasmopara viticola. NCBI lineage: Eukaryota > Oomycota > Peronosporomycetes > Peronosporales > Peronosporaceae > Plasmopara > Plasmopara viticola. The sequence goes on along the minus strand of MBPM02000046.1, from coordinate 598,844 downwards.
TAATTTGAAGACTCTGAGAGCCTTGACTGGCGTCCACGGTACCATGACTATCGACAATGCTGTGACGCAAAGGTTGCATGAGCTATTTTTTACAAGTCGTTTCCAACGACTAGAGTGACAAAGAAAAGAAGACAGCTTTTAAATGGTACAAGCTCAGTACGCCGTCAGCTATTGAGTTGAATCGCTTGTGTGGTTGGAAGCAAATTGTGAAGTGAATACATGTTGGTCCTTAGTTCGCAAACTGCTTGCTACCTCTAAGCCACTCATTCCATATACTAGATATACTATACCGACCACCTGGTTTATCTAGACCAATGAAAACCTTTCGAACCTTCTTAAGGCTTCTAGAAGCGTTTGAAGGCTTCTTTCGAACCTTCTTAAGGCTTCTAGAAGCGTTTGTAAGCTTCTTTCGAACCATCTTAAGGCTTCTAGAAGCGTTTGGAAGCTTCTCCTGTGACGTCACACCGTGACGTCATGACTATATCAAAGTATACGTAATCATACAAGCATTAGGTGGTGTAATACCAACACTCCCACTCACCGCTAATGCTGGTTGCGCCTTGGTCTGATGCCACTTGCGTATAGCAAGTATTCGAGTCGCTTTGTCCCTAGTCCCTTCGTCAACATGTCCGCAAGCTGGCCCTCCTTCGATACGTATTCCACCACGATGATGTCTCGGGCCACGTTCTCCCGGATGAAGTGGTGACGAATGTCGACGTGATTGGTCCAAGCATTGTAGCCCGCATTATTGGCAAGTTCGATCGCACCTTGATTGGCTTCCCACACCAACGTGGCTCCCACTTGCTCATGACCAAGATCCTTGATCATCGCACGGACCCAAAGCACTTATTGTGTACACAAGCTTTAAGCCATGTACTCCGCCTCCGCCGAGCGCAAAGCAACCGTACACTGATACTTGGACTTGAAGATGACTGGTGCGCCGCCAATCATAACCACCGTCCCTGACACGGAGCGATCGTCAATGTTGCTGCCCCAGTCTGCGTCTGCGTATGCTGTAGCTTGCACCTCACCATAGCGCTGCCGTCATATGTAATCCCATACTCACGTGTCGTCTTGGGATACCGAAGAACACGAATGACCACCTTCCAATGTTGTTTATCTGGATTCTCCAAAAATCTTGATAATTGGGTGATGACATACGCCACATCTGGGCGCGTACATGTCGTGATATATAACACACATCCGATCAACGACCTGTACGGTTTCGACTGCATTTCTGCTCTCTCGACTTCCGTCGTTGGTGATTGCATCTTTGACAGCTTCAAACCGGACTTAAATGGGTTAGCCACCGCCTTTGCGTCATCTTGGTTGAAACGGATGACCACATCATCGATGTATCGAGTCTGTCGAATCATAAGCGTACTGCCGTTGCGGTCGTGATCGATTTCTATACCAAGAATAATTCTAGCCTTGCCGAGCTCCTTCATCCGAAAAAACCTCTTGAGTGCTGTTCTGGCCTCTTGGATCTCCCTGCTGGTCTTGGCGGCAATGATCATGTCGTCAACGTAGAGAAACACATAGACGTAGTTGCCATCTTGACTCTTGACGTAGACACACTGATCTGCTCCGCTGCTACAAAATCCAATCTAAAAAACACAGCATGTATCGTCTTGTTCTTGCAGCCTGCTTGAGACCGTAGATCGCCTTGTCCAACTTGCACATCATTTTCTCGGCATTGGCTATGCCATTTGGCACTTTCATGTACACGACTTCTTTGAGATCACTATTCAGGAACGCCACGTCTGCATCCAGCTGCTCAGTTCCGAATCCATTCGCCACCACCACAGCTAGCACGACCCTGATCGAGTTCTTGTTTGCCACGAGCGAGTACGTCTCGAAGAAGTCGACACCAAATTTCTGCTTGAACCCCACAGCGACGAGTCGAGCCTTGTAGCCAACCAGTTGTCCGTGCTCGTTCCGCTTCTTGGCGAATATCCATCTACAACCGATTGGTCGAATGTCTTGTCGTCTTGGTACCAGCGTCCAAAATCCGTTATCCGCGTGCGCCTTGAGCTCCGCTTGCATCGCCTGGTTCTATTTGCAATTGTCGCTGCTTCTTAATGCTTGACTGTATGTTGATGGAGCGTCGTCCGCCTCACCAACAGTTGCAGCATAGGCCAATACAGGCTCTGCAATAAGACCTTCATCATCAACTCTTGCACGCTTCGGAGAAGGTGGTTTATCGCTGCCCTTTGACGCGTCTTCACTGCCATCACCATCCTCTAGCATCGGCGCTCTGTCTCGTAAGCGTCTTGATCGATCCATCTCCGGTTGAAACACCAACCGTTTTCCTGAAAAGCTTGTCTCGGAACGTGATATTCCGTTATCTCATCACCTCTTGTTTCTTGAGTTTCTGGACCTATTATTTGAGGTATGATGATATTTGCATCACATGGAGTCGATTTCATCTCGTCCATCTCGATATCAGAAGCGCTTTCTTTGCCATCTTCCATTGTCTCGTCTCTATCTGATTGACGAACCATCGGAATCACTGCTTCGTCAGTGTCCCAAATATGCTTGACGATTGATTCTTTCTCCGATACCATTGTGTCGTATATGCCTTCAACTTCCCGCTCGTCTAGTCTTACGGAGCGTGATATGACAACCTTCGACCTTTCCAGATTGAACACTCTGTATCCTTTGGTGTTCTCCGCGTACCCGAGGAATTTACACCGAAAACTCTTTAACTCGAGTTTCGTCCTCTTGGCATCGTCAATATGAGCATAGCCTTGCGATCCAAACACACGCAAATGTTCAATCCTTGGCTTCAACTGGAAACCCAACTCGAACGGTGTGACGCCCGAATTCGCAGAGTTTGTGGATCTGTTGATCAAGAACGCAGCCGTACTGACCGCCTCTGCCCACCACTGCATGCCGACACCCTTGTAAAACAGCATACTCCTTGCCTATTCCATGATCGTGCGGTCCATGCGTTCAGCAACGCCGTTCTGCTGCGGGCTACACGGTACTGTCCGCTGGTGTACGATACCATTACGGGCACATATATCGGCAATCTTCTCGTTGACGAACTCCGTCCCGTTGTCCGACCGTATGCACTTTATGCGCTTGCCCCATTGATTCTCGTAGAATGCCTTGAACTCGCTAAGTTTTGCGGCCACCTCGCTTTTGTGCTTCATAAATTACGCTACCACAAATATTGAGTAGTCGTCCACGAACGTCAACACGAATCTTGCACCACCCTTTGAGACCGTCTTCATCGGTTCCATCACGTCTGTGTGCACAAGCTCTAACACACGTGACGTCCTTGTCAGTGGCTGAGACGGGAAGGTATCGACCGTCTGTTTGCCCTTCATGCAACCACTGCACAGCTTCTTAATGCTCTGCTTCACCGCTGGCATACCGCTCGTAGCGCGCTGTGTCTTGTCCATACCAGCTTTTCCGGGGTGTCCCAAGAGAGCATGCCAAAGTTCTCACTCATTCATAGCCCCTGAGTATTCCACAAGCCGAGCTTCTTCTTGCTCAGAATTCAGGAAGTATGCCTTACCAATCTTCTTGCCGCTTGCAATCGCGCGCTTGGCACTCCAAATGACGCAGGATGAGCTTTGAAACTCCACCCTCATGCCTGGTCCTGCCAATTTTCCAGCTGACATCAGTCGTCTATCGCGTTCTGGTATGTGCAGGACCTCGACCATCTTGATCCGTAGATCGTCCAGACCTTTGAGTTTGACTGTTCCCACTCCAGCCACTTGCAGATTCTTACCATCAGCAATAGAGACTTCTTGACCAGTCTTAAACTCCTTGTACTCAAAACGATCGCTCCGATGTGGCGTCATACGCGACGTAGCCCCACTGTCGATGAGCCATTCTTCGCATCGCAGCTCACCAGCAGCAAACACAGCACCTTCTCCCTCGGCATCGCTACGCTTCGGGCAGTCCCGCTTATAGTGTCCGACTTGGCCACATTTATAACATTGCGAGAGTCATCGACAGGCTCTCCAAGTGTCTGGAGGCCGACAACAAGCTCATCAGAAGTATCCAAGTGCTTCGACATCGTCGAACCACTCTCCATCTTGAAATCATGCAGTCGACGTGTCATCTCGACACGGTTGTGGAGCGTGGTTCGGTTGTAGAAGTCCCGCAAGATGACCCACGCGTGCATCGCCGTTGTTGCCGATCGTATCTTGGTCTGGTGTTGCAGCTCTATGCCTTGAGCAATGATACCCGGTGCCTTAGCGTCGTTGAACAGCCAGGATTTAGTCATCTCTTTCTCTTTCGTGATGACTTGGACGTGCGCCAGCAATCCCTTGCGCGCCAACGTCATGCGCATGTTGAACTCCCAGTGGAAGTAGGTTCCATTACCCAGGAGGACTTGACTTAGCTTGCTTGTGGGCGTGGCGACTGGTGGTCTTGAAACCTTTTTGGGCTGTTAACCTATTGAGTTAGACCGCTTGTGTGGTTGAAAGCAAATTGTGAAGTCCAGAAAAGCTGGTATGGACAAGACACAGCGCGCTACGAGCGGTATGCCAGCGGTGAAGCAGAGCATTAAGAAGCTGTGCAGTGGTTGCATGAAGGGCAAACAGACGGTCGATACCTTCCCGTCTCAGCCACTGACAAGGACGTCACGTGTGTTAGAGCTTGTGCACACAGACGTGATGGAACCGATGAAGACGGTCTCAAAGGGTGGTGCAAGATTCGTGTTGACGTTCGTGGACGACTACTCAATATTTGTGGTAGCGTAATTTATGAAGCACAAAAGCGAGGTGGCCGCAAAACTTAGCGAGTTCAAGGCATTCTACGAGAATCAATGGGGCAAGCGCATAAAGTGCATACGGTCGGACAACGGGACGGAGTTCGTCAACAAGAAGATTGCTGATATATGTGCCCGTAATGGTATCGTACACCAGCGGACAGTACCGTATAGCCCGCAGCAGAACGGCGTTGCTGAACGCATGGACCGCACGATCATGGAATAGGCAAGGAGTATGCTGTACTACAAGGGTGTTGGCATACGGTCAGTACGGCTGCGTTCTTGATCAACAGATCCACAAACTCTGCGAATTCGGGCGTCACACCGTTCGAGTTGGGTTTCCAGTTGAAGCCAAGGATTGAACATTTGCGTGTGTTTGAATCGCAAGGCTATCCTCATATTGACGATGCCAAGAGGACGAAACTCGAGTTAAAGAGTTTTCGGTGTATGTTCCTCGGGTACGCGGAGAACACCAAAGGATACAGAGTGTTCAATCTGGAAAGGTCGAAGGTTGTCATATCACGCTCCGTAAGGCTAGACGAGCGGGAAGTTGAAGGCATATACGACACAATGGTATCGGAGAAAGAATCAATCGTCAAGCATATTTGGGACACTGACGAAGCAGTGATTCCGATGGTTCGTCAATCAGATAGAGACGAGACAATGGAAGATGGCGAAGAAAGCGCTTCTGATATCGAGATGGACGAGATGAAATCGACTCCATGTGATGCAAATATCATCATACCTCAAATAATAGGTCCAGAAACTCAAGAAACAAGAGGTGATGAGATAACGGAATATCACTCTCCGAGACAAGCTTTTCAGGAAAACGGTTGGTGTTTCAACCGGAGATGGATCGATCAAGACGCTTACGAGACAGAGCGCCGATGCTAGAGGATGGTGATGGCAGTGAAGACGCGTCAAAGGGCAGCGATAAACCACCTTCTCCGAAGCGTGCAAGAGTTGATGATGAAGGTCTTATTGCAGAGCCTGTATTGGCCTATGCTGCAACTGTTGGTGAGGCGGACGACGCTCCATCAACATACAGTCAAGCATTAAGAAGCAGCGACAATTGCAAATAGAACCAGGCGATGCAAGCGGAGCTCAAGGCGCACGCGGATAACGGATTTTGGACGCTGGTACCAAGACGACAAGACATTCGACCAATCGGTTGTAGATGGATATTCGCCAAGAAGCGGAACGAGCACGGACAACTGGTTGGCTACAAGGCTCGACTCGTCGCTGTGGGGTTCAAGCAGAAATTTGGTGTCGACTTCTTCGAGACGTACTCGCTCGTGGCAAACAAGAACTCGATCAGGGTCGTGCTAGCTGTGGTGGTGGCGAATGGATTCGGAACTGAGCAGCTGGATGCAGACGTGGCGTTCCTGAATAGTGATCTCAAAGAAGTCGTGTACATGAAAGTGCCAAATGGCATAGCCAATGCCGAGAAAATGATGTGCAAGTTGGACAAGGCGATCTACGGTCTCAAGCAGGCTGCAAGAACAAGACGATACATGCTGTGTTTTTTAGATTGGATTTTGTAGCAGCGGAGCAGATCAGTGTGTCTACGTCAAGAGTCAAGATGGCAACTACGTCTATGTGTTTCTCTACGTTGACGACATGATCATTGCCGCCAAGACCAGCAGGGAGATCCAAGAGGCCAGAACAGCACTCAAGAGGTTTTTTCGGATGAAGGAGCTCGGCAAGGCTAGAATTATTCTTGGTATAGAAATCGATCACGACCGCAACGGCAGTACGCTTATGATTCGACAGACTCGATACATCGATGATGTGGTCATCCGTTTCAACCAAGATGACGCAAAGGCGGTGGCTAACCCATTTAAGTCCGGTTTGAAGCTGTCAAAGATGCAATCACCAACGACGGAAGTCGAGAGAGCAGAAATGCAGTCGAAACCGTACAGGTCGTTGATCGGATGTGTGTTATATATCACGACATGTACGCGCCCAGATGTGGCGTATGTCATCACCCAATTATCAAGATTTTTGGAGAATCCAGATAAACAACATTGGAAGGTGGTCATTCGTGTTCTTCGGTATCCCAAGACGACACGTGAGTATGGGATTACATATGACGGCAGCGCTATGGTGAGGTGCAAGCTACAGCATACGCAGACGCAGACTGGGGCAGCAACATTGACGATCGCTCCGTGTCAGGGACGGTGGTTATGATTGGCGGCGCACCAGTCATCTTCAAGTCCAAGTATCAGTGTACGGTTGCTTTGCGCTCGGCGGAGGCGGAGTACATGGCTTAAAGCTTGTGTACACAATAAGTGCTTTGGGTCCGTGCGATGATCAAGGATCTTGGTCATGAGCAAGTGGGAGCCACGTTGGTGTGGGAAGCCAATCAAGGTGCGATCGAACTTGCCAATAATGCGGGCTACAATGCTTGGACCAATCACGTCGACATTCGTCACCACTTCATCCGGGAGAACGTGGCCCGAGACATCATCGTGGTGGAATACGTATCGAAGGAGGGCCAGCTTGCGGACATGTTGACGAAGGGACTAGGGACAAAGCGACTCGAATACTTGCTATACGCAAGTGGCATCAGACCAAGGCGCAACCAGCATTAGCGGTGAGTGGGAGTGTTGGTATTACACCACCTAATGCTTGTATGATTACGTATACTTTGATATAGTCATGACGTCACGGTGTGACGTCACAGGAGAAGCTTCCAAACGCTTCTAGAAGCCTTAAGATGGTTCGAAAGAAGCTTACAAACGCTTCTAGAAGCCTTAAGAAGGTTCGAAAGAAGCCTTCAAACGCTTCTAGAAGCCTTAAGAAGGTTCGAAAGGTTTTCATTGGTCTAGATAAACCAGGTGGTCGGTATAGTATATCTAGTATATGGAATGAGTGGCTTAGAGGTAGCAAGCAGTTTGCGAACTAAGGACCAACATGTATTCACTTCACAATTTGCTTCCAACCACACAAGCGATTCAACTCAATAGCTGACGGCGTACTGAGCTTGTACCATTTAAAAGCTGTCTTCTTTTCTTTGTCACTCTAGTCGTTGGAAACGACTTGTAAAAAATAGCTCATGCAACCTTTGCGTCACAGCATTGTCGATAGTCATGGTACCGTGGACGCCAGTCAAGGCTCTCAGAGTCTTCAAATTAATTTTCAGGAGGAAATTGCTGCAGCTGAAGAAAGGGTGGCTTCGCCCATTGTAATTAATGGGCTCAAAAGTAAGCCAATCACGAAAATTAAGTCTTTGCCCCTTGAATCGCGAACAAGAAAAATAAACACTTTGAAAGTGAGTGGATCGAAGAGAATTAATGCAATACCAAAGACAAAAACACCATATAACCTGTTTGTTTGTGGGCTTATGGACTCATGAAGAATTGACACAAATCAGCGATGACTACGACGGTCGGTTTTACTTACCTAATACTTTGATCCTTTATTTCGAGACCAATTTTTTCTAAGAAACAATTGAGAGAATGCACCATTCCTTTTTGGTATTATCGGTCGCTGCCAACGAAAGTATAGCTTGCATTCATTGTATTTCTCGCTAGTGCTTGTTCAAGTAGCACTTATTTAGAAATTGGTGTCCATAAATCCAGGCGCACATGAAGCCCTTTCATTGTGTCGAACCAACGAAGCGAGACATTGATAGCAATCTATCCTAGCTTGAGCAATAAATTAAGTCAGGCTTGCAAAGTATGGTGGGGTCAATCGAAAGGCCGTTTTGCAGTGAAGTCAATGCTGCTCCTTGTGTATTTTAGAGAATCTGTTTCTATTTTTGACAAGGCTAGCGCACTCAAGTATGATATGCCCGTTTTGAACGAGTTTTAAACGAGTATGTCATACTTGAGTGCGTTAGCCTTAAAGTTAGCTGACTATAAGCAATTTGTAATTATATTAGACATGCTTAACGAAGACTAAAAAGCAATTTGTTTATATATTAGTCATGTTAAAAAGTCATGCTAATATAATAACGATCTGCTTTTCAAGTCTGATGGGCAGCCAACTTTGCTTCATAATGCAAACGAGCTGCAAGTAGTTTGGTGACAGTCTACGACCAGCACGAACAGTCACGTACCGTGAGCGTCAGTCGAGGCTCTTGCGCCTTCAGAGTAAACTCCGAGAGAAAACTGCCGCAGCTGAAGAGAGGGCGTGTTATTTGCAAGCCAATCGCGAAATTTGACAATTTGGCATGCCAGCGAGACATGTTAACTCTGACAGCCAAAGGATTTGAGAGAATTGCTGCTGTACCAAAGCCGATAAATGACAATTTCTTTTACCTGTGGGCATATTTATGAAGAAGTATAACAAAATAAGAGATGCCTTCAGCCAACAAACCGCCAATCTACACAGATATCGTCTATCTACTGCAATGGGGTAGGAGGTTATAAATGGATATGCATTTGACTTCCATGGAGAAAAATATTGCAGTCTGAGATCCAATTCAATTCCATCCACAAAGCACAATTTTTGATGTTATCGACCGCTGCTAACAAAAGTATGCCACGTATGGTTGGACTTTTAGTTCGTGAAAATGATGGCTTGGTTTTTTTTCCATGAAGAAAAAAATTTAGCGGTCTCAGAATCAATTTGTCTAAGAAACGTTTCCATCTGATTATTGAAGCTACCAAGCACAATTCTTGATACTATCGATCGCTGCTAACGAAAGTATGTTACGTATAATGGGCCTTTCGCTCGGTTAAGAAATCAGTTTCTCAGAGGTCCAGGCGCACATGCCTTGCTGCCTTTCGAGTTCCTGAACCACCCTACTTTCTAAAGATTTCGTTTGGTGAGGCTCAAGAAATTTTACAAAGTTGGACTCATAAAACGACTGTCGTGCAAATGTGCCCGTGGTGTTTAATCTTGCAAATGTGCCCGTGGTGTTTAATCTTGCAAATGCTAGAACCCTTCGACGTCAAAAATTGTCGAGCAGTGAGCGAACCAAGTGACGACAAGTCCATCTCCGTGATTCCTTGCGCTTAATATGAACGACAATATCTACATGCAGGCGTGCAAGTACATTATTGAGACGGGCGATGTCACACTAGTAATATGACATACGGTGACGTGCTATCACTTTTGATTAACGTGATTGATGTATGTGGAATGCCGCGGTATTGAATACATAGTTCGTCATTCTAGCGTGCGATCACTGGCTGGTGGCAATGCCCGTGCAACTCGTATACTCTCAGCAAACCACTTGCGGTTCATTTACATTATAAAGCAAAGTTAGTCACATTTCATATGAATAATCTGTTCATAGAACGTAAAAAGCAATTTGGTACGAGCAAGACTTAAATCGGGTGTTTCGTACCTGACTGCCTCCGCCTTGCCGAAAAATCAAGCATTTCCTACCTCAATGCGCAAGGAGCAGCGTCAATTTCACTGCGGAACGGCCCTTTGATCGCTACTTACCATACTTTAATAGTAAACCTCTGGCTACTCATTTGTTAATGAGCTTTACCCGAACAAGCACTAGCGAAAAGTTCATAGCACGTGGCATACTTTCGATCGATAACATCAAAAATTTTGCTTGGTAGCTATAAGAGAAACCAAAGCCGGAATATCGTACTGCTTTAGTAACAAGAACAATATATGTATTTTAAGTTGGTTTACTCATTCAAATCAATTGCTTTCCTTTTTTGATGGAGAAAAATAGTGCGGTCTGAGATTGAATTTCGTCTTGTTCAGCTTTGGCTTTCGAAGGGTCAACTTGTCTTGCTTGCATGGTTTTAAGGGTGGATTCTCGGACGGGTAACGACCACATGAGAGCGACGAGATGCGAACGAAAAGAGGCGGATTGTATTTTGGTATAGGCTAACCATGTTTGCAAAGCTTTCGTTTACATGTAATCCCGGTAGTATATCCTTGATAACGCAAGGCCGTTAGAATCTATGTACCTGTCGCGAGGGTCCAATGCCGCCCATTGGTCGCATAAACCATCTACATGGCCCACACGACAAGACGTCTATGCGACAAATGTGAGCAGCCGCTCTGATAAGGGGGACTATTTGTTGTCTTTTCTACCTGATGTCAAACCCATCTTCTCAATCCTATCCACTATACGGCAATCCAAGTGAGACCAAAGAGCAGTCTTTGTGATGCAATGGAACGATATCGACCACCCAGCAGCCCCAAATTGGAAAATGCAGGATGGGTGCGACGCAAGCATATCGTAACGCTAAGACTGAATGAGCTACCGCCTTTGAAGGTTAACAGACGTCTGATTCATCGACCCCAGTGTACTTGTTTTTGTACGTCCAAGCCGAAACAGATTTCGTGTCGTCAACCTTTTGCAGCATTATCTCATCTGATGTAGAAGCCTATATACAAGTCTAACACTACCAACGAATATTACCACTGGGTGAGACCGAAAATAAAGTACTTAGAAGCACATTGTTCACGAAAGAAAGACCGCAGCTTCTCCTCTTTAAAGGCAACTTGTCGGGTGCGTATTGTCCTTGTCATCTTCCTAGCATAGATCAGCGGCGCCGAATAGAAGCAGAGGTAAGCAGGCTGTTACATTACTGACTATGCTAGGGCAAGGAACGATCGCGGTGCTGTGTCGTGTTTAAATAGTAGGATAGTCGTTTGATAATTTACTCACATATAAAAAGATCATCTACAATAAGAGCTCAATAAAAACTCAGCTCGGAGAAGGTTGGGGTGACGCCCTCCATCCAAGCGCGGGGGCTAAATACTCGCGCGCTTCGGGCAGGTGCTCTCAGGCATCTGCAGGTCTCTAACGAGTCTCACCCTCGACGCGACACCACGGCGCCACCTGGGCTCTTACCAAGTCAGAGCTAAACAAAATAATGGAAGACCCTCACGACCTCGGTGCTGCCTACACTGCCTGCCGAACGAAACCCGACGTATGCGGACACCACTCTATGCCCTGGACTAGCCAGACTGAGCCTAGCACGTGCATAACTTGGCAACGCGATAACGTAATACAATACAATACAATACAATACAATACAATAAAAACGCACTCTTCTTATACTTTCTTCAAAGATTAAAGAAATTAATTCTCACAAGTTTAACGAACAGCGCTCACAGCATTTCCGAGGCAAGCCAACGTAGCTGCCACACTCACACCGTGACTCAGTGAGCGCAATGGCTACATTGCAGTCGCATAAGCGTATGTGTGCAAACAGCGTGCCGCTGTGAACGCGATCATTGCTCGGTAGTGGACGACTGGGTCCGCTCCAGCCATGATCCCTGAACAAAGATTAAAAGTCCCAACGGAATTGACTCCAAATCGTTCAAGACAATGCTTCCCCAACGCTGCGCTGCCTCATACGTCGCCGTACTGCTCGTCTTGTCAAGCCCAAACGTCTGTTTGTGCTTAGTGGACGAAAACTTTGTATCTTTGGGAGGACGGCATCCCGTGGCAAACTTCTTCGCGCCTTATATTGTCGTAGCGGCCGAAATCTTCATATACAACACCGAAGTGCACGCCATGTAAACCTTGACGCTTCCGTTCACCGTTGTAATTGTGAGAATGGGAAAGTTTATGATTCGCCTGATGACATTGGGACGTGGGGCGGTCCAACTTGAGGCAGTTTTTCGAAGAGAGCTTAGCGATAACTGTAGTGCAATGAGACCTGCAACCACCGTGGGTGCAAACTACCCAAGTCAGAATGAAAAGGCTTTCACTTTAACTTAATAATTACTCAGCCATATTGTACATTGGTTTAAAAGGCGTCTTCTTGGTGGTTTGCAGCCAATTGTCTTTAGGATATGCCACATTGTGACTCTCCACCACAAAAAATCGAATATGCGTGGCGCGAATGGAGCGACTTGTTTGCCTCACTATAGTGCACAAAAGAGCTGTGCAAGAGCACAAGATCTCCTTTCTTGGTAAGTAATGGCTGGCTCTTGGTAATATCAAAAGGCTCCACCACCTCGGGTCCATTTTCAAGCAACATCCGTCCATTTTTCCCCTGTCGCTCCTTTGTGGTACGTCTCAATCGCTGACGCACTGGCACAGTCAAGTGCGAGCCTGGCACACCATGCAAACAGCCGTTCTCAATGGTACAGTCCTCTAAAGCCCACCAAAACCCTACGACAGATTGAGGCTCAGTAAACAAATAGCTGCCATTCTGATGAGATTTCACTTCTCCTCCAATACTCGGTTGCTTAAAAATGTACATGAACTGTACCACCATCGACCGCACATACTTTAGAGACTTGACAATGTTCTGCACCGTAGCGTCGTAGCTGACCTTTTCGAACACTGGGTCAAGATTGTGCAGGTTGTGACCAATCTTGTTAGTAGCAACGTTCAGTGGCATTGCCAGCGTCTTTTGGTCCTCGGTAAAAGCACGTTCTTCAAAAAAGTAGCAAATCTTGTCGCCTGATTCAAGAAAGTAGTGGTCGTTCATCCGACGCGTCTGCTCATTGGTTGTGAATATGGAACGATGCTTGCGAACGTCACACTGAGCCACGTGCTCACGTGCTCTTGCGCGCAATTCATCGCATAAAGAGGCGGACAACGCCCCGGGGATGACGAGAAAGCCGTCGCGATAGAAAGCATCAAGCTGGTCGGGAGTCAACCCTGGCATTTTGGGACGTTTAATCGAATGCTAGATTACCAAACCCTTTATAATAACTTTTTTGCAAATTAAATCATATGCTGCTGGATATATGAAATCCAAAACAGCATATGAGTATCAAAAGATACCATCATCCATGACTCAAATCCTTACTTACCCCTGAGCGAATCGATGACAATAAAAATGGCCCTTATCAAATGCATTGGGCGAGGAGGGTCAGTTTGCTCTGTTGGATTACGCTTTCAGCCGAGCTAGCAAATCTAGACGATCTAAAGGGTCTTTTTCAAGTCTTTACAAGAATATATTCGCAAAATATACAATATTTATTGTAGGGATTTGAATGAATTCGCAAAGGTGCGTAGTCCTACTCCAAGCTGTCGCTAGGGTGGCGTGTGCTGTGCGTTCACTGTACGGTCCGCATAAACTGCGTAAGCAGGTGACAAGTATGTAGATGTATTATGGTATGATCGAAACAAAATTCTCGCGCGATTTGCATTGCTCAGATGAGCTAGGTCAGACGCTATTTAGTGCAGACACGTACACTGTGGCAAGCGTGCTGCAGAGTGAGAACGCAGATACAGCTATTCTACAAAAAGCACTGGATAAACAACAGACAGGCTTTGGCACCGTATGTGAGTCCTTTTTGATTGCAATGTGAAAATGATGGCTTGGATTTACTTTTCCATGAAAAAGAATTTAGCGGTCTCAGAATCAGTTTGTTCAAGAAACATTTCCATCTGATTATTGAAGCTACCAAGCACAATTTTTGATTCTATCGATCGCTGCTAACGAAAGTATGCCACGTATAATGGGAAAAGTCCCATTATACGTGGCATACTGCTCGGTTAAGAAATCAGTTTCTCAGAGGTCCAGGCGCACATGCCTTGCTGCCTTTCGAACTCCTGAACCACCCTACTTTCCAAGAATTTCGTTGACGTGAGATTTGGGAAATGATACAAAGTTTTACTCATAAGATGACTATCATGCAAATATGTCCGTGGTGTTTAACTTTTGCAAATGCTAGCACACTTCGACGTCAAAAGTTGTGGAGCAGTGAGCGAATCAAGGGACGACAAGTCCATCCCATGATTCTTCGCGCTTAACAAGAACGACAATATCACACATCTACATACAAGCGTGCAAGTACAACATTGAGACGGGCGGTAACAACTTGTAATGTGACATACACTGACATGCTATTACTTCCAATCAACGTTAATGGTGTATGCGGAATGCCGCGGTATTGAAGACATGGTGCGTCATTTTCCCGTGCGAGTACTGGCTGGTGGCATTGCCCGTGCAACTCGTATACTCTCAGCAAACCACTTGCGGTTCGTTTACATGAAAAAATAAAGTTTGTCGCAATTTCTCGAAGAAATCTGCTAATTTAACGTGAAAAGGAGTTTGGTACTAGCATGAGTGTTTCGTACCTGACTGCCTTAGCCTTATCGATAATTCAAGCACATTCTACCTCAATACGCAAGGATCAGCGTCAATTTCACTACGAATTGGCCCTTCGATCGCTACTTACCATACTCAAAGAGTGAACTTGACCGAGGCATTGCTCAAGCTACGTTTAAGTGCTATCGGGGTCTCGCTCCTTTGGCTAGATACACAAGACGGGCTTCATGTGCGCCTGAATCTCTGGATACTCATTTGTTAATGAGTTTTACCCGAACAAGCGCTAACGGAAAGTTCAATAGCACGTGGCATACTTTCGTTAGCAGCGATCGATAAAATCAAAAATTGTACTTGGTAGCCTTAACAAGACGAAATTGAATCTCAGACCGCACTATTTTTCTCCATCAAAAGAACAAAGCAAGTGATTTGAATGAGGAAACTAACTTGGGAGTACAATATATTGTTCTTGTTACTAAAGCAGTACGGAATTTCGGCTTTGGTTTCTCTTTAGCTTTGGCTTTCAACGAGTCAACTTGTCTTGCTTGGATGGTTTTAAAGGTGAATTCCACGACGCTTAATCCCCGACTTGTCATCCATGAGCTCGGGAACCACGATTGTTAGGGTCCTCGGGACCAGTGCGAATGATAGGATGTCCTGGCGGTAAGGGATGTGAGCTAGCAACAGCCTTTTTTTTAAGTTCACCGTGACCAGTGGCGAGTAATGTAGTTAGAATGAGGACGAAACCGCACGATCGACGCATGCTTCTCCACCTGCAGTGCAAAAAGAATAGTGGGCTCCTGGTCGTGCTTGAGCTGCAGAAGCCGTATTTTCTTAGATAATTTGCCACCTCGGACGGGTAACCACCACATGAGAGCAAAAGAAAAAAGGCAAAATGAATTTCTGGTAGGCTATCCATGTTTGCAAAGCTTTTGTTTACATGAAATGCCGGGAGTATATTCTTGATAACGCAAGGTCGTTAGATTCTTTGTACCTGTCGCGAGGTCCAATGCCGAACCATTGAACGCATAAACCATCTACATATGGTCCACACGACAAGACGTCCACGCGACAAATGTAAGCAGCCTCTCTGATAAGTAGAAGTATTTGTTGTCTCTACTACCTCATGGCAGACCCATCTTCTCAATTCTATCCACAAAACGGAAATCCAAGTAAGACCAAACAGCAGTCTTTGTGTATGCAATGGAACGATATCGACCACCCAGCAGCCGCACGGTAGAAAAAAAGCAAAATGGGTGCGACGCAAGCATATGGCTTTCTTAAGACTAAATGAGCTAACGTTAACAAACATCTGTCTCATCAGGGTACTTATTTTTGTACGTCCAAGCAGAAACAGGTTTCGTGTCACCAACGTTTTGCAGCATTGTCTCATTTGATGCAAAATGTGTTTGCTATCAGGTAGTAAAGACATTGAATACTCCCCCTTATCAGAGCGGCTGCTCGCATTTGTCGCATGGACGTCTTGTCGTGGGGACCAAATGTAGATGGTTTATGCGACCAATGTTGCGGCATTGGACCTCGCGACAGGTACAAAGAATCTAACGACCTTGCGTTATCAAGAATATACTCCCGGCATTTCATGTAAACAAAAGCTTTGCAAACATGGATAGCCTACTAAAAATTCAATAAGCCTTCTTTCTTTTGTTCTCATGTGGTGGTTACCCGTCCGAGGTGGCAAATTATCCAAGTAATTACGGCTTCTGCAGCTCAAGCACGACCAGGAGCTCACTATTCTTTTTGCACTGCAAGTGGTGAAGCATGCGTCGATCGTGCGGTTTCGTCCTCATTCTAGCTACATTACTCGCCACCGGTCACGGTGAACTTAAAAAAAAGGCTGTTGCTAGCTCACATCCCTTACCGCCAGGACATCCTATCATTCGCACTGGTCCCGAGGACCCTAACCATCGTGGTTCCCGAGCTCATGGATGACAAGTCGGGGATTAAGCGTCGTGGAATTCACCTTTAAAACCATCCAAGCAAGACAAGTTGACTCGTTGAAAGCCAAAGCTAGAGAGAAACCAAAGCCGAAATTCCGTACTGCTTTAGTAACAAGAACAATATATTGTACTTCCAAGTTAGTTTCCTCATTCAAATCACTTGCTTTGTTTTTTTGATGGAGAAAAATAGTGCGGTCTGAGATTCAATTTCGTCTTGTTAGAGCTACCAAGTACAATTTTTGATTTTATCGATCGCTGCTAACGAAAGTATGCCATGTGCTATTGAACTTTCCGTTAGCGCTTATTCGGGTATAACTCATTAACAAATGAATATCCAGAGGTTCAGGCGCACATGAAGCCCGTCTTGTGTATCTAGCCAAAGGAGCGAGACCCCGATAGCACTTAAACGTAGCTTGAGCAATGCCTCGGTCAAGTTCACTCTTTAAGTATGGTAAGTAGCGATCAAAGGGCCGTTTCGCAGTGAAATTGACGCTGCTCCTTGCATATTGAGGGAGGATCTGCTTAATTTCATGACAAGGCTAAGGCAGTCAGGTACGAAACACTCATGCTAGTACCAAACTGCTTTTGACGTTAAATTGACAAATTTCTTCGAGAAATTGCGACAAACTTTATTTTATCATGTAAACGAACAGCAAGTGGTTTGCTGAGAGTATACGGATGCTCGGGCAATGCCACCAGCCAGTACTCGCACGGGAAAAGGACGCACTATGTCTTCAATACCGCGGCATTCCGCATACACCAATAACGTTGATTGAAAGTAATAGCATGTCAGTGTATGTCACATTACAAGTTACTACCGCCCGTCTCAATGTTGTACTTGCACGCCTGTCTGTAGATGTGTGATATTGTATTTCTTGTTAAGCGCGAAGAATCACGGGAATGGACTTGTCGTCCCTTGATTCGCTCACTGCTCGACAACTTTTGACGTCGAAGTGTGCTAGCATTTGCAAAAGTTAAACACCACGGACATATTTGCATGATAGTCATCTTATGAGTAAAACTTTGTATCATTTCCCAAACCTCACGTCAACGAAATTTGGGAAGCCTCTGAGAATCTGATTTCTTAACCGAGCGAAAAGTCCCATTATACGTGGCATACTTTCGTTAGCAGCGATCGATAGTATTAAAAATTTGTGCTTGGTAGCTTCAATAATCAGATGGAAATGTTTCTTGAACAAATTGATTCTGAGACCGCTAAATTCTTCTTCATGGAAAAATAAATCCAAGCCATCATTTTCACGAACTAATAATCTAACCATACGTGGCATACTTTTGTTAGCAGCGATCGATAACATAAAATATTGTGCTTGGTAGATGGAATTGTTTCTTGCAAGAATTGAATCTCAGACCGCAATATTTTTCTCCATGAAAGTCAAAACACCTATTTGGATGTGAAAGCCGACTTAGGAGAATAATGTAGTAGTCTTGTTACTTAATTAGTATTTGGACATGCATTTCCATTTAACCTCTAACCCCATTGCAGAATATAGGCTTCAGACGATATCTGTGTAGATTGGCGGTGTAACGGCCTCTAATTGGGTGTCCCACAGTATGTGCCAACTTGACATATAAGAGAAATAGTCACATTCTAGAATATCGAGACAGAAGAACACGTGGCTACAAGTGAGTAAGAGCCTATAGTTTGCTTTATTCCTATGAATTTACTTTCCATTTTGCACTGCGACAATCACATTGTTATAGGTTATGAGCCCAATAACGAACCCGAACGAGATCCTCAGCGACGACAACTACTTCCTGTGGGAGTTTAACGCCCGCATGGCATTGGCCAGGAAGGACCTCCTCGACCATCTCGAGGTGAAGCCAGAAGACGCAGTGAACGCCCCCGCCCAATGGAAAGCCGCCGATGTGAAGGCGCTGGCTGTGGTGTCGAAGCTGTTGAGTCCAACGTACCAGATGATGGTGAGGGAAGCCAATTCTGCATGGGAAGCATGGCAAATTCTGCGTGCATTTTTCATGAAGCAGAGTCTGCACAACCGTGTGCAGCTGCGCAAGCAACTCCACGAGTTCGCGATGGCCAGTGGTGGGAGTCTCATGGAGCATCTGGTGCAGTTCGATGAATTGTGTGCGAAGTTGGCTGCGGTTGGTGACGCTCTGCCTGAAGAGGAGAAGCTGGTGATCCTCCTTGGTAGTGTGCCAAGTGAGTACGACGCGATGGTGCGGCTCATCGAAGTGCGCGACCGTGTGACACTTCTGGATGCGAAAGAGATGCTCCGACGCGAATATGAGATGATTCAGAAACGCGAGGTGAAGGAGCAAGCATTCAAGGCGACGGTGAGTGATAATGGTGGAAGGTTCCAGAATGGGCGTGGAGGCCGACGTGGACGAAATGCCAAGAGACACGGACGCAAAGGGCATAATGGTGGTGACAAGAAGGAGTTCAAGGGCCGATGCTATGAATGCCACGAAGCTGGCCACAAGAAACAAGATTGCCCGAGGCTGAAGGGCAATGCCGGTGGTTCGGAGTTCGCGTTCTCCGCTATGACCGCTGGTGGTGAGCGATCGTCCACCTGGCTCCTTGATAGTGGAGCCAGCTCGCATATGACTACGGATCGGAATGATTTTTCGGAATACCGCCCGCTTACAGAACCAATCGAGATCATGGTGGCAAATGGCCAGCGAGTTGCCGCCATAGGTATGGGTACCGTGCGAGTTAACTTTACCGGAGGCGTGCGGGTGAAGTTGACGGATGTTCTCCACGTTCAGAAATTGGACCGAAAGCTACTGTCGGTTCCTGCACTCATGTCCAAGAATCTCGCTGTGCAATTCGACAAGACCGGTGCCTCCATTTTGCAGAATGGCCGTGTTGTTGTTCGAGTCCCTCGGATTGGGAAACTGTACGCGTGTGAACTAAAGTACAGAACGGAAGGCAACGCGTATACGGCATTTGATGGTGAGTCAAGTGATAAAGCCTACGAAGTCATTCACGCGCGCCTGGGGCACGTCTCCGATACCAAGCTAAAGCTAGTTGCTAGCGCGTGCGATGGTATCCCCCCTATGGATTTGTCTCAATCGGATGGTGGTGTCTGCGGTGGCTGTGCGCAAGGAAAAATGACCACAAGCTCGTACGCGCACCAATCGGGTAGCGAGATAAAGACAGGTCGCCCATTCGAGATTGTGCACACGGATGTGATGGGGCCAATAAAACCGAAGTCCAAGGGTGGTGCGGTATACATCGTGGTCTTCGTGGACGACTTCAGCCGAGTAGTGTTCGTCAACTTCATCAAGCAGAAGTCTCAAGTGTTCGATTGCTTCAAGGCATTCTGCACTCAGGTTAAGGTGCAACACGGCTGCAAGGTGATGTGTGTTCGTAGTGACAACGGTGGTGAATATGTGAGCAAGCGCTTCGGCAAGTTCTGTGCGTCCAAAGGGATCATTCACCAGACGAGTGCGCCATACAGCCCCCAGCAAAATGGGACCGCTGAGCGTATGAACCGGACACTAGCTGACATGGCCCGGTCGATGCTACACTACATGCGAGTGGACCGTGTGTGGTGGGCTGAAGCGTTTCGGACTGCAGCTTACATCGTCAACCGTATCCCGAATACTGCGCGACCGGATCAGAGCCCCCTCGAAGTATTAACCGGAAAGCGCCAGTCACTCGAAGACCTTCGTGTATTTGGTGCTCGTGGCTACGTACATGTTGACAAGCCAAACGTAGGCAAACTTGATCCTCGAGCTCACCGTTGCCTCTTCCTTGGATACGCTGATGGTTCGAAAGCGTATCGTGTGTGGGATTACGACGACGAGCGCATCGTGATTTCGCGATCGGTGCATCTGAATGAGCGACCACCAGACACGTTCCAAGCCGTCAGTGATGACTCAAGTTGCTTTCCTTGGGTGGTTAGCATCAATGATCACGATTCCGTGAGTTATATTCCGCCACCGCGACCAGTGAATGAGAACGACCATGATGCAACTGCGGATGTCGACGATGCCGCCGACGTTGAAATGGAAGAAGTGCCCCCTACCGATGCTCAAATCTCACCCGTTCCTACTGATGCTTTGGACAGGGGGAGTAACAGCCAGATGCAAGTTGTCCAGCGCATCAGTCCTTCCACTGCTACCGAAGATCAGCAGATGCAGCTCGCCCAGCGTCCTGATTGCGATATCGTCCCGCACTCACAACATCTAAGTCGGTCGATCGATCGCCCCGCCATCGTCCAGCATCTCAACCCGAGCCTTGACCTCGTCCGTGCTGCCGGATGTGATCCGTGCGCACCGTCAGCAATAATCCCTCATGGTGAAGGTGTTGGCGTCGGCTTCGATGCATCAGAGAATCGCATAGTGTTCAGTGGTGGTTCCATTCGCCCTCGATCGATCACGTATGAACAACCGCGTCTACTGACTGATGGAGATATGCCTTTGCATCTTGGTGGCGCTGAAAATGACGATGAGCCAGAACCAGAAAGCAAGCGACCACGCCTGGATGAGTACGAAATTGCGTTGGCGGTGTCTGAGCTGCCTACATCATACGCTGAAGCAATGGCGGCCCCTGACGCTCCACAATGGAAGGAAGCTATACGTGCTGAGATTCGGTCGCATGTGCGGAGCCACACGTGGGACATGGTGCGACGACCTCAAGGAAACAAGGTGATCGGATGCAAATGGGTATTCGCGAAGAAGTACGACGAGAATGGAGCGGTTAAGCGATACAAGGCACGTCTAGTCGCTCGAGGTTTCCTCCAGACTCGCGGCATAGACTATACCCACACATACTCACCAGTGGCAAGCATGAACACGATCCGGGTCTTTCTCGCATTGTGCTGCTCTCGACGCCTCATGATTCGCCAGTTTGACATTGAGACCGCATTTCTAAATGGAAAGCTTGACGAAACAGTGTTTATGAATCCCCCTGAAGGAGCGAATGTGGCGCCGGAATTGGTTTGCAGACTCCGCCGCAGCCTCTATGGACTCAAGCAAGCTGCAGCTGTGTGGCACCGTACCATCCGCGACGTGTTCAAGCGTCTCGGTTTCAAACAGTGTCGAGCTGATCCTTGTCTCTTCGTTCGACGAGATGACAGTGACCCAGCGGCCGCGGTTTTTGTGGTGCTCTACGTAGACGATCTACTTGTTGGCTGCAAAACAGAGGAACAAGCGCGATCCGTGTGTACTGGTCTCGCGTCGCACTTCACGGTCAAATCACTCGGTGATGCTCGTTTCGTTCTCGGGATGGAAGTACTTCACGATCGGAAACGTGGTGAAATGGTGGTGAAGCAATCTCAGTTTATAACCAAGTTGCTCGAGCGTTTTGGTCAAGTATCTGCTCATGGTGTCCGCAACCCAATGGTAATTGGTCAAGATCTCAGCCCATCCGACAAGCACGGTGTATGCACAGACAAAAATAAGTACCGCGAACTAATCGGATCAATGCTGTACGTTGCCAATGCCACACGTCCCGACATTGGCTACGTGCTGTCGATACTCTCTCAGTACCTCGATACGCCGCGTGAGATGCATTGGAATGCTGCGCTACGTGTACTTCGCTACCTCAAGGCCACTCTTTCGATCGGCATCCACTACACGGCAAAGGGCAAGAATATCGTGACATACTGCGACGCGAACTGGGGTGGTGATAAGGAGACGCGACGCTCGACGTCTGGTGTGATGGTGAAGATGGCTGACGGTCCGGTCATCTACAAGAGCAAGCGTCAAGCGACCGTCGCATTATCAACTGCTGAAGCCGAGTACATGGCTCTCGCACTTACCGCTCAAGAAGTACTGTGGCTGCGTTTCCTCCTCACAGAGATGGGTGTAAACGTGTCGAGTGCGTCGACGATCTACATGGACAACCAGTCGGCGATTAGTATGGCAACTAACCACGGATACATCCCACGCGCCAAGCACATCGACCTCCGAGCTCACTTCGTCCGTGACTACGTCGAGAAGGGCACCATCAAGGTGGAGTACGTACCATCGGAGTCTCAGCTAGCGGATATGTTAACGAAGGCCATTCCGACGCCGCGCTTTGTGGAGCTTCGTGACGCATGCGGACTTGTGGACTGTCAAGTTGAGGGGGAGTGTAACGGCCTCTAATTGGGTGTCCCACAGTATGTGCCAACTTGACATATAAGAGAAATAGTCACATTCTAGAATATCGAGACAGAAGAACACGTGGCTACAAGTGAGTAAGAGCCTATAGTTTGCTTTATTCCTATGAATTTACTTTCCATTTTGCACTGCGACAATCACATTGTTATAGGCGGTTTGTCGGCTGAAGGCATCTCTGATCTTGTTGTACTTCTTCATAAATATGCCCACTGGTAAATGAAAATGTTATTTTTCGGCTTGGTACAGCAGCAATTCTCTCAAATCCTTTGGCTATCAAAGAGTTAACATGTCTCGCTGGCATGCCAAATTGTCAATTTTCGCGATCGGCTTGCAAGTAACACACCCTCTCTTCAGCTACGGCAGTTTTCACTCGGAGTTTACCTCGAAGGCGCAAGAGCCTCGACTGACGCTCACGGTACGTTACTGTTCGTGCTGGTCGTAGACTGTCACCAAACCACTTGCAGCTCGTGAGCAAAGTTAGCTGCCCATCTGTTGAGAAGAAAGTAAAAAACCGAAGTGAATATATTTGTCCTGACCAATGAACGGCTACCATATGTAATTACTAATTGTGACGTACTTGTAATTACTGTGAAGCCATCCACCTGTTCAACATGCATTCAGCGGTGTAATGTTAACACTCCCACTCACCGCTAATGCTGTGTGTCCTTTGTTGCTGACTTGGTCTTGATTCCGGTGGCTTCGCGCAGATACTTAAGCATCTTGGTCCCAACTGCCTTCGTCAGCATATCTGCAAGCTGACTCTTCGTGTCGATATATTCGATCTCCAACAGTCCTTCTTGCACGTTCTCACGAATAAAGTGGTGCTTGATGTCCACATGCTTCGTCCTAGCATGGTATCCGGCGTTATTGGCTAACGCAATCGCACCCTGGTTGTCTTCCCAAACCTGTGTGCCTTCAACTTGCTCGTGACCCATGTCCTTTAGCATTGCCCGCGTCCAAAGAACTTCTTGTGTGCATTAGCTGAGAGCCATATACTCAGCTTCCGCTGAGCTCAGCGCAACTGTCCGCTGGTACTTCGACTTAAATACCACTGGTGCGCTTGCAATCATGACCATAATTCCCGAGACCGAGCGTCTGTCATCCGTGTTGCTGCCCCAATCTGCATCCGAGAATGCCTTGACCGTAACGCTTCCAGTTCCTCGGTAGACGATACCGATTGGACGCGTGGTCTTCAAAGACCGTACTACTCGAATTGCTGCGCTCCAATGTTGTAGTCCTGGATTCTCCAGAAAACGTGATAGCTGCGTCACCACGTAAGCAATATCAGGCCGAGTGCATGTCGTTATGTACAGCAAGCATCCAATCAAAGAGCGATAAGGCTTTGATCGCATTGTCGACCGTCCCTCTTCCGTTGTGGGTGACTGCTTTGATGACAGCTTCAATCCTGATACGCAAGGGTTTTCAACACTTTTGGCATCTTGTTGACCGAATCGCTTGACCACGTCATCGATGTAGCGAGACTGTTTGATCATCAATATTCCAGCTGACCTGTCGTGATCAATTTCCATACCCAAAATAAATTCCGCCTGACCAAGCTCCTTCATCTTGAAAGCATTCTTGAGTACTCCCTTTACTTGATTTAATTCTTTGCTGCTTTTTGCTGCGATAATCATGTCATCCACATATAGTCCAACGTAAGCAGAACCTTCTTTAGTTCTCTTGACATAAACACATTGATCTGCTCCGCAACTCTTAAAGCCATTCCTGATGAAGACACGATGTATTGTCTTGTTCCAGGCACTCGCTGCTTGCTTAAGTTCGTAAATAGCCTTGTTTAGTTGACATATGTTTCCTTGAGCATTGTCGACACCAAGCGGAACTTCCATAGAAACATTGTCCGTCAACACGCTATTAAGAAAAGCCGTGTCGACGTCCAGCTGTTCCATTTGATAGCCGCATTCAACACATACCGCGAGAATTATTCGGATCGAATTCATGTTGGCAACCGGGGAATATGTCTCGAAAAAGTCAACGCCATACTTCTGCTTGAAACCTTTCGCGACTAGTCGTACCTTGTATCGCACGATAGCGCCATTCTGATCACGCTTTTTGACAAATACCCATCGTGATCCAATCGCGCGTCCAATTTCCCCTCGTGGCTGCAATGTCCACGTTTTATTCTCTTCGTGAGAGCGAAGCTCAGCATGCATTGCTTCACGCCATTTCGTTGCATCGTCGCTTGCCATTGCTTGAGTATAAGTAGTCGGTGAGTCCGTATCATCGTCAATATTCACAGCGTAGGCAAGAAAGGCTTCCGCAATTAGTCCATCTTCGTCAATCCTAGCACGCTTTGGAGTCGGTGGGCCCTCACTGCCTTCTGTTGACTCTCCATCGTCGGAATCGTTTATTAGCATTAGCACTGGCTCACGTCTTATTCGTGTTCGCTCCAATTCAGGCCGAAACACCAAACGATCTTCTTGTTGCACTTGGGAAGGTTGATGATACTCCGTTAGCTCAAGCCCGTTTCGTACAGGGCTCTCAGAAGGCATTAGCCGCTGTACAACGGCGCTTGGCGTACGATTTACATCCTCCATATTGACATCCTCGACTGTCTCTTCGACAGCTCCAATGGGATCGTCCGGAACTGACTGTCGATCCACTTGATGCTGAACATTGACTTCATCACCATCCTTAACTACTTGAACAATTGTTTCCGGCATAAGCTCTTGCGTGTCTTAGATGCCGCCCACCTCACGCTCATCCAGCTTTACAGAGCGGGTCACTTTAATCTTGGCATTCTCCAAGTCAAACACGCGATAGCCCTTGACATTCTCTGCATAGCCAAGAAACATACACTTGAAGCTCTTGGGTTCCACTTTGGTCCGTTTCGAATCGTCAATATGAGCGTAGCCTTGCGAACCAAATACGCGCAGGTGATCCATTCGAGGCTTTATTTTGAAAACAAGCTCATACGGCGTTGCAGGATGGACCGTATTGCTGGAGCGATTAATGAAATAAACCGCCGTATTTACCGCTTCCGCCCATTATTCCGTCGATACGCTCTTGTAGTGTAACATGCTGCGGGCTGTATGGGACGGAGCGCTGGTGTACAATGCCGTTCTCTTGACATATTTCTGCCATTTTCTTGTTTACGAACTCGGTTCCGTTGTCGGATCGCAAACATCTTAGTCGTGCACCCCACTGGTTTTCGTATAATGTCAGAAACTCCTAGAACTTGCCAGCCACTTCACTCTTGCTCTTGATCAGAAAAATTGCAACATATCGTGAAAAGTCATCCACAAACGTGAGAATGTATTTGGTACCACCCTTCGAGATAGTTCGCATTGGCCCCATGACATCTGTGTGAACACGCTCCAACACACGTGTCGTCTTTGTCTTTGAACGAGACGGAAACACCGTGATCGTCTGCTTGCTCTTCAAACACCCGGCACACAATATTTCCACACTTTGCTTGATAATTGGGATACCATTAGTTAATCGCTGTGTCCTGATCAGCGCATCCTTGCTGGAGTGTCCCATGCGTGCATGCCAAAGCTCCAACTGATTGTCAGCCACGGTATATTCAACGAGACATGCTTCTTCTTACTCACAGTCAAGAAAATACGACTTTCCAACTTTTGTGCCCGACGCAATTGCTTGCTTCTTGTTCCAAATCACACGTGACGAACGCGAGAATTCCACACTCATGCCACGCTCTGCCAGCTTGCCAACTGACAGCAACCTTATGTCGAGTCCGGGAATGTGCAGAACTCCAACCATGCGAATTCTCATTCCTTTCAAACCAGTCAATTTTACCGTGCCGGCTCCTTTGACAAGCAACTTCTTCCCGCCTGCAATCGTAACTTCGATGCAAGCTTCTAGGCCCTTGTAATCAAACAAGTCCTTTCTGTGTGGGGTCATGTGGGAAGTTGCTCCACTGTCAATCAGCCATCCTGATGACTTCCCTTCACCAACAGCAAACACCGTGTCGTCGCTTTTGAATCTTTTACCGGCCGGGCAGTTCCGCTTCATGTGTTCAAACTGGTCACAGTTGAAGCACTTGCCCTTGAATCCGCCGTTATTGCGTGGAGGACCACCCTTTCGCCCATTGTCCCGTCCACCTTTGAATCTTCTAGCATTTCCATTTCCATTTACGCGAAACGCTTTCTCTGTATCTTCTTTCCTCTGCAGCTTCTCCGACTCTTTGAGCAGCTTCTCCTTGACTTCTATCAACGAAACATCCCTTGCATTTTCCACAATCGACGAAATCAAGTCGTACTCCGAAGGTAGACTGCTGAGAAGTACCACCAGCTGGCGTGACTCATCAATTTGCTCTCCCGTAGTCTGTAGTCCCACTACTAGCTCGTCAAAAGAGTCCAGATGCTCTGCCATGCTTGTTCCACTTTCCATCTTGAACTCATGTAGTCGACGAGTCATCAAAACACGATTGTGAAGAGTCGAGCGATTGTAGAAATCGCGGAGGGTTCCCCACGCCTCCATAGCACGCGTGGCCGACCGAATCTTGGACTGGTGCTGGATCTCAACGCCTTGAGCAATGGTGCCTAGCGCCTTGGTATCATTAACCAGCCACGCCTCCGTGACGTCCTTCTCTTCCTTGACGGCCATGATATGTCCCAGGAGACCCTTCCGCGCCAGGGTCATCCTCATGTTAAACTCCCAGCGGTAATAGTTACCATTTCCTAGGAGGACTTCGGTGCGCTTGTTCATATTGGCGGAGAACGTTGCTTGAGCTTGTTGCGGCTGTTAACCTGTTGAGAAGAAAGTAAAAAACCGAAGTGAATATATTTATCCTGACCAATGAACGGCTACCAGATGTAATTACTAGTTGTGACGTACTTGTAATTACTGTGAAGCCATCCACCTGTTCAACATGCATTCAGCGGTGTAATGTTAACACCATCAGACTTGAAAAGCAAATCGTTATTATATTAGCATGACTTATCAGCAAACCAAATTGCATTTAAGTCTTCGTTAAGCATTTCTAATATAATTACAAATTGCTTATAGTCAGCTAACTTTAAATCTAACGCACTCAAGTATGACATACTCGTTTAAAACTTGTTTAAAACGGTCATATCATACTTGAGTGCGCTAGCCTTGTCAAAAATAAAAACAGACCCTCTAATATACACGAGTAGCAGCGTTGACTTCACTGCAAAACGGCCTTTTGATTGAACCCACTATACTTAGCAAGCTTGACTGATTTATTGCTCGAGCTCGGATAGATTGCATTTAATGTCTCGCTTCGTTGGCTCGACACAATGAACGGGCTTCATGTGCGCCTGGATTTATGGACGCCAATTTCTCAATAAGTGCTACTTGAACAAGCACTAGCGAGAAATACAATGATTGCGTGCTATACTTATGCTGGAAGCGACATGTAATATCAAACAGGCATGGTGAAATTTATTTAAGTTTAATTGTTTCTTAGAAGAATTCAGTCTTGAAATAAAGGACCAAAGAATTCAAGTGACCAAAACCGACCGTCAAAGCAATTGCTGGTTTTTGTCAATTCTTCATTAGTCCACAAGCCCACAAACAGACAGCTTATATGGTGTTTTCGTCTTTAGTATAGCATCAATTCTCTTAGATCCTTTCACTTTCAAAGCGTTTATTATTCTTGTTCGCGCTTCAAGAAGCAAAGACTCAATTTCGTGAATGTTTACTTTGAACCCATCAATTACAATGGGCGAAGCCACCTTTTCTTCAGCCGCAGCAATTTATCTCTGGAATTTACTTCGAAGACGCTGAGAGCCTTGACTGGCGTCCACGGTACCGTGACTATAGGCCAGGAATGTGGCTAGAATAAGCATGGAACCGCACGATCGACGCGTGCTTCACCACTTGCAGAGCAAAAAGAACCGTGAGCTCATGGTCGTGCTAAGCCTGCAGAAATCGTATTTACTGAAATAGTATGCAAACCAAGATGGGTTACGAGTGCATGAGGGAAACAATTTGATTTACTCGATGTACGCTGCAAGTTTACTTTGACAAAGGATGCGACAGTATCGGAAAATGAAATAACTAGTAGGCTATCTATATTGCAAGCATTCGTACACGTGTGATGGGGGAGAGCTGGTGGACCAGCAAGCTAGATTTGTCGGGGATGCTACGGTACACACCTGATAACGAAAACTCTTGTAGGACCTAGATGGGGGCGTATCGTCAAGGTTTTATGCCGTAATTATTTGTCCAAAATATCTATCAGTGCGATTTATTGTCATTCTATACTACTGCGCCTTTTCCAGCACGCCAGTTTTTCAAAGTACGCCTCTAAATTTCGTCTTGATTAGCAGTTGTCGGATGAACCATATACATGTGGTCCACACGACAAGCCGGCAACCGCACTTTTGATGGAGTATTTTTTGTAATTCTTGCTGGTAACGAATGCATCACTATTGAGTTGGACCGCTTGGATGGTTGAAAGAAAATTGTGAAGTGAATATACATTGGTCCTTAGTTCGCAAACTGCTTGCTACCTCTAAGCCACTCATTCCAGATACTAGAAAATATACCGGCCACCTGGTTTATCTAGACCAATGAAAAGCTTTTAAACCTTCTTAAGTCTTCTAGAAGCTTTTGGAAGCTTTTTCTGTGACATCACACCGTGACGTCATGACTATATGAAAGTATACGTAATCATACAAGCATTAGGTGATGTAATACCAACACTCCCACTCACCGCTAATGCTGGTTGCGCCTTGGTCTGATGCCACTTTCGTATAGCAAGTATACGAGTCGCTTTGTCCCTAGTCCCTTCGTCAACATGTCCGCAAGCTGGCCCTCCTTCGATACGTATTCCACCACGATGATGTCTCGGGCCACGTTCTCCCGGATGAAGTGGTGACGAATGTCGACGTGATTGGTCCTAGCATTGTAGCCCGCATTATTGGCAAGTTCGATCGCACCTTGATTGGCTTCCCACACCAACGTGGCTCCCACTTGCTCATGACCAAGATCCTTGATCATCGCACGGACCCAAAGCACTTATTGTGTACACAAGCTTTAAGCCATGTACTCCGCCTCCGCCGAGCGCAAAGCAACCGTACACTGATACTTGGACTTGAAGATGACTGGTGCGCCGCCAATCATAACCATCGTCCCTGACACGGAGCGTCGATCGTTAATGTTGCTGCCCCAGTCTGCGTCTGCGTATGCTGTAGCTTGCACCTCACTAGCGCTGCCGTCATATGTTATCCCATACTCACGTGTCGTCTTGAGAT
This sequence comes from Plasmopara viticola, assembly GCA_001695595.3. Taxonomy (NCBI): domain Eukaryota; phylum Oomycota; class Peronosporomycetes; order Peronosporales; family Peronosporaceae; genus Plasmopara; species Plasmopara viticola. Next base: position 568,921 of record MBPM02000046.1, on the reverse strand, counting down.
ACCAAAGAACACGAATGGCCACCTTCCAATGTTGGTTACCTGGATTTTCCAAAAATCTTGATGATTGGGTGATGACATACGCCACATCTGGGCGCTTACATGTCGTGATATATAACAAACATCCGATATACGACCTGTACGGTTTCGACTGCATTTCTGCTCTCTCGACTTCCGTCGTTGGTGATTGCATCTTTGACAGCTTCAAACCGGACTCACATGGGTTAGCCACTGCCTTTGCGTCCTATTGGTTGAAACCGCTGACCACATCATCGATGTATCGAGTGTGTCGAATCATCAGCGTACTGCCGTTGCGGTCGTGAAAGATCTCCATACCAAGAATAAATCTAGCCTTGCCTAGCTCCTTCATCCGAAAAAACCTCTTGAGTGCTGTCGTGGCCTCTTGGATCTCCATGCTGGTCTTGGCGGCAATGATCATGTCGTCAACGTAGAGACACACATAGACGTAGTTGCCATCTTGACTCTTGACGTAGACACACTGATCTGCTCCGCTGCTACAAAATTCTATTTGTAAAAACACAGCATGTATCGTCTTGTTCCACGCACTTGCAGCCTGCTTGAGATCGTAGATCGCCTCGTCCAACTTGCATATCATTTTCTCGGTATTAGCTATGCCATTTGGCACTTCCATGTACACGACTTCCTTGATATCACTATTCAGGAACGCCGTGTCTGCATCCAGCTGCTCAGTTACGAACCCATTCGCCACCACCACAGCTAGCACGACCCTGATCGAGTTCATGTTTACCACGGGAGAGTACGTCTCGAAGAAGTCGGCACCAAACTTCTGCTTGAACCCCTTAGCGACGAGTCGAGCCTTGTAGCGCACCACTTGGCGAATACCCATCTACAACCGATTGGTCGAATGTCTTGTCGTCTTGATACCAGCGTCCAGGATCCGTTATCCGCGTACGCCTTGAGCTCCGCTCGCATTGCCTGGTTCCATTTGCAAATGTCGCTGCTTCTTAACGCTTGACTGTATGTTAATGGAGCGTCGTCCGCCTCACCAACTCTTGCAGCATAGGCCAATACAGCCTGCAATAAGACCTTCATCATCAACTCTTGCACGCTTCGGAGAAGGTGGTTTATCGCTGCCATTTGACGCGTCTTCACTGCTATCACCATCCTCTAGCATCAGCACTCTGTCTCGTAAGCGTCTTGATCGATCCATCTCCGGTTGAAACACCAACCGGTTTTCCTGAAATGCTTGTCTCGGAGAGTGATATTCCGTTATCTCGTCACCTCTTTTATTTGAGTTTCTGGACCTAGTATTTGAGGTATGATGATATTTGCATCACATGGAGTCGATTTCATCTCGTCCATCTCGATATCAGAAGCGCTTTTTTCGACATCTTCCATTGTCTCGTCTCTATCTGATTGACGAACCATCGAGATCACTGCTTCGTCAGTGTCTCAAATATGCTTGACGATTGGTTCTTTCTCCGATACCATTGTGTCGTATATGCCTTCAACTTCCCGCTCGTCTAGCCTAATGCAGCGTGATATGACAACCTTCGACCTTTCCAGATCGAACACTCTGTATCCTTTGGTGTTCTCCGCGTACCCGAGGAACATACACCGAAAACTCTTTGGCTTGAGTTTCGTCCTCTTGGCATCGTCAATATGAGAATACCCTTGCGATCCAAACACACGCAAATGCTCAATCCTTGGCTTCATCTGGAAACCCAACTCGAACGGTGTGACGCCCGAATTCGCAGAGTTTGTGGATCTGTTGATCAAGTACACAGCCGTACTGACCGCCTCTCCCCACCACTGCATTCCAACAGCATACTTCTTGCCTTTTCCATGATCGTGCGGTTCATGCGTTCAGCAACGCCGTTCTGCTGCGGGCTATACGGTACTGTCCGCTGGTGCATGATACCATTACGGGCACATATATCGGCAACCTTCTTGTTGACGAACTCCATCCCGTTGTCCGACCGTATACACTTCATGCGCTTGCCCAATTGATTCTCGTAGAATGCCTTGAACTCGCTAAGTTTTGCGGCCACCACGCTTTTGTGCTTCATAAATTACGCTACCAAAAATCTTGAGTAGTCGTCCACGAACGTCAACACGACTCTTGCACCACCCTTTGAGACCGTCTTCATCGGTCCCATCACGTCTGTGTGCACAAGCTCTAACACACGTGACAACCTTGTCAGCGACTGAGACGAGAAGGCATCGACCGTCTGTTTGCCCTTCATGCAACCACTGCACAGCTTCTTGATGCTCTGCTTCACCGCTGACATACCGCTCGTAGCGCGCTGTGTCTTGTCCATACCAGCTTTTCCGGGGTGTCCCAAGCGAGCATGCCAAAGTTCTTACTCATTTATATCCCCTGAGTATTATACAAGCCGAGCTTCTTCTTGCTCAGAATCCAGGAAGTATGCCTTACCAATCTTCTTGCCGCTTGCAATCGCGCGCTTGGCACTCCAAATGACGCAGGATGAGCTTTAAAACTCCACCCTCATGCCTCGTCCTGCCAATTTTCCAACTGACATCAGCCGTCTATCGAATTCTGGTATGTGCAGGACCTCGACCATCTTGATTCGTAGACCGTTCAGACCTTTTAGCTCAACTGTTCTTACTCCAGCCACTTGCAGCTTCTGGCCATAAGCGATAGGGACTTGTTGACCAGTCTTGACTCCTTGTACTCAAAACGATCGCTCCGATGTGGTGACATATGCGACGTAGCCCCACTGTCGATGAGCCATTCTTCGCATCGCAGCTCACCAGCAGCAAACACAGCACCTTCTCCCTCGGCATCGCTACGCTTCGGGCAGTCCCGCTTATAGTGTCCGACTTGGCCACATTCAAAACACTTGCCCTTGTTTACAGCGCTGTTTTTCCGCAGATAGTTTCCCTCGCGGCCGTTTCTTTGGCTTCCCTTGAACCGTCTACCGTTGCTGCTTACGAAAAAAGCTTTTTCCGTCGTCTCCTTCCCTTGCAGTCGTTCATGCTCCTTCAGCATGAATTGACGAGATGAGTTCGTACTCCGTCGAAAGACTGCTAAGCAACACCACTAGCTGCCGAGAGTCATCGACAGGCTCTCCAAGTGTCTGGAGGCCGACAACAAGCTCATCAAAAGCATTCAAGTGCTTCGACATCGTCGAACCACTCTCCATCTTGAATTCATGCAGACGACGTGTCATCTCTACACGGTTGTGGAGCGCGGTTCGGTTGTATAAGTCCCGCAAGATGACCCACGCGTGCATCGCCGTTGTTGCCGATCGTATCTTGGTCTGGTGTTGCAGCTCTATGCCTTGAGCAATGATACCCGGTGCCTTAGCGTCGTTAAATAGCCAGGCTTCAGTCATCTCTTCCTCTTTCGTGACTTGGACGTGCGCCAGCAATCCCTTGCGCGCCAACATCATGCGCATGTTGAACGCCCAGTGGAAGTAGGTTCCACTACCCAGGAGGACTTGACTTAGCTTGCTTGGCATGGAGGGCGTGGCGATTGGTGGTCTTGAAAACTTTTTGCGGCTGTAAACCTATTGAGTTGGACCGCTTGTGTGGTTGAAAGCAAATCGTGAAGTGAATATATATTGGTCCTTAATTCGCAAACCGCATGCTACCTTTAAGCCACTCATGCCATGTACTGGATAAACTATACCGGCCACCTGGTTTATCTAGACCAATGAAAACCTTTCGAACCATCTTAAGGCTTCTAGTAGCTTTTGGAAGCTTATCCTGTGACGTCACACCGTGACGTCATAACTATATCAAAATAGGCGTAATCATACAAGCATAAGGTGGTGTAATACGAACAGCAGCCTTGACAAAACTCTTCCATAGAAGCTGACTCTCAGGAAATACGCGTTAACGCGAAGCCTGACTTTATACTTAGGAAGTAGTTGTACTCAAAACATTGCGCCGGCAATTTTTCTCCTCACCGTAAATTACCACCGAGAACATCCTTAAATCCTTCTTTCGATGCAGCACCAATGTTCCGACACAACTTCTCGACCACCTTGAAGCGAGAGCCACGACGTTTTGATAATAGGGTAGTTTGAGAACCGCTCAACTTTTGAGATCTAGCACCTGTTTTTTTGACGACGCAATCTCTCGACATATCTTATAGCGAGAGCCAGGGACACAGGTTCGCTGGCTCAACCTACTGCTGATGTCGGCATTTACATCATGCGTGATACTTTAAAATCGAAGTCTTCTTTGTTTTGGACTGTACCTTAAACAAAAGTCCACTGACTTGCTCTAAAACGCAACAATTGAGCAATAGTCCACAGACTCGCTCTTGTTAAGACGATAAAACGGCTGTTATTGTCAGTAGCGGATTTTGCTGCGTGTACAGGTACAATTAAACAACGTTGACGTCTAGCATGTGCAACAAGAGCAGTACAATTTGAATTTCTTGACAGCAATCTGTTTTTAATGCTGACGCAGACTGCAATTACAATTTCCTCTCCTTCCATTTATGGCCCCCAACCTAATTAGCAGAATGCTCTGGAAGCTTATCTGCGATAAAGGCACTTGCTCCTTTGCCTCGGCTGGGAATTTGACAATGTCAATATGCACGATCTCGAGCCCACGAGATGCATATAGAAAGGTATAGCCGTGGTATTCTTTTCTCGTATGAAATCGCTTTTGAATGGTTTTTCGGTCTCACCCAGTGATTGCACTGTAGGACACGTAAACAGGTTTTGCATTAAACGAAATAATTTTGCAAGTAGTTGACGAACGCATAAAGAGAGTTCGAAGATAGCATTCTTTTTGAAGACTTTCTGGTGTTATAACTGTAGAAGCGGAAGCTTGTTCAGCCTTAGCATTATGGTATACTTACATCGCACTCAGTCTGCTTGACTGCGGGTTATTTTTACCATAAGGCTCTGCTTTAGTTGTCGACATAGCTAGATTGCATGCACAAAGATCGCACTTTGGTGCTTTTCTGGCCTCAAATATTTTGTAGTGGGTAGACTTAAGGTGATTGTTGGTACAGCACCACCTAATGCTTGTATGATTACGTATACTTTGATATAGGCATGACGTCACAAGAGAAGGTTCCAGAAGCCTTAAGAAGGTTCGAAAGGTTTTCATTGGTCAAAATAAACCAGGTGGCCGGTATAGTTTATCTAGTATAAGGAATAAGTGGCCTAGAGGTAGCAAGCAGTTTGCGAACTAAGGACCAATATATATTCACTTCACGATTTGCTTTCAACCACACAAGCGGTCCAACTCAATAGGTAAACAGCCGCAAAAAGGTTTCAAGACCACCAGTCGCCACGCCCACCATGACAAGCAAGCTAAGTCAAGTTCTCCTGGGTAGTGGAACCTACTTCTACTGGGCGTTCAACATGCGCATGACGTTGGCGCGCAAGGGATTGCTGGCGCACTTCCAAGTCACGAAAGAGGAAGAGATGACTGAAGCCTGGCTGTCAACAACGCTAAGGCACTGGGTATCATTGCTCAAGGCATAGAGCTGGAACACCAGACCAAGATACGATCGGCAACAACGGCGATGCACGCTTCTACAACCGAGCCACGCACCACAACCGTGTAGAGATGACACGTCGTCTGCATGAATTCAGGATGGAGAGTGGTTCGACGATGTCGAAGCACTTGAATGCTTTTGATGAGCTTGTTGTCGGCCTCCAGACACTTGGAGAGCCTGTCGATGACTCTCGGCAGCTAGTGGTGTTGCTTGGCAGTCTTTCGACGGAGTACGAACTCATCTCGTCAATTCATGCTGAAGGAGCATGAACGACTGCAAGGGAAGGAGACGACGGAAAAAGCTTTTTTCGTAAGCAGCAACGGTAGACGGTTCAAGGGAAGCCAAAGAAACGGCCGCGAGGGAAACTATCTGCGGAAAAACAGCGCTGTAAACAAGGGCAAGTGTTTTGAATGTGGCCAAGTCGGACACTATAAGCGGGACTGCCCGAAGCGTAGCGATGCCGAGGGAGAAGGTGCTGTGTTTGCTGCTGGTGAGCTGCGATGCGAAGAATGGCTCATCGACAGTGGGGCTACGTCGCATATGTCACCACATCGGAGCGATCGTTTTGAGTACAAGGAGTCAAGACTGGTCAACAAGTCCCTATCGCTTATGGCCAGAAGCTGCAAGTGGCTGGAGTAAGAACAGTTGAGCTAAAAGGTCTGAACGGTCTACGAATCAAGATGGTCGAGGTCCTGCACATACCAGAATTCGATAGACGGCTGATGTCAGTTGGAAAATTGGCAGGACGAGGCATGAGGGTGGAGTTTTAAAGCTCATCCTGCGTCATTTGGAGTGCCAAGCGCGCGATTGCAAGCGGCAAGAAGATTGGTAAGGCATACTTCCTGGATTATGAGCAAGAAGAAGCTCGGCTTGTATAATACTCAGGGGATATAAATGAGTAAGAACTTTGGCATGCTCGCTTGGGACACCCCGGAAAAGCTGGTATGGACAAGACACAGCGCGCTACGAGCGGTATGTCAGCGGTGAAGCAGAGCATCAAGAAGCTGTGCAGTGGTTGCATGAAGGGCAAACAGACGGTCGATGCCTTCTCGTCTCAGTCGCTGACAAGGTTGTCACGTGTGTTAGAGCTTGTGCACACAGACGTGATGGGACCGATGAAGACGGTCTCAAAGGGTGGTGCAAGAGTCGTGTTGACGTTCGTGGACGACTACTCAAGATTTTTGGTAGCGTAATTTATGAAGCACAAAAGCGTGGTGGCCGCAAAACTTAGCGAGTTCAAGGCATTCTACGAGAATCAATTGGGCAAGCGCATGAAGTGTATACGGTCGGACAACGGGATGGAGTTCGTCAACAAGAAGGTTGCCGATATATGTGCTATCATGCACCAGCGGACAGTACCGTATAGCCCGCAGCAGAACGGCGTTGCTGAACGCATGAACCGCACGATCATGGAAAAGGCAAGAAGTATGCTGTTGGAGGGGAGAGGCGGTCAGTACGGCTGTGTACTTGATCAACAGATCCACAAACTCTGCGAATTCGGGCGTCACACCGTTCGAGTTGGGTTTCCAGATGAAGCCAAGGATTGAGCATTTGCGTGTGTTTGGATCGCAAGGGTATTCTCATATTGACGATGCCAAGAGGACGAAACTCAAGCCAAAGAGTTTTCGGTGTATGTTCCTCGGGTACGCGGAGAACACCAAAGAATACAGAGTGTTCGATCTGGAAAGGTCGAAGGTTGTCATATCACGCTGCATTAGGCTAGACGAGCGGGAAGTTGAAGGCATATACGACACAATGGTATCGGAGAAAGAACCAATCGTCAAGCATATTTGAGACACTGACGAAGCAGTGATCTCGATGGTTCGTCAATCAGATAGAGACGAGACAATGGAAGATGTCGAAAAAAGCGCTTCTGATATCGAGATGGACGAGATGAAATCGACTCCATGTGATGCAAATATCATCATACCTCAAATACTAGGTCCAGAAACTCAAATAAAAGAGGTGACGAGATAACGGAATATCACTCTCCGAGACAAGCATTTCAGGAAAACCGGTTGGTGTTTCAACCGGAGATGGATCGATCAAGACGCTTACGAGACAGAGTGCTGATGCTAGAGGATGGTGATGGCAGTGAAGACGCGTCAAAGGGCAGCGATAAACCACCTTCTCCGAAGCGTGCAAGAGTTGATGATAGATGTCTTATTGCAGAGGCTGTGTTGGCCTATGCTGCAAGTGTTGGTGAGGCGGACGACGCTCCATCAACATACAGTTAAGCGTTAAGAAGCAGCGACAATTGCAAATGGAACCAGGTAATGCAAGCGGAGCTCAAGGCGTACGCGGATAACGGATCCTGGACGCTGGTATCAAGACGACAAGACATTCGACCAATCGGTTGTAGATGGGTATTCGCCAAGTGGTGCGCTACAAGGCTCGACTCGTCGCTAAGGGGTTCAAGCAGAAGTTTGGTGCCGACTTCTTCGAGACGTTCTCACCCGTGGCAAACATGAACTCGATCAGGGTCGTGCTAGCTGTGGTGGTGGCGAATGGGTTCGAAACTGAGCAGCTGGATGCAGACACGGCGTTCCTGAATAGTGATCTCAAGGAAGTCGTGTACATGGAAGTGCCAAATGTCATAGCTAATGCCGAGAAAATGATATGCAAGCTGGACGAGGCGATCTACGGTCTCAAGCAGGCTGCAAGTGCGTGGAACAAGACGATACATGCTGTGTTTTTACAAATAGAATTTCGTAGCAGCGGAGCAGATCAGTTTGTCTACGTCAAGAGTCAAGATGACAACTACGTCTATGTGTGTCTCTACGTTGACGACACGATCATTGCCGCTAAGACCAGCAAAGAGATCCATGAGGTCAAGACAGCACTCAAGAGGTTTTTCCGGATGAAGGAGCTAGGCAAGGCCAATTTATTCTTGGTATGGAGATTGATTGCGACCGCAACGGCAGTACGCTGATGATTCGAGAGACTCGATACATCGATGATGTGGTCAGCCGTTTCAACCAATAGGACGCAAAGGCAGTGGCTAACCCATGTGAGTCCGGTTTGAAGCTGTCAAAGATGCAATCACCAACGACGGAAGTCGAGAGAGCAGAAATGCAGTCGAAACCGTACAGGTCGTATATCGGATGTTTGTTATATATCACGACATGTAAGCGCCCAGATGTGGCGTATGTCATCACCCAATCATCAAGATTTTTGGAAAATCCAGGTAACCAACATTGGAAGGTGGCCATTCGTGTTCTTTGGTATCTCAAGACGACACGTGAGTATGGGATTACATATGACGGCAGCGCTAGTGAGGTGCAAGCTACAGCATACGCAGACGCAGACTGGGGCAGCAACATTAACGATCGACGCTCCGTGTCAGGGACGATGGTTATGATTGGCGGCGCACCAGTCATCTTCAAGTCCAAGTATCAGCGTACGGTTGCTTTGAGCTCGGCGGAGGCGGAGTACATGGCTCTAAGCCTGTGTACACAAGAAGTGCTTTGAGTCCGTGCGATGCTCAAGGATCTTGGTCATGAGTAAGTGGGAGCTACGTTGGTCTGGGAAGACAATCAAGGTGCGATCGGACTTGCCAATAATGCGGGCTACAATGCTAGGACCAAGCACGTCGACATTCGTCACCACTTCGTCCGGGATAACGTGGCCCGAGACATCATCGTGGTGGAATACGTATCGACGGAGGGCCAGCTTGCGGACATGTTGACTAAGGGACTAGGGACAAAGCGACTCATATACTTGCTATACGGAAGTGGCATCAAACCAAGGCGCAACCAGCATTAGCGGTGAGTGGAAGTGTTGGTACTACACCACCTAATGCTTGTATGATTACGTATACTTCCATATAGTCATGACGTCACGGTGTGACGTCACAGGAGAAGCTTCCAAAAGCTTCTAGAAGCCTTAAGGAGGTTTGAAAGCTTTTCATTGGTCTAGATAAACCAGGTGGCCGGTATATTTCTAGTATCTGGAATGAGTGGCTTAGAGGTAGCAAGCAGTTTGCGAACTAAGGACCAATATATATTCACTTCACAATTTGCTTTCAACCACACAAGCGGTCCAAATCAATAGTGGTGCATTCGTTACCAGCAAGAATTACAAAAAAATACTCCATCAAAAGTGCGGTTGCCGGCTTGTCGTGTGGACCACATGTGTATGGTTCATCCGACAACTGCTAATCAAGACGAAATTTAGAGGCGTACTTTGAAAAACTGGCGTGCTGGAAAAGGCGCAGTAGTATAGAATGACAATAAATCGCACTGATAGATATTTTGGACAAATAATTACGGCATAAAACCTTGATGATACGCCCCCATCTAGGTCCTACAAGAGTTTTCGTTATCAGGTGTGTACCGTAGCATCCCCGACAAATCTAGCTTGCTGGTCCACCAGCTCTCCCCCATCACACGTGTACGAATGCTTGCAATATAGATAGCCTACTAGTTATTTCATTTTCTGATACTTTCGCATCCTTTGTCAAAGTAAACTTGCAGCGTACATCGAGTAAATCAAATTGTCTCCCTCATGCACTCGTAACCCATCTTAGTTTGCATACTATTTCAGTAAATACGGTTTCTGCAGGCTTAGCACGACCATGAGCTCACGGTTCTTTTTGCACTGCAAGTGGTGAAGCACGCGTCGATCGTGCGGTTCCATGCTTATTCTAGCCACATTCCTGGCCTATAGTCACGGTACTGTGGACGCCAGTCAAGGCTCTTAGCGTCTTCGAAGTTAATTCCAAGAGGAATTTGCTGCAGCTGAAGAAAGGGTGGCTTCGCCCAGTGTAATTGATGGGTTCAAAAGTAACCAATCACGAAATCGAGTCTTTGCTTCTTGAAGCGCGAACAAGAATAACAAAGCTCTGAAAGTGAGAGGATCCAAGAGAATTGATGCTATATCAAAGACGAAAACGCCATGTAATTTGTTTGTTTGTGGGCTTGTGGACTCATGAAGAATTGACACAAATCAGCGATGGCTTCGACGGTCGATTTTAGTCACTTGAATACTTTGGTCCTTTATTTCAAGACTAAATTCTTCTAAGAAACAATTAAAGTCTAATAAAATGCACCATACCTTCTTGGTATTATTGGTCGCTGCCAACGAAAGTATAGCATGCATTCATTGTATTTCTCGCTAGTGCTTGTTCAAGTAGCACTTATTGAGAAATTGGCGTCCATAAATTCAAACGCACATGAAGCCCGTTCATTGTGTCGAGCAACGAAGCGAGACATTAATAGCAATCTATCCCAGCTCGAGCAATAAATCAGTCAAGCTTGCTAAGTATGGTGGGTTCAATCAAAAGGCCGTTTTGCAGTGAAGTCAACGCTGCTCCTTGTGTATACGAGAAAAGGCTAGCGCACTCAAGTATGATATGCCCGTTTTAAACGAGTTTTAAACGAGAATGTCATACTTAAGTGCGTTAGCTTTAAAGTTAGCTGACTATAAGCAATTTGTAATTATATTAGACATGCTTAACGAAGACTTAAACGCAATTTGTTTATATATTAGTCATGCTAATAAGTCATGCTAAAATAATAACGATTTGCTTTTCAAGTCTAAAGGGCAGCTTACTTTGCTCACGAGCTGCAAGTGGTTTGGTGACAGTCTATGACCAGCACGAACAGTCACGTACCGTGAGCGTCAGTCGAGGCTCTTGCGCCTTCGAAGTTAACTCCGAGTGAAAATTGCCGCAGCTGAAGAGAGGGCGTGTTACTTGCAAGCCAATCGCGAAAATTGACAATTTGGCATGCCAGCGAGACATGTTAACTCTTTGATAGCCAAAGGATTTGAGAGAAATGCTGCTGTACCAAAGCCGAAAAATAACAATTTCATTTACCAGTGGGCATATTTATGAAGAAGTACAACAAGATCAGAGATGCCTTCAGCCGACAAACCGCCAATCTACACAGGTATCGTCTGAAGCCTATATTCTGCAATGGGGTTAGAGGTTAATGGAAATGCATGTCCAGTTACAAATTAAGTAACAAGACTACTACACTATTCTCCTAAGTCGGCTTTCACATCCAAATAGGTGTTTTGACTTTCATGGAGAAAAATATTGCGGTCTGAGATTCAACTCTTGCAAGAAACAATTCCATCTATGTTATTGATCGCTGCTAACAAAAGTATGCCACGTATGGTTGGACTTTTAGTTCGGGTAAAGCTCATCCAAAAAATAGTACCAGAGGTCCAGGCGCACATGCTTTGCTGCCTTTCGAACTTCTGAACCACCCTACTTCCCAAGGATTTTGACACGTGAGGTCAAAGAAATGATACAAAGTTGATCTCATAAGATATTTATCTTGCAAGTATATCCGTGGTGATTAACCTTTGCAAATGCTAGCACCCTTCGACGTCAAAGATTGTCGAGCAGTGAGCGAACCAAGTGACGACAAGTCCATCTCCATGATTCCTCGCGCTCAACAAGAACGACAATATCTACATGCAGGCGTGTAAGTACAACATTGAGACGGGCGATGTCACACTAGTAATATGACATACGGTGACGTGCTATTGTTTTTTATGAACGTGATTGATGTATGTGGAATGCCGCGGTATTTAATACATAGTTCGTCATTCTAGCGTGCGATCACTGGCTGGTGGCAATGCCCGTGCAACTCGTATAATCTCAGCAAACCACTTGCGGTTCGTTTACATTACAAAGCAAAGTTAGTCACAATTCATCGGAATAATCTGTTCATAAAACGTAAATAGCAATTTGGTACGAGCAAGACTTAAATTGAGTGTTTCGTACCTGACTGCCTCAGCCTTGCCGAAAATTCAAACAGATTTTACCTCAAAACGCAAGGAGCAGCGTCAACTTCACTGCAAAACGGCCGTTTGATCGCTACTTACCATACTTCAAGAGAAAAGTTGACCGAGTCATTGCTCGAGCTAAGGCAAAGTGCTACTGGAGTCTCGCTTCTTTGGTTTAATACACAAGACGGGTTTCGTGTGCATCTGGACCTCTGAATACTCATTTGTTAATAAGCTTCACCCGAACAAGCACAAGCGAAAAGTTCATAGCACGTGGCATACTTTCGATCGGTACATCGTACTGCTTTAGTAATAAGAAGAATATATTGTACTTTTAAGTTGGTTTACTCATTCAAATCAGTTGCTTTGCTTTTTCGATGGAGAAATATAGTGCGGTCTGAGATTCAATCTCGTCTTGTTTAGCTTTGGCTTTCAACGAGTCAACTTGTCTTGCTTGCATGGTTTTAAGGGTGGATTCTCGGACGGGTATCGACCACATGAGAGCGACGAGATGCGAAGGAAAAGAGGCAGATTGAAATTCTGGTATAGGCTATGCATGTTTGCAAAGCTTTCGTTAACATGTAATGCCGGTAGTATATTCTTGATAACGCAAGGTCGTTAGATTATATGTACTCGTCGCGAGGGTCCAATGCCGCCCATGATCCACACGACAAGACGTCCATGCGACAGATATGAGCAGCCGCTCTGATAAGGGGACTATTCGTTGTCTTTACTACCTGATGGCAAACCCATCTTCTCAAATCTATTTACAGAACGGAAATCCAAGTAAGACGAAAGAGCTGTCTTTGTGTATGGAATGGAACGATATCGACCACACAGCAGCCCCAAGTTGGAAAAATGCAGGATGGGTGCGACGCAAGCATATCGTAACGCTAAGACTGAATGAGCTACCGCCTTTAAAGGTTAACAGACATCTGATTCATCGACCTCAGTGTACTTGTTTTTGTACGTCCAAGCAAAAACAGATTTCGTGTCGTCAACGGTTTGCAGCGTTATCTCATCTGATGCAGAAGCCTTTATACGAGTCTAACACTACCAACGAATATGACCACTGAGTGAGTGCGAAAGTAAAGTACTTAGAAGCACATTGTTCACGAAACAAAGACCGCAGCTTCTACTTTTTACATGCAACTTGTCGGATGCATATTGTCCTTGTCATCTTTTTAGCATAGATCAGTGGCGCTATATAGAAGCAGAGGTAAGCAGCATGTCTCATTACTGACTATGCTAGGGCAAAGAACGATCGCGGTGCTGTATCGCGTTTAAAAAGTATGATATTCGTTCGGTAATCTACTCACATATATAAAGATCATCTATAATAAGAGCTCAATAAAAACTCACTTTTCTTATAATTTCTTCAAAGAAAAAAGAAATTAATGTTCATAAGTTTAAAGAATAGCGCTTACAGCATTTCCGAGGCCAGCCAACGTAGCTGCCACACTCACATCGTGACTCAGTGAGCGCAATGGCTGCATCGCAGTCGCATAAGCGTATGTGTGCAAACAGCATGCCACTGTGAACGCGTTCATTGCTCGGTAGTGGACGACTGGGTCCGCTCCAGCCATGATCCCTGCACCAAAAATTAAAAGTCCTAACGGAATTGACTCCAAATCATTCAAGACAATGCTTCCCCAACGCTGCGCTGCCTCAAACGTCGCAGTACTGCTCATCTTGTCAAGCCCAAACGTCTGTTTGTGCTAAGTGGACGAAAACTTTGTATCTTCGGGTGGACGGCCTCCCGAGGCAAACTTCTTCGCGCCTTGAATTGTCGTAGCGGCCAAAAAAATCACATACAACACGGAAGTGCACGCCACGTAAACCTTGACGCTTCCGTCCACCATTGCAATTGTGAGAATGGGAAAGTTTATGATTCGCCTGATGACATTGGAACGTGGGACGGTCCAACTTGAGGCAGTTTTACGAAGAGAGCTTAGCGATAACTGTAGTACGATGAGACCTGCAACCAACATGGGTGCGAAACTACCCAAGTCAGGATGAAAAGGATTTCTCTTTAACTTAATAATTACTCAGCCATATTGTACATCGGTTTAAAAAAGGCGTGTTCTCGGTGGTTTGCAGCCAATTGTCTTTAGGATATGCCACATTGTGACTCTCCACCACGTGAATCGAATATGCGTGGCGCGAATGGGGCGACTTGTTTGCCTCACTATAGTGCACAAAAGAGCTGTGCAAGAGCACAAGATCTCCTTTCTTGGTAAGTAATGGCTGGCTCTTGGTAACATCAAAAGGCTCCACCACCTCGGGTACATTTTCAAGCAACATCCGTCCATTTTTCTCCTGTTGCTCCTTTGTGGTACGTCTCAATCGCTGACGCACTGGCACAGTCAAGTGCGAGCCTGGCACACCATGCAAACAACCGTTCTCAAGGGTACAGTCCTCTAAAGCCCACCAAAACCCCACGACAGATTGAGGCTCAGTAAACAAATAGCTGCCATCCTGATGAGGTTTCACTTCTCCTCCAATACTCGGTTGCTTAAAAATGTACATGGACTGTACCACCATCGGCCGCACATACTTTAGAGACTTGACAATGTCCTGCACCGTAGCGTCGTAGCTGACCTTTTCGAACACTGGGTCAAGATTGTGCAGGTTGTGACCAATCTTGTTGATAGCTACGTTCAGTGGCACTGCCAGCGTCTTTTGGTCCTCGGTAAAAGCACGTTCTTCAAAAAAGTAGCAAATCTTGTCGCCTGATTCAAGAAAGTATTGGTCGTTCATCCGACGCGTCTGCTCATTGGTTGTGAATATGGAACGATGCTTGCGAACGTCACACTGAGCCACGTGCTCACGTGCTCTTGCGCACAGTTCATCGCATAAAGAGGCGGACAACGCCCCGGGGATGACGAGAAAGCCGTCGCGATAGAAAGCATCAAGCTGGTCGGGAGTCAACCCTGGCATTTTGGGACGTGTAATCGAATGCTAAATTACCAAACCCTTTATAATAACCTTTTTTCAAAGTAAATTAAATGCTGCTAGATATATGAAATCCAAACCAGCATATGAGTGTCAAGAAGATACCATCATCCATGACTCAAATCCTTACTTAGCCTTGAGCGAATCGATGACAATAGAAACGGCACTTATCAAGTGCATTGGGCGACGAGGGTCACCTAGCGCTGTAGAATTACGAGCTAGCAAAACTATACGATCTAAAGGGTCTTTTTCCAAGGATCAAAACCTATATGCGAGAATATATTGTAAAAAAATACAATATCTATTGCAGGGATTTAAATGAATTCGCAAGGGTGCATAATCCTACTCCAAGCTGTCTCTGGGGTGGCGCGTGCTGTGCGTTCACTGTACGGTCCGCATAAGCTGCGTAAGCAGGTGACAGGTATGTAGATGCATCATGGTATGATCGAAACAAAATTTCAACGCGTTTTGCATTGCACAGATGAGCTAGGTCAGACGCTATTTAGTGCAGACACGTACACTGTGGCAAGCGTGCTGCAGAGTGAGAACGCAGGCACCGCTATTCTACAAAAAGCACTGGATGAACAGCAGACAGACTTTGGCACCGTGCGTAAGTTCTTTATGTTTGCAATGTGATAATGATGGCTTGGACTTGCGATGACAGAGCTGCACAACGATGGTGACTTTGTGCGGCGTGTTGGCAGAAGCTGTGATGGAGCTTCTGCGTCAAGGATTAAACCCGTGAGATTGCAATTGCAAACCTTAAGATAATTCGTTTTGATGGGTTCTATAGTGATGTTATTCAAAGGGCATTATCTACAGTCATGACATGCTGTTTAAAAGTACGTGGCCATTCGTTAGATATGCAATGACTATTTAGAATGATCGAATTGTAGACTTCTGAAAACATGCGAGTCCCTCTGTCTGAAGCTGTTCCATCGCTCGATCATCTGCCATGGACTCAACAACTCGAAGCTGTGGGGAGTATACTCTCAACTAGGTAAGCTCTTTCGTTTTAGAAGATTAAGTACAATGTCCACCATTTTGTAGCAATTGCAGATCAATTGCAGCAAATTTAGCCGTAAAAGCGGCTTCGATACTTGACCCGAGTCAATTTTGTGGTGATGACGTCCAATCACTCTCGGATCTTGTGACGACTCAAGTGGTGCTTGGAGGCGTCACGTCAGCCACCAGCTCTCGAGCTTTCAACGGCATTTTACTGCCAGTAGCAGAAACCTCTCTTCGAACGGCATTAAGCGTCAGATTGGCGTCTACTTCTAGCCTCACAATAGACAAAGGCGTTGTCATTCTTGCGGGGAACTTGGATGCTATCACGTTTCCTTTAGACCGTTCGATTCAGGTCATTTTTGTTCATGGTGAAATTAGTACACGAACAATTGATGCATTTGTAGCATGTCCCAATTCTTCACTTTGTATCCCTGTGGCATCCTACGGCACATTGCGTCAGCTCGCCGAGCTGAGTGGAGCTCAAGTTGTGGAAGCGTGGAAAGAATTGGTACCTCATGCCATCGGTCACGAGTGTCTCGAGGTGAAAATTCATGAAGTCTCTGTGAGTAAAGTATATGACGAAAAGAATGATGAGGTGACAACTTTGTACGTACAAGTCTTGAGTCAAGATACCATGAGCAAAATGCATGCGTCCATTCTTGTACAAGGGCCGACTAAATCTTTGGCTCTAGAGCTACAAACCGAGACTTTAACAATGATAAATCGTTTACGCAATACATTGCGCTCAAAGTTCGTGCTTCCGGGGAATGGAAGCTTTTGGTGCGCCTGTGCTGCAGCAGTCAAGCTAGAGGCAGAAAGGCTGGCTTCGTCTAGTCACGAGCTGCTGAGTGTTGCTATAGCTCATTTAACAAATTCATTTATTCAATTAAATGTGCTTTTGCTCGAAAATTCAACGGATGATTCTTATTTTGCAAGATTGGCGCGTGTCCGTTTAGTCCAAGAAAAGTTCGCTCGAAGCGTACGAGATGTGGGTGCGACCAAGTTTTACGCACGCTACTACGACTTTCGGAATACCAAGTACATGGTTCTATTGACCACTTTACTAAACGCAGAAAGCGAACTGTTGCGCGTTGATGAGTACGAAAGTAAAAGGTCTGCTATTCAACGAGCTTTTCGGGTGATTCAGCTTTTACTGAATATCGATCGCCACCATATAAACTAGCTTGTCAAATGGAAACATTGTATATAAATCACTAATTCCAAGGTCGCTGATCAAATGAACATTACTATCACTATATGCACAGCGTTCAAAATTGCATCACATCGTGCACCTCTATTTGATTTGCTACATTATCCGTAAAAAAGCCAATTTGGACAGTCTTCAGCTTTGTCAATGACCCGCTTGCGCTGTACGCGAGTCATTGACATGACATCATTTGGCTGGAGGCTGAATACATCGTGCCACGAGCGAGTGGTCTGCCTCGTATTATAACGATAAATTCGAACTAAGCCAACACCATGCGCACGTAAACAACAGTCGTAAAGCGCTCCCTGTTCTTAGAGCATGAGCATGGAACAAAATATAGCTTTGATCTTTGCTTCTTAAGCCTTGCGAATGGTAAAATAGTTTCTCGGATGGTACGTACCTGTCAATTTACACAAAATCGAGAAGCCAGGTCTTGTGGCGCTGTTCCATCGCTTAAAGCCTTCATTAGGCGATATTCTGCATCCCAGACGAGTATTTTGTTAAGGACGGTGCCGTAGCACGGAAGCTGTGAAATTCGGGATATACCACCAAAAGTGTAAAGAAGGATCTGAAAACGATGACGTCTATGCTCGTAGTTTTATCACCGCACCAAATCCTGCAAAAGTATTTTACTTGGGGAGTAAAACGCATGGCTATGCCTAACTCTTATCTTTTTATAAGCATTCAATGGGATTGGGTAAATTATCACAGCTTTGTAAGCCAAAATCACATCATATTAGACACTTCTAAGCTCCTAGTACATTAATTAAAGTTGGTGTATTGAATCCAACTCACCCTTTCTTTGGTATAATACGGAGTCAGGTGCTGGAAACTTAAGGTCCGAGCGCAAAAGTTGAGTTATTTCGACGTGCAGCAGAACAATTAAGACCTCGTATAAACATCCAGATCGCAGTGACCTTCGCGCAGTCATTCCGGAGTAGGTCTAGAAAATCTTACAAGTTTTGTAAAGCGACATAACAACCGGAAGCTCTTGGCACTAAAATCTTTTGCTTGACAATGGTTTACACACGAGAATGCTGCTGACCTTGGCCATCAAGAAGCACCGGTGAAAGCCGCTCTCGCCTCAACTTTATACTTGAGCACATTGTGCACGACAGAGTGTACACGCTCAATAGAGCTCTCAAAATTGGTACTAAGGTCTATTCACAACTTCAGCCCCTTGAGGTGAAGATGGAGGTCTTTGGCCAACCAATACATGACCTCCACAGTCGGAACGATTGTCATGCGTTTTCGCACGGTGTCTTGAATTACGTCGAATAGAATGTTTACTTCGCTTTGGGCTCCAAGTATGGTCGACAATTAAGAGCTCACAGCCTTCACCAGGTATTTGCTATGCCTGAAGACTCATGACATTGACTACGCCTAACGGTATGCTATAGCGATGCCACAAGAGTGTTGAGCGTTTGAACACCATTTTCCTTTATTGTGGCTATTTACTCAGACATACTTTGACAACGTGTACGTCCATAGACACTCCTTTCATGACAGTCAGCTGTACGAATTCAATTTTGCGACCTAAGGCAAGTTTTAAAGTCATTATGACCAAAACCTGTAAATATAAAATTGGCAGACGGATACGTAAGGCAGAGATACTTTAGATCTTTGTAAGTGGCCGCCAATTTTTTGCATATGTACATCGCTGGCTGTGTAGGCCCTACGAATTTACGCTTCAGACCATTTATTGGCTGCATGCTACTACAACTCGATGATGTCGATAAGAGCGAGTATCTCCGCCCTGCTTTGTGCAGCTTAGGACTGCCAAGCAGAATGATCTGATTATGACAAGAATTTATTCAAGAAAAAACAGAAAAATGGTATGAATAAGTCAGATTTTTTTTGGTAAAATTTCATCGTCTTGAACCTTACAGTAAACGCAACCGAGTCGCCGTTGCTTGAGTCCACTACTTCTAAATGAGCTAGACGCTGGGACAAATTCCGATTGCTTGGCATCAGCAAATGCAGTCACCTCCTTGATTTCATATAAGCCAGCGAGTTCTCCGAGCTGTCAAAACAGCACGTGAATAGAACAGGGATAGTAATTCTGTCCATTCACACACCTTCGTGCTTGTACAAATAAACAGTCTATTTGCGTGAGCGTAAAGCCAACAAGGATTAATTGCAATCATTTTTTTAATTCTAAAATAGATTCAAAATTATGTGTGCATTAATAATTTTGCATTTGGGGCAGGAACGACAATGATACAGTTAATATCCTTATGCCTCAGCATTGAAACTCATATTCGTGCCTGTCGTGCTCCAGGAACCACCAACTTTTGATTGATAGAATTTCAAACACGAAAGCTCGGCTTTTTGAAAGGTATTTGCAATATTTGGGTATAAATACAGATTTTTGAATCTAAAGCTAGCCGGATCCTCACCCAACGTGCAGGCGAATTTTCTTAGTGCAAAAATACGACTGTCGTCTTGTTCTTTGAAGTTCACAAACTATCTATCCGATGGAAACAACAAGGAACACAACAATCCATCCTATTTGCTGATGCTATAGATTTTAGTGCTGCAGGGGAAATTGTCAATGAATTCGTCGAGATATAAGGATAGCAAGATGATAGGACCGAACTTTTTCGCTGAAGCAATTGAGACATCGAACCGGGCTCTCGGACGTCTCATTTTTGCACTATGACGCAAGAATGGCTCAGGTGCAATCTTTTGTTGAAATCTCCAGTAAAAAGCAGCACATGATCTAATGACTACTACTTACTTATACTATTAGATGATGGTTGTAGGTCATTTACTTTGCAGGATTTTAATTCATAGAAAGTATTAAAGCTTAGCTCATGTCAATTTATCTGGTCTCACGTTTCTGCTGTCTCTTGTAATACAATTTTGGCTTTTTATCTTGTAAGATATCGTTTCCTGTTTCAAGACTTCCGTCCTCCTGTCCTAAGTGCTTGCGAAAGAAAATGCCTTATGAGAAGAGCCACATCTACCATACTGCTCTAGTAGTAAAAAACAAGCACTTCCTACTACAAAAGAAAGTCAGCGTGATTTGCATATACCCTATATTGCATGATTTTGTGTATTTGAGTAGATTACCGAGAATATGTATAGCACTTGTAGGGGACCGCCAATTTTCTATGTTTTGAGCTCGAGATCTGTTCCAGAGGAGTTACATAACGATGCATGTTTGTGTCGCCTGGCCGACACCTCATTAATATTTGAACCGGCTGCGCATGATTAAAAATTCTGTTCGTATTAAAAAAGAAAAAAGTATCCGCCATGAACACTTATGTTATTAGACGTTGCGGCAAGGCAAAATAAATCTGTCAAAAATATGAATCACTAAATTGTTATCTGTTGTAAACTTCAATGATATACCCTGGCGACACTGGCTAAGCGGGTTTTAAATGCACTATACACCAATATTTGACAGACTAAAAATATCGTCAAGGCTTCTTATTTTCAGCAATCCGTCAAACCCGATAAAATATGCGTAAGATCTGAAGTGTGAGCCGCGAGTTTGCCAATTTGGCAGGTCTTGCAAGCCTCCGCATACTCAGCCACTCAATTATACACCATTATACAGCAAAACTTGAGCATTAGCTCTGTTGCTTATTAGCCCCTTTTCGAGTCATTATGTACCGCCTGAAGTATATCATACTCAGCATATACATCTTCGTTGTTACGGGCTACGCTTCGGGCTAGACCGTCCAAATCTGCTAAACCTATAGTTTGGGGTGCATAAAGGTGCGCCAACGAGCACATCAAGCTTGCTTGGTCTCTGACAAGCGCAAACTATGCATTCCTTTCAGAATGACATGTCTTGACATTCGTTGGGGAAACTACAGTGCTCAGGGACGCGTGGTCTAGCTGGACCACAAAAGCGCCGAAGACTTATCGGTCAAGCCGTATACTCTGCGCATTTCATGACCGGTAGTTTCAAGTAGTGAATGAGATGCTTCCGTTCAGCGGTCTTTAGCTGACCTAAAATTCCAATCTCTATCAGTTGCGGTGACGTACACCGATGACAAAGTCTGGATTTGCACACCCTTTTTAAAAATGGAGGGCTTGCCTTGACTATTTAAGCTAGGTGGCCGATGAAAAAGCAAAGAGCTCGTAATGCAATTAAAGAAAATCGAATGCTATCTATTATCTTAGAAAAATGAACAAAAGATTTACAGGGCATAGCACTGTAGTTAAGCAAAAATTTATTAAGCCTAATTGCATTCTGAAAACTTTGGTCAAGAACATTAATAAATTCATTTGTCGATGTAAGTGTAAAATTAGCTGGACATTATGATCTCAAAGCCTAGCTAAAGGGTCCTTCGATCTCATTTAGAGGGATTACAGACACACACTTTTAACATGACATTGTCACTGCTCAGAAAGACAGATTACTTTGCTTAATTTTTTTTATGGATCTAGGTGTAAGACAACATGCGTTATTTAGCAGTAGATCCACATACAAAATCTAATCTACATTGGGTATTGCGGGTCTGAAGTGTCACGAGCATTTGTATTTGGGCTAAAAGTCACCATCGCTGCTCATAGTTGAAACAAGTAACTTTGTCTGTGAGTATAGCTCAGTGGCTGACGTGCCACTCCACGCGCAGTGGTCGGTCTTTTATTCGGTTTGAAGCCAACAATGCCAGAAACGGCTTGCAGCGAATTCTACTTTCTACAATTATCACTCTGTGGCCTACGTGTCACTTCATGCGCACATGTAGGTCTTCATACATTCTGCCTTGTCTTTAAGCCAATCATGTCTTCCACACTGTGTCGGACGACCATTGCTCAGGTACTCTCCGGACCATGTAATTGGCAACTTTAAAGTATTCTGATGTCAAACCAATTGAGATACTTGGTCTATCGTCCGCCTTAGTTGCACTATTGCTTGTAAAAGATGGTGTAATGACTCAATAGATCTGCGCTGGGAAAACAGTAGATAGCACTTGCGTAGCTTAATCAGTCCAGGGTAGAAGGACTCGCGGCGCCATTCTTCTGACGCATGCGAAGCGGAACTAGTTTTGTTCCTATAAATACGGCTCTATGCAAAGCGTAAAGGTCATAGTTGGTGCGTCAATGTATGACTGTTTTGTCACATTTAGACACGAAACATCCCATTGGATCATCGGTCTAAATAAGGTTTGCCTGGCACCATCGATTACCGCAGGGTGTCTTGTCTTTAACGAGTAAAATTTATAGAAGGCAAGTCCATGGGTAATCATGAAAATCAGCTACATGCTATTGTAAGTGTCGGGACAGATGCGGTCGAAGACACGACTGCCCTCGAGCTTTTTTTCGCCGTATCTGCTTAGCTGGATGCTATTTTTCATGGTAGAACTTGAAAAGGCCTTTAGAGCCATTTACATACATAAAGCGGTGGTCATAAAAATAGGTCAACTCATACTTTTTGCCAGATAAGGCGGTTTAAGAGGACATCAATAAGGCATGAGCAAATCTTCGAATTTAACATTTTTATATGTGCTTTATTTATAATGCTAAGATATGGACTCACTCAACCCGCCTTAGCACCGAAGATGTACATTTTGATTAACCAAGAACTGCGTAGTGCAGCATTAGGCTTGAACAAAAAATGGTGTGACACCATTGACAGATTCATTTGTGCAAAACACGATAGAAAAGTGATACGATAAAGCAAATGTTTCTCATTCCACTTTAACAGTCCACCATCTCGCGGACACTCTCTCGCAGCACATTCTGATAAGCGCCTTTTATGACTATCAAATGGAGGACGCGCTCAGGACTCCTCTCACTTGAGAACTATACAGCACGATGCGATGAGGCATGATAGCGTTTTGGCAAAAGCTTTAGCGACATACATTTCGTTTCATTGTCGGACCACAGACATTGCATCCCTCCCCATTAGTTTTGTTCTAGCGCCTGTATATCTTCTCGTCCAAATGCCCACTTGATTCTCCCTTTATGGAGTAAGCTATCACAAAGTGCGAAAAGTTGTCCAAAAGTAACAATCGATTTCATCGTAAAAGTAAAATCCAGTTCTAGCACATGCAACTTTAATTCATTGATGATGGCTTACTGTCATTATCCTTCGGACTCTACCCGTATAGCTTCTCCGTTTATCAGCATACCGTACGCAGCACGCTGTATCTTTATTATCTTAATTAGGTTGGTCTTGGAAGGTGTCCCAATCGAGTGAGCCAAAGCTCTCACGGACGGTTTGCCTCAACATACTGCATCACTCTGTTGCATACGCAGCTGAGAAACAAGTGCCGTCGTTAAAACTGGACGGCGGGGACATTGACAGCGACGAGCACGTCGACGTGGGCGAGGACGCATATGTAAACTCTGCTGCCACCTGCCGGGGCGAATTGCGCGCTGCTTCTGCTTCAAATAACACACAACCAGCGCTAACATTTCTCGCTCAAGCTACGCTCAACACTTTGTCCACCAATAGCGCATTTGCTTTGTCTTCCAGTAACTTCAACTTGGCTACTATTCCTTCGCATTCTTCATAATAATTGAAATTAGCTTATACTCTGATAGAAGGATGCATAGAAACATCACCAGCTGTCTCGATTCATCAGCTGGCTCCGTAAGTATATAAGGTTGACCATCATTTAAAAAGCTCTGACATGGTCGATCGTCCTCCATCTTTACCTATTAGAGACGGCGTGTTATCGTCGCTTGGTTAAGATGCATGGAGTGGCTATAAAAGCCCCAGAACGCTCCCAACGATTCCACAGCTCGAGTAGCAGACCAAATTGTGGTTGATACTGAAGCTTGATACCCTATGCTATGATGCTATATGCAGTGATGCTTTGCGCCTTGGCGTCGTTACCACGCCCCCAAAATGTCGCTCTCAAGCTTTAGCACAAGGGTGAGCAAGAGCAAATTCTTTCTTGCAAGAGCCATCCTCAACCTGTGCTTCTAGTGGAAGGAGTTCATAAAAGTCAAAAGGCCTTTAGCACGCTTAGATTCATGGTCAGTATGTTGCTTTCTTCTATTATTTTTGGTGGTACGATGGTTTGTGGAGAAGAAGGCAGAAAAAGTTAGCAAGTAGATTACAAGTTTTTAAGCTATCTACTCAAAGTGTTTATGAGTAATTCCCACTATTCGTTACATCAGCGTCAGTCTCAGTGTACCGTTTTCAGATGAACCACACACCTGTGCAGATGCCTTTGCATTTTAACACATGGCCACAGGTATGAGAGCACATCTCAAAAGCGAAAGGACTGAAAATGGAAAGACAGTCAGATGAACTTCACCTCGAAATCAGATGAGGAACCTAATCATCGACGAAATGATCGAGAGTCTAAGAACTCGGTTCGTAACAACGATACTAATCTCAAGTACAAAATAAACATGCAAATTTTACTACAATTTACTACTATGTATGTTTAATTAAATTAGGGCAAAGAAATGTAGCAATAAATTGAACAAGTCATAAAAAGCAGCAACAATGTACTCGTCACAGCACCATTAATATTGTGCTGTGGCGTTTTGGACAGATTTTGAAGAATGGTGAGATAACGTTTATTCAAGGCATCTAGCGGCATTAGCAACGGCTTCAAGAACGGCAACCGTACGCCGACAACGGATCTGTTGCTGCGACTTGATGTTCGTCTTTGCACTCTTAACGGGTTGTGCAATCTCAGCCTATGACCGGCAACAAAGTACCGTTTAGTGTTAACCGACTTTAGCCATGAGAAGCCACGGAATATTTTAAAAGAGAGGTAGGATGGTGAGCCGTCCTCCGTTCCAGTGATACCCCCATGTCGGAATAACTCGTCTCAACGGTCGCTGAGGCATCGAAACTGATCGGCCAGCCAACTCGATACACTTGAGTTGAACATGTGGTCAAGGTTCTCCCTTATAAGTCGTTTCAAAAACGACTCAGTTTGAAAGCACTCAGTGCTCATGGTCTACCAGTTGGGACGCACCACACGAAACTTCCCATTGGCATCCTCGAGCTTGGAATGACCTGATTAAGCTAGTCCAAGCCTCACATTTGAACTCATCGTCTCTACTGCACCGAATTTTTTTGGAAAAGTACGAGATTAGAATGATGGCCACTGCTACCGAGAGCTCTCCTTGTCTGAATGGAGCCTCGCGTCCGGCTCCGATTCTTTTGTCGCCAATTTCCGTCGCTCATCGGGTACGCAACGTAACATCAAAAGCATGCTCGATCTAAGTGATATGACTTACAAGGGTTTTAGACTCAGATGCTGGAAGCTGAAGAAGCATCTTCACCAGGGAATGCGATTCGGAATCAATGGATGGCAAACTTGCAAAAGAAACGATCAGCAGCAGCAGAAGGCACAGGGGCACCGATTGGCAATGGCAATCCATCCGCTATAAGTCTACAGTCTACTACCAGGTCCCATAGCAACAATAGAAGCAGCACTGTGAAAAAAAACAGCCGCAGTCGCAGCGCCGCGTCACGTGCTGCGAAGAATCGGAACGCCGCGCAACTTGCTTACGAAAAGACGTTTCTCGCTCACAACAACGCGTGCAATAGTCAAATTGCCGCCATGTCTTCCGGCTTAATTGTTGATAGTCACATTGCACTGAGTGAAGGTGATGGCCAAAATTATGGACCGCCGTCTATGCTATTTCGGGGGCTGGATTGTTTTGAGCTTGAGTCGCCGTCGTTCTCGCAGCTTATTTCTTCATCACTGGATGGAGACTTTCCTCTTACTTCCAAAGAGATAAGTAGAAAGGAAAAAAGCAGGTCGAAATGCTCGACGGGCTCGGGGTCGAAGAAGCGATCGACGTATTGCTTGGCCGTAGAAGTGGATGCCCCAAAGCCACGCACTCCTCGTCGGAAATTAAATAACGGCTCGGCTTCGTTCGATGATTTTGATCTTGATTATAGCATCACGCCAGGTTTCCCAGGTGTGGGGACGCCTTCGAATTACCGGCTTGATCCTGCCATGAGTACGCGGCATCTTTGGGGTCAAGATGTCGACTTGGCTAGTGGTGGAGGGTACGCAGACACGTTTTTAGATATCCCAACGCCACGATTAGCGGACGTTCCGCTTGATCACACGTCGAATCAATCGACGAATGATAGTGGGGAAAACACTCTATCGTCGGATGAGAATCAAAATGAGAAATTGGAACATCCTCGACTGATTCGCACAAATAGCGTCGAACAAGAAGGGTTGAGTTACTTTTTAGAGCAAACGAACTTGGATGAGGGGACCCCTGGCGATGACGTGTACCAGATGGCAACAACTTCTTTATTCAGCGCTCGCAAATCACCCTTTTCAAGTAGCTCCTTCTTTGCTGGTAGCGTGACTCCACGGTCAGCTGCCGCAGCAGTGGACGAATGTTTTAGTCGGTCGACATTGAATTCGACGTGGCCAATGCCATCCGTGCCTTCTTCGCTGGGCTCGAAGTCGTGCTCGAAAACGATTTGCATGAACGCACGAGAGTTGAAACACGCGCCGGAGTTTGAAACGTTGACGGATGAGTACAAATTGACGGACATTGATCACGAACTCGATAGCTTTTACTTGGAAACGATGGAAAGTATTGGCAACGACCTCAATCTTGTGTCCAATTGACGAAAGGTGGAGCTTTTTAGAAACTAGAACACGAATTAATTCTTAATTTAAATTATGAAAATAGAACGGAAATATATATTTATCATGAATGACATCACGTTGGAACCTCATTCACGGAGTGGGTACGGTCGAAATATATCCTCCATTCTTCTTTGTTGATTATTTGTCACATGACGCGCTTGTGTAGCGCTTGGCCGCGGTGATTGAATACGTGAAAGTCGGGACTCGAGATAACAGAGGCCAGCGACCTGGTTGGAATGACACGAGTTTTAGTCTCGCAAGTGATACTGATTCATTTTTATATGCAATCGACTGCACATACCTCGATTGCATGGCGTCATTAGACCGGATGGGTAGGATCTCTCCACATGTGAGCAAAACGCCCACCAGCGAGATCATGAAGGCTGCCACGAGCTCCGCCACAACCTTAATGTATTAAGCCTTGTAGGCAAAATCTTTTTTGTGGAGTAAAATATCATAAAGTACCTCGATGGGCGGCATTTGTGCGTCCGCTGTCTCAGTCAGCTTGACATACGACTCATCTACGAAAGGCATTATCACTGCGGTTAGTAGACGAAAGAAGTGCGTCTCAAGGCTGAAATACAGAAGCGTACACTGCACTGAATAGTAACCGGCGTGCACGAGTAATAATGCCCCTACTACGATCAGAAGCTTGCCGAGGAGCGCCATCTGTCCAATTTCGATAACTTTTAGAGCCGCG
Organism: Plasmopara viticola; assembly: GCA_001695595.3. Classification (NCBI taxonomy): domain Eukaryota; phylum Oomycota; class Peronosporomycetes; order Peronosporales; family Peronosporaceae; genus Plasmopara; species Plasmopara viticola. The sequence continues at coordinate 541,292 of MBPM02000046.1, read as the reverse complement.
TTATCCATCCCCCCCCATTTCATTATATATCTCTTAGTTTTGTGATTGGCTTATAATCTAAACGATCGATTAGCTAAAACTCGGGCTCGGTATTCTAAATACTCCCATCCATAACACGAGTTAATTGATTTTCTTCTATAATGCGCGCTATAGAGTATTGTTAACTCTTGAAGACTGCTCGAACGTTCATTTTTTATCTTAAAGGTATAGAGTTGCGCGAGGGGAGAGTGTAGAGCCTTGTGCTGACAGTTTCATATTGAGAAGCCCGTGCTTGCAATTGAAACGTGGTCTTGGCCTGTTCAATCGTTGCATAGGTCATTTCGGTTGAAGATGGTTACATGGTCATTGTCTCAAGAGCGAATGAGTGATCGTAGGAGAGGGCAATTGTTTGAAAGAGTGTGAGTGTGAATGTGGATGTGAGCGTGAATGTGAGGAATGTAACGTACTGTGGATGGTGAAGTAAACAGCAAAAGAGGTTAAGAGGAAAGTGGCGTCACAAACATCTAAATACCAACTCTGAGTTTTAGCCAACTCAGTAATTTATTTTATTAGCCAATCACAAAAATGGGGTTAAATAATGAAATAGGGGATATATAATGAAATGGGGGTAACGCGGCTCTAACTATGTATCTGTCCTATTCTATAAACTAATATCTAACTTGCTCATATTAATACATAAGATGAAGCTGTAAACACCTCATACTTGATACATAATCCGTTTCATTCTCAAGAGAGCTCTTCATGTTCTGGAATCGAGGCAGCAATGCCGCCACGACGTCCGCCACAGAGAGTACTACGTTGCCTCACCGATCATATCAAAATGTTCAGAATTCAGTGCCTTCAAAGAGGTCCGTTGCACCGTCGTACGTGCTGTCTGAGCAGCGCCGCAATGAGCTGTTGATGGCTGCACGTACCAATCGTGTGTCTTGGGTCGACGGCGTGGATCAGCACACGACTCAGGCGCTCGGAGTAAATGTAAACGGATTCTCAGATAAGGTTACCGCTTCAGTCACTTCAAGCCATTGCCACGAAGCTTTAGTGAGCATTAACGAAGAAATGATCAAGTTTTTTACAAGCTTAGACGACTTGAAGCGCAAAATTTTGCCGCAACTAACTGAGGAACTTCAGCCAGCTTCAGATGCTTATAACTCGAAACGGTATCGAACTTTACTGCAAGAATTGCACGAGCAGGAGAGATTCCTTGATCAATGGCAGCGCTCGCATAATCCGCGAACGAAGCACTTGACGGGTCATGACCGAGAGATGGCATTTCTGATTGGATTTCGAGAGCTCATGACACTGTTGAAAAGTGCGCAAGCTGCGGAACTTGTGTACCGTATTCAATCCTTTGTGAAGCGAGCAGAAGTATGGGATTTGCAGTCTATGCTTAAGGCAGTTGCTGCAAGAGATCGACCGGGAGGAAAGGTTCAAGATTTTGTGAAAAAGCTGGTCGAGCAGATCAAGCTCAGCAAAACTTTGAGAGCTTTGCTGCAAGGAGATGACGAAGATCACAATAGGCAAGGCACGTTTCTTCATGTGCGAGACGTGAATGGAGAAGATCTACTTCACGAAGTGTTGGAGGCGTTTTTAATGGAAAAGTTGTATGCCAAGACTTTAAGTCCGTCGAAGGAAGTGGTGGAACAAGACGAAGCGTTTCACGATCGTGTCAACTTGCTGGGATTCGTTACATTTAAACACTTGGATCTACCAGTCCCAAAGACAAAAGAGCACGAACAAACATGGTTTCGACTGGCAAAGCAACTTGAAGCCATGACGTTATGTCCGAGTCCGCGTCGCAAGATGGACAGTGTGTTGCGACTTTGTCAAGACTTGACGACGTTTTTAAAGGCGCAAAATGGCGGCAGGTTTCCATCTGCCGACGAGTTTTTGCCAGCTTTGATATTTATCGTGTTACGAGCCAACCCGTGCGAAATGAAGCGCAACGTGGCTTTTATCTTGGAATATCGGAATCCAGCAAAATTAGTGTCTGAGCCTGGATATTTTTTCACCCATTTGGTCTCCAGTGTAGCTTTTCTTGAGGAAGTCAATGGTTCATGCCTTACGATCTCATCCGACGAATTTGACGAGGGATTACGTCGCAGCAAAGAGAATCTCCGACTGAAAAAAATGCACCTTGAAACTGATCATGACACGGTCAGTATCGAAGCTTTTAACGCTTCAGCTGATACACTTGACGATCAGCAATCACTTCCTCTTGATTCTGATAGTTTTGCGGAAGAAGCAGAAGAATTGCGGTGCCCAACAGTGCTTGAAGTTCGTGCAAGACGCGTGAGTTACATGTGAGAAGAATTTTGCGCCTTTGTAGCACCTTTGCTAGGTTTAGTTTTTTTTCAAATATTTCTGACGATTATTAAGACTAGATTTTGAGTAAGGGTCATCAAAAGCACAAAAAGAGGTTGCTCGCCCTCAGTGACTTAAGACGTGTCTAATTTGCAGTCACACGCTAGTTGTATGGCACCAGATGGGCTAGAAAAAGCTGAAGTATATGATATAAGACCTGGCTTTCCGAAGAACGTCACTTCGGACGACATGCATGACCGGTTCAAGGTTGGAGTTGCAATTCCCAAATACTCGGAGCAGTAGTAGCGATAAAATGAGTCTATCGTGTATTTTTGTGTAGCTCCACTTGTACACTTCAGAAAAAATTTCAGTCAGAACCCTCTTTAAGTCTACGATCTGGCCTTTCCTCTCTTTCCAGATGCTTTATATGCACTAATCCAAAGCGTACATTCCACGGCGCTCCCGCCCGCTGCGCAACTAGAATGCATTATAAAGCTTTTGTTTGTGCGTTCCATACGCAAAGGTAAGGAAGTGCTAGTGCTGGACATACACATAGCTGACCATCCGTATTGCTCCAAACCTTTGTCGGCTGCACGTGTAATGATGCCGGGACCGTGGTCTGAGGTTAGTATAAAAACCGGAAGCCAGAGTCGCTAAAAGATACCTCCTATATTCACTTCCTATTGAAGGGTGATATCGTATCTGCAGCATCTAGTCTGATAATTCATTTCCAAGAACGATTAATATAGGCAAAGACAAGTACAGCGATAAGACTTTCAATTGTGTCAATTTTACGATCCAAAATAGTACCGCTGGTTGCAAACGCGCGATAGACCCTACCACAGCAAATTATTTGTATTGGGAAAGATACAAAGTCAATTCCGACGACAAGATCCAATAAATATATAGTCATATAATATCGCCAAGCAAACAAAGACACGACGTTTGCATACGAGCTCAAAGGTCCAAAAAAATCGAATATTGATGCTGCTCCGATGTAGCATCACCTACCGTGTTAAGGTACGCGGGAGAACTGGTAAGGTGGTATATGTAAGCAACATTTTCCGCCCTACCAACCAGAAGCTGGTCGCTAGGCCGTGCAAAGAGACACTGAATGGACACAGACTTGAAAATTGACACCAAATTTAGTTCTTACAACGGGACACACACGGAGTCGCACCTGTGTGAAGGTACCCAACCTGCTGAGTTCCGCGACAAGCTGAGAAACGTCCTTGTAGGCCAAACTAACGCCTTCAAGGTGAACATTTCTCTTGGCTACGATCTCGTAAGCCTAACGGATGGAGATTTTACTCCGTACTGGGACCCGAATTTAGCTAATGTTGACGTAGCCTAACGGATGGAAATCTTACTCCGTACGGGGACCCGAATTTAGCTAATGTTGACGTATTTGAGACCCCTTTTTCTATTGGCAGTCGATTCGATAATCTTAAAAAAATCATCTCAGAGATCAGGTCGATGATGTTGACGAGCGCGCTTAGCAATCCCAATACAAGGTATTAGCTGAAGTCAATTGCCGGGTTCAAAATTTACATCTACTTCCGTGAGCATGCATTTGGTGATAGTGAAGCTGACATCCCTAAGGTTATTTGCGACAACAAGCACGTACTCAACTTCTCAAAAACCAACAACAAGTGTGTGCTCCGCTGTATTCCGTGGTTCTTGAGTCAGCATATTAGGAAAGATCCTCGACGGATCCAAGCTCAAATAACGGAAATATTCAAGAGTTACTCCTCCTACTGAAGTATTATCTTTACGCTTACGCTGTACAGTGATTCTCAATCAATTGATCGTTCACAGCTCGACGAAATTGAGGATATATTCATTCAGGTAATTACGCCTGCTCTATGGATGTAAAAGCCGAACATTTTGAGTGTATCCGTCGTTCAGAGAGAAGTGGGTGGTTGTGGATATCCTTTTCCATGAGAACCATGCTCTATACATCAATAACATTGATATAGTTTAGTCCAAGAACCAATGCTTAGAGTGTGAGATGGTTTTTGTTGACTCTGCCAAGCTACGGAACCATAGCAAAAGTCAATGTGAGCACGTAAACATAAAAAAATTTCCCGCTGAACCAACTATCTATAGACCAGTCCAAACATTATTAGATCAATGCTAATTAAGTAATCGATCAGGAATGCTAACCAATACATCAATTTCTTCATTGTTTACACCAGTCAGGTTCTGTTGTTTTCCCCAGAACGCAAGTTCGATTTGCCGAAAATTTTGGTTATGTGAGGCGATTTTAAATTGATTATTGGACAACTCAATCCCACCCTTCAAGTTGATAGCGTGAAATTAGATAGTGTCCCTACTGACGTGATCGATGTCTGCCCGATTTAAGATTGCGCCTTGGAAAGCGTTGTTGCTAAGATAGATGACGGACAGTGATCGTTCGCGAAGCTCCAGTGAAGACTAGATTAACTCCAATTGTTAGCCCTGTGAGTGTTTTCAAGGATGTGATACCCTTTGGAGTCGCTGTAGATATCGCTCCTGTGAACGTAGTCACTGAAATCGATGACAGGCCGGTTATGATACAGTAAACAATAAATTACCAGCAATTGTGAGCTTTAATACTGGTTTGCGCTGCCGTCTCTAGCGTATCAGTGATCTGGGTAGCAGCCAGGGAGCTGATCGTTTCGAACTCACTGAATGCTCTTGATACAAGTGCTTTGTTAATAGTGGCTATTTCGGGCGTGATACTGACTTTGTATGAGGGAGCAGATGATAGTTAAAACATTTCGAATCAGGCTGCTACAAGGTAATGCCCCAATTCCGCTGTATATAGATTTAATGCTGGGTTGTGGATATTTAATATAAGAAATTGGTCGAGGATAAGAGATACCTGAACCCATATTTGTTTTAGTCTCGAGGTAAGACAAGATCATGAGCGGTATTCCCGACTGATCAACCTCTATCCCAAGCTATATCTAAGATGTATCGCGGGGCGTAGGGTGGCTAGCCCTTTAAAGGATCAGATTTTGCTTGTAAATTCTGTAAATAGTAAAACACGCTTAAATTTTGACCGACGAGTTGATGTGGCGCAAATAAAAAAAGAATACATTCTTTCAGGTCGGATCGATTTAATATGCTCCAGCTTTCACAAAGCTGCCTGAATGCTGCGATCGACACCATCGTAGGCAAAATTACCATCGAAGAGATTGATACTGGTTCAGATGTAGTAGCCCGTTGTTGGGGCTTCAATCAAAAAACTTGTGTTTAGACGTTGCATCGCGACAATATTATGTTCCGAAATGTGCATAATGATGCTTTAAACTGCGCAAACAACATCGCGGAAGTCGGCGACTGATCTAGGTAATGAGTATTCTCAAGCAGGGCTGCACTTATCTTGGTTTCGGTGTGTTGAGTCTTAGTTGACGATAAAAGCACATGCGTTTCTGCTATACTTGTGTTACTATTTGCCTTCTAATAAATACTCTGTGGTAGCATATATGATGGCAAAACTGAACATGACAGATCAATGAAGGATAAAATTCAATAGGCACCCTGTTATCCAATTTGATCAAACAACTACTCATCGTCATCATAATCCTGTATTGTGCTCACGTTAGACGTCAAATAGGCCGCCGCAGTGTTAATGACACTGGTAACATCGTCTACGTGCGCTTGAATCGCCTCGCTATCGTCTTCAAACACAAGGCAATCCGAGATACCAGGAAATGCCACTCCTTTGTAGCCCTCATAAAAACCTGGTCCGAAGATCAAGTGTTTAAACCACGGACGGTGCGGAAGTCCGGCTTCAGAGAGCAATTGGCGCTCAAGACTCACCAGTTTTTCGTTCCAAAAACGACGCCCAGCCTCAACCTTGTGATTTTCCTTCTTGTTGTGAGAGCTCTTCTGCGCAAATTGTGCAACTCGCGCTTGGAAGATCTCAGCGCTGCTTGAAAACGTCTCGGTCGCTTTAAAAAGTCTCGTGTAATCGACGTGACGCCCCGTGTCAATCGTGATTTTCTCGTACTCAACCAGATTTTCTTGCATCACAACCCCATAAGTCGAGAAATCGAAGGGGACGATTGCATTGTCTACCAAACGAAGAGTGATAAGGCCCCACCATTTGGCCACGGTCGTGTGTGTTGCATAGTGTGGATCACCCTCTGTTTCCACGTATCGAATGCTGTCCATGGTGCTGTGGTACGTTCCGTACATAGCGCTACCGAAAGTGTAGCTCAAGTCGGCAGAGATAATGCCAAGATGCTGGTAAAAAGCCGTAAAATCTTTGCCAGACCCTAAACGCTGAATTAAATGATCTGTAGCCAAAGTTCCATCATCAGTATCAACTGCAAGGCTCGATCGTCGCATTGCAGTCTGATGCACCCATTGTTCGTACAAAGTTTCTGTGACATCAACACCGTGGAACCGATTGCCAGGAATTAGCCGAGCTGTGTCCTGTAGGAACTTAGCGATTGATGGTGTACCTCCTGTACTCACAAAAGAGCCAACTAAGTTGTCAACATTCACATACGCCACCGCCTTCCTCTTAAGAACCGTGGCATGATCCTCTGCATATTCCGTACTTCCCAGCAATCCCAATTCCTCGCCATCCCAGGAAGCAATGACAAGAGTACGACGCGGTCTCCATCCATTTTCCAGTAACTTGCCTAAATTACGAGCAATCTCCAGCATAACAGCCGAGCCACTGGACGGATCAACTGCACCGCAAACCCATGCATCACGGTGATTACCAATAATGACCATCTGGTCCGGCTCTTCTGTACCTTCAATCGTACCAATTACGTTCCAGATCGGACCAACACTATTGTCCATTACAACATCCATATTCACTACTGTAGCTTCATCATCACCCACAAAGTAGTTCTCATTTTTAAAAATCAACGCGCCCTGCCACGAGAGTGGAGCTTTCCTTCCTCCTAAAGACTCGAGAATAAAACGTGCCTGACCATACGAAAGTGGCAGCGCTGGAATATGTGGAATGCTCTTGCACTCTTCAATGCTTAAATAGGGCTCACCTGGTAGCGATGGAGAACCCGGAGAAAGAGGGTCTCCTCCTGCAATCGAGTTGTACTGGACTGAACCACGCTGAAATGATCCTTCAGGTCTCCACGGTCCATCCGGATACACTCGTCCCTGTGTGTATCCATCATCAAATGGGTCCGAGTAAATAAGCACCCCGGCCATGCCATGTTGCTCTGCAAGCATCACCTTTAAACCTCGAAAATTGCTTCCATACCTCACTAATGCAATCTTATCTTTCAAGGTGACATTGTTGTCTTTAAGCCACTGAAAATCCTCTGGTCGAGCATAATTGACATACACTACTGAAGCTGTTACATTCCCTGAGTCAGAATAGCCAAGGTACGGAGGAAGAGCCTCCAGATTGCTCGTGCACAAATCCCCCGAAATAGTGTCTTCTGTCAACCTTAATTCGCGCCTTGCCTTGCTTGGGGCCACAATCCGGAGCTTACGATGAATAGGCAGGGACAATAATGGATAATACTCGACAATCTCAGTCTTGAGGCCGAAAGATTGAAAGTGTTCGGCCGTCAAGAGTGCCGTCTTGTAATCTTGTTCACTACCCGCTGGATGAGGGACACTCGCATACGCACCATGAAACTTACGGATTGCGGTCGTATCGATAGCAGTCAAGAATTGGCTCTCAAGGTTGGAAAGACCATCACTCTCGACTGGGAGGTGCTTAAGCGTCTTCGACTTCTTAATTGGAGTCTTTGTCTTGAAAACACCGTATCGAAACTCGTTGAAGCGAGCCAAGATCGTACCGTTGTCCTCTCGTCCGCGTGCGGACTTGTACTGGCTCTGCAGCAGAATGTAGCTCGCAAAGGCCAGAAACAACGTCGCCAAGCACACCAAGCGCCAAAGATTGCTGGACAGGCGCGGACGCTCGTTAATGTTAGGGACTACGCGGCCAGGGTAGACTTCTTGTGTTTCCTTTATCGTCTCGTGGTCCTCGTAGCCATTGAGCGGACTACGAGTCGCAGACGGAGTCAACAAAGGCATCATTTTCAATCTAACTTCCGCCTACATTGTGAGGTGATGTACACAATAGTGTTGTCAACACCACCTACAGAATACCATTCAAGCATAGAAGGGTTAGTTCAAGGGGTACTGCTGTTTCTGGCAAAGAGGGAATTGAGTTTGACGACAAAGAGAATGCGTCGCAGACAGCTTAAGCCGTCGTCTCTGTGATGCGCTTTGTTGTGACTTTATATGTTGTGCTTTACATACTAGAATATCGTTCTTTAATAAGTGCGTAGAGTAGTGAAGACTACTAACGTTTACTTAGGACTACCCATTTGCTGTTAAACTCTCGCTATTGTTGAGTTGCTGGCAGTATCCTATGGATCCGTCACTTTCCGTATACTTGCTCAACAGTGGTTGGATGAGACTAACTAACTTGTTACTATACCCTTTCCCTTCTATTTGTTTATCTATAAATTTGACAAAGTCTATGGACATGAATGCACTAAAACTTGCCGCCTGTAAAGACGTTGATCGCATAAGAGAACGCTGCAAAACCGGCACAGCCGAGACATTGTGCCTGAAAGCCTTGACCTGCTGCCAATGCAGCACCAGTCGCACAACCTGCCACCAGCTCGTTGCCCACATCGTGGCGTGCACGAATCTTCTCCGTCGCGCACTCGAGCCCAGAAAACATGGCGGAAATAACAAGAAAATTATTACCCCAATAGCGGCACTTCCCCGCGGTGGCTCGCCACGTTCCTGCCATCTACAGCACAACTATAGTCAATTATACAGCTTAATGACTTGAAGACTAACCCAGATTAAATTTTACCGATTCGCGCCATGGCACCTTGGGCAACTCTCTTTGTCCTGGAATTGGAATAGGTGGCGTGATGCCTTCGTAGCTGCCGAGTACTAGACCGAACACGTTGCCCATAATGTACCCTGCCGCACCAAAGATGTATCAAATTACACATTGAGCTCCTTCTTAGGTAAACTCAAACGCACCCATAGCCGCCGAGAGGAAAAATTTGCCGGCGCATGACTCGGTAATGGGATTAGGCCGCTGCCATTGCAAGATCTGCGGCGGGTATGCTGGCAAGAACGGGTGAATGCCAACTGTATCGTGCAATACGTGCATTGTGAGAATAGAGCGCGGAAACAAAAATTGATTTGGAGGCGTCTCTTTGCTCAGGTCTTCCACGTGCACGCCCATCCGCGTGTTTGCGTCGATCATTTCATCGGTCATTTGATAGTCTTTCAATCGCATGGATGTGTGGCTTACACAACGTTCAGATCCCTCACACAAACTGTACATTAAAAAGACCCTGCATTAATACTCTAGCTAGTACATGAAAATTTGCTTACCAATCAGACAAGCGCTCTACAAAAAGTTGAACCTTTTCATGAAACAATGCCATCGACTGAAAAGCTATTTTACATGCTGAGTGAGACAGAGTGAATCAGACCGTCTGCGACTGCTTTAACGAGTAACTACCTGTATTTCAACAACATCTAGACTTTCGTGTTGTGTGATATTTCTGATGTATCACGCGACAGAAAGTCAAATTCTGCAATACTTTTTTTATTCCATTCGTTCATGCCAAGCACAGATTACCTTGATGTGAAAAAGCTGATATTGCAAATACGGAGACCTTAATCAATATGGTTCTTGATTACTGTGCGAGGTATAAGTTAGTATTTAGAAGTAGGTAGTCAAGTAGCTCTGCAACGCTTGCAAGGGAGTACGCATCAAGCGCCATCTCCTTCACCAAGCGAAAGCCGTTTGCACGTTCGTCGTCCGTACAAACCTTGCACTTTTTCAAAAACACTGGACTCCCCTCGCTTTTAAGTTTAAGCGGGTTGTGTGGCGGAAGTTGGAAAAAATATTGCAGCTCTTCTTGTTGCAGAATGGTTGGAGTTGATGTCAAATATCCGATACTGAATTCCACATTAAATTTTGATGCAACGCGTGAAAAAATACGAACACTGCCTTCAACAGTGTGTGGACGCGAAGGATTCCGAGGAGGTAGCATGTAGTTCTCGGCCAGCTCAGGACCCCATGCTTTCGAGATAGCTGTTTCCAAAATACCTTTTAAAATGTCCACTGTGTTGTCAACATAAATGACATTTTCAGAACCGAGTGCGAGTAAACGCACGTTCATCCTCACTCGTGACTGATAATCAAAGTCAGCTCGCTCATCAAAAGCTACGTCGTCACTCATTCCGCTACAAAATCGAAGCAACGAAGCATGTTTACACATGTGACGGTGGATACGCTTCCAGTGAACTCGTTGACAATCGCGGGTGCAGTACTCTACAACTTTGCATGCGCCACAAGCCGAAAGCCTCTCATTGAGGTACGGAGAGTTGCTACAGCCAGCGCAAAGTGTCGCACTCTCCATGTACTTGTTGTATCGCATTTGACACAATTCAAAATTCAAAGCCTGAGCGGAACATTTAAGGACGTACACGACCACATCCTGTCCGTACACTTCTCCATCCATCGGAACAACTAGTGTTCGTCCATCAATCGACTCCGATGGCGGGATCTTACACCAAAATACCACTAAAGAGTTGTTTACTTCGGCTCCTTCAATGGCTCTAGAGGCATCAAACACATCAGTCATATAAGAACACTGACTCATGCGCAGAGACCAGCGCTGACCCATGATTGTCTGCAGAGTAAACACCGTATGTTTGTTTTCTCCTTCCTGAATCTCAAATATTGTACCCAAAAAATGAAACTTTGGCGCTGTCAGCTCCTGCAGAACACCGCATTGTTTGTAAATGGCACTTTCTACTGTTTCATTGAGCGGCGCAATAGCTGACTAATGACGTTTTCTCACTTTCTTTCTTTTTCTTTTGCTGCATCTAACGCCAGCATGTTGTGTTTGACGGTGCACTTGCAAACGATCAAACACAATCTGTTCATTGCAATCTTGGCACGAAACAATTCGCCGCGGACACTTGGTTAACTTGTGGCTAAGCAACTGGGTCGGTTTGATCGTAGTTTTGCAAAACCCGCACTCAAGCATATTTTGCGCCACGACGTTTGCAATCACGGAAGAATCCATGTACCCGCTTTTCTTCATGCCGGAACGCAGTGACTCTTTAGGAGACTCGTGAAGAACGCGAGGGTAAAACGCAGGAAAGCGGATAGTCACCGATTCAGCCATTTGGCCTAGTTCATGATAGACAGTCGCCATAGTATTGTCATGTTTCTTTAAGTAGAGCGCACCGATTAAATAGTACGCGTCCGGCATAAATCGTTCATCCGAAGCATTTGTCTCAACGTATTCTTTGTACACGGACAAAGCAGGATCGAGCATGCCCAAGCCAACCATCGAAGCGGCAAGCCAGAATAACCAATCGGGTTTCTTATCGATTGCCAAAGCCGCTTCCATCGCATCCATGGCATCATCAAAGCGTCGGAGCGCCAGATAAGCCGTGCCAAGATAAAAGTGAAAGTAAGCTTCATTTGCGTGCAGCTTCACACACCGCTTCCAGTGTGATACTGTGGCTTGATCACTTTGCATTCCCCACCGACCCATTGCATACGCCGCATTAATATCTTTTGGATTAATCTGAAGGCCCATAGCAGCTTCTTTTAAAACTTTCGGCAGCAACTGGGTCATAATTGTTGCGCCTTTCGATTGTTCCCAAAGTAAATCAGCCTGCTTTATATCTTCTAGAGCACCTTTTGAATCACCGATTTCTAGCAGCTTACTAGCACTTCGGAGAAGCTTTTCGGAAGCAAGATACCTACACGCAGTGATGCCTCCATTCTTCGCACGAATTTGTATTTCAGCGTCAATGACAGCAGACGCCGGTCTGCAAATTCCACTAAGACCCATGTGATTTGATGAAGACGTGATACTGGTTGGGCATGAGCCCCCCACTGCTCCTTGAAGTTTCTCTCCATCGTCGACGTCAAAAGATGCGCTCTCTTCATCACTATTTTCCTTCAGATACGCGTCGTAAAAATGCTGAGATACGCACTTGCTACGCTGCGATACAGTCAAATTACTTGCAAATTTGTTAGCAGCTATCTCATCCTCGAATGCAGTGTCGCATACATCAGCACAGTCACGACTTAATAAAAGGTCTGTGAGGCGGTTTTGATTGGCCTTAAGAGCCCATTTACGAGCTTGACTCTCATCGCGCTTTCCACCGTATCCCTGTTGGAGCAACTGTGCTAAATACTGCTGCGCTTCAGGTAGTCCATGCTGTGCTGCGCGTGACGTCCACATTCTCGCTGCAAGCACATCAACAGGTGTTCCTTTGCCGGTAGAGTAAGCGATGGCGACATGGTACTGACCAACAGGGTAGTCGTGCTCTGCTGACCTTAAAAAAAATTGAAAAGCCTTTTTTAAATCAGCTTTTACAAAAGGAGCTGGAATTCCGTCACGATAGCAAACACCAAGTTCATTCTCAGCTTCGGCTACGCCCTGATGGAAAAAAACACGATGTCCTGGTGGTTTGATAAATGGACGCAACGATGCAGCTCGCTGGAAACACTCCAGCATCTTTAGCGGGTCGGCAGTCAGCGGCAAACCTTTCCGCACACTGCTACTATACAGCACACCGAGACGGAACCACGCCTCTGCAACACCAGCTTCTCCAGCCTTACGTAGGCTTACTATACCTTCCTCTACCAACTGGTTAAGCGGCAACTTTGATCGACCAGGTATCCCAATGCTATCCATTATCTGAAGCAGTGCCTTAGCTGCCACAACGAGACTTTCCATTCCTTGCTGATATTTTTTGAATTGTGGGGAGTCAAATGTATGTACCTCAATCCATTTAGCGGGCACCTCTTGATAATTTATCATCTCCACTAATTCAATCTTTGTAGCTGAAGACTTGGTCGTATTCCTCTTCTTGTTTACTTTGTTCTTGCCTAAAGCAAAATCTTCTTGTTTCAATCTTGTGGCAGCATTCGCTGCTGCAACCACCTTGGCTTTGTCCTTCAACTCCAATTTTTTCTTCTCTTTCTCGTACGCCAGTTTTTTCTCGTCAATTTTCGCCTCAATGGTGCGTCTTCTACTGCATAAGACCATATCGTTAGGTTCCACCTCCAGTCCTTGGTCACAAATATCCTTTGCCTCATCATAGTCCTCCAACGCCAGCAACGTTTCCGATAGTAATCGATAATACTTGACATTCTCGTAATCATCCGCATCCAATGCATTCACCGCGTCTTCGCGTGCGTGTGCAAACATCTTTAATTTCAGATAACTCGTGGCTCGATTGCCATACAAAACCGCCTCGTTTGGAGCTACTTCAAGACCTTGAGAGTACGCTTCAATGGCTTCAGTATAGTTTCCCTCATTGAAATAATCGTTTCCAATAAGCTTCAAATCCACCCACAAATCTTTTTCTTTTCCTTTACAAAGGTGTTCATGCTGTAAAATCTGGTCCAACGATGCCGTTGGAGGCATCACAATGGATGCCTGGCTCAAAACTTGATCCTTTGTCTCGAATCTTACCTGTTTCGTGATAGTTTGAGCCTCTGCCTTTCTTAAGGGTGAAAATGACAATAACTTCGTTCCAAGCTCTTTAATTTGCTGACGAATGGTCAAATTACATTCAATCATATCAGCAAGTTTTTCAAAAGTAGCAATTGCAGCCTCATACTGAGCCAAAGACATGTGACTCTGGTGGGCCACTTTGTTTCGGTACAAAAGCGCGCGCTGTACCACACCTGGTAGCTCTGGGTCGAGTCCAAAGAATTTCAAGTGGCTGTGCCAATGTTGACGAAGATATTTGAGCTGGAACGACAGGTCTGTTTGGTGTAAAAGACTCAAATTCGTGAGATCGAGAGTGTTGGTCTTTCGTTTGGTAGAGCGCTCGGCATCGCTCCGGGTCACGCGCTCTTTCTGAAAGGCTACAAACTTGACCAACTCTGGATGCACCATACTCATGACTGCTTGTAAGCAGCCAGCCGCAATGGCGCCGCTCGCTAGTGTCTCGATGGACGCATCCATCGATTGCGCGCGCGGATCCGAATGTTTGATTTGTCATTACGAGATCGCTCATTGGCCATTACTGCAAAATAAAGCGCAACTACATCCAGCAATACACACATTCTGCTGAATGTACGATTCAAAAGTTGTGCCTTAATCTTTTGAAATTTACATTTTTACAATAAGAGGTACATAAATGCAGATTGGTTCGTGTTACTTTATTCACCCGCTTTGAAAAATCACATGTATTGCCTATGCTCAATGAACTCTGCGATAGCTGGTCGGTCATTTACTGCAATTACAAAATATTCTTGTGCGATTTACGTAGTGTATCGTTACATAATCAGCGTGACAAAATGTAGTGACGTGTTAATTTCGGAGCAAAAAGTTGTCCACTACACTTGTTTTTGGGTGTCCACAGCACCTTAGCGCTTAAAAAAAGTGGTCATAAGATTAGTAGTGGCCCTATTGCGGATGTGCACGTTTAAAAAGATAGACAAGACATTTTATTATTGCGTCTGTGCAGGTCTAGAAAGATAGATAAAAGACAATTTGGGAGCTAGTCTTAATATCGGCGCATACATTTCAGAGCCATTGAAATAAAGTGTTAAAAGAGGAGATTGGAAATGTAACTCGAAGCTTGAACAAATGGCGCACTAAAATTAGGCAATAGATGAATAATGATTGACACACATGCAGGCCAGTTTGTACTTACAGACCAGCTTACTGTACAAGCCAAGATTATATGTGCTGTAATTTAAGCCGTCGATCCATACTTTTACAGTGTCCCAAGGGTTCGTACTCTATACACGGGTAGGTCGAATGCTTTACATGATGTATTTTATCGAAACGTCTGGTCCAATTAAACATCGGCTAGCACCAAGCCGCTAAATGTTGAGCTGTGTCTACAGCAAACTCCTCAGCATCCCTGCTGCAGCGAATAGCAGCACCACTGTCTCACCCCAGACCCTCATAGTTGTGCGCACCTCCGCCTTCTATGCGGCAACAGCTGCAAGAATAGGCAATATACAAAAAGAACGTTCGTCTGTGCAGCTAATGTTATATTAAAAAAAAGCACAAGAAATGACTGGTGACGTACCGTAGCCATCCATTACATACTGGCCAGTCGGCGTTAGTTAGCCAGCTATCGATTAGTTAGACAGCATCGATGTTAACCTTTTACACCTTACCCTTTCACTCAAACGGTGAACGATAATTCAGGCTTACGTAGCTGCGCACCGAGTCCAATCTTTAAAACTCCTTCTTGGTCGTCACACTTGAGTACAATACTATGATCCTTGTCTTGTTCTTGTTCTTGTTCTTGTCCTACAGCGAAGTCGTATTGGGCCACTTTGTAAAGCCGATCATTTATATTAAAAGCTGTCTTCCTGTGAGAATAAGCCACAAAAAATATTGACTATTTGTGCATGACAGGCGCATACCAATGTATATGCTTGATTATTTTGAAGTCGTTTGCCAAGAATCGAAATGGAAGAAAAGTCGCACAGCTCACATCGCTAAAAAACTTGCTGGATTCTATGGGTCTGAGGAGGCCGCATCTGCAAACTCCTAGCTGCCAAGCAGCCGTAACACCTTCCGATGCTCAAATTTTACAAGCAGAGTCTATGTTCTAGGACTTAGAAAACACAGACTCAGATAGCTCAGGCGGAGCTTCTTCTGCGTGCTTTAACCCAATAAGCTCAAGAATTTCTAAACTTGTAAAGGAAATTAAGGCCCTTTTGGATATAGGTGGTAGAGATGGTCCTCAAAGCGACTATGTTCCTAAAAAATCAGGTGGGCGCAGCACTCTCTCTTATCCGAGAAGCTGGTATAGAGTTGTGAAGTCAACCGAAAATCGATTCCAGTTGTGTTTCTGTGAACGCACGAATAAACATTTGAGAGCAACGCTATTTTGGCAAACTCTGAGTTCCGCGAACGGTCGTGCTTTCTTGCTTGCACGCAAGTTAAGTGTGAGGTCCATGAATATACCATTGAAATACGGGAATTGATAGCCTCCATTCCTGGGCTGCTACGCGAAAAAGTCGAGGTGATTGTGATTATAGACTTCTTAAAGGTCGTACTTAACCTAAACAACAACGGTGGAAAGGTCGACTAAATCATGTCTTAAAATGGTGTCGCCACTAACGCATTTGTAAATGCCGTGATGAGCTCTCCCTCATCTTTTATGAACGTAGGTTGTGGTCCACGGACCTTTTCAATTGACACGGACTTTTCCAATTGACCTAAGCGCTACCTAGCAATGCAATATCCCTTATTTTGGGTGTGATTAACAAGGGTAGGGTATTTGTGCCTAGCTGACGGTGTACAATTTCGTTTCGCTCAAATGTTTGGAATGCCGCTGATTGGAGACAAAGCTTCAAAAGCAGCAAAATGCCGATCACGATTAGGGCGGAATGTCTTGTTGGAGAAGATTTGCGGTCAATAAACACTACGAAAGTTTAGCCTCTGAAATCTTAACAACTCTCAAACAATTTGCCAGCAGTGTTCAAGTGCTTATTTTGAAGGAGGTTGCGATACATCACTGAACTCTGGAGCAGCGAGAGATTTTGCGCGTCAGCAACGGATGGAGGCGACTCAAAACAGATTGACTGGCGGTCTAAGGAGAATCAACGAGGAACATTTAGATCTGCCACGCTCAAGTTGCTACCTTCAACGTCTTAAGCAACCACGCAACTTGGCTCCCCGTTAAGTATGTTTTAAAATATGTTGTCATATCAATATACAGGATTATAGCTGTCTCTTTTACTTGTTTTGGGCTTTGCTGGCTCGAGCGTTTTTTTGATAGAAGTTGTACGAACAACTGAGATGGAAACATGACTTATCAAAGTCTCACTGTGAGGCATTAAGTAGTATGCATGCGAAGCCAATCGATCCTTTGCCAGTATTGAGTCAATTCTGTCTATGTGAACTACTCCGTACTATCACGCATACTGTTAATACTTAGGACATCTTATTAACCAGTTAATATGGTTTACAAGTGTTTAACATAGCACCAGCACCGACTGCGATTAATGAGGCTCCACAAGCGAAAAAAAGATGATCTTAAGCACAGTATTTGTAGGTGGGTAGAACATCATAAACAACTGCGAGTAGCAAAGTTTTACGAGCGGGTAACATTGGTACGCAAAAACTGGAAGGGGGTGCGATACAAAATAATCACTGGGTAGCACAAGCGATTTTGTCACTGACAAAAAAAATACACAGTTGATAGAGAGTTGAAACATTTTTGTGTCACGGCGGATGTTCTCCAGCTGGAGGCATTGCCAGAGGTGTCTAAAGTTTTATAACTCGAAGGCCTCGAATCTGCTGAGCTTTTGTCTGGGAAAAAAAGCCAGATTTATCGCAAATATGTTTTTTATGAATCCTTCGTAAACATAGATCCAGGCGAAGGCTTGCTGGAACATTTTCGACACCCGAGCGTAGAGGTGTTTGTTGTTTACTGGCGAAGATGAACAATAGGCGTGTAAATCTCGGCGTGGTCGAGTTGTAGGCTCTTCCAGAGCTTTACTTGCCTTTGCGGCTTTTCAACATGTAAAGCACGTTTAGCTTGCCGCAAATGATGCATACGCGGTCTTTGTGGAAAGACTCCCAAAAAGGCGCAGCCTTAGATACGAAGGCTGCATATGCACCTTTCATAAACAAAGCAACAGAACCATATTTTTTTAAGCTAAGCTTTTTTTACCGCTATTTATCATTGTAAATATCGAAACTCGGTGTAAATGTTATCATGGTTACAATTGTGTGACGTAATCGCCACGCCGTGTGGTCTGGTGCAGATTTTCTACCCACCACCTTTCTACCTGTTATAAGTAGTACCTATTAACGCCTTTGCGAGTCAGTACACTAACAAGACCATATTTTCATATTATGACCAGAATTTATTAGGACGCTCTGCGAGCTGTACCCGCCGAACAAACGTTATTTTGATTCCAGGAAGTAATGACCGAGGTCACGGTAGCGTCGTTCTCATTATAGGGCCTAATACCTATTTTCCTTGTCTTACAATCATGGTTATATCAATTTTCTGCTCATGTATTTGGAAAGATAGAAGGCTAAATGCAGCCCGCGACAGCTCAAACATCAAGACGTACCTAGTGGAAGGGGATTCAACCATAACTGAATCATCCCGCACTATACTAGCGTAAGACAGAGTACGCATTTGGCGATATCCTTGCGACATGGCATATGTGTCAGCCTGTCCCCACTTTTTTGTCCATGAATGAGTACGAGCTCAAGTATGCTTTATTCCGTCTCAGCTTAAAAAAGGGCGATTGTAGTGCAAATAAAAAATGTCTGATCGAGGGAGAAGTTGGTTCAGATTTGAGACATGAAGTGTGTTTTAATCTTGATGAATTGACTGGTAAGTGGTTAGCTAGCACTTGTATTTTAGTTCGCTGTTGCGTTCGTTTTACAAGCCAAATTGTCTTACGATAATAACTTCTGACGTAAAAAAGGCAAATCTTGCGTTTCGAACAACTTATAAGTTTGTTTAACGTATTAGCATCCGACTGGATATAGATTTATCGATTTTTTAGCACGTATCGTAAGTATTATTACTTTGGTCAATACCTATTGCCATAAGCACGAGCCTCAGGCTTATATTTGTCCAAGTGACCCAGAAATAAACGGAAATGAATAATTTTGACCGCCAGATTACCGCGCCCAAGCCATGTGCCTAGCGCGGTGCAACTCATAGCATCGGTAGTCTCAAACTGATATAAGTGCTGCTGGTTGCAACCTTTCTAAGACCATTAATACTCATTTGCCACACTAACGGATTTGTTGAGGAGTGCGAATATGAGAGCGCAGAGGATGAGGAAGATTACATGGACAGAGGATTGAGGTTGACTTGAACGAGACATCGTACGAGTGTTGAAAGTTGGTCGTGGTATAGAGATAAAGTTGAATATATGAGCTTTTTCGCGTTTTTGGCGTTGTGTGCATTTTTTTACAGTCGCACCGGATTGCACACGCCTCCGTCGCGGATGCTTTCACAAGCAGATCATCTCTTACTCCATAGCTATGGTGTGTAGTCATCTTAGTAAAGCCCAGCACAGTTTGTGCTGTGGTGTAGACATGTAGCCTTCTTTGAGGTTCCTTTTTAAAATCTTATAATTCTAAGCGCCCGCGTCTAGCCGTCTATCAATCAGCCTTTGCTATTCGACGACGATATAAAGCATTAGGTATATTTTAGTGAGGAGTACATTGATGCGACTATGCATCTATACGACGACGTCCTTGAAGTCGACTATAAGCGAACCTATCTGAGAGCTTAAAAGCGCCGACGCATCTTATTTTCTGATAATTCAAGTTTTCATTTTTTCAGAACTAATGGTATAGTTGAAATATAGCTGTAGTAAGATCTCAGCATGATCCGGCTGCAGGGGGCCCGAATTCAAGTTTGATTTCTTACATCAAACTTGAATTCGGGCGCTTATTACTTGCAAACTAATTAAAGCAGTAATTGTGAGTGCCCTACGCATCTCGAGCCCAATGCAACATTTCTGAACCGATTTGTAGCACAAAGTTGCTTGTGGTATGCGAGCTACCGTTAGCCTGCGCAAAGCCCATAAGCGTATAAAGGCTAATCATCACACAAAAAGGCAACACTTCTTTTCTATTCAGCCAGGTTATACAGAAGAGCGGACTTATAAATCTGAGTTGAAATGCAACGGCGACTTGCACTAATCGTACGACAGCTTCGAGAAAGACGTGCTTGATCCTGCCGTAATTAACGTGTTCCGCTTCGCCGGCTACGCATGCATTTTCGGGCAAAAGCAGCAAAAGCAGCAAAAGCACTCAGTACGCTTCAAACAGCAACTACATGTGCAGTTTTCATGCGTTATAAGGCTACTGTACTGCTACATCACAATCAAGATTTGGCACATTTTGAACGTCAAGCTTGCATATGAGAAAAGGCGTATTCGTAATATTGAAGGCTGTACTACTACAGCTTCATTTCTATTTCAAATAGCACTCTGCGCGGAAACGGCGGCAGAAAGATATATGATCGTCCGGTGGGCGACTGTTTACTACCCCTGGTCTCAATATTTTTAGTGTGAGATCAAAACAGACTACTTAATCTAGTCGGATATTTATGTCCTTCCATAGGCAAGGTCCATAATGCTTCAGCAACGCTCGCAAGACGTCACACGCGAAACGATATTGATAGCCCATCTTGCACGAGGAGCTACCATTTTATGAGGTCCTGTAACGGGAAGTTGGCGTATAGACACAAACGCTCAACTTTATCTAGCTGGCTGTTACATCCTCCTCCACTTAATTTAGATTACAATAGGTGAAAACGAATGTCATTTTTTCAGCTTTTTGACGTAGGTACAGAAGGTCATTATGGCCGAAATAATATCTTAACGAATACACGGCCAAGTCATTTAACGACGACCAAGCCAACGCTAAAAAGGTATCTGTGGTATCCAGAGGTGCTTCAGCACCAAAATAGTCTTTGTGCATAAGGATGCATCTTAAACCAAGTCTGCGCTTTCCTCGAAGGCTTCACCTACCAATTGTGCCGTGGGTGCTAGATCAACACAGCCTGGGCAACTCATTTGTACAATTAAGCTCATCGATATGTCATGAAAATCAAATAACGTCTTTATGGCTTAAAATGACTGCAATGATCTTATGGTATTGTACTTCAGGTTTTTGACAAATCCACTCTTCAAGAAGCAGAATGCCTGCTCACAAATACACTGCGACTTTGTAATCGTTGCCTGCAATAAATAGTCGCAATAGAATTATAATAACATTTGCTGTATTTTCCTAAACAATTCGTTCTTCCTCAGAACTCTGAAACGAGCCAATTTACAATCTTGTCTACGCAAAAGTGGGTTGGCAAGCTCATGCAGCTTACCAGGCTTGCATATTCAGCGCAAAAATGTTTTCTTAGAGCTTATTGCTCCTTAAGATCTTGGAATGTTGCCTTTAATAGTGCAATTTCAAGACCCCGTCTGGCCACCAGCAGAGGAGCTATGAACAGTTATAACTTCAGAGTATAGTTCGGAGAGGATCACAAGTAACAAGTTTGTCCCAAACCGTCAGAAGCATCGTAACACATGACGGCGCTTGTGACTTCACTACCTCCCATATTACATCTCTAAGGATAGTGGTATATTTGACTTTAAATTTTGATTTCGTGAAAACATTCATAATGTAATGTAATGTATTACGTTATCGCGTTGCCAAGTTATGCACGTGCTAGGCTCAGTCTGGCTAGTCCACGGCATAGAGTGGTGTCCGCATACGTCGAGTCTCGTTCTGCGGGCAGTGCAGCCAGCACCGAGGTCTTGAGGGTCTTCCATTAGTTTGTTTATCTCTGACTTGTTAAGAGCCCAGGTGGCGCCCGGTGCTGGAAACCGTCGCGTCGAGGGTGAGACTCGTTAGAGACCTACAGATGCCCGAGAGCACCAGCCCGAAGCGCGCGAGCATTAAGCCCCCGCGCTTGGAAGGAGGGCGTCACCCCAACCTTTTCCAAGCTAAAACATTCATAGAAACCAGTAAACTGTACCCGACAAACACTATCTTGGTAAAGCATATATACACGTACATAAATTGCTTTGTAAAAAGCATAATTTAATGGTCACATGTTGTTTGAGTTTGAGCATAGAACATTGGTAAAAAGTGCGGAGATCTTTTCTCCTACACCATGCCGTGTATCATGTTCTTGACAGGCAAGCCATTAATGAGCTTACACTGCTTTTGTGGTGGTAGCCATTGTTTAGTGACACAGCATTTTGCGCCTCACTTTTTTATCCAGTGGAAGTTTTGATGGGGTCTCTGAACTCAAATCGGATCATTCAATTCAAACAAAATGTATACCAGAATTCTAAGATCTTCTAGGACAGACAAGCGTACGCTACCTACAAGGCTACTACAAGTCATCTTTGGCGAAAACAATGTGTGTTTTTACATCCTCAAGGGATCTAGCATTTTGAAGGCTTCATCACAAACACATTTTCGACCCAAACCCAGCCAAAGCTCAATAGCTTTGAGCTATCCGAGATTTCATGTGTTTGACACCCATGGCAAAGTTACCACCTATCGTGACACAAAGGTTAGCTATATTGTGTGAGTAAGTATGCTTGAACTTGTTTGGGACACCCAGGGATCGATTCCGTACGGATCATGACATTTTGCTTGATTCAGCCAAATTAGCGATAGTGCTTAGCTTAACAGCGCTTAGGCCCATTTCTGCCGCATCCCAGGCATTACCGATATCACTATTTAAAGTCCTGAAAGTCAAAGTACGGCTGTCTACGTCGTTTTAGACAAGTAAACCTGTCGAAGGCTGTCATCCCCTTGAAGGGCAATTGGCATAGCACCTTTCATCGTCGCTGCCTACACTCCGAGGAGTTGAGTGCAAGAGGGTCTACATCAACTTATGTGGAAATGGGCATCTCAGTAATCGAGGCAGTCAATTTTTTTATTTTATAGATACAAATTCAACGCCAATGTCTTCGTGATTGCAGGCAAGAGAGTGTGAGAGCTGGCAGAACTCAAAGGTCGCCAAGAGAAGCGTTATTCTCATCTGTTTCTTTACATATTTCTCGGACGAAGAGCACCCGGATGAAGTGCTTCGAAGGCAGCTCTTAGCCCGGAATTCTTGGAAACGCCACGCGCCTTTAACTAAGTCCGCTTTAGTGGCAAGCTCTATCACAAAGCTCAGACTATAAATGTTTCAAGCGTGAAGATTATGAGCTTTACCAGTTTAAGCCCAACAGATGGCGCCGCCGCCGTGACTACCCGAGCCCGTGCTTCCTAAGCCTCAAAGCACAAAGTTTTCTCGTAAAGGTAGAGCGCCAAAAAAATCGCTTTAGGTGCTCGGGGCTGCAGATTAAGCCATCTCTCAAGGTAACCAGAAGCCAGCACGTTTTTCGAGACGTGCGAATGGATGTGGGAAGATGCTTTAATCTATTCTATAACTTGTGCGAGGGTAAAATTAGGTTGGACTCACAAAATGCCACCAGGTGTGACGAGCTACACAGCACCTTTTGCATTATAAAGGCGTGCAGGACATTATACGGTCTTCCAGTGATCGACTCTTTGCCTTTACCCGTCTTAAAAGGATCGACGTGTGCAATAGAAGGCTAACCAAACCCTAATTTAATTATACAAAAATATGCGTTTTGGCCCGACCGACGTAAAATACACTTCCGCAGTTCAGGCATTGTCTAAAATTTATCGGGTCTGAACGTTAGTCTTGTCTTGTATTGTATTGTATTACGTTATCGCGTTGCCAAGTTATGCACGTGCTAGGCTCAGTCTGGCTAGTCCACGGCATAGAGTGGTGTCCGCATACCTCGGGCCTCGTTCGACGGGCAGTGCAGCCAGCACCGAGGTCGAGAGGGTCTTCCATTATTTTGTTTAGCTCTGACTTGGTAAGAGCCCAGGTGGCGCCCTGGTGCTGGACACCGTCGCGTCGAGGGTGAGACTCGTTAAAGACCTGCAGATGCCCGAGAGCACCTGCCCGAAGCGCGCGAGCATTTAGCCCCCGCGCTTGGAAGGAGGGCGTGACCCCAACCTTTTCCGAAGCACGTTAGTCTTGCAGTCTTTTAAACAAAATCACCCATATTTTTTTAAGGATGCGTTGAATAAAAAAGGTTGGCCTCGACACCTGTTGTCGTAAGGTGCATGCAAGATGCACGACGCAATATTTCACTACACGTTTTATGTATCGGTCGCTATCTGATTCTATCTGAAATACTTTTGTTTACATCAGCGTACGATTGCTACAATTTCACAATACCGCGGGCACTTTGTATGAGCCACCTCACAATTATAAACGTCGTCAACTCCACAATCCAGGTGGCAATGGCTTCCACCAAAAAAACCGTTTTGATCTCTGGCAGCACTCGCGGCATCGGCCTCGCTTTCGTCGAGTACTATACTCAGGCTGGCTGGAATGTCATTGGCACGGCACGTGTTAGCAGCAACACAAACAAGGTAGAATGCGTCTTCGTGGGCTTTTAAAACTTTAAAAAGTTTAATGGAACAATTTCAAATACACTTACAGCTGAGAGCACTTGGTCCGTTGAAGATTGTCACAATGGATACGGCCGACGAAGCGTCGATCCTTGAGGCTGCACGTCAGTTAGAAGGTCAGCCGATCGATCTGCTTATCAACAATGCCGGGATTGGTGTCCCCAATTCGTTCGAGACCACCACCAAGGACGCTTTGATGAGCATGTACGAGGTGAACGCTGTCGGACCGTTCCTCGTGACGCGTAGTGATGGGGACGTAAACGGTGTTAACGTAAAAAAAATGTAGTTCCCGTTCCCGTCCAGGGTTCCCGTTCACGTTTTTTTAGACGTTGTTTGACGTCTCGGAAAGACACTGTAACCTATCAAACCAATGGTTTAAAACCATACCATGTTCAATGCTTCGGAAAAGGTTGGGGTGACGCCCTCCTTCCAAGCGAGGGGCCTGAATGCTCACGCGCTTCGGGCAGGTGCTCTCGGGCATCTGCAGGTCTCTAACGAGTCTCACCCTCGACGCGACGGTCTCCAGCACCAGGACGCCACCTGGGCTCTTACCAAGTCAGCGCTAAACGGTGCTGGCTCCACTGCCCGCCGAACGAGACCCGACGTATGCGGACACCACTCTATGCCGTGGACTAGCCAGACTGAGCCTAGCACGTGCATAACTTGGCAACGCGATAACGTAATACAATACAATACAATACCATGTTCAAGCTGCACAAACATAAGAACGGACGGGAGAAGAGTTTTTAAGACAAGTCGGCTGCTGGCACATTAAAGGTGATGTGAGTTGTGCAAAAAGTTTATTTACAACATGTAACTCTTTAGCACGTTTCTACCGTACGTCTTCAGCTACTCCTCTGGTTCCTCGCCAATCGTATTGCTGTAAAGAAAAATGAGATCTCTTAGGTTGGAAGAAGACAACCTATTACGCCGTGCTGTAATAATGTTTCCTGCCCACGAGAAGCAGCGCTCTGAAGGTACTGATGTAGCTACCATGCCAAAATATTTCCTCGCAATAGGAGCTAAGAGCGGAAAATCACTGCCATTTCGCGCCACCACTTGAGACCATCGTCAAGTTTCTGTGTTTTCGACTTCTGCTTCTGGCACGTATTTTCTTGTGCCTTTTGATGGGATCTATCGTAGTATCGATTCACCTCTGCTTCTACTTTTGCACGAAGCGACAACCCGTTTTGCACTTGAGGATGAGGCGATCTTCGCTTGCGTCCAAGGAGATCATTTATGAAGTTTTCTTCTTCATCGCTATCCTCATCGGAGCACGTGCTGTAGATATCATCGACGGCATTAGCACCAGCAGAGCGCATTGCCTCGCTCACCAAGAACTCCCTCCCTTCTATTTTTTCTGTTGCGTTCAGTGACTCACCATGCACGAATTGAGGATCAAGCAAGCAGCAATATTTCACATCCAAAGGTAATTGCTTGAATCTTTTTCGGAGCAAAAACAAGAAAATCGACGGACGAGATGCATGCGTTCCAGCACCGAGCTATAGTAATATTCTCCAGCGTGAGCAGGCGATATTTTGGTAAATATCCTCTGCTTTAATAGTCGCTTTTCAAGAAGGCGTATACATGGATATATCAACGTAGCAGTGGGGTATGTTCCACCTGATAGTGTCTTGGTTACCAGCTCAAAAACCACGAGAAGCTTGTCGAGGCATTGGATGCTAAACCACATTTCTCCAGTGGGCCTCACAATACTTGCGTCGCTGAACTCTTCTTTGCCTTTCGCTGTCAATATAAACTCCATGAATGATTGGATACGAGGACGAAGTTGCAGAAGGCGTTGAATCATGTGATGCGTGCTATTCCAGCGAGTGGCTACATCTGAAATAACGGTAAGAGGTACGGCCACATTTTGTAGCGACTTCAACTTGTCTTTTCCTTTAGAACTTTTGTTGAAGTAGTGAACAATTTTGCGAAAGCTAGAAACATGCATTCTTGTTTCACTCATGGCTTGCTTCATAGCGTTTAGAATTGAAGTTGTTGTCCGCACACTAAGACAACCATCAAGAAGACCTCCATCCAGCGTGTCATCAGCATTAACGTCCAGTGGCTCAGATTCATGCGAAACGTTGTCTATCGAACTTGCAATCGTTTGGGATTCAATCTCTACCAGTTCTTGCTCCAAGAACGCAATAGCTTCCAGTTCAATTGCAGGGTCCTCAATCCACTGCTCCTCCTCATCTTCA
Organism: Plasmopara viticola; assembly: GCA_001695595.3. NCBI lineage: Eukaryota > Oomycota > Peronosporomycetes > Peronosporales > Peronosporaceae > Plasmopara > Plasmopara viticola. The sequence goes on along the minus strand of MBPM02000046.1, from coordinate 514,816 downwards.
ATGTCAGCAATATTTTCAACCTCCTCCCTACCTTCCTCGTTCCCGTCATTATCCTCTTCCACATTTGTCACTTCGACACTTGTTTTTGAGAGAGCTCCTGATACAATCAAATGTAGCGTATGCGCCACGCATCCGAAGTGCTGCACACCTAGCGCATCACACGCACTGACAATGTTCGACCCGTTATCACGTACCATTTTGGTAACGCGAGAAACATCTAGACCCCACTTGCGCATGAGCCCGCCCAGTTTGCATTTAATCCTGGTGCCAGTGTGCTTCCCACGAAAACTCATAACATCCAAAGTGTACGTCATCATCTCAAAATTGGAATTCACAAAATGAATAGTTAGCGAAATATAGCTATCTGTTGCTCGAGATGTCCACATGTCAGATGTGAGAGAATAGAAGTCTGCATCTTCAGCAATCTGCGTCTTTACCAGCGATCGCTTGAACTGACAGTGATTTTGCATTTTTTCAGTTATAGTGCGGCGAGAGGGTAGCTCGTACAGACCTCTCATCGTCTGAATCAACGTCAAGAAAACACGAAGCTCCTTGTCGTCGGCAACACTTAGTGGGCGCAGTCGTTTGGCAATCCAATCAATGAAAGCTCTTGTGGCCATCTCTTCGTCAGCTGGATCGATCTTTCTTGTTCTCTTTCTCGGAGAAAACATCATTGCATCAGATTTTCGCGTTGCATGAAGTGCGATCGCCACTCGCTTGGATGCCTGTTCACGCCCAACTCTGCTGAGATCTTGTGGATGTTTCTCATTCATGTGCTTTCGAATGCTGGCGCTACTTCCTGATTTAAAGCTGAAAGAGCTTTTGCACTTTAGACAATAAGCCAAGTTTGTATCAGACGATTCCCACGCCTTCTTTCCCGGTGGTAGCTGTGCGTTTGAAGCTACAAGTCGGATGAACGACCAGTAATCGTCCTTCTGAATACGGCGCATCTTAAACAGGGGCGGCGGCGTAGGATCATTCGATGGTGAAAGCTCCATCTGGGGACGATGCGTAGTAGGCTCTTTCTTCTATCCTGCAATCTCAGCCGTTCAAAACTGCTCGTGTGGTGTACTATACATTAATGTTGCCGGGACGTCTCAAAACGTTTGCAATACGTCAACGGATACCGGCTTAACGTTTTTAACGTTGAGCTGACGTCCCCATCTCTAGTGACGCGTGCTTTCCTGCCTAACCTACACCTCGCGGCAAAAGCCAATGGCAGTGCCTCTGTGGTGCAACTCTCATCATTTCTTGGCAGCATTGGCTCTTTTACTGTCGACACGAAACACATTTTTCAGGGCGTCGGCTATGGCTATCCGTCTTCCAAGACGGCGCTTAATATGATCACTCTTGCACTGTCGTTTGACCTCAGTGCGAGCAACATCATAGTCGTTGCCGTGCATCCGGGATACGTGGAAACAGACATGTCTGAGAACAAGGGTACGCTGCAGCCTGCCGACAGCGTACAAGCCATGGCCAGTCTCGTTGCTAAATTGAACCTTGAAAGCTCAGGCAAATTCTTTAATCTAGACCCAATGATCCCCGCGGCAGAGCTTCCGTGGTGAGGAAGACACTTCACTTTTGCTTCTTATTTTATGGCCTCAAATAAAAGAGTAACATTGCCCACAAAACGGGAATATTGCTGAATTAAATAGTTCACACTTGCATGATGTCATACATAGCAACGACCCAATTATACGCGGGGGTTAGAAAATGAGCTCTCTAAAAATTGAAAAATAGCGACCAGATGATATTTCCATACTGCCAGTCTCGTAGCCGATGTAGCCACCTTCCGTATCACTGATATTCAGTAAGTGCTGCTTCTCGATGACAGCTCTTTTGGCCGCGATTTCGTCTCTGCGTCGTCCGCAAGCCAGTCAAATTTATAACATGCATTCATTCAATTTATGGAAATGACGTCGTGCCGAAAACAATGCTTACGACTTGGATGATACGCCAGCTGTGCGAATGCGAGCGTTGATAGAAGCAGAAGCGTTCGTCTTTACCTCACGACCATTATCATGCTTGCGTCACCTGTTTAAGACACAGAGCACAGACCTTAGGAATGTCATCGGGAAACTCTGATAAATTGTAAGGTACAATTCCACGATATATGGACACTCGTGCGACATGCCTTTCTTCCTAGGTTTTACATATAAACCTAAGCGAAATGAGCTCGGTGTTAACTCAATGCAATCGTCGAGCAGCAAACTCCTGTCGATTCTACACGCCTTTTCTCACGGAATCCATAAACTCTATAGAGTGCCGATCTTTACAGCGACGAATGAAAAGGGACATGCGACGATACAATTCCCAATATGAAATCACATGTGCCTACAATGTAATAATGCCCATCATCATGGCGATCCTATAACATTTGACCCAAATCATATAAATTTCCAATGAAAACGAGGTCGATAGTATCAATCATACTACCCGTCAGTCAATCTCCATGATACATCCATGGAGTCATTCCGTATTTCTCCGCTTTCGTCTCAAGTTCATTCGAGCATCATGGTGGGCTATGCTCACGCAACAAGAGCAGCGCTCGCGATTCTTGCTCTTCCGGTGCTCGCTCATGCCAACCTCAGCACATGCAAGATGAGTGACGCTAACACGTGCGCCATCGACTCCCTTTCTGCCGCTACTGACGATGGTAGCATCTCGATCTACCCTGGCGGCGACACTCGGTGTGCTTTTGACGACTATACCGACAACGTGACGACTTTCCAGTCGAGCTCGACATATTTTTTCCAAGTCTTTCCGGCTGTCAAGCAAAACACCAAAAAGTTGCTGTTGTTTTTCCAAGGCGGTGGCGCCTGCGTCGACAAGTACACGTGCGACTTTACAATTCAGTGTCAACTTGGCTCGAGCTCATTGATCAGCACTCGCGCGGCCGTGACAGACTCGGGGATTTTAAACCGTCAGCTTGGTACCAATGTCTTCAATGACTATAACATTGTATACTTACCGTATTGTACGGGTGACTTGTTTGTGGGCAATAAGTACCTTGAGCCCGTCGAGAACGTGTACAGTCAAGCATTGGGCAATAAACAATGTTTGGGTCAGAAGAAAGGCATGCACTTAAATGGGTACAATAACACAATGGCAGTGATGAAGTGGGCACTCGCGAATTACCCGAATCCCAACCATATTATCATTGGGGGGTTTAGTGCTGGGTCATTGGGTGCTCAATTGTGGTCCACGTACGTGGCGAATGCGTGGCAAGTGGAGGCCAAAGCCACAAAGTTTCAAGTACTCGCCGATAGTTACGTCGGGGTCTTTCCCGAATATAAGGTTCCTGCCAGTTCCCTCGTGAACTTTTACGGTGGATGTCGTCTTATAGACTTGCCCGAGAGCACAGCGACGGCGTGTGAAGCCAATAGTGCTACAGCTGTCGATCTGGTGAGCTCGTTGATGCGAGAGACTTTGAGTGGCCAATGGCTGTTTATCGACAGCATTGGCGACAAAACTCAGCGCATGTTTTACGAGCTGGTGCTGCAAGGCATCGCCGGCTTTCCATTCACTAATTTGCCCCCCATAGATAAATTCTATAGAAATATGACAGCCATCCAGGACGCCTACTCTGAATTCATGGACGTGACTCGATTCAACATCGACAGCGAACAGCACGTGTGGCTTACAAGTGATGACTACATGAACACAAAGAATTCAAAAGGTCAGCTCCTAGGCGATGTTTTGACAGCGTGGCTTTCGAACTCAGACGACAAAACGCTTCAATTACCGCCGAGGTCTTCGTCTAAAAGCCTGTTCAGTAAAGCACTTCGACAATAGCTCACTAAAACAACGACTTGGCTGATTAATAGCGCTCTCGAGGCACTGCTAAATTTTGCCTTATCTTTGTATACTTTAGTTGACATCTCGAGGCGATAATAACAAAATGATTTGACCGGCCATTGCTAATCTTTGATAAACAAACTTCATACCTCTTTGATTGAATTTAACCCAAGTATTAGTCCCGTTAAAAGGAGGCTACATGTACGTCCTTTACACTAAAAGAATGGATCATAATGTAATGTAATGTATTACGTTATCGCGTTGCCAAGGTATGCACGTGCTAGGCTCAGTCTGGCTAGTCCACGGCATAGAGTGGTGTCCGCATACGTCGAGTCTCGTTCGGCGGGCAGTGTATCCAGCACCGAGGTCGTATGGGTCTTCCATTTCTTTCGGTCTTGTGCAAGGGTACGTACCACTTCGAGGTCTTGTGCTGTCCGGAGTCGAAAGCCGGAGCCACGGGAAACAAGATTGTGGTCGAGTGTCGAGGGGAGCGTGGTGCGGGGACGTCCGCGCCATTTTGCTGCGGTGGAGAAGAAGTAGGCACGCATCTGGAGGTTAGCTGGAATGTCGGGATAGCGGCGAAGTACATGACCAAACAGGCGCCAGCGAGCTTGTGTCAGTCGTAGTCTCAGCGGCCGCTCATCACAGAGGTCGTAGAGTCTTGCATTCGAAATGGGTCGGGGGTAGCGATAGCCAAGAGCGTAGCGAAGCTGGCGGCGATGGAAACTCTCGAGGCCGTGGAGCTCTGACTTGGTAAGAGCCCAGTTGTACAGCAGAATCGGTAGAACGTAGGTGTTGTACAATTGAATGCGTGTCTTGGGTGAGATGAACGTGGGGCGGAGCCAGACGGACCAGAGGCGGTGGAGCGCGAGGGTGGCCAGGGACTTGCGTCGGGATAGATCTTTAATATCGCCGAGGAGTGTTCCGAGCTTCTTAGTGTGGTGCCAGGTTTCTTCTCGGGATCGGGCGTGTCGAGTGGCGCCCGACGGGTTGCAGTGGCGGCGGATTTCGGTGACTTCGGTCTTGGCTTCAATTTTTTTTTTTTCAGGGTTAGAAGGAAGTCATCAATGCGGTGCTCACCTCTATCGTAGATCTTGGTTTCTCGGAGGCCAAGGATATCGACGCGGTAGCGCCGGAGATCTTCGGGGAGTGTTACGTGCTTCTTGCGCTTCGAACCTAGAGAATTCACATCAAAGGAGCCAATCCGGATGCGGTTGGCACGATTAAGGGCGTGGAAGGGGGTTTGGCCTGGTGCTGGAGACCGTCGCGTCGAGGGTGGGACTCGTTAGAGACCTGCAGATGCCCGAGAGCACCTGCCCGAAGCGCGCGAGCATTAAGCCTACGCGCTTGGAAGGAGGGCGTCACCCCAACCTTTTCCGAAAAAATGGATCATAGTTCACCGATAATGTCCGCTACATAAAGCTCGAGGATTTGTGGTTAAAGCTGCCTTTCTTTTTTTACAAAATAAGGGCTTCCAGCTTGAATTAGAGCTCGAACATCGAAACTATAGCGTTGTCTGCGATAGAAAGAGCTCATTCGACGCCTCGTAATTTACAAAGTATACTATAATCAAGCACTATTTTTTTGCTTTATAAGAATTAAACGGCCTCCCGGACGTAGAACGGCTCCTCTTGAAATTCTTCCGAGCAGTATGGAAACGTCGGTGCGCTATCGTTGCGGTTGGGATAAAAGAGGTTTTGGCCCGACGTAAACATGACGTACACCCCGGCAATGGAGCAGACAATGATAATCACGACACTCAGGACCTTTTCCCAAATCGGAATCTTGTGCCAAAAGATCTTGACGTAAAAGACGAGCGGTGCAATTAAACTAGAGAGCGTAATGAACGACGCACCGGTAAAGTCAACGAGGTCGAGGAAATGATCACGCAACAAGATGGAAGAGACGACCAGTGTGGTAATGAGGACGATCCGGAGGCCAATGTACCGCACGACATTGGACGCCCCCGTGTATTCCGACAAGTCTTCTTCGGCCACCATTGTATTGTACCCCGACAGGCGGCTCGAACGCGGACGACTGGAACCTTGTCGACTGGCCATGGGTCGTTGAGAGACCCGTAGTCGATTCGTCTCGAGCTCGGCTGGCGTTGGGGCGTCATGGTACGACGATTTCTCTTCCCGTTCGAGGGTCGATGCGTCGACCTTGTGCATGCCCAAGATCATGCGTTCAAACATGTAGAACGCAGGATGGAGGACGGTCGTAAACGCCACGGTCAAGTGCATTTGCATAAAGAGAAACGCCATGACGACCGCTCCTCGATCGGCAACAAAGCCCAAGGACGTGGCGGCGAGTGGCTCGTCCCTGTTGACGATGGAATAGAGGAGATTGCCGGCCATTTGACACCCCGTCGAAGCGTAGCCCACGATCGCGACGGCAAAGAAGAAGAGCGAGGCAATGCCAAGACTCACGAGAATGACACGGGGCATGCGCTCGGGCCGCGAATGTTGCCGCTGGAGGTCGGGAATGACGATCGCCGCCGCGTACGCGAGCGACAAGTTGCCAAACGTATTGAGCACTTGATGAAGCGTCACGGCCGCGGGCGGTGGCGATGGATGGCCGCGCACTTCCGTGGCGAGGATCGAGAGCCCAATGATATCGGCGACGATGGTCCCGAGACAGCCCGCGACGGCCATGCCCGTGCTTTCCTTCATGGTCGGGATGAGCGCGACGGGGATGGCCATGAGGGCCATGAAAATGATCCAGACGGATGGACTAAAGCACTCGGGAAAGAGCATGTCGAGGAGGGACCCCCCGAGGACGAGAAAGGCACAGGGGAGCAAGAGGCACATGCCCAGTTGCGAGATGAGGACGACGAAGCGACCCCAGGGCCCAGCGACCCAATCACCGAGGTCCCCGTACGTCTTGACCGTCAAGGGAGCGACGAGAAAGACTTTGGACAGCGCGACGGAAGCGTAAATGTTGGCAAAGGCCATGAACGTCAAGGCCGTGGAGGCAAAGACCCACCCAGCGCGCGCGAAGTTGGCCGGGATCCCGAGCGACCCGATCCCACAAATGCAACAAAAGACATTGAGCGCCGCTTTGGCATCTTCCGACGTAAAGAGGGCGGTTGAAGAGCGAGGGGGCATCTTACCCGATTAGACCTAGTCGTGGCTTCTCGTGCGTGGGGAATTAATGAATGAGGCTGAAGCGAGTGGCACTTGACACACTCACTCACTCATGGCATAGGTCATCCATCCACCGCCCTTTCTTGAGGTCGCGTTGACTTGAGATACCATGGTTGCCATCTGCTCTTATGCACCGAGAGATTCGGATTCTGATACTATCCATGTCAAAAGATCTTTTGCAAGTAGGTTACAGTGTCGGGTAAAATTATAGCCTGCACAGCAAAGTTTCGTTACTTAGTTGATGTTGCTTTACCGAGCGTCTGACCGTCTGTAGTTGAAGATCCAGTGAAGTCGCTGATTAAAATCTGGGAGTTCTTTATCAAAGCAACTTGCAGTCACTACATGAGCATTTGGATCAGGCTTCCTGAGGAATGTACAGTTCCATACATGTTCTAGTCACGCAATCGGCGAAAAGCTATTTTAACGCCCAAAAAGAAGCCAGCACTGGTTGTGCCACACTGGATACTGATACACTCCTGATGCTTGAATGCTTGATCAGGATGGGCATTGTGGCGAGGGTAGAAAAGGGAATGGGGCGGAAACTATTACGGCGAGTGGGAGAACACAACCGGTGACACTTAGCACGATGAATGGCGCGAGCGACGACGGAGTTGTCAGGAGTGAATGATCAACTGGAAAAGGTGCAATGGTGGCGACGGAGGCGAAGGACGTGCGCTGGACGTCACAATAGTGGGAGGTCAAACGCGACAGGGTGCGATTTTTCGCTAGCAGTGCTCAAGTGACAGCGGTATGAATGGCGCTTAATCGGAGATCGTAGATGATTGGCCAGGTCTTGATGCTGTGGAGCCGCGAGAGGACGATGGAGGACTGACGGCGCTAACAGCGATGAGGATGCATTTATCGTCAATTCCGACACTTTGGCTCTAAAACGCGAAAATAGCGGCGCGTATACGGATGCCGTGGCTCAGTGTGGGGAAAAGAGTATTGAGCTTGCGAGTTAAAATCGTGTTTAAGGTCGCCCAGTATACTATGATTGGCTGCTTATAAGCGTGTACATTTACGCCTAGTATACCGTATCAGGAACCGCACCGATATCAATAGCAGATGCGACTATTCGGTGTCAAATCTTAAACAGTGCTCACGTACTATTTACTATTTGTAACTATAGTGAATGAACGCAGACAAGGCTGTCGTGGTACCTAGTCTGCGTGGCATACCGCGAGAAGAAATGTACACTCTTTCAATTTGTATACTGAGGTCTGGTCAAGGTCGAGACGGGTTGATGGGAAATGGATTCTGGCAATCTCGCAAGTGTTAAGGTAGCAAAGACGTTCAGGGACTTCGTTAGCTACAGAATCTGCGATTGACTAACGCACAGACTTTTCATCTACGAGAGTTTTGCAATCGATTGAGTAAAAGTGTAACACTGGAGCAAAAGCACTGACACTCTAGCATGTATATAGGTATGTATATGGGCGGTCGCATACGATTGAGCGTTTCCGAAAGCCATAGAGAATAATGCAAGAAATTGGTTAAGATACTGCCTAACTTGTGCGAATTTTGTCGCTGTATCAAAAATAGAGGTAGAAGCAGGACACATATATATATTTCTCAGGAAATATGTATATTTGCAGTCTATTGCTCTTCTGCAGGTAAAAACCCTTTACGTATCTTTCTGCAAGGCTCCTCTGCACAAGATGCTGAGAGACCCCGTCTCGCCTGGTAGCACTTGTAGTTAATACTACGCGAGTATATTTCCCTCTTAGCGATTCCAGTATGGATCGTAATAATTTTCCGTATCTGTCGAAGACATCGTTTGCATAGCATTAAAAACAAACTGGATTTGATGGTTTGGATAAGAAGGTGGTGTTTGTTACCCTACTGCTGAAGTGTCTTGGCTATTAGGTTATATAATCTATGCTTTAGGGCTTACGAAGCGCAATATTTAATATTAGCGGTGGTAGCGCTTACCGTAAGGTAACCCTGCATCGTGAGAAAGAGGAATAGAGCCTTTTCTTTTGAAAGAAAGAAACATTAGCCGCTGAAGCGACCACGATCACCCGATGATCAGGTGCATGTCGCGTCCGCACTCTCTCACGAAGGGAGTCGAGATTAAGATGGTTGAGATGAGTTCTTCATGTTCTTACGCGCATGAAGAAGCAGCTGAGAGCAACATTATTTTCTATCTACTTAAAATTTCGTCATCATTCCCACTTCTTCCTTGCATTTAAAAAAGGAAAGCACAAAGTGCATGTATAATGTATGTGATAAGGAGCTTACGGCTTCCATAAATCAGGTGACAATCCCCAAACAAGTTACTTTCAAAAGTTGGTTGTGATCATGGACGTCCTAAGGAACGGCCCGCTTTGCACATATTTTTTTTGCGTGTATGTGATGACAATAAAAGAGTTATAAATGTCTACCCTTTCAAAAAAGAACAGCCACAAAAAGGCCCGGTCCTCCGGACTGGCGAGATTAAGCAGCTCACCTTCATCTTGCGTTCAGCCACGTCCGTTTTGTTATTCTAAAGAAGCTTGTGTAATGCTGCCCGTGGCACCGCTGACTTATGTTCTCAAAAAAAGGTCGGCAAAGTGGACCTTAATCCGCTTGACAGACTTAAGTCTCCCAAAGTCAAGGGAAACGATAAGAGAGCTGAAAAAGAAGCAAGACTTTGTAACGGGTGTGTGGTTACTGTCCTTTGAAAGCTTGACATCTCTTGAAGTAAATTCAACAGCGAAGGACTGCTTGTCCACAAGATTATTTAGGAGGTCTCTTCAAAATGTGTTAGACCCTGCATGCAAAGTCAACAATTACCCTGATGGTTTAGATGAGGGCAACAAAATTTAAAAAGCTTTGTGTGACTGTCTAATCGAATGATTTTGGATGTCTTTAGGCTGGATTTGTAAAAAGTAGTCATTTTTTATCGAAATTGTGAACAAGCATTATTTGATTGTGGGCCATTGTGCCACCTTAGTTTGCATACGACTTCTATGAAAACAGGCCCAGGTGGTTCCACGCCCAAGATATATCTAGATGAATCGAAGGTACTGGTGTCGCCATAATGGTAAATGTGACGACACCTCTAAAACGTTCTTTCGAAGGTAATAAGCTATACCAAAAGCACCCCGTCGACGTCAGTGGTGGGGAGATGCCATAGATGTTTTTGGTGGTTACAAAGTTCCTTTGACTGCGATTTGCAAGAGGGTAAATTAGGTTGAAGTGCCATTTGAGAGCGAGTAGCTTTGCTTTGAATGAAGAAAGTGGAGATGCGATGCAAGACCGACCGATGACTTTACGAATGACCTCGTAATTGACAAAACAAAACCCCATAGAGATAGGTAAAAGCTCATTTGTTCTTTGCGTGCCGGTGCGTGCGCTCTTATTGATGGTGCCCTTCTTACTGTGCTCACTTTGTACCCGTCAACAATGTACAAGTAGCAGAATTGACTTTCATACACGATAAAACCGCTTTGTTTTAATTTACCCAGTGGTGGGCGAGTCACACAGCCCCTAATTCGCTACTGGCTCTTGCGCTTGTGGTGTGTGGTATGTTGTCCATTTCTTTCGATAGCTGAACGATCAAGCATAAATCTTAGATGCTTCGTGTTTACACGCTTAGTTGTCCGATTGCAGACAAATAAGCTGTTTTTCAATTCGCACAGCACTTAAATTTTTGCTGATTCAGATGTCCCCATAGCTCTAGCTCATCACTTTGAATCACAAGTATTTGTTTAATTGCGTTAGACCATTTTTGTAGTGCGCGTTGATATTGCTTCTATCGAATTTGAATACCTATGCGTGTACGAACTTCAGTCTCTTAAAGCAAGCTAATTTTGTAGAAAGAACGGGTGCTATTGTTAGCGTACTCGTGCGACTGGAAGTATTAGTAAGAGAAGTGAACGCTTTAGGATCGAAAATCGATGAAGAGGTCAAATAACAGTATGCGATTTTTATTTGACAGATTGACCTTCAGCTTTCAATCTACAAAAAGTGTTGCGCCTGATGTTTGTCAATAAGAGTTTTTTTTATCTTTTACTGCCAAAGAAAGTATAAATTTAATCGAGATTTAAGTTTTAACAAAATTTAATATAGGTATTTGTTAATATCAGCAAATTCCTTCCAGGTGTGCAGGTTTTATTATACTCAAAGTGATTCAATACATTCTTTTTTAGGAGTATTGTGATCAACACCAAAAATAATTTGTAGTTTTTTTTCATATTTATCACACGAGGTTCTAGACCACCATATATTGTTAATTCGTTGGTCGAAATTTGCAGTGTCTGTGTTCAATCAATATGCTTGCCAAAGCGTATAACGTCTTAGACCTATCGTCTGTGAGGTCTTATTAGACAGGCAGAGGAAAGCAGTGAAAATCAAGATAGTCCACTTGACAATTTATAGGAATTAACGCTGTCTTAATGAGCTCCGGAAGACGGTGTGGCAATGACGCCTTTGAACAACTTTAGGACTAAAATCGCAGAACTGCAAACATTAAAGAAGTCGCTTAAAGAGGCTCACTAGCTTGTAAATTTTTCAAGCATCTTGCCCTCGAAAATTTGGCTTACTTTTGTCAACCATGTAGATTACCAAATACGTTACACTCATCGAGCAGCGGAAGACAAGCGCAGGACCACTTCGAGGATATACTCGCAGTAGTCGCAAATGAGGTAGATTACGGAGAAACGAAGGAAAAATCAGTGGCAAGAGCTTTATTTGTGAAAATTATGTAAGCTTTGGTGCACTGCCGTAAGCGGAGAGATGCCGCAAAAGTCGGCGCTGTGTTTGCCGTGAGTGAAGAAAAGTGCGCTTGATGGCTTGCTGATAACGGCGCCACATCGCTGATTAATTTATTTGCGAGATTTTGGACAGTGATCAATCAAGGGCGGCAAAATTTGCAGCTTCCGCATATCACAACGGTATGTTTGGTCATGCTAAACGGCTTGCTAATCAAAACGGTTGGGCCTTGCATACTCTGGACTCAATAGATGTTTTCTATCGGTTAAAAACTTACACTATGAAATATGAAGGCGGGGTTTTAAAACTATTTGTGTGATAGGAATGAATGAAAAACGGGCTATTGTCCACAAAAAGAAGCTGGCAATGCTTTTGTTGTGGATTGAAGCAAGAATAGGCTTTACTTGTCGGGTACGCTGATAATAAACGTGAGTGGAAGCTTTTGCCCTTTCAGTTGGTCTTCCTGTGGCAACGGTATGGCGTGATGCGAGCAAATTGCCGGCAGAATTAAAAATTAGAGCAAGACATTAATTAGTTTTGGAGCAGATTTATAAAGAGCAAGCAAACTGTCGATCCGCTTCCTTCTATGTCTAGAAGTATTTCCTTTTCACACAAGTGTCCCCACTTTGGCTCTGACCTCGTGAGGACTCTTTACCTTGCTCTTTTTCCCTCTTTCACTATCATTTCCAAAGCCAACCACTATGACCCCAACGTGTATTTCTCTTTTGACTTGACACATAGCCGCGGCTTAGTATCACGTGCAAAAAAACGTAGGCTTCTTGGATGCGCATCAAAACACTGCAGGCTGGTTCGCAAATGTCGAATCTTATGTACCTTTATCCAGCATGAAATGGCCAAATGAGGCAATTTACTGAGATATTGAAATGAACTCACACCATGCTCGGCAGAAAAGCTGACAAATGGGACGACAGGGGCCTCGCGATTTGATTGCAATGCAGTTCCTCGAAGTGTTTTTGGGAATATCGAGCTTTAATTGTAGATCCGTTACAAAAGCACTATGCCATCGATATTTACGAATGAGAACATCAAGTGGTAATGTGCAAATGGTCCGGTAATCAAGGCCAAGGATCTTGCATAAGCGTTCAAAGCTGAGCGTAAGATTCGCTAGTGCTCTTACCGCAAAGCAATCGGGTACAAGGTCGAGCGATGCGGGAGCAAGTAGGAAGACGACAATCGAGATGCCACCAAGCTTTAAAAGGTGGAGCGGACTATGCCCACTCTATAATCAGCGACGACTACGACTGTGTCGTGTTTGCAGTATCCTTAGTGTCAATAAGAACGAATATGGGCGACAACAATGATACGTATCACATTTGTGGCAACAAGACAAAGATTGCTTATGCACGGCGAGTAGGATGAAAGTGATCTTTTAAGGTCTACGGCAGCAAAGTTCAAAGTAAAAATCCGAGACGCATGGTCAGACGTGCAATAACAAAAAGTGCGATATCGTGATCAAAGTGCGATCTGTGTGCTGAAGATTTGCTTTCATTGCCGCAAATTGTAAAGAGTGTCAAGTTTAATGTGTGCGCGTACGCACATTGCACAAATGAAGTGTGACAACATTATCGTCGGTATTGGCTTCGCACACTACTGTATTCAGCAAATGCTACATCATAATCGTGCAGCATAGACGAAATGCGCGAAATCATTTTCATTTCTTATCCAACGAGTCAACTTAAATTCAGTCGACTGACCTGTGCTTGATTCAATGTATATAAATGTCAGGAGCTCTTGCTTCCTATGAGTCAGCCTTATGATGCTCGTGACACTCATTTGCAAAGTTACAAATCTGCCGAGAATTTCTTGCGCCTACCTGTCATCGCATTTCTTAAAGTACGTAGCATCGACGCTATCGATGACAAAGACGTCTGGGTCAAGTGGGACATCGTTCATGAGCGTTTTTAGTCAGATATTTAAAACTTGACTTGCCAAACGTACTATCTCGTTATGTCGCTTCTTGTTCGCCTCACTGTCGAACACGCGGTAGGCATTTCCTCACATCTTCGAAGGCCATGAAAGCACCTCGATAAAGCAAGTCACTCACATGTCTTGAAGCGTGAGTACACACGCTCTGAGCTTTAACATACGCGTGTGTTTGACACAGGGCTTGGATGCATGGACAAATACCATACAAAGACTTGCTGACAACATTTGGTAGGGGCAAATGATTCATTATAGAAATGGCTGCCATCTCTGCTTCACCTTTAAACACACTCGTTCAGCTCGGCGAGATGAAACATACTACGATCAATCTTGATGACTGTCCAGATCACGCGTTTTGCTATTCCAAACGTCTGATACGCGTATAGAAGTATCACTTGCTGATCAATGCCTTGATACTTTTAAGGTTCCGAAGCGATTCTTCGCTAACTCTTGTGCTTCACTGTTTCGCAAAAGTTAACTATACGAGTTCGATCCTACAAACAGATTTACCTATTTTCAGCTTGAAATTTTGCTTTTTAGCTTTGAGAATCATTTTTTGCGAGCTTTTTTACTCCCTGGTTTGGCTCTAATTACCTTTCAAGTTACCGTCAACTTTATTAAAAGAAAGCCATCAAGTTCCTATAGATTTACTTCTATGGGCCACAATTATTAGTGTTTGATAAAATCCAAAAATTAAACGGAAATTAATACAATACAAAGTACAGATTTATATATATATATAATGTTTTAAAAAAAATCAAATTTTAAGTCTTTTTATTCCACAATTTCTCGGACTCGAACCGCGATTTTCTAGCAAGGTCCAATCGACTGAATGTCGACAAAACTCCGCAGTGGGCTACTGCGTTGAAGTACAGGCTTTAAGCGTGCTTCAAACAAGACGTTTTGATGAATGCGCGCACTCAATTGGTTTTCAAATTACTGACTTTGATCTGTTCCTTATCCGCAGAAGTGCGAGCGACAACTGCGTACATTTTTTGTTTTTAGTGGCGGTGTAACATTAATCGGTGGACCATCGGAAACATTTGCGTCATTTGAGCAAACTGAAGATGCGCTATAAATTGACGGACAGTGACAAAACGAATGTTTTATTTGACACTGATCTGGCGGATATTACCGACGGTAGTGTGACAAGATGCCAGCAAAGTTTAGTAGTGTACATTTTGAAGCATCTTGGCAGTGGCTATCGAATTCAGCAAGCACAAGCTTTCGACTTGTTCCAAGCGACGCGCCAGATAAAGTCAAAGTCTATGTTATGAAGCATTAGGAATGCTGACGCACTTATTGACCGCAACACACCGTATATTGCCTTCGCTATTGTATGCCTCATGCAAACCCGAAAACCGAGCATTGGATTGCGATCGAACGTGCTCTTTGTAGTGCAAAGGACACACTCTGTTTCAGGTCCGGCAACCGAGTGGATTTTTCGAGCCACTCTGGCTCATTGACCATGCTGAGCTGAAAGCAAGAAGCAGTCAATTGTGCCGGTTTTAGCAAGTAGGCGAAGTACGGTACTCTTAGTATGTCTATCCATCAAGGCACGTAAAGTATCGTTGGTTGCGCGAGATCCTGACGGTGGCCATTAGATAAAGATATATGCCGATGAACCTTTAGGATAATCAGTCGATATTTTAAAGACAAACAGCCATGTGAATCGTGAGCATGCCAAACACACTGATAACGAGTACCAATTCATTTGCGATAAAGTTAAGCGCGGTGAGGTGACGCTCAAAGACTGTGAATCATTGATGATGCTGTCGAATATCATGATTAAAGTACTGTTGGTATTGCGCTACGACGTCCTGACGGTGTCTCTTGGGATCCACTAGTGTTCGCGATGAGATGCAGTATATAAATTAGTCACTAAAATATTTTGTATCAGAGCTATTTTGTCTACCTCACATACAGTATGCGGTGTCACGCTGAAGGCAGGGCACTGTAAGCTCCAATTAATTAATCACTTTTAAACTTTCTTTACTCTGCACGAATCAACGTCTTGCAACGTCTCTTTACTTTCGCTTATCCTTTTCTTTTGAATGCAACACGGACTTTAAAAACGCACAGCGTTTGCGTAGCCGACAAACCGTAATGTAATCCTCAATCACTACAATAGTCCCAAAGCTTTTATGACGCTGAGCATCCACGTTTTGTAGATCTTATCAGGAGAGGTAGTTATTTTATATTCCGGCATGGATTCTGACATTAAGGCGTTCAGTTTGTTCCTACAGGTGGTAGCTTGGCGGCACTAGCTTTTCAGCTGACCGCAAGTATTAATTATCTTAACCAACGGCTCCTCTCGTACGGGATAAAATTATTGCTTGGACAACAAACTCATCAGTAGGGTAAAACTTACTGGTCTCACAACGGTCTAGGCCAGCTCACAGTTTCTAATAGCGGGCGAATATTATAATAATTGGCAAATTCTACTTCACAACGATAGGAAGAGCCGACATCGTAGAACCAAAAAGCAACGTCGCTATGGACGCTTAAATACCACATTTCACAGCAACTCTATTGTATCTTCGTTCACGCCAGCATTATTCGTGGCAGCTGAGGCGAAGACTGTATCTTACGACCACGCTTAGTGGCTTCTGTGCCTCTTCACCCAAAGTGGTAGGCCTCACCCTGGCCAAACAACACTCATGCTGTGTAAGGCTCATTAAGTCCATCGTGTAGACTGCTGTAAGGAACCACACTCACATGTATTAGAACCATTCTAGAATGTCAGTGAGCGTAGGTTACAACCATCCTATATGTTTTCGATAATAAAACTTAACCCACATTCAAGGAGAGATGATACGTATATTCATATTACTTGATAGGAAAGGCGACGTACTAGGAGGAGTGACTTACATGAAAAAAACAGTAGAAAGAAAGCGGATAGGTTACATATCAGTCTAAGAAATAATATCACTTTTTTAGTTCGCCACAAATCTTCAAGTCAACCTACGACCTACAGTCCAACACAGCTGACCAACGCCCAGATCCTCACAAGTGGTAGCACTTGTTGGTCGTGCTTTCGCGTCGTCAAGTTCCTCGTCCGGGTATAACTCTCCCTGGGGTAGTTGCTCTCCCTTTTCCGCCCCAACCGTGTGGAAGCGCTGTGGAATTGGTCGAGTGTGTGGTTTTCAATATCTGCCCGTTATTCTGAGAGCCTGCTTTTGCAGATAGAGTCACTCAGTTAAGTATTGAGGTTGGACCCGACTTGGCTGGTTGAAGCAGTTAATCCATTTCGGAAGGTTTAATTCGTGTGCGCACAAGCCGACCCACACTTCCTCACTCATTAATTTGAGTCGATAGCTTCGGGGAAAGGAAGTAGGGCCAAATCAGTCGTGCACGTTCTATGGGCAAGAAGCGCCATGCTGAATCGGAAATTCTCTTTGATGGTAAACAAGCTTTCGTCTTCGACTCTGGTGACCAAGCATCAAAAGCGGCGCAAGATTTCATCCATTCTGTCAAAAAGTCTCGTCGAATTGCTTTGCTCCTTTCCAAGCGTCTCACCAAAGGAAAAGAAATTTTCCCCAATCAAGGCAAGTCTCTCTCCGATCCTCTCCAAGAAGTCGACACTTTACTCCAAGAAGTTAAACGGATTTTAGTCAAAGATTTACGCTACAATTTAAGAGATCTGGTTAAAGCTAAAAATTAAGTTTTTGCTTTATTAAATACTTCATTCATCATGGCCGAACCATCTATGAACCAGATTATGCAGCATCTTATGCAAGTTATGAATAAACAACAGAAAATTATCGAGAAATTAAGTCAGAAACTATCGGAGAGTAAAGTCAAAGTTGAGGGATTGAAGCTGCCAACTTATAGTGGGAGAAGTGATGAGTCTGCTCGCCTCTATTGGGCAAACTTGGAAAATTGTTTTTGGCGCATGGAACAGAATGGAAAGATGAGTCTTTAGCGAAACAAATTATCGCAGTACTTGGAACAACTTTGCGTGGAGCAGCAGCTCAATGGTATGTGCATCATCAGCATGAATTTAATACGGTAGCTGAATTTTTCGTTGCTTTGGATAAAGAGTTTGTACCGGCGGATTTGCAATATCATTTACGTGACGAATTGCATCGATTGAGACAAGAGAATTGTAAAGATTTACTTGATTACGTTGCGAAATTTCGACAATTTATTTCGCAAATATCTAACATGACGGATATTGACCAAATAATATATTTTCAAAGAGGATTACGGCAAAGAACGAGAGAAGAAGTTCAGTATCGACGTTGCGAAACTTTATCAGCGGCGGTCACAGTCGCTCTCGATTTCGAACGCGCTCATTCAAATATTTCAAGTGGCTATGCAAGTCAAGCACCACGTATTCCGCGTCCTGGTTCACTACCAGTGACACAGCCGTCTATTGGACCTGAGCCTATGGAAATTGACCATGCTCGTCCTTTTCAAAGGTCATCCCGATATCAGGAATCGTTTTCAAAATAATCGTCGTCCAAATAAGCCCAAGTGTTCATTCTGCAAGAAACTTGGTCATACTATTCAACAATGTTATAACCGCAAGAACAGACAACAAGGCAACTACAATCAAGATAATCGAAATCATAATCGCGCAAATATCAACTACTTCGAAAATGAATCTGTTCAAGAAGAAACGATTGCACCAACGTCTCAGTGAAGCTACTGCAAACTATAGTGGAAAAGACTTAATCATCAAGCAAGGAAATCTTGATGAACATGCTGTCAATATTATGCTAGATTCAGGCGCCACGTGTAATGTGGTCAATCCAGGACTTTTACAAAATGTCCATTCCGAAGAAGTAATTTAAGTTACTCGTTTCGACGGCAGCAACACTATTACGAAGAAAGTTAAACAAGGGTTTGCAGATATATCTTTTAATGGAAATAATTTTTCAGACGTTCCGGTTTTGGAATGGCCAATTAATAGTAGTTCTCACGATGTTATTTTGGGTAAACCGTGGTCTACAGCTCATGAACCAATCATAAACTGGCGAACGCATCAAGTCTCATTCAATACAAGCGATAATCAACCTGACCCTCCAATTGAACATGAAATTATTTCCGCGTCAGAGTTTTCAAAGAAATTAAAGAAGGCAGAAAATGAAGAAGTTTATCGCATTAAAATTTGTCAAGCCTCTGTGGATGAAGAGCAAAAAGAGCCAAAGCTTCAATCTTTGCTGGATTCATTCCAAGACGTTTTCCTAAAGAAATTGCCAGATGCTTTACCGCCACATCGCGCGGTAGAGTTTGAAATGACCATGAAACCAGGAGCTCAGCCAAGTAATCGACTACCTTTTCGTCTATCACAAGTGGAACAAGATGCATTACAGAAATTTGTTGACGAAAACCTATCACGCGGTTGGATTGAATTATCTGACTCTCCTTGGGTATACAATATACTTGGTATACCAAAGAAGGATCCGAAGACAGGAACAAGTGTTTCACGTTCCGAATGGATTCGATCTGGTAACGCAATTATATTGTTGCGATGGGTTATTAATTTTCGGTATGTCAACTCACAAACCATTGTTTCAAAGATTCCCTTGCCGCGCATTGACGAACTATTTAATAAGATGCAAGGAAACTATTATTTTACCGTGATTGATTTGGCGCAAGGTCATCATCAAATGCGCATTCATCCAAACTGCAAGGAGTATACCGCATTTCGTACAAGTAATGAAAGCTATCAATGGTGTGTTGCACCAATGGGTTTTGCAGGAATGCCAGGAGTTTGGTCACGACTCATGCGAGTTCTATTTGGAAAATTTCTATTTGTTGTCGTATACTTGGATGATATTTGTGTGTTTTCACACACTTATGCCGAACACTTACTTCATTTGAAAACTGTGTATCAAATTTTGCGAAAAGAAAAGCTTTATGCTCATATCGGCAAGTGTAAATTTGCACTCGAAGAAGTCAGCTTTTTGGGTCATACTGTATCACGGAAAGGATTGTCTGATGATAGTTCCAAAACAGAAGCAATTGCTAAATGGCCAGTGCCATCTTCAATTAAAGAACTTCAAAGTTTTCTCGGCTTAGCTGGTTATTATCGCCGCTTTATTCATCAATTTGCTCGAATTGTTTTGCCATTAAGCAAGCTTGTGAAGAAGGACATACAGTGGACATGGGGGAAAGACCAAGATCATGCTTTTGCTAGTCTAAAGTCTGCTTTGCAGTCTGCACCAGTACTCACCTTACCTAATTTCTCACGCCCTATTGTACTCACTACAGATGCGTCAGGATTGTGCATTGGTGGTGTGCTTTCACAATTTGTAAATGGTCATGATCATCCTGTTGCTTTCTATGCTAAGAAGCTTGGTGTTCATGAAATTGATTGGCCGGCACATGAAAAGGAATGATTTGCAATAAAACCTGGTCTTGACCAATGGCGTCATTATCTTTACGGTCATCAATTTGAAATATTCACGGATAATAGCACATGCTCATGGCTGCTTCATCATCCTAAAGTGTCCCCTAAATTGGCAAGATATTTGACAACATTTTTCCAGTATACTTTTACGATTCATCACATCAATGGTGCTCTTAATGTCGACGCTGATGCTTTGACGCGTCGACCAGACAAATGTGCTCCTTCAACTATCGAATTTCATGAATGTGATGCTAAATGTCAAGCTCGAGGTTCTCGTTTGCGTGTTTCACCATCTGGGCCAACTCTGCTCCGGGAGGGGCCTGAGTCACTTCAAGTTGCTGCAGTAATGATTGCATCTTATATCGAGTTGTCGCCAGATGTCCGCAAAATGTTTCATCAAGGTTATGCCAATGATCCTGAGTTTCAAGGCTCATGGACGAAGTCTGATATTGACACATTGTTTATCAAACATGACGAATTATTGTTTCTACGTACTTTCAACAGAATTGCAAGACTGTGTGTGCCGAACAACGATCGTTTGCGAACTCAAGTCATTTCGCAATATCATGACTCTGCTACAGCTGCTCATCCTGGCAATCGCAGAACTTTCTTGCGAATAGCACAGTGGTATTATTGGAAGACATTACAAAATGATATCAAGGAATATGTCAAGACGTGTGAAACTTGTACACGCTGGAAACATGACAATCAACAAAAAAATGGATTACTTATGCCAATCCCAATACTTGAGCAATGCTGGCATGTTGTGTCAATGGATTTTATAGCTGGAATACCTGTCTTAAAAGGTTTTGATGCCATTTTAACTGTTGTCGACGAATTGTCAAAACGTACCAAGTACGCTGCAGTGCATGCGAATGATGATGCATCTGCAACAGCCAAAGCATTCTTTGAAGCCGTAGTTCGACACCATGTATAATTTGAAGTTATCATCAGTGACAGAGATAGCAAGTTCACTTCATCATTTTGAAAGTCTCTGATGACAATCATGGGTGTTCGACTTAGTATGACAACAGCACATCGTGCTCAAGCCGATGGACAAACGGAACGACAAAACTTAGTCGTTGAAGATGCGCTTAGATGTATGGTGTCCTATCACGGAACAGATTGGACAAATTACTTAGGCACCATCGAATATGCTCATTCAACACTTGTCAGTGCATCTACTGGATATTCTCCATTTGAGATTGACACCGGAAGAAAAGAACATTCTTCTTGGCAAAAAGGAATAAGTGGTAACGATTCGAAAGTGGAAGTTGATATTCAGGCTAAAGAGTTCGTGGAGAAAAGACAAAAGATAATTGAACAAGCACGAAAGAAACTACTAAAAGCTCAAGCCACTCAAAAGCAATTTATGATCAGAAACGTAGAGTACATCAAGTTGAATTTCAAGCTGGAGATCTAGTTATGCTAGATTATCGAAGAATCTCTCTAAGACATGCTGCCAAAGATATGGAAAATAAAAGAGCGAAATTTGCAGCAATAAAGTTGGGCCATTTGAAATCATCAAGATGATAAATCCCAATGTGGCAGCTGAGGCGGGGGCTGTATCTTACGACCACGCTTAGTGGCTTCTGTGCCTCTTCACCCAAAGTGGTAGGCCTCACCCTGGCCAAACAACACTCATGCTGTGTAAGGCTCATTAAGTCCATCGTGTAGACTGCTGTAAGGAACCACACTCACATGTTTTAGAACCATTCTAGAATGTCAGTGAGCGTAGGTTACAAACATCCTAAATGTTTTCGATAATAAAACTTAATCCACATTCAAGGGGAGATGATACATATAATCATTTAGTCAATAGAAAAGGCGACGTACTAGGAGGAGTGACTAACATGAGAAAAAAAGTAGGAAGAAAGTGAATTGGTTACACATCAGTCTAAGAAATAATATCACTTTTTAGTTCGCCACAAATCTCCAAGTCAACCTACAACCTACAGTCCAACACAGCCGACCAACGCCCAGATCCTCACAACTGCTGAGAAGTGACAAAGGTAAAAAAAAACGGTGAATTAGGCTTTATCTAGGTCTATCCCTAAGCTTCCAAATACACTACAGGCAGATGATTACATGATGAAGCTGGTACAAGTGTGACACACACTGACTTCGTATTGCTTTCCTTAATTCCCTCCAAGTCACGACTCTCTCTTCTATCAATCAAACATCACTCACTCTCTGTCTATCAGACGTCAATCCCTATTTATTCGACAGCACTTCACGTCAACTTATAGAAGTGCATGAGAAAGATTGTCCTATCGAGTCCTCGTATCAACACTGGTAACAAATTCTTGGAGTCAGCAGTTTTTCTGAGCCCACGCCAAACTCGCAATGATAAAAACCCTTCATGCGTTACCTCCGCTTCTCGTTTTCAACAAGTTTCCCGCGGTTACGGAGTGGGTGTCTCATCTACGCCACCTCTGCCGATCTTCGGCTTCATTTCCATGTACACCACCTGAAAAGATTACGCGCCGGCAGGCGATTCATTATCACTTTGTCACCCTTTCGTGCACTTTAGTCGATTTAATGGCTGCTGTGACTGCCGACTACAAGCTCTTTACGCCCTTGAAGCTCGGGGACGACCTCGAGCTCAAGAATCGGGTCGTGTTCGCTCCCTTGACTCGTGGTCGGGCCAATGCGGACCGAGTCCCGTCGGTCAACAATGAAGTGTACTATGAGCAGCGTGCCGGGGCGGGCTTGATCATCACGGAGGCCACGGCCGTGTCGGAACAAGGGTACGGGTGGTACCACGCAGCCGCGTGTTACACGGATGCCCACGTCGCAGGCTGGAAACGGGTCGTGGACCGTGTGCACCAAAAAGGGGGGACCATCTTTTTGCAATTGTGGCACATGGGACGCCAGAGCCACTCGAGCTTTTCGACCAAGGGAGAGATCGTCTCGGCTTCGGATGTGCGGCTTGCCAGTGGCCACACGCGCGATGCGAATTACCAAGCCCAGGATTACGAGACGCCACGTGCGCTCGAGCTGGACGAAATCCCCGGCGTGGTCGACTCGTATCGCCATGGCGCGGCCTTGGCACGCCAAGCCGGGTTTGATGGCGTCGAAGTGCATGGGGCCAACGGGTACTTGATTGACCAATTTTTGCAATCCTGTACGAACAAACGGTCGGACAAGTATGGCGGGTCGTACGAAAATCGCGCCCGGTTATTGATGGAGATTGTCGAAGCGATCGCGACGGTCGTGCCCTCGCATCGCATTGGGGTCCGCCTCTCGCCCAATGGAGCGTTTGGCGGCATGGGGAGTGCGGACAATTACGAGATGTTTCGGTACACGATGGAGCGGCTGAGTGCGTACAAGTTGGGGTACCTAGCGATCTTGGATGGCCTTGGGTTTGGGTACACGGACAAGTGTCGCCTCACGACGGCGTTTGACGCCAAGACGGCGTTCAAAGGCGTTGTGATGGCCAATAATCACTACAGTCGCGACCGGGCCGAAGGAGCGATTCGGACGGGGGCCGTGGACTTTGTCGGCTTTGGACGATTGTACATTTCCAATCCCGACTTGGCCGAACGCTTTCAGAACGACTGGCCCGTGGCGCCCGAGGCTGGTTTTGAGGTCTATTACAACTCGGCCCTTGGAAGCAAGGGCTATACGGACTTTCCGTGCTACCAGGACACGGAAGCGACGTGAAGTGGCGGCCTCACGGCGTGCAACCAAGTTTAAAATTCATGTTTTATTCTTGCACACTTAATCCAACTCTTTCTCGTTACTTGATCTTGCAATCGTACGGAACTGGTACCCACCCATGGGACCGACCGGACCAATAGTATTGGAAAGGGTACGTTTGACCCAATTTAGAGCCGACGGCTACGGCTGCGGGTACACTGCAGCGGCCTCCTTTGCGCGATTGCCTTTGTGATGGGTGAGTCTTGGCCGCTTGCTCGGCCGCAATTGTCGCTGTGGCACGTCCACGGGAATCAAACTAAACTCGATCAGCGCGGCGTGGCTGTCCTGGTCGGTCAGGACAGCGGCGACCAGATTGACGGTACACTTGTCTTGACTGGTACTCGCAACGTTGACTAGCATACTGACGGAGTGGCGCGTCTCGCGCACCTTGGTCACAATGGCTTCCAACGTCTCTGGCTCTGCACAGAGATAGGGCCGCCACGTCGTTCTCTTCATCAACGCGCGTTCCGAGAGGCCAGTCCATTGCACGAACGCGGCATTAAAGACCACGGGCTTTAGAGCCATGTCCACGACCAGGCGCGGCGTCGTGGCTTTCTCAAAGACACGGCGGGCAAGGCCGTGGCCAGTGGCTCCGTGGGCACGGAGCGTGGCCACGTACCGCTCGGCGCGCTCGGTCTTTTGCTGGGCAATCGCAACTTCGCTGTGGAGCATCTCGATATAGTGCGCCGTGGTGTCCAAGACTGCCTGTTTGTTCTTTTTCGTCTGGACACCCGCGTCGGTCAAGAGCGTTTTGAGCTGCTGGATGCGCTCATTGAGCTTGAACATGCGCTGCTTTTCCTTGCGATTGAGCTCTTCCCGAGACTGTTTTGCGTGCGACGTCTTACAATCCGTCGAGGCATTGAGGGCCGTGGACGGCCGTGGACAAGGGCGCGTGCCCGACTCGTACTTGAGGCTTAGCTGCGAATGAATGGGCGGCGGAGTGTACGGCGTGGGCATCGGGTGGGGCGCCAGGAAGAGCTTGGGACGCGAGGCATTGGACGGCTGCTGGGTATACCGCATGTTAAAAAGTAGGCGAGCTGCTGATAATCGAGTGACTTGTAATTGACAATCTTTGGTGCTTCGGATCCATTTCACCCTACTTTGATTGAGCGTTTCTTTTAGTGTTGAAGCGTGTATACATTAGTACGCTAACGATGTGCGTATAGCTGTAATTCGAATGGGAAGAAAGAAGAAGTGCTATGGATCGACACTTTAGATGGTCGATTTTCGTCTTTTTCGTTATCTCTGCAGTAATGAGCTGCACTATATTAAGAGGGTATTGAATAAGGGCATGCCGAGCCAAAGCTGCTTGGACGTCTTGTTGTTCCGTGCCTGGGGTCTTGACGGAATAGAGGCAATGATGATGGATTTCTTTCATCCACTCAGTATTTTAAGTACGCTTTTAATTGCGGTACTGCTTCCTTGAACGTTTTTTACTGTAACCAAATACAGTATAATCAGATCAAGGACCTTCCTCAACAAGAACGTATCCATCAAAATGTACGATCAAAGTACACTGACAGCACCAGTGAACAGCAGCCTTAATTCAAGTGTACAGCACTGCCCGCCTCATTAACAAAATTGATCGTCCACCACATCTAGAATCGTTGTAGCGATGCAATAGTGAAGTAGTATACAACCTGTGGGAAAAGCTGGTCAATTTAGTGTGGTATCACTTAAGATTTAGAGAGCCGAGTCCAATATCACGTACCAAGCCTTTCACGTCTAGTGAGATGGTTGTCACGTAAAATTGTTTCAGAGAAGCCTTTTATTGCTCACGTCCCTATAGCGTAGTCCGTCGATGCACAACGTTCTCTTCACGGTCACTTTAAGTATTGCAAACACCATAAAAGACCAATTGTCCTTAAACAACCAAAAGTTGGAAACTATGATTATGGCACACTAGCTGTCGCACTCAGTGTAACCCATGCCAACCCGACAATTGACAGATGGTACGTGCCATATCTCTGATAACTCCAAACTGCGTCTTTCAGAGCAATCCTACTGTTCTTTTCGCAAGACAACGTTGGTCTCAATGGGTTCCCTTCCAGCTGGCGAGTTGCGTCCGGCTGCCTGATCGTGCCTGTCGCACAGAAAAGCAGATACATTGGAAATGGAAAAATACGTTGATGTAGTATTTGGCAAAACTGTGGCCACTATCGCGCATGCTGCGTTGCGGAAGAAAAAGGAAAAATTTGACCCAAAGAAACTAGTGGCTGACCCTTTTTGCTTGTCCTTGATGATTTGTCACTGTCCATTTCAATGACAATTTACCAAGGACAACAAGTGACTCGACGAAATACCGTCAATTTTTTATGAAATTGTAGACTTTTGCTTTTGGCCATAAAGCATGACTTGGTGTTTTAAAACCGCAAAATCAAAAGTTAATACATGTTTTCATTCACCTTTGCCCCACTCAATGCCAAGGCTCTACCATTCTGTCCGCTGTCGCTTGACGTCCTTCCGATGCATCAACGTCTTTAAAAACACATTGTGACGGCCTTGATTCGGCACAAAAGCCTTTCGCTTCTTCACTTTTTTCAATTTGCCTCCATCGAGGGTTGCATCCCACGCGTCCTGCCGTCGAGCGTTGCGATCTTGCCATTCCTCTTGCTTTAGCGCATGCAAGACCCGATCGTGTTGCGCCAGTACCGCCTTGTCCACTGCCTCGTCGCTCGTCGTCTCTAACGACTCGACGTCCGTCTCGCCCGTCCACTTGTCCACTTCGCGACCAAACAGTGCGGCGCTCCGGACCCCAACGTTCTTGAGTTGCTGAGGGTCGAATGGCACGCGAGAAGGTGCACGAGTTGCAACTGGCGTGGCATCACTAGGTTTTGACCCCTCGGCAACACTTAGGTTCATCCCAAGGTGAGGACACAGGGTCCATGACGCGGGGTGGAAGCGATGAACCCGCCCCAGACGACCACCGAAACGGGGTGTTTGCACCCAATTGTCAGATTCTTGCGCCCGTTTCGTAACCCTAAACGTCACCAACCCCTTAGTACACTGGCCACTCTTCATTTCGTCAACCACTGGTGTCAATAATCTGGCAACTAACCCGTCCCTGTCACTCGTTCCTTGACCTGTACGCACGGCCGTCGTGTGTGCAACAACCTCGTGCTGTTTCCAATTTGCTCTTTCCAACGTGGCCGTCGCAGTTCTTTTCTCCTCCACTTTCTCCGTGGCCTTTGCACGCTCTGATAAAGGCAAGACTCTTGAATAAAAGAGCATGTACGCTTTCTGCTGCAAGACGGTGTCGATGCCGACCCATCGTACCGAATCGTCGTTCATTTCGTACCATTGGCCAGACGAGCCTTTGACAAACGCAAAATAGTGTCCACAATCCGTCGAAAAGCCAGCGTGGACGAGCACTGCGTGCAATTCGTACTTGGTTCGTTGCCAATGCAAATCGTCGCACCCTTTCGTCATGCCCGTGGCAATGTCCAGTATCGGTGAAAACTCGACATGCCGCTTGATCTTGCCCGACATGACGTCAAAGCGCTTGAGGTGAATCATCAGCACGTTGGGACACTTGACAATCGAAAGGCCCTTTTCCGCACGACTCCGTTGGCCACAATTGGAACATTTCCACGCATTGGAATCGTCGAGGGTTTCCGTCGCTGTAAAATGGCGCAACGCGCCAAGGATGGACTTGACCCCCGGTGCAATTTCCAACGATAAATCTAAAAAATCGTCGTCTCGTGCCGACACAAAGCCACAGTTTGCACATTTGAGGCAACTTTTCAATTTGCCGCCAAAAATCCGGTGCACAAAAGTCGTCGTGGCCGTGGCGTGATTTTCACTCTTGATATGTGCGCGACGCAAACACGATCGTTGCATGGAATCCAAAAGTAACCGAAAAAACTCGTGCGAATCTTCTTGTCGTCCAATGCGAAAACTTTTCGAAATGTGCCGCACGTTCATCACCACCTCCTTTGGTTGCAGCACTCGCACAGTGTTTGCGCTGTGGACGGATTGCAAGAGTCGCGAGATGGCACGGACACTGCAAAAGCCGTTGCTATGCTTGCTATGCCCTCCCGAGTCGCCAAATTGCGTCCCTTTCGACAAAGTGTTGCCATGGGCAAAAAATGCCCCCATTTCGTTTTTTAGTAACAGTTGCGCAAAACAAGGAGTGTAAATCAGACACTGCAACACGGAATTGAGGTAGCATGTGTTGCCCAAATTGGCAAAACCTGGACCAATTCTCCTCGACTGTTGCCACACAAGCACTTTTTCCACGGCTTCGATACGGGTGAGTTCCCTTTTCTCTTCCATTATGGGTCTTTCTTTGGTCGAAAGGTCATTGAATGGACCAGTCCCACGCATGCTTTTCTTGGCTCGCACAAACTCAATGCGACGTTCGTTGACCAATGCAACAGCTGATTTGCATTGCGTCTTGAATAATAGCAAGCCATTGGCTGGAGGAGTGGCCCTTTCGCTACTTTTTGCGAACGTAGTCGGCATTTTTGCAGGATTCAAGGCCGGAGACACGGACGATGAGAGTCTGGACGTCGCACACGGTAGCTCTGGAGCGCGGGGCATGCCGAATGGCTGGCAGAGGGCGTGTATATATATAATCGTGATATATAAACCAATCAAGAATCCGATAAATTAAAAAAAACCGATTTAGCGAAAAACAGGATAAGTCGCGAATAGAAGGCAAAAGGAAGAAACTAGTTTTGCGTTTCCTTCTAGTATCTACATGACGCATCGGGAACCCGCCAGAGTATATGCGTGTGTATGCATCACGCAGATACCTAAAAAAAGCTTTCCACGTTCCGAAAAAGAGTACAATATTCGTCGAAACTCAGTAGCTGTTACATTACCAGCATACAATGTTTTGCTAAAGTAGTGCAGAGCCCGTTTGACCATCCGAATTGAGCAATTTATATGCAAGTGAGAAGTGGCTGAGCACGAAAATATGCTCGTTGCGCTTTGATGTGATGTTTTGCCTAGCTCAGCATCAGTGCAAAGAATCTCATTCTGGCGATACTTATAAGGTCTGTGGCTTTTCCCTTAATTTACGCCGCAGAGAGATTTCTTGTAATTTAGTCTAAAAACCAAGAACGGTTAGTAGTGATGACGTCTTTGATGCTGTTAGCCAGTATTCACACACATGGGGTTTTGTGTTAAAAAATACGAATGTTGTTGCTCTTTGAAATTTTAATGCTATAAAATTTAATCTGGTGCTGTACGTAAGGTCACTGACGCTATATATTATATGGTCATAATCGTAATCTCAACTCATACCTTCTCGGCCTTTTGGCTAAGATCAAGTGTAGTATCTGTTCTAATCAGTGTGAAAGCTGGTTTTTGCAATTTTTGCAAAGTCTATTTCACATTTATTTTTGAACTGCCTGATTGCTGCTGGCTTGCTAGTAGCAGCTGGGACGGTCTCCGGGGGCTTACACCTTTCCCCCGTGAGGCCAACTCCTCTATTTCTTGTACTTTATTTACATAATGTCCGGAACGGCCTTAAGCCAATCAATTTATACATAGGCCACTTTTACACCCACTATGTGTTCAGTCTCCTTTTTGCTCGTACCTTAACCGGTAATAAAAATGGTTATTTTTATACCATACAATTAACATGCTATGTTTTGGCACCTTTGGATCAAAAAGGATGCCCCATTTTTAATCGTTGTATGAAGTCAGTTTGGTCATAGCAGCGACCAAGACGTTTATCTCGATTTAAACTTTGATTTTTCATCATTCCGTATTCCCTGCTATCGTATGTTTTTGTGGAATGACGGCTAGTCTTCTGACCAGTCCTATAGTGAGTAGGTACCGGGTCCTCTTTAGATAAGCACGTACGATGTGATCGCCAAATTGTCACGCATGCTCAGCTCACCTTCACATGCTTTTACCTCGCCGATCTGACTAGGGAATAAGGATGTCATGCGTATAGAAATCGTGGCCGATTTAATACGTAGGTAGTCCGACCATAACAATCAAACTTTAAAACGCAGCTGCGTAGTCGATCAGATCTCGCGTGAACGGTCAATTCGTGCATCGCGATTGCCATCTTGTAAGTTTTTGAGGTCGTTGCAGTAGATTGCGTCATCGACCTAGCCGTCATGATCATTATTATGTCGTTCCACGATGTCTATCAACCTGATGTATCGACTACATATCGAAATGACTTTTCTCGAAATTTGTCAGTACGCCAAATATCCTGAAGGTTTTCAGATTTCGATCAATTTTTCTCGCTTAACAATTAGCTAGTGTTATGGCAGAGAAAAGCATTAAAACACTAGAAAAATCGCGTCGGCCTGAAGTTCAGATTCACTGGACGACGTAATATTCTTAAGTCAAACTTATTTCGCTCTGGAAGCTTTGGGAATGAAGCAGTACCTCTTTACGTCACAACTAATTCACCCACAGTTGCTGATATATTCAGTATCGAGCTGCCTAAGGCTTTAGTACACCTTCAATCGCCCTTACACGGCCAAACTAACAAGCACCACCAGATCAAATGTCACACGAGAAGTGAGCTAGCCCGCAGACGGGTCTTTGAAGTGAGAAAATTAGCAATCGGATTGAAGCTTTGGCTTGTCGGCAGTTCAATGCGCTGAGCTAGAGCCACATCCTCACAAGATTTTGCGTGTCGGGCCTTTTGGTGACTCAAGTATCACTACATGCCCCATAAAAACGAGGAAGGGCAGATTGAACTGAAACAAGGAATGAGCACGTTGATCGAAGGAAGAAGATCAGCAAAGCCGCTTGATCAAGACAAATCTGCCGATCAGCAGAGCACGAGGAAAAGCTCGGTCGGTAGAAACCCCGAGAAATGCTATGGACATACGTCTCGACCTCACCTCTATGTGACGATAAGACCACTGGGAATCCCGATACGAGCCTTGACTAATTCTATGAGAGACTTAATGTGAAAGTAGACAAAATTCATTAACCGCGTTTCTAAACGCATGGAGCTACCCAAATTAAAAGTAAAGAATCGAAAGTGAAGTGAAGCTGGGACCCTTGGCAAACTTGGAGTTAAAGAAAGAAGATCACATTGTCAAACAGACTACTGACCAATCATTAAATCTTATCAACCACCCATTAGAGTTTACCGCAATGCGGGCCAAGAAATGGCTGTTGAAGACCCACCATCCTCAGCCACCCTTATAATTGGTATCCTTACATAGGCAATGGAAACCGTGGAGAAGATAGTGATTGGAAAGGCTCACTTGCTACTGATGATAAAAGTGGATTGCCGTTAGCCACTCTAACATGCATAAACCCCTCTTCAAGTCTAGAAGTCATGCGCGCTACCCTCTCAGAGCTATCTTGCCTTAAATCATGGACTAAACATCGACATTTAAGGGCGAGCCAGCGATCAAATTGAATGATTCGATTGATTTTGACAAATTGAGCAAGATACGCTCTTTGGTCGTGATCGATAAAGATATTAAGCGCGAAGTCAACCTAGATCTAACAAGAGTCATCTTAGCATACAAAACCACCGAGAGCAGGGTTGCAGATTGCAATATCGCACTATTTTATTTTTGGGTCGGCAACTTCAGCAGCTAGATCAAATGGTCAAGGGTAGATGAAGCTTAACCCATAAGGGCTGACAATACTGCAGGAACTAATGGGTATCAATGCAAGGGCAACCAGGAAAGCTACGATGCAACAAACAAAGCATCATATCGCAGTCATGAAGCAGTAACTGAAGGAGCAGATGGGACCGAAAGTTTTGCAGAAGTGCAGGCCGTAGCACAGAGCTAATTAAGTGAAAAAATGGCATGTGAATGAAGTTCATTGCCTCGCACGCTGGAAAGTTTAAATCTGGATGATTTTGTCCAAACAATAATACCGAGTGTCCCTCAGTATTACAATAACCGGATTGTAGATTATTGCCTATCATTTATGCATATCGTCATTCTCCAAGTTGTAAAAGCATTCTTGACAGATGGATATAGATTATGTGCTAACGCAGAATGACTATCGATGGCTGCCTCATTGTACAACCTGACATTTAATAGAAAAGGCGTGAAGTGGCGAGAGATTTACCGGCCTTGCACGAAATTGGCACCTACGACTGACTTGTTATTAATAATTGACTGTTGCGAGGTGAATGCCAGGTAAAACTATGGGGCTCAGTAGCCTCTCTGGCCTACTTGAACTATCACGCATGAGTTTATTCAGATCAACTGCCGCTCGAATTTGCACCGTCCCCAATCTGACCGACTGCTTACTCCCCGGAAATCCTAACGAGAAAGATAAGCTTAGGGAGTGAAAGGGCGTCAAAGATTGCCAATGCCAAACTCTTAAGGATCTAAAAAGAATTGCTGAGAGATGATTGAGATTGACGCGGCAGCCACGCTGCAATTGGCGCGATTAACTCAAAAACTGACAAGCTCTATAGCTAAAAGTGATATAAATTTGATGGCAATCGGCGAGAGACTTTATCGGCGGCGGTAGAGCAGAGTGATTTAGCCAAATTGTTGAAGCGACCAGATCGACTCACGTCAGATCAAGGCCTTCTGTAAGAGCAAAGGCATGTTCCACGGACCGCACATGATCAGACACAATCCAGCAATGCTTTCATTGTTACTTGCACTGCCACGAAAGCCTCTAATTTATCAGCGCTTTGGCGCGAAAGAGCACCCGTCCTTCCGATTTAGTGTCAAGGCTGTGGAAAATTCCTGACGACGTTAAATATTTATCCGCCAAAAATACTGTTCGCTGAGCGTACCACTAGGCAAACGACTGGCTTAAAGTCATGAGGATCCGGTTTGCATCTATTCGCAAATAAAATTTCTAGTAAAAACTAGCAATTGACAAGGCTGATCGATGATACTTGTGGTTTTGCCTGCTGCTGCTATCACAGACCTGAAAAATGTGATTTGCTCAAGTCGATGCCACTATCGCACGTGAGCTTTTGACCAGGAGAACTACTTGGATACGAGATGCTTCATACACTAAATCAGTGGTCTAAGCAAGCCGACAGAGGCGAATAACTCAACAACCAATTGACAAAAGTACTATTTTCTGGTGTCAAGGTATCTTTCTGGGATGCTATTGTTGCTCAAAGGACTGATAGCTCTGTCAAAGTGTGTTCGTGTAAAAAAACCCTATTTCTTGCCCCAAATAGTGATTAAAAATTGCGCAACATTATCGAAAACTCGAACAAACTGTGCGCGGTTTTGCTCGGTCTTATGTCGCTTTGTGACATAAAAGGTCTTCACTTTATCCGCTTGCTTTGCTTGCCTGGGAAAGTCCTTGGATGGACCGCACCGAACCTCAAGTATTCTAAAATAGTTTTAGTAGTCAGAACATAACATAGTTGCGTCGACAATACCAATACCGGATACTACACCTTACAAGTACCGGTTTTGCTTGGTTTGCTTAGAATAAGGATTTTTCAGCAAATATCCAATAAAGCTCCTAACTATTTGTTCCAAGTCGAAACTTAAGCCTTGTTTGCGTTTGTGATACGACAACAGTCTCATTAATACTGTACACGATGGCCAGCGCTGAGCCACAAAGAGCTACACTGTCGTCATGCCGTCTTCTCGATACCGTTGATCGATGGACTTCCCTCATACATGGCTACAATGCTACGTGAGCGTACTCTGCAACAAATTGCGCTCGGTGGTGTAGCTTTTAGGCTAAAACAGCCCTTCAACCCACAAATCCTAGCTTCTTTATCGGCTTTTGTCCTCACGACGCGGCTAGGTGTATCCAGATATTTCCTGGTTTTGTAACTGCAAGCACCGTGCTCCCAGCCTGGCGTCTTCACGCGAATACCGGTTTTTGCCACCAGTGCCAGCTGGGGCATTTGCCAGTTGCCTTCCCATTTCCCATTTGGCTTCGCCTCGCGCAATTCCTGCCCCTCTCTATTGCCATGTTAACCCCCGCGTCGGACTACGCCTACACCCCGTCCCCTGCCACTTCCATCCCTTACCCGCCCCCACACCACAGCAGCGAGCGGCCAAAAATCTTTCTCCATTCGCCTTCCATTGAGTATAGTCACATGCCCCAACCCGTGCAACACGCTTTAACGCCCCAGCCTGCCCCTTGTCCAAAATTCGAAACGGAACCTTTGCTAATGAATGTGCACAATGGGCAACACTTTTATCAATTGCCACACATGAACACGCAACTGTTGCACGTGTCGTCCGATTACGAGTACGCCAATGGGTCTGTCGTGACGCCGTCGAGTGGACGGAGTAGCGCCAAGCGGTCACGCGAGGATCTCAACTTGAAAGAGAAGAAGCGCATGTTGAAACTCAACGATCGGATCACGCAACTCAAGGACATGCTCGACGACGCGGGGGTGCAAACGAAAAAGAATAAACAATCGATTTTGGACAATGCCGCCCATTATATTGACATGTTGCGCAATAATTTGCTCATTGCCAAGCAAAAGGCCGAACGGGCCGAAAAACAGACGGAAGTGTTTCGTCGGCAGGCCCAACACTCGGTCTCGGGTGATAAAGTCGTGCGGAGTGCCTTTGAAAAGACCACGACGCCTCGACTTGTCGTGGACCTGCACATGCAAACGATCAAGTTTAATCCTGCGTTTGTGGGGTTTGCCGGGGAAACCGAAGCGGTGTTGCAACGGCAAAAGGCGTTGCGGTCGGTTTTGAGCCCTGATGCGCAAAAAGTGGAGCAACTCATGGCCAAAGTCTGTGAGACGAAACAATCGGCGAGTGCCTTGGTGAAGATGGTGGCAAAAAATGGGCATTTGGTCACTGTGACGCTTGTGGCAGCAGTGATTACCGATGAGAGTGGCAAAGCCGTTTATGTTGAGTTTAGTCTGATCCCCGTTGACACGCAATTGCCACGGCCGAGAGCTGAGCCACACCACGAGGACGAGGCCGAGACGTCCACGGAGGAGGCCTTGACTGACAAGGACGAAGCTAGTCTGGACCATTAAAGACGTGGGAGAGAGAGGACTGTCGACGTCTGAGTGTGTGTGTGAGTGCCGTGGCGAAAAAGATATGTGGCTTGTGGAATAGTTTGTCTTTTTATAAAAAAAGTTATGATTTGCCGTGTTGTTTTGCGTACGAACAATGCAAAAAAAGATGTATCAGCGCATTAGTATTTGTAATAACTAACAAGAGAGTTGAAAACCTAAAGAAATTAAAGCTGATCTTTGCAATTTTTTCTGGCGTGCCACAAAAATTGCAGTCGTGCAATACGATATGTATTTGCCTCGAATTTGTGCATTAACTTTATAGCACAAGCACTTAACTTTGAATGTTTTCTTTTATCAAGTGGAGTCCGCTAGTGTTCTTATAATGCAGCATCTTTTGACAGCAAACCATAAGCAAACAATAGAAAATGTTTACCAATTAGAGAAGTAGCACCAACTTGTTGTCATAATAGCTCCTCCAAGTGCACGGCGCACATCCGCCATTCCGTTTTTAATCCGAAAAAGCAAACGGACCTCTATTCAATGATATTACGCCAAAGGAGAGCTTAGAAATGTTGCAGCCGCACGAATAAAAAAATTGCAGAATGGGTGCGACGCAAGTATATGGTAACGCTAAGACTGATTGAGCTACCGCCTTTAATATTAACAAACATCCGTCTCGTCGACCTCAGTGTACTTGTTTTAATACGTTCAAGCAGAAGCAGATTTCGTGTCGTCGACGTTTTGCAGCATTATCTCATTTGATGCAAAAGCCTTTTTACGTGTCTAACACTGCCACCGAATATGACCACTGGGTGAGGTTGAAAATAAAATACTTTAAAGCACATTGTTCACGAAACAAAGACCGTAGCTTTTTCTTTAACATGCAACCCGTCGGGTGCATATTGTTCTTGTCATCTTCCTAGCCTAGAATAGCGGCGCCAAATAGAAGCAGAGATAATCATGATTGTGAAAACCCTAGCGAGCTGAATAGGGCAGCAGAAGGCGCGATAGTGTTTTTTCCACCGCCTAACAAACTCTGCAGTAAATAGACTCAAGTGCTCGCATCGTCGTCGTCGCTCGATTTAGAGCAGACAAACAAAAACATTCTTCACCAGCTGCCTCGAAATAGAGCGTTCGCTTGGTTTCATCTCTTAAAAGCGTACCGACAGCATGCCATCCTGCAACTGCATCTCTCCACGTGGCTTGTCAAAATTGCTACTGCAGCGATGCTTACTACTTTCTTGTTGCTACGTTCATTCTCTTAATCAGTACAAAGTGTCGTCGTTTACACCTTTCCCTAAAAACTCTCAAGTTGATTAACATTTGCACAATTGAGACTCTTCTTCATATACGTACATGACATTCGCCTGCTTGTAGGGCAGCTACTGCGTATTAACTCTCGGTCAATACGTATCGACGACGAGCTTCCTGTTGATCTTTGCGCGTTGTTGTTCGAATGCCTCGAATTTTTTCTGTATCTCGTGAAAGCATATTTCATAAAGTCCCATGATCTGGTACGCAACCTGATTTGTTGATAAGAACTTCTCGCTAGCCAAAGCTCTCCACGAACTCTTCTTACTGCCCAATTGTCGGTGGGTTCGTTTTGCGTCATCTGCGGTCTGCAGCACCACTTCTGCTCGTACTTGCCGACCACAAACTTGGCTTTATCTCCTCCTTCGTCTTGAGTTTTTACTTCGACTTCCACTCGATCCGCGCTGCTTTTCTACATTTCGACTTTTGTGTGTGTATCAACAAACCGAGAAGATTGTGTAGGGGTGCTTTAAAATGTGGGGTAGGGTGGTTGACGAAAACTATGGGGTGGTTAGCGGCATTCGAATTTTAAGGTAAGGCAATCTTAACTTTCTGATTGGCTATCCTTACTTGGGTCTGCAAAACTCGTATTTACTATCAGTAAATACGGGTTCTGCAGTAATTACGGTTTCTGCAGGCCAGCACGACCATGAGCTCACTATTTTTTTTGCGTGTAGCATGCGTCGATCGTGCGGTGTCGTGCTCCACTCCTCGCCACTAGTAACGGTATCGTGGACGCCAGTCAAGTCTCTCGGCGTCTCCGAAGAAAAATTCCACGAGGTACTTGTCGCAGCTGAAGAAAAGAATGGCTTTGCCCATTGTTATCAATGAGTTTTGAAGTAAGCCACTCACGAAAATTAAGTCTTTGCCTCTCAAAGCGCGAGCGAAAAAAATAGACGCTTTGACAGTAAGAGGATCCAAGAAAATTGATTTTTCACCATAGACGGAAACTCCATGACTATTTTTCTTTTGTGAATGTGCGTCCTCATGAAGAATTGGAACAAATCAGAGATGTTTTCGACGGTCAAATCTCAACCAGTTGTAGATACTTTTCTCGTGCATTTCAAATTAAATTCTCTTAAGATACAAATAAAACTCCAAACACCTACCATGCAAACTTTTAAAACTATCGGTCGCTACTAACGAAAATATAGCACAATTCATTGTGCTTCCCGCTAGCGCTTGAGCGCTTGTTCAAGTACTGCTTATGGTGGCATTAACAACCATAGGTCCAGGCACACATTAAGCCCGTTCAATGTGACGAGTCAAAGAAGTGAGACTTTAATAAAATTCGACCACAGCTAGAGCAATTACTCATTCAAGTTTGCTTAGTATAATCGAAAGGCCGTTTTTCAGTGGATTCGACACTGCTCCTTGTGTGTTAAAAGAGAGTGAGTTTGAACATTTGGCAAGACTAGCGCACTGAATAAGTTTGAAACAGACTCGTTTAAAACTTACTCGTTTAAACGATACTTGTTTAAAACTCGTTTAAAAGGAGTAGATCATGCTCGAGTGCGCTAGCGCTGGCCATTAGACTTTTTTTTTTTGAAAAGCAATTTGTAATTATATTAGTCAGGCTACTCTAGACTCGAAAAGCAATTTGTCATAAAATTAATCATTACTAATTTGGACTTGAAAAGCAATTCGTTTTTACGTTGGTCATGATAATTTAGACTTGAAAGCAGCTTTTTATTGTGTTAGTCATGTTAATATAGTCATGCTTAAGTCTAATGGCAGCTAACTTCGCTTTATAATGCACAAGTGGTTTAATGATTTCTACGACTAGCACAAACAGTCACGGCACCGTGGGCGTCAGTCGAGGCTCTCAGCTTCTTCGAATTAAGCTCCGTGAAAAAGCTGCCGCAGCCGAAGAGAGACGGCTTATTTGCATTTTTTGGGGTGCTTTGAACAGTAAGCCAATAGCGAAAATTGACAATTTGGCCCTTGAAACCATGCAAACAAGACAAGCTGACACTTCGATAGCCAAGGATTTATGAAGATTGCTGCTGGGCTATAGTCGAAAAAATGGTCTCAGATTCACTTCAATTCCACTTGAAAGTACAATTTTCATTGCTATCGACCGCTGCTTACGCAAGTATGCCACGTACAATTAGACTTTTTGCTAGCGCATGTTCGGGTAAAGCTAATCGAAAATTGAGTATCTACCGTTGCGTGAGGTTTAATCTTTCTCACAGAGTTGGACTCAAAAAATGACTTACATGCGTGGTGTTTTACCTTGGCAATTGCTAAAACCTTTTTGTTGAGCAGTGAGCGAACCATGTGACGACATGTCCATCTCCACGATTCTTCGCACTTGACAAAAACGACAATATTACACATCTACACGCAGGCGTGCAAGTACAACATTGAGACGCAATAACACATTAGTAATTCGACATACGGTGACGTCATGACTTTTAAGTGCGTCATTCTCGCGTGTGAGCACTGGCTGGTGGCAATGCCGTGCAACTCGTATACTCTCAGCATTCGTAGAAATTATAAAGCAAAGTTGATTCCTGTAATTTATAGTAATCTAGCCACAAAACAAAGAAAGCAATTTGGCACTTGCATGTCCGAAACGAGTGTTTCGTACCTGAGTGTGCTAGCCTTGCAGAAAGTTCAAGCAGAACCTACCTCAAAACGCAAGGAGAAGCGTCAATTTCACTGCGAAACGGCCCTTTGATCGCTTCTTACCATACTTTAAGAGCAAACTTGACCGAGTTATTGCTCGAGCTACGGTGAAGTGCTGTTGAAGGCTCACTCCTTTGGCTTGATACACAAGACGGGCTTCATGCGCGCCTGGACCTCTGGACACTCATTTGTCAATGAGCTTTACCTTAAAAAGCGCTAGTGGAAAGTTCAATAGCACGTGGCATCCTTTCGTTAGCAGCGGTCGATAACATCAAAAATTGTGCTTGGTTGCTATAACAAGACGAAATGTAATCTCAGACCGCAGTATTTTCTGATCAAAAAAAACAAAGCGAGTAAACCAACAAAGAAAAATAATATATTGTTCTTGTTACTAAAGCAGTACGATATCCCGGCTTTCGTTTCTCTTTAGCTTTGGCTTTCAACGAGTCAACTCGTCTTGATTGCATGGTGTCAATAGTGAATTCCGCGACGCTAAATCCCCGGCTTGTCATTAATGAACTCCGGAACCACTACCGTGACGGTGAGGGCCAGAATAAAGTTGCCGTGAGGGTGGACCAGTACTAGCAGGAGGGCGAGTGTTCGGTTCCTTGTTGCCGTGACTAGTGGCCAGGAATGCAGCTAACATGAGGACGAAACCGCACGATCGACGCATGCTTCACCACTTGCAGTGCAAAAAGAATAGTGAGGACCTGGTCGTGCTTGAGCTGCAGAAACTGTATTTACTTTGATAATTTGCCGACTACGAGGGGTAAAGAGCGACGAGATGCGGAAGAAGAGAGGCAAATCAAAATCCTGGTAGGCTTTCCACGTTTGCGAAGCTTTCTTTTACATGGAATGCCGGTGATATACCCCTAAATACGCGAACTTTCGCAAGGTCTTTAGATTGTATGCGCGCAAAGGTATTTGTCGAGAGGTCCAATGCCGTCTTAAAACTTCTAGCAATGCAATTTATTGCGGCATCAAACTACTGCGCCTTTTGCACTTCATTGTCCTACAAAGTACGCCCTCACATGTTTGTCTTCACATCACCATTGGATGCATCAACCATCCTCATATGGTCCGCACGACAAGACGTTCATGCGACAAATGTGAGCAGCCGCTCTGATAAGGGGGAGTATTCGGTGTCTTTACTGCCTGATAGCAAACACATCATCTCAATTCTATCCACTAAACGGCAATCCATGCGAGACAAGAGAGCAGTCTTTGTGTATGAAAAGGAACGATATCGACCACCCAGCAGCCGCACAAATAAAAAAAATTGCAGAATGGGTGCGACGCAAGTATATGGTAACGCCAAGACTGAATGAGCTACCGCCTTTAAAATTAACAGACATCCGTCTCGTCGATCTCAGTGACCTTGTTTTAATACGTTCAAGCAGATACAGCTTTCGTGTTGTCAACATTTGATGCCGAAGCCTTTTGCTAACACTGCCACCATATTCGGTGGCAAAAGTTCGCGTAATCAGGAGTATACTACCGGCATTCCATGTAAAAGAAAGCTTTGCAAACGTGGATAGCCTACCAGAATTTGAAGTTGCCTCTCTTCTTTCGCATCTCGTCGCTCGTTACCTTTCGTAGTTGGCAAATTATCATAGTAAATCCAGTTTCTGCAGCTCAAGCACGACCAGGTCCTCACTATTCTTTTTGCACTGCAAGTGGTGAAGCATGCGTCGATCGTGCGGTTTC
The DNA here is from genome assembly GCA_001695595.3 of Plasmopara viticola. Lineage (NCBI taxonomy): Eukaryota > Oomycota > Peronosporomycetes > Peronosporales > Peronosporaceae > Plasmopara > Plasmopara viticola. The sequence goes on along the minus strand of MBPM02000046.1, from coordinate 474,651 downwards.
GTCCTCATTTTAGCTACATTCCTGGCCACTAGTCACGGCAACAAGGAACCGAGCACTCGCCCTCCTGCTAGCACTGGTCCACCCTCACGGCAACTTTATTCTGGCCCTCACCGTCACGGTAGTGGTTCCGGAGTTCATTGGTGACAAGCCGGGGATTAAGCGTCGTGGAATTCACTATTGACACCATGCAAGCAAGACAAGTTGACTCGTTGAAAGCCAAAGCTAAAGAGAAACGAAAGCCGGAATATCGTACTGCTTTAGTAACAAGAACAATATTTTCTTCTTCTTTGTATGTTTACTTATTCAAATCAGTTGCTTTTGTTTTTTTGATGGAGAAAAATACTGCGGTCTGAGATTACATTTCGTCTTGTTATAGCAACCAAGCACGATGTTTGATGTTTTTGATCGCTGCTAACGAAAGGATGCTACGTGCTATTGAACTTTCCACTAGCGCTTGTTCGGGTAAAGCTCATTGACAAATGAGTGTCCAGAGGTCCAGGCGCGCATGAAGCCCGTCTTGTGAATCAAGCCAAAGGAGTGAGCCTTCAATAGCACTTCACCGTAGGTCGAGCAATGACTCGGTCAAGTTTGCTCTTAAAGTATGGTAAAAAGCGATCAAAGGGCCGTTTCGCAGTAAAATTGACGCTTCTCCTTGCGTTTTGAGGTAGGGTCTGCTTGAACTTTTGGCAAGGCTAGCACACTCAGGTATGATAAACCCGTTTCGGACATACTCGTACCAGATTGCTTTCTTTGTTTTGTGGCCAGGTTACTTTAAGTTACAGGGATCAACTTTGCTTTATAATTTCTACGAACCGCAAGTTATTTGCTGAGCGTATACGAGTTGCACGGCATTGCCACCAGCCAGTGCTCACACGCGAGAATGACGCACTTTGACTTCAATACCGCGGCATTTCACATGCATCAATCACGTTACTTAAAAGTCATGACGTCACCGTATGTCGATTTACTAATGTGTTATTGCCCGTCTCAATGTTTTACTTGCACGCATGCATGTAGATGTGTAATATTCTCGTTTTTGTCGAGTGCAAAGAATCGTGGAGACGAACTTGTCGTCACTTGGTTCACTCACTGCTCGACAAAAAGGTTTTAGCAATTGCCAAGGTTAAACACCACGCATATAAGTCATTTATTGAGTCCAACTCTGTAAGAAAAAAAGGAGTAAACCTCACGCAACGAAATTTTTAAAAAGAAGGGTAAATACTCATTCTTCGATCAGCTTTACCTGAACAAGCGCTAGCGAAAAGTCCAATAGTACGTGGCATACTCGCGTAAGCAGCGGTCGATAGCAATGAAGATTGTACTTTCAAGTGGAATTGAAGTGAATCTGAGACCATTTTTTCGACTATAGCACAGCAGCAATCTTCATAAATCCTTGGCTATCGAAGTGTCAGCTTGTCTTATTTGCATGGTTTCAAGGGCCAAATTGTCAATTTTCGCTATTGGCTTACTGTTCAAAGCACCCCAAAAAATGCAAATAAGCCGTCTCTCTTCGGCTGCGGCAGCTTTTTCACGGAGCTTAATTCGAAGAAGCTGAGAGCCTTGACTGACGCCCATGGTGCCGTGACTGTCTGTGCTAGTCGTAGAAATCGTTAATCACTTGTGCATTATAAAGCGAAGTTAGCTGCCATTAGACTTAAGCATGACTATATTGACATGACTAACACAATAAAAAGCTGCTTTTTAAGTCTAAATTATCATGACCAACGTAAAAACCAATTGCTTTTCAAGTCCAAATTAGTAATGATTAATTTTATGACAAATTGCTTTTCGAGCCTAGAGTAGCCTGACTAATATAATTACAAATTGCTTTTCAAAGAAAAAAAGACTAATGGCCAGCGCTAGCGCACTCGAGCATGATCTACTCCTTTTAAACGAGTTTTAAACAAGTATCGTTTTAACGAGAAGGTTTTGAACGAGTATGTTTCAACTCATTCAGTGCGCTAGTCTTGCCAAAAGTTCAAACTCACTCTCTTTAACACACAAGGAGCAGTGTCGAACTCACTGCAAAACGGCCTTTTGATTGTACTAAGCAAACTTGAATGAGTAATTGCTCGAGCTGTGGTCGAATATTATGAAAGTCTCGCTTCTTTGACTCGGCACATTGGACGGGCTTTATGTGTGCCTACCTATGGTCGTTAATGTCACCACGAGCGCTACTTGAACAAGCGCTCAAGCACTAGTGGGAAGTACAATGAATTGTGCTATACTTTCGTTAGTAGCGACCGATAGTATCAAAAGTTTGCATGGTAGGTGTTATCAAAAATGTACATGGTAGGTGTTTGGAGTTTCATTTGTATCTTAAGAGAATTTAATTTGAAAAGCACGAAAAAAGTATCTACAACTGGTTGAAATTTGACCGTCGAAGACATCTCTGATTTGTTCCAACTCTTCATGAGGACGCACATTCACAAATGAAAAATCGTCATGGAGTTTTCGTCTATGATAGAAAATCAATTTTCTTGGATCCTCTCATTTTCAAAGCGTCTATTTTTTCCGCTCGCGCTTTAAGAGGCAAAGACTTAATTTTCGTGAGTGGCTTACTTTAAAACTCATTGATAACAATGGGCAAATCCATTCTTTTCTTCAGCTGCGACAATTACCACGTGTTGTTTTCTTCGGAGACGCTGAGAGACTTGACTGGCGTCCACGATACCGTTACTAGTGGCGAGGAGTGGAGCACGACACCGCACGATCGACGCATGCTACACCACTTGCAGTGCAAATAAATAGTGAGCTCATGGTCGTGCTGGGCGTGCAGAAACCGTATTTACGGAAACAGTAAATGGAGAAGCGCTTGCATGAGTAAGACCATTTTCTTAACTCGATGCATACTACAGATTCACATTAATAAAGGAAGCGAATGTAAGGATAGCCTACCAGAAAGTCAAGATTACCTTACCTTAAAATTCGAATGCCGCTAACCACCCCACAGTTTTCGTCAACCACCCTACACCCCACATTTTAAAGCATCCCTACACAATCTTCTCGGTATTCGATTGACTGTTAATACGCACACAAAAAGTCGAAATGTAAAAAAAAACAGCGCGGATCGAGTGCGTCGTCGATACGTATTGAACAAGAGTTGATACGCAGAGGCTGGCTTTACAAGCAAGCGAATGTCGTGTACGTACATGGAGAAGAGTCTTCATTGCGCAAATGTGAATCACCTTGAGAGTTTTTTTAGGAAAAAGGTGGAAACGACGATATCTTGTACTGGTTAAGAGAACGAACGTAGCATCAAGAGAGTAGTGAGCATCGCTGCAGTTGCAATTTTGACAAGCCACGTAGAGAGATGCAGTTGCAGGATGCCATGTTATCTGTACGCTTTTAAGAGATGAAAACAAGCGAACGTTCTGTTTTAAGGCAGCTGGTGAAGAATTTTTGTTTGTCTGCTCTGGGACGATGCGAGCACCTGGGTCTATTCACTGCAGAGTTTGTTAGGCGGTGAAAGCAGGACTATCTCGCCTTCTGCTGCCCTATTCAGCTTGCAAGAGTATTCACAATTATGATTTCCTCTGCTTCTATTTGGTGCCGCTGATCTAGGCTAGGAAGATGACGAGGACAATATGCAGCCGACAAGTTGCATGTAAAAGCAGAAAGGAGAAGCTGCGGTCTTTGTTTCGTGAAAAATGTGCTTCTAAATACTCTATTTTCGCACTCACCCAGTGGTCACATTCGGTGGCAGTGTTAGACACGTAAAAAGGCTTTTGCATCAAATGAGACAATGCTGCAAAACGTTGACGACACGAAATCTGCTTCTGCTTGAATGTATAAAAAGAAGTACACTGAGGTCGACGAGACAGATGTTTGGTAACCTTAAAGGCGGTAGCTCATTCAGTCTTGGCGTTACCATATACTTGCGTCGCACCCATTCTGCAATTTTTTTTATTCGTGCGGCTGCTGGGTGGTCGATATCGTTCCTTTACATACACAAAGACTGCTCTCTGGTCTCGCTTGGATTGCCGTTTAGTGGATAGAATCGAGATGATGTGTTTGCTATCAGGAAGTAAAGACACCGAATACTCCCCAGTATCAGAACGGCCGCTCCCATTTGTCGCATGAACATCTTGTCGTGCGGACCATACGAGGATGGTTGATGCAACCAATGGTGATGTGAAGGTGAACATGTGAGGGCGTACTTTGTAGGACAATGAAGTGCAAAAGGCGCAGTAGTATATTGTCGCAATGAATAACATTGCGAGAATTTTCAAGACGCCATTGGGTGAGTGCGAAAAGAAAATACTGTTCACGAAACAAAGACAGTAGCTTCTCCTTTTTACATGCAACTTGTCGGCTGCATACTGTCCTTGTCATCTTTCTAGCCTAGATCAGCGGCGCCAAATAGAAGCAGAGGTAATCATAATTGTGAAATCCCTAGCGAGCTGAATAGGGCAGCAGAAGGCACGATCATACTTTTCTAACCGCCTGACAAACCCTGCAGTAAATTGACGCAAGTGCTCGCATCGTCGTCGCTCGATTTAGAGCAGACAAACCAAACTTTTTCACGAACTGCCTCAAAACAGAACGTTCGCTTGGTTTCATTTTTAAAAAGAGTAAATACAGCATGTCATCGTGCAACTGCACATCTCCACGCGGCTTGTCAAAACTGCTACTGCAGCGATGCCCACTTCCCGCTTGTTGCTACCTTCGTTCTCTTAATCAGTACAAAATATCGTCGTTTCCACCTCTTCCTCAAAACTATCAAGTTGAGTCTCGTTTGCGCGATCAAGACTCTTCTTCATGACATTCGCCTGCTTGTAAGGCAGCCACTGCGTATCAACTCTCGGTCAATACGTATCGACGATGAGCTTCCCGTCGATCTTTGCGATTGTTGTTCGAATGTCTCAAATTTTTCTCGGTATCTCGAGTAAACATACTTCATAAAGTCTCTTGATCTGGTACGCAATCTGACTTGTTGATAGGAACTTCTCGCCTAGCCAAAGCTCTCCACGAAAACTTCTTACTGCCGAACTGTCGGTTGGTTCGTTGTGCGTCCTCTGCGGTCTGCAGCACCACCACATATTCGTTCTCCTCTGCGTCGTACTTGCCGATAACAAACTTGGCTTTAGCTCCTCGTTCGTCTTAAGTTGTTACTTCGACATCTTACATAGTGTAACTTCTTACTGTGACGTACTCGATCCGCGCTGCTTTTCTACATTCTAATTCGTTGTGTGTGTGTATCAACAGTCAATCGAATAGCAAGAAGATTGTGTAGTGATCTAAAAAGTGGGGTATAGGGTGGTTAATGAAGCTGCAGGGTGGTTAGCGGCTCCCAAAATCTAAGGTAAGGTAATCTAAACGTTCTGGTATGCTGTCCTTACTTTCGCTTCTTTTATCAAAGTGAAACTGTAGTATACATTGAGTTAAGAAAATTGTCTCTTTCATGCACACGCTACTCATTCAATATTTCAGTACATACGGTTTCTGCAGGCCCAGCACTGTAACGGCCTCTAATTGGGTGTCCCACAGTATGTGCCAACTTGACATATATGAGAAATAGTCACATTCTAGAATATCGAGACAGAAGAACACGTGGCTACAAGTGAGTTAGAGCCTATAGTTTGCTTTATTCCTATGAATTTACTTTCCATTCTGCTCTGCGACAATCAAATTGTTAAAGGTTATGAGCCCAATAACGAACCCGAACGAGATCCTCAGCGACGACAACTACTTCCTGTGGGAGTTTAACGCCCGCATGGCATTGGCAAGGAAGGACCTCCTCGATCATCTCGAGGTGAAGCCAGAAGACGCAGTGAACGCCCCCGCCCAATGGAAAGCCGCCGATGTGAAGGCGCTGGCTGTGGTGTCGAAGCTGTTGAGTCCAACGTACCAGATGATGGTGAGAGAAAACAATTCTGCGTGGGAAGCATGGCAAATTCTGCGTGCATTTTTCATGAAGCAGAGTCTGCACAACCGTTTGCAGCTGCGCAAGCAACTTCACGAGTTCGCGATGGCCAGTGGTGGGAGTCTCATGGAGCATCTGGTGCAGTTCGATGAATTGTGTGCGAAGTTGGCTGCGGTTGGTGACGCCCTGCCTGAAAAGGAGAAGCTGGTGATCCTCCTTGGTAGTGTGCCAAGTGAGTACGACGCGATGGTGCGGCTCATCGAACCGCGCGACCGTGTGACACTTCTGGATGCGAAAGAGATGCTCCGACGCGAATATGAGATGATTCAGAAACGCGAGGTGAAGGAGCAAGCATTCAAGGCGACGGTGAGTGATAATGGTGGAAGGTTCCAGAATGGGCGTGGAGGCCGACGTGGACGAAATGCCAAGGGACACGGACGCAAAGGGCATAATGGTGATGAAAAGAAGAAGTTCAAGGGCCGATGCTATGAATGCCACGAAGCTGGCCACAAGAAGCAAGATTGCCCGAGGCTGAAGGGCAATGCCGGTGGTTCGGAGTTCGCGTTCTCCGCTATGACCGCTGGTGGTGAGCGATCGTCCACCTGGCTCCTAGATAGTGGAGCCAGCTCGCACATGACAACGGATCGGAATGATTTTTCGGAGTTTCGCCCGCTTACAGAACCAATCGAGATCATGGTGGCAAATGGCCAGCGGGTTGCCGCCATAGGTATGTGTACCGTGCGAGTTAACTTTACCGGAGGCGTGCCGGTGAAGCTGACGGATGTTCTCCACGTTCGGAAATTGGACCGAAAGCTACTGTCGGTTCCTGCACTCATGTCCAAGAATCTCGCTGTGCAGTTCGACAAGACCGGTGCCTTCATCTCGATGAATGGCCGTGTTATTGTTCGAGTCCCTCGGATTGGGAAACTGTACGCGTGTGAACTAAAGTACAAAACGGAAGGCAACGCGTATACGGCATTTGATGGTGAGTCAAGCGATAAAGCCTACGAAGTCATTCACGCGCGCCTGGGGCACGTCTCCGATACCAAGCTAAAGCTAATTGCTCGCGCGTGCGATGGTGTCCCCCCTATGGCTTTGTTTCGATCGGATGGTGGTGTTTGCAGCGGCTGTGCGCAAGGAAAAATGACCACGAGCTCGTACGCGCACCAATCGGGTAGCGAGATAAAGACAGGTCGCCCATTCGAGATTGTGCACACGGATGTGATGGGGCCAATAAAACCGAAGTCCAAGGGTGGTGCGGTATACATCGTGATCTTCGTGGACGACTTCAGCCGAGTAGTGTTCGTCAACTTCATCAAGCAGAAGTCTCAAGTGTTCGATTTGCTTCAAGGCATTTTGCACTCAGGTTAAGGTGCAACACGGCTGCAAAGTGATGTGTGTTCGTAGTGACAACGGTGGTGAATATGTGAGCAAGCGCTTTGGCAAGTTCTGTGCGTCCAAAGGGATCATTCACCAGACGAGTGCGCCATACAGCCCCCAGCAAAATGGGACCGCTGAGCGTATGAACCGAACACTAGCTGACATGGCCCGATCTATGCTGCACTACATGCAAGTGGACCGTGTGTGGTGGGCTGAAGCGTTTCGGACTGCAGCTTACATCGTCAACCGTATCCCGAATACCGCGCGACCGGATCAGAGCCCCCTCAAAGTATTGACCGGAAAGCGCCAGTCACTCGAAGACCTTCGTGTATTTGGTGCTCGTGGCTACGTACATGTTGACAAGCCAAACGTAGGCAAACTTGATCGTCGAGCTCACCGTTGCCTCTTCCTTGGATACGCTGATGGTTCAAAAGCGTACCGCGTGTGGGACTACGACGACGAGCGCATCGTGATTTCGCGATCGGTGTATCTGAACGAGCGACCACCAGTGATGACTCAAGTTGCTCTCCTTGGGTGGTTAGCATCAATGATCACGATTCCGTGAGTAATATTCCGCCACCGCGACCAGTGAATGAGAACGACCATGATGCAACTGCGGATGTCGACGATGCCGCCGACGTTGAAATGGAAGAAGTGCCCCCTACCGATGCTCAAATCTCACCCGTTCCTACTGATGCTTTGGACAGGGGGAGTAACAGCCAGATGCAAGTTGTCCAGCGCATCAGTCCTGCCACTGCTACCAAAGATCAGCAGATGCAGCTCGCCCAGCGTCCTGATTGCAATATCGTCCCGCACTCACAACGTCCAAGTCGGTCGATCGATCGCCCCGCCATCGTCCAGCATCTCAACCCGAGCCTTGACCTCGTCCGTGCTGCCGGATGTGATCCGTGCACACCATCAGCAATAATCCCTCATTGTGAAGGTGTTGGCGTCGGCGTCGATGCATCAGATAATCGCATAGTGTTCAGTGGTGGTTCCATTCGCCCTCGATCGATCACGTATGAACAATTGCGTCTACTGACTGATGGAGATATGCCTTTGCATCTTGGTGGCGCTGAAAATGACGATGAGCCAGAACCAGAAAGCAAGCGACCACGCCTGGACGAGTACGAAATTGCGGTGGCGGTGTCTGAGCTGCCTACATCATACGCTGAAGCAATGGCGGCCCCTGACGCTCCACAATGGAAGGAAGCTATTCGTGCTGAGATTCGGTCGCATGTGCGGAGCCACACGTGGGACATGGTGCGACGACCTCAAGGAAACAAGGTGATCGGATGCAAATGGGTATTCGCGAAGAAGTACGACGAGAATGGAGCGGTTAAGCGATACAAGGCACGTCTGGTTGCTCGAGGTTTCCTCCAGACTCGCGGCATAGACTATACCCACACATACTCACCAGTGGCAAGCATGAACACGATCCGGGTCTTTCTCGCATTGTGCTGCTCTCGACGCCTCATGATTCGCCAGTTTGACATTGAGACCGCATTTCTAAATGGCAAGCTTGACGAAACAGTGTTTATGGATCCCTTTGGAGGATTGAATGTGGCGCCGGAATTGGTTTGAAGACTCCGCCGCAGCCTCTATGGACTCAAGCAAGCTGAAGCTGTGTGGCACCGTACCATCCGCGACGTGTTCAAGCGTCTCGATTTCAAACAGTGTCGAGCTGATCCTTGTCTCTTCGTTCGACGAGATGACAGTGATCCAGCGGCCGCGGTTTTTGTGGTGCTCTACGTGGACGATCTACTTGTTGGCTGCAAAACAGAGGAACAAGCACGATCCGTGTGTACTGGTCTCGCGTCGATCATCACGGTCAAATCACTCGGTGATGCTCGTTTCGTTCTCGGGATAGAAGTACTTCACGATCGGAAACGTGGTGAAATGGTGGTGAAGCAATCTCAGTTTATAACCAAGTTGCTCGAGCGTTTTGGTCAAGTATCTGCTCATGGTGTCCGCAACCCAATGGTAATTGGTCAAGATCTCAGCCCATGCGACAAGCACGGTGTATGCACAGACAAAGATAAGTACCGCGAACTAACCGGATCAATGCTGTACGTTGCCAATGCCACACGTCCCGACATTGGCTACGTGCTGTCGATACTCTCTCAGTACCTCGATACGCCGCGTGAGATGCATTGGAATGCTGCGCTACGTGTACTTCGCTACCTTAAGGCCACTGATTCGATCGACATCCACTACACGGCAAAGGGCAAGAATATCGTGACATACTGCGACGCGAACTGGGGTGGTGATAAGGAGACGCGACGCTCGACGTCTGGTGTGATGGTGAAGATGGCTGACGGTCCGGTCATCTACAAGAGCAAGCGTCAAGCGACCGTCGCATTATCAACTGCTGAAGCCGAGTACATGGCTCTCGCACTTACCGCTCAAGAAGTACTGTGGCTGCGTTTCCTCCTCTCAGAGATGGGTGTAAACGTGTCGAGTGCGTCGACGATCTACATGGACAACCAGTCCGCGATTAGTATGGCAACTAATCACGGATACACCCCACGCGCCAAGCACATCGACCTCCAAGCTCACTTCGTCCGTGACTACGTCGAAAAGGGCACCATCAAGGTGGCGTACGTACCATCAGAGTCTCAGCTAGCGGATATGTTAATGAAGGCCATTCCGACGCCACGATTTGTGAAGCTTCGTGACGCATGCGAACTTGTGGACTGTCAAGTTGAGGGGGAGTGAAACGACCTTTAATTGGGTGTCCCACAGTATGTGCCAACTTGACATATAAGAGAAATAGTCACATTCTAGAATATCGAGACAGAAGAACACGTGGCTACAAGTGAGTTAGATTGCTTTATTCCTATGAATTTACTTTCCATTCTGCTCTGCGACAATCAAATTGTTATAAGCACAACCATGATCTCACTATTTTTTGCAGTGCAAGTGGTGTAGCATGCGTCGATCATGCTCATTCTATGGCCACTAGTTACGGTAACGTGAACGCCAGTCAAGGTTCTCAGCGTCTTTGAAGAAAATTCCAATAGAAATATGTCGCAGCCGAAGGCTTTGCCCATTGTTCTCAATAGGTTCAAAAGTAAGCTATTCACGAAAAATGAGTCTTTGTCCAGCGAAGGGAATTGTTGCTGTACTAAACACGGAAACGACGTAATAGTTGTTTGTTCTTGGGCTTCTGGACTCATGGAGAATTAAAACAAATCAGAGCAGTCATCTTTGAATCACTTTGGTTTTTATTATCTTCAGCTTAAAGTTTTCTAAGAAACAAGAAATCTCTATCACATCTATCATGATACTATCGGTCGCTGCCAACGAAAGTATAGCACGGCATCATTACACTTCTTGCTAGCGCATGTTTAGTAGTGCTTATTGAGAGATTGGCGATCATAGGTCCAGGCGCATATGAAGCCAGTGCATTGTGTCGAGCCAAAAAAACGAGACTTTAATAGCAATTCGAGCGATTGCTCTCTAAGTATGGTGGGTACCAAATATAAGGCCGTTTTGCAGTCAATTCGACGCTGCTCCTTTAAGAGGGTCGGTTTGAACTTCTGGCAAGGCTAGCGCACTCAAGTATAATGTACCCGTTTTGAGCCATGATATCATGATACCAAATTGCTTTTCATGCCCTTGGGCGGCTAAGTTTGCTCCATAATGCAAGCGAGCTGCAACTGGTTTAATGCGAGTATACGACTAGCACGGACAGTCGCGGACTGTGGTCGTCAGTCAAGGGTCTTGGCGTCTTTGAGGTAAGTTTCGCAAGAAAGCTACCGCAGCCGAAGAGAGGGCGAATTATTTGCAATTCAGGGTGCTTTGAAGAGTAAGTCAATCGCGAAAATTGGTAATTTGGCTCTTGGAACCATGCAAGCAAGACATGTCAACTCTTCAAAAAGGAAAGAATTTGAGATTTCAAAAATCTATGAATTTCTTTTACACATACTCTTGAAGAAGTGAAGCAAATATGAGATGTTTTCAACAGTCTACCAACAAACCGCCATTCGACACTGAAGGTATCGTCTACAGCTCAGAGTGCGCGTATCTACTGCAATGACGTAAGCCGTAATGTACGTACATGTCACTGTTTTAGTAACAAGACTAATCCACCAAGTAGGCTTACACAATCAAACCGGTTAATTTACTTTTCCATTCAGCAAAATTCTGCGGCCTCAAATTTTTTTTTGTTGAGAAATAATTCCATCTGATAATCGAAGCTACCGAGCACAATTTTGGATGCTATCGATCGCTGCTAACGAAAGTATGCCACGTATAATGGGACTTTTCGCTAGCATTTGTTCGGTTCTACAGAACTTGTTTTTACAGAGGTCCAGGCGCACATGCTTTGCTGCCTCTCGAACTTCTGAACCATCCTTATTTCCAAGGATTTTGTCACGTGAGGTCTAAGAAAGGATGCAAAGTTGGACTCATAAGATATCTATCTTGCAAGTATATCCGTGGTCATTAACCTTTGCAAATGCTAGCACCCTTCGACGTCAAAGATTGTCGAGTAGTGAGCGATCCAAGTGACGACAAGCCCATCCCCATGGTTCTTCGCGCTTAACAAGATCGACAAGATCACACATCTACATACAGGCGTGCAAGTACAATATTGAGACGGGCGGTAACACACTCTTAATGTCACATACACTGACGTGCTATGACTTTAATCAACGTAATTGGTGTATGCGGAATGCCGCGGTATTGAAGGCATAGTACTTCATTTTCCTGTGCGAGCACTGGCTGGTGGCAACGCTCGTGCAACTCGTGTACTTTTAGCAAACCACTTGCGGTTCGTTTACATAAAAGCAAAGTTAGTCACAATTTCTCGAAGTAGTCTGTTCATTGAACGTAAAAAGCAATTTGGTACGAGCATGACTAAAAACGGGTGTTTCATACCTGACTGCCTTAGCCTTGCCGAAATTTTTAGCAGGTCCTACCTCGATACGCAAGGAGCAGCGTCAATTTCCTTTCGAAATGGCCCTTTGATTGCTACTTACCATTCTTTGAAATAAACTTGACCGAGTCATTGCTCGAGCTATGGTAAAGTGCTATTGGAGTCTCGCTCCTTGGCTTGATACACAAGACGGGCTTCGTGTGCGCCTGGACCTCTGAATTGTCATTTCTTATTGAGCTTTACCCTCTAGTTTTTTTCAAGAACGTTGATATCACACATCAACATCCAGGCGTGCACATTCACGACGAGTGTACCATCGAAGCCTTTGTAACGACACGACCAGTGACGATTAATTACGTCATGCCAGCGCGGCTGCAAGTGCAAGTGTACAATGGTACGACGTGCCATTGTTTTCAATTATTGAACTGGTTTACTCATCATCCGTGTACGTTACTGAGAAGACAAAGTGTACCGTTTAATCACGGCCGAGATTGAAAACTTTACTGGCCGCAAAGGGTTCCTGGGTTGTACAAAAACCGGTAAACTCTGCAACAATTGCATCATGCCTCGACTTGTGTGACTATACGAGTGATTTCGGGAATTTGTGTCTTTTAAAGATCAATCTTTGATATACTAACTACATGCAGACCACTGTCCTTCAAGCACACGGTCAAAGGAGACCATTACGTCATCATCGGGATACGCAGACGCAAATCCTTGTGACGCGGTCCGTGCGAACATCCCGCGAATCCGGCACGCAAATGGCTCGTCGGGATTTGCTACTGGACGACGCCTATGACCGCTCTGTCACTCTTTGATCATATGTTGATTCGTACCACTTCAAGCAACGCCAAGAAGACGCGGTGTGTTTCATGCAACGAATGTGGCATGGGTACCAAGCTCGTCATTTCGTCTTGAAGCTCCGCGGCCAACGTCGTCGACAGAAGGAAAGAAGTGCCATGGCAAAGTGGCAACGTCAAGCACAAGAGAACACTCGGCAACGTCGGGACATTGCTCGTCGGATGCAACCAACCTCTGCCATGGACTTTGAGATTCTATACAATGAATTGGCCAAGTGGCGACAAGATGTAGGCCACAATTGGATGGGGCCGAACGACAACGTGCCATGGATGGCATTTTAACCAAAGAAACAACGTCATTGCAAACCATTGACCGGTTAAAAGCCACGGCTTCGGTCGCAAATCGAAAGCAGCGGATTGATGCAATGCTGAACTTTTTGGCACGGCCGAAAGAGTGGCAAATGCGTGACGGTGCCATTTAAGAGGTACAAACTCCGTTTACTGTCCGGTACTAAAGAATTGATGGAGCTGTACCACGGGTTACGGTCACCGCTCACTTCGGTGGACGAGCGCCTCGAGATGTTGCTTCACGTAAACTGGACCTTCCAAGAGTTTGAGTGTGCGTTGACACGGGAGTGATCGAGCTCATTGATCGGGAAGCAGATATGTTGAGTCGTGAAAGGAAGGAGCAAAGCCTAAAAGGATTGCGGAAACGCCTGAAGAATCTGTTTTTACAATTTATTGAGACTTCCGACTTTAATCCAGAGGTGACGGCACTGAAGCAGGCGCGGTAGATCGGTGTCACTGACGCGAGGGAGCCATGGTATAGAAGGAACTCACCAATGTGCGAGTTCTGTGGCTTAACTTTCAGTAGCTATCGCTGCAAGCAGTTACCAAACACTTTTGAGCTAGGTGACCGACCACCTCGTTCCTGGGTTCGCTCAATGCTCGACAATCTTTGACGTCGAAGGGCGCTAGCATTTGCAAAGGGTAAACATCACGGACATATTTGAATGAGTCATCTTGTGAGTCCAACTTTGTATCAATTCTTAGACCTCACGTGACAAAATCCTTGGAAAAAATGGTGGTGTAGAAGTTCGAAAGGCAGCAAAGCATGTGCGCTTGAAACTCTGAAAAACTAATTTCTAAATCGAACAAATGCTAGCGAAAAGTCCCATTATACGTGGCATACTTTCGTTAGCAGCGATCGATAGCATCAAAAATTGCGCTTGGTAGCTACAACAAGTCGAAATTGACTCTCCGACCGCAGTATTTTTCTCATCAAAAATCAAAGCAACTGATTTGAATGAGTTACCAACAAAGAAGAATAATATATTGTTCTTGTTACTAAAGCAGTACGATATTTCGGCCTTGGTTTCTTTTCAGATTTGGCTTTCAACGAGTCAACTTGTCTTGCTTGCATGGTTTGAACGGTGGATTCCACGACGCTTGATCCCCGACTTGTTATCTATATCGCGTTCGTGCTTCATCTCGGTTACCACGATTGTTAGCGTCCACGTGACTACGGTGATGGTGAGATCCACCTGGTGGTAAGGGTGGCCCTCCAATACCAGCAGGGCGAGGGTGAGGGTACGTGATACTGTGACCAGTGGCGAGGAATGGAGCTAGAATAAGCATGAAACCGTACGATCGACGCATGCTTCACCACTTGCAGTGCAAAAAGAATAGTGGGCTCCTGGTCGTGCTTGAGCTGTAGAGACCGTATTTGCTTAGATACTTTGCCAGAGAGGTAACAACCACATGAAAGCGACAAGATGCGAAAGAAGAGAGGCAAATTCAACTTCTGGTAGGCTTTCCATTTTTGCAAAGCTTTCGTTCACATGGAATGCCGTTTGTATACTCCTGATTGCGCGAACTTTCGCGAGGTCGTTAGATCCTATGCGTGCTGTCGCGAGGTCCACTGCCGTCTTGAAATATCTAGCAATGCTATTTATTGCGACATTAAGCTACTGCGACTTTTGCACTTCATTGTCCGACAAAAAAAAATCCTCACGCTTATCTTCACATCCCCATTGGTCGCAAAGACCGTCCGCACGACAAGACGTCATGCGACACATGTGAACAGCCGCTTTAACAAGGGGGAGTATTCGTTGTCATTACTACCTGATAGTAAGCACAACATCTTAATTCGATTGACCGAGCGGCAATTCAAGTGAGACTAGAGAGTAGTCTTTGTGTATGCAACGGAACGATATCGACCACATAGCAGCCGCACGGTAAAAAAAAATGCAGAATGGGTGTGACGCAAGTATATGGTAACGCTAAGACTGAATGAGCTATTGCCTTGAAGGTTAACAAACATCCGATTCGTGTGATCGAATTATGGAGATAAAACCTGTCAAAAGACATGATACGAAAATCATTCATCCAAGTCTTTTTCCCCAGGGTAATCCGGAAATGATAAAGAAACAATAAGGCAGAAAGTGATCCAACCAAGAATTGGTGGCAAGTGCACAATAGTTGCCGGTACAAAAAGTGTTGTTAGAATTGAGGGCAAGTGTACAATCAGTTGTCGGTATTTTGAGAACAAAGGTTGGTGAAAATTTCTATCTTGCGGCGAGAAAACGGGTACTGAAACAATTAGGCTGGTTTAGAAACGGTGCCGTTGTTGTTAAACTACACCCATTGTACCAGTCAAGTCATGAACGAAGCTGCTAAGATGGAGAACATGACAGTCATGGTGAAAGAAGTGAGGCTTGCCATGTGCTGACGATAAAGTTTTCGGCAGAGGAAGGCAACTTGGCGATTGGGCAATGGCTACACACTAATGGACACAAAATGTTCAACTGTGTTGACATCATGCTGCATAACGTGTTTTCGCCACTTTTAGTGGTGCCACGGGAGGGTGCACGACTGAGCCACGATGATAGGTGCTGCAAAAAAGTATTTTGAAGTGGTACAGTGGCTTCATGAAGGCGGTAGAAAAGGATAGCAAGCCAAAAACGGACTCTCAGAATTGGTGAAGTGGCTTCACTTTGATCGACTTCATGGTGTACCAGTTTTATATAGGAAATCGCAAATTGCGGTGTACCCCTATGGCTCTCCTGTGGCTTCTTACCAACAAGGAATTTCCAAAAGTCGTGTCGCCTTCAATTTGTGGTCACCTAGCTCGAAAGTGGCCAGTGACTGCTTGCAGCGATAGCTTCTGAAAGTAAAGTCATAGAACTCGCACATTCGTGAGTCCCTTCCATACCATGGCTCCCTCGCGTCAGTGACACCGATCTACCGCGCCTGCTTTAGTGCCGTCACCTCTGGATTAAAGTCGGGAGTCTCAATAAATTGTAAAAACAGATTCTTCAGGCGTTTCCGCAATCCTTCTAGGCTTTGCTCCTTCCTTCCACGACTCAACATATCTGCTTCCCGATCAATGAGCTCGATCACTCCCGTGTCAACGCACACTCAAACTCTTGGAAGGTCCAGTTTACGTGAAGCAACATCTCGAGGCGCTCGTCCACCGAAGTGAGCGGTGACCGTAACCCGTGGTACAGCTCCATCAATTTTTTAGCCCGCACAGTAAACGGGGTGTGTACCTCTTTAATGGCACCGTCACGCATTTGCCACTGTTTCGGCCGTGCCAAAAAGTTCAGCATTGCATCAATCCGCTGCTTTCGATTTGCGTCCATAGCCGTGGCTTTCAACCGGTCAATGGTTTGCAATGACGTTGTTTCTTTGGTTAAAAGGCCATCCATGGCACATTGTCGTTCGGCACCATCTAATTGCAATTCGCGGATCTTGTGGCCTTCATCTTGTCGCCACTTGGCCAATTCATTGTATAGAATCTCAAAGTCCATGGCAGAGGTTGGGTGCATCCGACGAGCAATGTCCCGACGTTGCCGAGTGTTCTCTTGTGCATGATGTTGCCACTTTGCCATGGCACATCTTCCTTCTGTCGACGACGTTGGTCGCGGAGGTTCAAGACGAAATGACGAGCTTCATACTCACGCCACATTCGTTGCATGAAACGCACCGCGTCTTCTTGGTGTTGCTTGAAGTGGTACGAATCAACATATGGTCGAAGAGTGACGGAGCGGTCATGGGCGTCATCCAGTAGCAAATCCCGACGAGCCATTTGCGTGCCGGATTCGCGGGATTTTGCACGGACCGCATCACGAGGATTTTAGTCTGTGTATCCCGATGATGACGAAATGATCTCCTTTGACCGTGTGCTTGGAGGACAGTGGTCTGCATGTAGTTGATATATCAAAGATTGATCTTTTAACGACACAAATTCACGAAATCACACGTATAGTCAGTCACCTGAGTCGAGGCACGATAAATTTGTTGCAGAGTTTTCCGGTTTTTGTATCCGCCCAGGAACACTTTGCGGCCAGTAAAGTTTTCAATCTCGGCCGTGATTAAACCGGTACACTATGTCTTCTCAGTAACTTACACGGATGATGAGTAAACCTGTTCAATAATTGGAAACAATGGCACGTCGTTCCATTGTACACTTGCACTTGCAGCCGCGCTGGCATGACGTAATTATTCGTCACTGGTCTTGTCGCTACAAAGGCTTCGATGGTACACTCGTCGTGAATGTGCACGCCTGTATGTTGATGTGTGATATCAACGTTCTTGAATAAAACTAGAGGGTAAAGCTCAATAAGAAATGACAATTCAGAGGTCCAGGCGCACACGAAGCCCGTCTAGTGTATCCAATCAAAGGAGCGAGACTCCATTAGCACTTTACCATAGCTCGAGCAATGACTCGGTCAAGTTACTTTTAACATTTGGTAAGTAACGATCAAAGGGCCGTTTTGCGGCAAAATTGACGCTGCTCCTTGCGTATTGAGGTAGGATCTGCTAGAATTTTTGGCAAGGCTAAAGCAGTCAGGTACGAAACACCCGTTTAAGCCATGTTAGTACCAAATTGCTTTTCACGTTTAATGAACAGATTACTTCGAGTAATTGTGACTAACTTTGCTTTACCATGTAAACGAACTGCAAGTGGGTTGCTGAGAGTATACAAGTTGCACGGGCATTGCCACCAGCCAGTGCTCGCACGTTAAACTGACGCACTATGTATTCAATACCGCATACACCAATCACGTTGATTTAAAGTCATAGCACGTCAGTGATTGTGACATTTCGAAAGTGTTGACGCCCGTCTCAATGTTGTACTTGCACGCCTGTATGTAGATGTGTGATCTTGTCGATCTTGTTAAGCGCGAAGAATCACGAAAATGGACTTGTCGTTACTCGGATCGCTCACTGCTCGGCAACTTTTAACGTCGAAGGGTGCTAGCATTTGCAAAGGGTAAACACCACGGACAGATTTGAATGATAGTCATCTTGTGAGTCCAACTTTGTAACATTTCTTAGACCTCACGTGACAAAATCCTTGGAAAAAAGGTGGTGCAGGAGTTCGAAAGGCAGCAAAGCATGTGCGCTTAGACCTCTGATTAACTACTTTCTCAACCGAACATATGCTAGCGAAAAGTCCCATTATACGTGGCATACTTTCGTTAGCAGCGATCGATAGCATCAAAATTGTGCTTGGTAGCTACAACAAGTCGAAATTGACTCTCCGACCGCAGTATTTTTCTCATCAATATCAAAGCAACTGATTTGAATGAGTTACCAACAAAGAAGAATAATATATTGTTCTTGTTACTAAAGCAGTACGATATTTCGGCCTTGGTTTCTTTTCAGATTTGGCTTTCAACGAGTCAACTTGTCTTGCTTGCATGGTTTGAACGGTGGATTCCACGACGCTTGATCCCCGACTTGTTATCTATGATCGCGTTCGTGCTTCATCTCGGTTACCACGATTGTTAGCGTCCACGTGACTACGGTGATGGTGAGATCCACCTGGTGGTAAGGGTGGCCCTCCAATACCAGCAGGGCGAGGGTGAGGGTACGTGATACTGTGACCAGTGGCGAGGAATGGAGCTAGAATAAGCATGAAACCGTACGATCGACGCATGCTTCACCACTTGCAGTGCAAAAAGAATAGTGGGCTCCTGGTCGTGCTTGAGCTGTAGAGACCGTATTTACTTAGATACTTTGCCAGAAAGGTAACAACCACATGAAAGCGACAAGATGCGAAAGAAGAGAGGCAAATTCAACTTCTGGTAGGCTTTCCATTTTTGCAAAGCTTTCGTTCACATGGAATGCCGTTTGTATACTCCTGATTGCGCGAACTTTCGCGAGGTCGTTAGATCCTATGCGTGCTGTCGCGAGGTCCACTGCCGTCTTGAAATATCTAGCAATGCTATTTATTGCGACATTAAGCTACTGCGACTTTTGCACTTCATTGTCCGACAAAAAAAAATCCTCACACTTATCTTCACATCCCCATTGGTCGCAAAGACCGTCCGCACGACAAGACGTCATGCGACACATGTGAGCAGCCGCTTTAACAAGGGGGAGTATTCGTTGTCATTACTACCTGATAGTAAGCACAACATCTTAATTCGATTGACCGAACGGCAATTCAAGTGAGACCAGAGAGTAGTCTTTGTGTATGCAACGGAACGATATCGACCACATAGCAGCCGCACGGTAAAAAAAAATGCAGAATGGGTGTGACGCAAGTATATGGTAACGCTAAGACTGAATGAGCTATTGCTTAAAGGTTAACAAACATCCGATTCGTGTGATCGAATTATGGAGATAAAACCTGTCAAAAGACATGATACGAAAATCATTCATCCAAGTCTTTTTCCCCAGGGTAATCCGGAAATGATAAAGAAAAAATAAGGCAGAAAGTGATCCAACCAAGAATTGGTGGCAAGTGCACAATAGTTGCCGGTACAAAAAGTGTTGTTAGAATTGAGGGCAAGTGTACAATCAGTTGTCGGTATTTTGAGGACAAAGGTTGGTGAAAATTTCTATCTTGCGGCGAGAAAACGGGTACTGAAACAATTAGGCTGGTTTAGAAACGGTGCCGTTGTTGTTAAACTACACCCATTGTACCAGTCAAGTCATGAACGAAGCTGCTAAGATGGAGAACATGACAGTCATGGTGAAAGAAGTGAGGCTTGCCATGTGCTGACGATAAAGTTTTCGGCAGAGGAAGGCAACTCGGCGATTGGGCAATGGTGCACGACTGCAGCCACGATGATAGGTGCTGCAAAGGAGTACTTTGAAGTGGTACAGTGGCTTCATGAAGGCGGTAGAAATAGATAGCAAGCCAAAAATGGACTCTTAGAAATGGTGAAGTGGCTTCACTTTGATCGACTTCATGGTGTACCAGTATTTATATAGGAAATCGCAAATTGCGGTGTACCTCTTTGGCTCTCATGTGGCTTCTTACCAACAAGGAATTTCCAAAAGTCGTGTCGCCTTCAATTTGTGGTCACCTAGCTCGAAAGTGGCCAGTGACTGCTTGCAGCGATAGCTTCTGAAAGTAAAGTCATAGAACTCGCACATTCGTGAGTCCCTTCCATACCATGGCTCCCTCGCGTCAGTGACACCGATCTACCGCGCCTGCTTTAGTGCCGTCACCTCTGGATTAAAGTCGGGAGTCTCAATAAATTGTAAAAACAGATTCTTCAGGCGTTTCCGCAATCCTTCTAGGCTTTGCTCCTTCCTTCCACGACTCAACATATCTGCTTCCCGATCAATGAGCTCGATCACTCCCGTGTCAACGCACACTCAAACTCTTGGAAGGTCCAGTTTACGTGAAGCAACATCTCGAGGCGCTCGTCCACCGAAGTGAGCGGTGACCGTAACCCGTGGTACAGCTCCATCAATTCTTTAGTACCAGACAGTAAACGGAGTTTGTACCTCTTTAATGGCACCGTCACGCATTTGCCACTGTTTCGGCCGTGCCAAAAAGTTCAGCATTGCATCAATCCGCTGCTTTCGATTTGCGTCCGTAGCCGTGGCTTTCAGCCGGTCAATGGTTTGCATTAACGTTGTTTCTTTGGTTAAAAGGCCATCCATGGCACGTTGTCGTTCGGCACCATCTAATTGCAATTCGCGGATCTTGTGGCCTTCATCTTGTCGCCACTTGGCCATTTCATTGTATAGAATCTCAAAGTCCATGGCAGAGGTTATATGCATCCGACGAGCAATGTCCCGACGTTGCCATGTGTTCTCTTGTGCATGATGTTGCCGCTTTGCCATGGCACATCTTCCTTCTGTCGACGACGTTGGTCGCGGAGGTTCAAGACGAAATGACGAGCTTCATACTCACGCCACATTCGTTGCATGAAACGCACCGCGTCTTCTTGGTGTTGCTTGAAGTGGTACGAATCAACATACGGTCGAAGAGTGACGGAGCGGTCATAGGCGTCATCCAGTAGCAAATCCCGACGAGCCATTTGCGTGCCGGATTTGCGGGATGTTTGCACGGACCGCATCACGAGGATTTTAGTCTGTGTATCCCGATGATGACGAAATGGTCTCCTTTGACCGTGTGCTTGGAGGACAGTGGTCTGCATGTAGTTGATATATCAAAGATTGATCTTTTGACGACACAAATTCACGAAATCACACGTATAGTCAGTCACCTGAGTCGAGGCACGATAAATTTGTTGCAGAGTTTTCCGGTTTTTGTATCCGCCCAGGAACACTTTGCGGCCAGTAAAGTTTTCAATCTCGGCCGTGATTAAACCGGTACACTATGTCTTTTTAGTAACGTACACGGATGATGAGTAGATCACTTCAATAATTGGAAACAATGGCACGTCGTTCCATTGTACACTTGCACTTGCAGCCGCGCTGGCATGACGTAATTATTCGTCACTGGTCGTGTCGCTACAAAGGCTTCGATGGTACACTCGTCGTGAATGTGCACGCCTGTATGTTGATGTGTGATATCAACGTTCTTGAATAAAACTAGAGGGTAAAGCTCAATAAGAAATAACAATTCAGAGGTCCAGGCGCACACGAAGCCCGTCTAGTGTATCAAACCAAAGGAGCGAGACTCCATTAGCACTTTACCATAGCTCGAGCAATGACTCGGTCAAGTTTACTTTTAACATTTGGTAAGTAACGATCAAAGGGCCGTTTTGCGGCAAAATTGACGCTGCTCCTTGCGTATTGAGGTAGGATCTGCTAGAATTTTTGGCAAGGCTAAAGCAGTCAGGTACGAAACACCCGTTTAAGCCATGTTAGTACCAAATTGCTTTTCACGTTTAATGAACAGATTACTTCGAGTAATTGTGACTAACTTTGCTTTACCATGTAAACGAACTGCAAGTGGGTTGCTGAGAGTATACAAGTTGCACGGGCATTGCCACCAGCCAGTGCTCGCACGTTAAACTGACGCACTATGTATTCAATACCGCATACACCAATCACGTTGATTTAAAGTCATAGCACGTCAGTGATTGTGACATTTCGAAAGTGTTGACGCCCGTCTCAATGTTGTACTTGCACGCCTGTATGTAGATGTGTGATCTTGTCGATCTTGTTAAGCGCGAAGAATCACGAAAATGGACTTGTCGTCACTCGGATCGCTCACTGCTCGGCAACTTTTAACGTCGACGGGGGCTAGCATTTGCAAAGGGTAAACACCACGGACAGATTTGAATGATAGTCATCTTGTGAGTCCAACTTTGTAACATTTCTTAGACCTCACGTGACAAAATCCTTGGAAAAAAGGTGGTGCAGGAGAGTGAAAGGCAGCAAAGCATGTGCGCTTAGACCTCTGATTAACTACTTTCTCAACCGAACATATGCTAGCGAAAAGTCCCATTATACGTGGCATACTTTCGTTAGCAGCGATCGATAGCATCAAAAATTGCGCTTGGTAGCTACAACAAGTTGAAATTGACTCTCCGACCGCAGTATTTTTCTCATCAAAAATCAAAGCAACTGATTTGAAAGAGTTACCAACAAAGAAGAATAATATATTGTTCTTGTTACTAAAGCAGTACGATATTTCGGCCTTGGTTTCTTTTCAGATTTGGCTTTCAACGAGTCAACTTGTCTTGCTTGCATGGTTTGAACGGTGGATTCCACGACGCTTGATCCCCGACTTGTTATCTATATCGCGTTCGTGCTTCATCTCGGTTACCACGATTGTTAGCGTCCACGTGACTACGGTGATGGTGAGATCCACCTGGTGGTAAGGGTGGCCCTCCAATACCAGCAGGGCGAGGGTGAGGGTACGTGATACTGTGACCAGTGGCGAGGAATGGAGCTAGAATAAGCATGAAACCGTACGATCGACGCATGCTTCACCACTTGCAGTGCAAAAAGAATAGTGGGCTCCTGGTCGTGCTTGAGCTGTAGAGACCGTATTTGCTTAGATACTTTGCCAGAGAGGTAACAACCACATGAAAGCGACAAGATGCGAAAGAAGAGAGGCAAATTCAACTTCTGGTAGGCTTTCCATTTTTGCAAAGCTTTCGTTCACATGGAATGCCGTTTGTATACTCCTGATTGCGCGAACTTTCGCGAGGTCGTTAGATCCTATGCGTGCTGTCGCGAGGTCCACTGCCGTCTTGAAATATCTAGCAATGCTATTTATTGCGACATTAAGCTACTGCGACTTTTGCACTTCATTGTCCGACAAAAAAAAATCCTCACGCTTATCTTCACATCCCCATTGGTCGCAAAGACCGTCCGCACGACAAGACGTCATGCGACACATGTGAACAGCCGCTTTAACAAGGGGGAGTATTCGTTGTCATTACTACCTGATAGTAAGCACAACATCTTAATTCGATTGACCGAGCGGCAATTCAAGTGAGACTAGAGAGTAGTCTTTGTGTATGCAACGGAACGATATCGACCACATAGCAGCCGCACGGTAAAAAAAAATGCAGAATGGGTGTGACGCAAGTATATGGTAACGCTAAGACTGAATGAGCTATTGCCTTGAAGGTTAACAAACATCCGATTCGTGTGATCGAATTATGGAGATAAAACCTGTCAAAAGACATGATACGAAAATCATTCATCCAAGTCTTTTTCCCCAGGGTAATCCGGAAATGATAAAGAAACAATAAGGCAGAAAGTGATCCAACCAAGAATTGGTGGCAAGTGCACAATAGTTGCCGGTACAAAAAGTGTTGTTAGAATTGAGGGCAAGTGTACAATCAGTTGTCGGTATTTTGAGAACAAAGGTTGGTGAAAATTTCTATCTTGCGGCGAGAAAACGGGTACTGAAACAATTAGGCTGGTTTAGAAACGGTGCCGTTGTTGTTAAACTACACCCATTGTACCAGTCAAGTCATGAACGAAGCTGCTAAGATGGAGAACATGACAGTCATGGTGAAAGAAGTGAGGCTTGCCATGTGCTGACGATAAAGTTTTCGGCAGAGGAAGGCAACTCGGCGATTGGGCAATGGTGCACGACTGCAGCCACGATGATAGGTGCTGCAAAAAAGTACTTTGAAGTGGTACAGTGGCTTCATGAAGGCGGTAGAAATAGATAGCAAGCCAAAAATGGACTCTTAGAAATGGTGAAGTGGCTTCACTTTGATCGACTTCATGGTGTACCAGTTTTATATAGGAAATCGCAAATTGCGGTGTACCCCTATGGCTCTCCTGTGGCTTCTTACCAACAAGGATTTTCCAAGTGTCGTGTCGCCTTCAATCTGTGGTCACCTAGCTCGAAAGTGGTCAGTGACTGCTTGCAGCGATAGCTTCTGAAAGTAAAGTCATAGAACTCGCACATTCGTGAGTCCCTTCCATACCATGGCTCCCTCGCGTCAGTGACACCGATCTACCGCGCCTGCTTTAGTGCCGTCACCTCTGGATTAAAGTCGGGAGTCTCAATAAATTGTAAAAACAGATTCTTCAGGCGTTTCCGCAATCCTTCTAGGCTTTGCTCCTTCCTTCCACGACTCAACATATCTGCTTCCCGATCAATGAGCTCGATCACTCCCGTGTCAACGCACACTCAAACTCTTGGAAGGTCCAGTTTACGTGAAGCAACATCTCGAGGCGCTCGTCCACCGAAGTGAGCGGTGACCGTAACCCGTGGTACAGCTCCATCAATTCTTTAGTACCGGACAGTAAACGGAGTTTGTACCTCTTAAATGGCACCGTCACGCATTTGCCACTGTTTCGGCCGTGCCAAAAAGTTCAGCATCGCATCAATCCGCTGCTTTCGATTTGCGTCCGTAGCCGTGGCTTTCAGCCGGTCAATGGTTTGCATTAACGTTGTTTCTTTGGTTAAAAGGCCATCCATGGCACGTTGTCGTTCGACACCATCTAATTGCAATTCGCGGATCTTGTGGCCTTCATCTTGTCGCCACCTGGCCAACTCATTGTACAGAATCTCAAAGTCCATGGCAGTGGTCGGATGCATCCGACGAGCAATGTCCCGACGTTGCCGAGTGCCCTCTTGTGCTTGATGTTGCCGCTTTTTCATTGTAATTCTATCCTTCTGTCGACGGAGTTAATCGCGGAGGGTCAAGACCATACGACGAGCTTCATACTCACGCCACATTCGTTGCAGGAGAAGAACAGCGTCTTCTTGGCGTTGCTTGAATTGGTACGAATCAACATATGATCGAAGAGTGACATAGCGGTCATGGGCGTCGTCCAGTAGCAAATCCCGACGAGCCATTTGCGTGCCGGACTCGCGGGATGTTTGCACGGACCGCATCACGAGGATTTGTGTCTGTGTATCCCGATGATGACGAAATGGTCTCCTTTGACCGTGTGCTTGGAGGACAGTGGTCCGCATGTAGTTGGTATATCAAAAATTGATTTTTCAAAGACAAAGATTCACGGAATCACTCGTATAGTCACCCGAGGCGAGGCATGACGTAATTGTTGCAGAGTTTTCCGGCTTTTGTACCCGCCCAGGAACACTTTGCGGCCAGTAAAGTTTTCAATCTCGGCCGTGATTAAACCGGTACACTTTGTCTACTCTGTAACATACTCGTATGAGTAAACTAGTTCGTTGTACCATTGTACACTTGCACTTGCAGCCGCGCTGGCATGACGTAATTATTCGTCACTGGTCGTGTCGCTACATAGGATTCGATGGTACACTAGTTCTGTATGTGTGCGCCTGTATGTAGATGCGTGTTATTAACGTTTTTGAAAAGAACTAAAAGGTAAAGCTCAATAAGAAACGAGTATCCAGACGTCCAGACGTCCAGACGTCCAGACGCACATGAAGCCCGTCTTGTGTATCAAGCCTATAACAATTTGATTGTCGCAGAGCAGAATGGAAAGTAAGTTCATAGGAATAAAGCAAACTTTCGGCTCTAACTCACTTGTAGCCACGTGTTCTTCTGTCTCGATATTCTAGAATGTGACTATTTCTCTTATATGTCAAGTTGGCACATACTGTGGGACACCCAATTAAAGGTCGTTTCACTCCCCCTCAACTTGACAGTCCACAAGTCCGCATGCGTCACGAAGCCTCACAAATCGTGGCGTCGGAATGGCCTTCATTAACATATCCGCCAGCTGAGACTCCGATGGTACGTACTCCACCTTGATGGTGCCCTTTTCGACGTAGTCACGGACGAAGTGAGCTCGGAGGTCGATGTGCTTGGCGCGTGGGGTGTATCCGTGGTTAGTTGCCATACTAATCGCCGACTGGTTGTCCATGTAGATCGTCGACGCACTCGACACGTTTACACCCATCTCTGTGAGGAGGAAACGCAGCCACAGTACTTCTTGAGCGGTAAGTGCGAGAGCCATGTACTCGGCTTCAGCAGTTGATAATGCGACGGTCGCTTGACGCTTGCTCTTGTAGATGACCGGACCATCAGCCATCTTCACCATCACACCAGACGTCGAGCGTCGCGTCTCCTTATCACCACCCCAGTTCGCGTCGCAGTATGTCACGATATTCTTGCCCTTTGCCGTGTAGTGGATGCCGATCGAATCAGTGGCCTTGAGGTAGCGAAGTACACGTAGCGCAGCATTCCAATGCATCTCACGCGGCGTATCTAGGTACTGAAAGGGTTTCGACAGCACGAAGCCAATGTCGGGACGTGTGACATTGGCAACGTACAGCATTGATCCGATTAGTTCGCGGTACTTATTTTTGTCTGTGCATACAACGTGCTTGTCGGATGGGCTGAGATCATGACCAATTACCATTGGGTTGCGGACACCATGAGCAGATACTTGACCAAAACGCTCGAGCAACTTGGTTATAAACTGAGATTGCTTCACCAACATTTCACCACGTTTCCGATCGTGAAGTACTTCCATCCCGAGAACGAAACGAGCATCACCGAGTGATTTGACCGTGAAGTGCGACGCGAGACCAGTACACACGGATCGCGCTTGTTTCTCTGTTTTGCAGCCAACAAGTAGATCGTCCACGTAGAGCACCACAAAAACCGCGGCCGGTGAATCACTGTCATCTCGTCGAACGAAGAGACAAGGATCAGCTCGACACTGTTTGAAACCGAGACGCTTGAACACGTCGCGGATGGTACGGTGCCACACAGCTGCAGCTTGCTTGAGTCCATAGAGGCTGCGGCGGAGTCTGCAAACCAATTCCGGCGCCACATTCACTCCTTCAGGGGGATTCATAACCACTGTTTTGTCGAGCTTGCCAATTAGAAATGCGGTCTTAATGTCAAAATGGCGAATCATGAGGCGTCGAGAGCAGCACAATGCGAGAAAGACCCGGATCGTGTTCATGCTTGCCACTGGTGAGTATGTGTGGGTATAGTCTATGCCGCGAGTCTGGAGGAAACCTCGAGCGACCAGACGTGCCTTGTATCGCTTTACCGCTCCATTTTCGTCGTACTTCTTCGCGAATACTCATTTGCATCCGATCACCTAGTTTCCTTGAGGTCGTCGCACCATGTCCCACGTGTGACTCCGCACAAGCGATCGAATCTCAGCACGGATAGCTTCCTTCCATTGTGGAGCGTCAGGGGCCACCATCGCTTCAGCGTCTGGAGTAGGCAGTTCAGACACCGCCAACGCAATTTCGTACTCATCCAGGCGTGGTCGCTTGCTTTCTGGTTCTGGCTCATCGTCATTTTCAGCGCCACCAAGATGCAAAGGCATATCTACATCAGTCAGTAGACGCGATTGTTCAACGTGATCGACCGAGGGCGAATGGAAACACCACTGAACACTATGCGATTCTCTGATGCATCGACGCCGACGCCAACACCTTCACCATATGGGATAATTGCTGACGGTGTGCACGGATCACATGCGGCAGCACGGACGAGGTCAAGGCTCGGGTTGAGATGCTGGACGATGGCGGGGCGATCGATCAATCGACGTGGATGTTGTGAGTGCGGGACGATATCGCAATCAGGACGCTGGGCGAGCTGCATCTGCTGATCTTCAGTAGCGGTAGCAGGACTGATGCGCTGGACAACTTCATCCGGCTGTCCAAAGCATCAGTAGGAACGGGGGAGATTTATGCATCGGAAGGGGGCACTTCTTCCATTTCAACGTCGGCGGCATCGTCGATATCCGCAGTTGCACCATGATCGTTCTCATTCACTGGTCGCGGTGGCGGAATATAACTCACGGAATCGTGATCATTGATGCTAACCACCCAAGGAGAGCAACTTGAGTCATCACTGACGGCATGGAACGTGTCTGGTGGTCGCTCATTGAGATGCACCGATCGCGAAATCACGATGCGCTCGTCGTAGTAGTCCCACACACGGTACGCTTTCGAACCATCGGCGTATCCAAGGAAGAGGCAACGGTGAGCTCGACGATCAAGTTTGCCTACGTTTGGCTTGTCAACATGTACGTAGCCACAAGCACCAAATACACGAAGGTCTCCGAGTGACTGGCGCTTTCCGGTTAATACTTCGAGGGGGCTCTGATCCGGTCGCGCAGTATTCGAGATACGGTTGACGATGTAAGCTGCAGTCCGAAACGCTTCAGCCCACCACACACGGTCCACTTGCATGTAGTGTAGCATCGATCGGGCCATGTCAGCTAGTGTCCGGTTCATACGCTCAGCAGTCCCATTTTGCTGGAGGCTGTATGGCGCACTCGTCGGGTGAATGATCCCTTCGGACGCACAGAACTTGCCGAAGCGCTTGCTCACATATTCATCACCGTTGTCACTACGAACACACATCACCTTGCAGTCGTGTTGCACCTTAACCTGAGTGCAAAATGCCTTGGAGCAATCGAACACTTGAGACTTCTGCTTGATGAAGTTGACTACTCGGCTGAAGTCGTCCACGAAGACCACAATGTATACCGCACCATCCTTGGACCTCGGTTTAATTGGCCCCATCACATCCGTGTGCACAATCTCGAATGGGCGACTTGTCTTTATCTCGCAACCCGATTGGTGCACGAACGAGCTCGTGGTCATTTTCCCTTGCGCACAGCCACCGCAAACATCACCATCCGATTGAGACAAAGCCATAGGGGGATACCATCGCACGCGCGAGCAATTAGCTTTAGCTTGGTATCGGAGACGTGCCCCAGGCGCGCGTGAATAACTTCAAAGGTTTTATCATTTGACCCACCATCAACTGCCGTATATGCGTTGCCTTCCGTTCTGTACTTCAGTTCACACGCGTACAGTTTCCCAATCCGAGGGACTTGAACAATAACACGGCCATTCAGCGAGATGGAGGCACCGGTCTTGTCGAACTGCACAGCGAGATTTTTAAATTGAGTGCAGGAACCGACAGTAGCTTTCGGTCCAATTTCTGAACGTGGAGAACATCCGTCAACTTCACCCGCACGCCTCCGGTAAAGTTAACTCGCACGGTACCCATACCTATGGCGGCAACCCGCTGGCCATTTGCCACCATGATCTCGATTGGGTCTGTAAGCGGGCTATACTCCGAAAAATCATTCCGATCCGTTGTCATGTGCGAGCTGGCTCCACTATCAAGGAGCCAGGTGGACGATCGCTCACCACCAGCGGTCATAGCGGAGAACGCGAACTCCGAACCACCGGCATTGCCCTTCAGCCTCGGGCAATCTTGTTTCTTGTGGCCAGCTTCGTGGCATTCATAGCATCGGCCCTTGAACTCCTTCTTGTCACCACCATTATTACCTTTGCGTCCGTATCCCTTGGCATTTCGTCCACGTCGGCCTCCACGCCCGTTCTGGAACCTCCCACCATAATCATTCACCGTCGCCTTGAATGCTTGCTCCTTCACCTCGCGTTTCTGAATCATCTCATATTCGCGTCGGAGCATCTCTTTCGCCTCCAGTAGTGTCACACGGTCGCGCGCTTCGACGATCTGCACCATCGCGTCATACTCACTTGGCACACTACCAAGGAGGATCACCAGCTTCTCCTCTTCAGGCAGAGCGTCACCAACCGCAGCCAACTTCGCACACAATTTATCGAACTGCACCAGATGCTCCATGAGACTCCCACCACTGGCAATCGCGACCTCGTGGAATTGCTTGCGCAGCTGCACACGGTTGTGCAGACTCTGCTTCATGAAGAATGCACGCAGAATTTGCCATACTTCCCATGCAAGATTGGCTCCTCTCACCATCATCTGGTACGTTGGACTCAACAGCTTCGACGCCACAGCCAGCGCCTTCACATCGGCGGCTTTCCATTGGGTGGGGGCGTTCACTGCACCTTCTGGCTTCACCTCGAGATGATCGAGGAGGTCCTTCCTTGCCAATGCCATGCGGGCGTTAAATTTCCACAGGAAGTAGTTGTCGTCGCTGAGGATCTCGTTCGGGTTCATTATTGGGCTCATAACCTATAACAATTTGATTGTCGCAGAGCAGAATGGAAAGTAAGTCCATAAGAATAAAGCAAACTTTCGGCTCTAACTCACTTGTAGCCACGTGTTTTTCTGTCTCGATATTTTAGAATGTGACTATTTCTCTTATATGTCAAGTTGGCACATACTGTGGGACACCCAATTGGACGTCGTTACAAAGCCAAAGGAGCGAGACTCCAATAGCACTTAAATGTAGCGTTCGCTCTTTAAGTATAATAAGTAGCAATCAAAGGGTCGTTTCGCAGTGAAATTGACGCTGCTCCTTGCGTATTCAGGTAGGATCCGCTTGAATTCTTGGCAAGGCTAACGCAGTCAGGTACGAAACCCTCATGCTAGTACCAAACTGCTTTTCACGTTTATTTAACAGATTACTTCGAGTAATTGTGACCAACTTTGCTTTATTATGTAAACGAGCCGCATGTGGTTTGCTGAGAGTATACGAGTTGCACGGGCAATGCCACCAGCCAGTACTCGCACGGAAAAATGACGCACTATGTCTTCAATCTCGCGGCATTCCGCATACACCAATCACGTTGATTTAAGTCATAGCACGTCAGTGTATGTGACATTAAGAGTGTGTTACCGCTGTTGTACTTGCACGCCCGTATGTAGACGTGTGATCTTGTCGATCTTGTTAAGCGCGAATAATCATGGGAATGGACTTGTCGTCCCTTGATTCGCTCACTGCTCGACAATTTTTGACGTCGAAGTGTGCTAGCCTTTGCAAAAGTTAAACACCAAAGACATATTTGCAAGATAGATATCTTATGAGTCAAACTTTGTATCATTTCTTAGACCTCACGTGACAAAATTCTTGGAAAGTAGGGTGGTTTAGAAGCTCGAAAGGCAGCAAAGCATGTGCGCCTGGACCTCTGAAAAACCAATTCTGAAGAACCGAACAAATGCAAGCGAAAAGTCCCATTATACGTGGCATACTTTCGTTAGCAGCGATCGATAGCATCAAAAATTGTGCTTGGTAGCTATAACAAGACGAAATTGGATCTCAGACCGCATTATAAAAAAACAAAGCAACTGATTTGAATAAGCAGACCAACAAGGAAGAAGAATATATTGTTCTTGTTACTAAAGCAGTACGATTTTTCGGCTTTGGTGTCTCTTTAGCTTTGGCTTTCAACGAGTCAGCTTGTCTTACTTGAATGGTTAGAATTGTAAATTTCACGACGCTTAATCCCCGACTTGTTAGCAAAGAATGCGTGGATCTTGACCGGGAGGGTGATAACCGGGAGGGCGACTATTAGGTGGCGGTAAGGGATGTTCGTTAGTACGAGGCCCAGGGCGGGGGACGTCGTAGAAATGTTGACCGTGACCAGTGGCGAGTAATGTAGCTAGAATGAGGACGAAAACGCACAATCGACGCATGCATCACCACTTGCAGTGAGCTCCTGGTCGTGCTTGAGCTGCAGAAGCCATATTTACTTAGATACTTTGCCAACTACGACGGGTAACAACCACATGAGAGCGAAGCTTTCGTTCAAATGGAACGCCGGTAGTATACTCCTGATTGCGCGCACTTTCGTAAGGTCGTTAGAGTCTTTGCGTGCTGTCTCGAGGTCCAATGCCGTCTCGAAATATCTAGCAATGCTATTTATTGCGACATTAAAGTAGTGCGCCTTTTGCACTTCATTGTCCGACAAAAAAAATCCCTCACACTTATCTTCACATCACCACTGGTCGCATAAACCATTACACACGACAAGACGTCCATGCGACAAATGTGAGCAGCCGCGCTGATAAGGGAGAGTATTCGTTGTCTCTACTTCCTGATGGCAAACACCACCGAACGGCAATCCAAGTGAGATCAGAGAGCAGTCTTTGTGTATGCAACGGAACGATATCGACCACAAAGTCAATCTATCTGCGCTCATTGTCCCCGACAATCATTACACGCCGTTCCATGATCTACTCTGTACGACGTGGCAGACTTTTTATCTCCTCGCCGCGTCAATACAAGACCGATGATCGAGTGTAGAAATCCTCTGAGAGAGCAAAGCTTTTGTTGTCAAAACACACAAGAAAGCGAACACGAAAGTCCACAGACACGGCCGACGAAGTTGCAATTAACGTCAGCAGCAGGCCTTGCAGCGTGTAAAATAGCAATTAGGCGCGAACAAACAACATAGACGTCTCAAATAGTTTCTCTACGGACCAGCAGTACTACGATTTGGACACTTGGCAGCATTGTGCTCCTCCTGTTTCCACAGCCTACACAATCACGGTTTCCTTTGCTTCTATTTGGCGCCGCTGATCTAGGCTCGAAAAAGGACAAGGACAATATGCAGCCGACGAGTTGCATGTAAAATGGAAAAGCTGCGGTCTTTTTTTCGTGAATTGCTTCGCACTCACCTAGTGGTCATACCGGTGGCAGTATCAGACACGTAAAATGGCTTCTGCATCAAATGAGACAATGCTGCAAAACGTTGACGACAGAAATCTGTTTTTGCTTGAACATATGAAAACAAGCACACTGAGGTCGATGAGACGGATGTTTGTTAACCGTGAAGGCGGTAGCTCATTTAGTCTTAACGTTACCATACACTTGCGTCGCACCCATTCTGCATTTTTTCTACCGTGCGGCTGCTGGGAGGTCGATATCGTACCATTGCATACACACAGACTGCTCTCTGGTCTCACTTGGATTGCCTTTTAGTGGATAGAAACGAGAAGATGTGTTTGCCATCAGGTAGTAAAGACAACGAACGAATAGTCTCCCTTATCAGAGCGGCTGCTCACATTTGCCGCATGGACGTCTTGTCGTGTGGATATAAATGGTTTATGTGTTCAATGGCGCGGCATTGGACCTCGCGACAGGTACAAAGAAAGTAACGACCTTGCGTTATCAAGAATATGCTAGCGGCATTTCATGTAAATACAAGCTTTGCAAACATGGATAGCCTACCAGAATTTTAATTTACCACTGATACCCTTGCTTTACCCACTTGTTCTTTTCAAGAACGTTAATATCACACATCTACATACAGGTGTGCACATTCACAACGAGTGTACCATCGAAGCCTTTGTAGCGACACGACCAGTGACGAATAATTACGTCATGCCAGCGCGGCTGCAAGTGCAAGTGTACAATGGTACGACGTGCCATTGTTTCCAATTATTGAACAGGTTTACTCATCATCCGTGTACGTTACTGAGAAGACAAAGTGTACCGTTTAATCACGGCCGAGATTGAAGACTTTACTGGCCGCAAAGTGTTCCTGGGCAGGTACAAAAACCGGAAAACTCTGCAACAAATTTATCGTGCCTCGACTCAGGTGACTGATTATACGTGTGATTTCGTGAATTTGTGTCTTTAAAAGATCAATCTTTGATGTATCAAACACATGCAGACCACTGTCTTCCAAGCACACGGTCAAAGGAGACCATTTCGTCATCATCGGGATACACGGACGCATATCCTCGTGATGCGGTCCGTGCAAACATCCCGCGAGTCCGGCACGCAAATGGCTCGTCGGGATCTGCTACTGGACGACGCCTATGACCGCTCTGTCACTCTTCCACCATATGTTGATTCGTACCACTTCAAGCAACGCCAAGAAGACGCGGTGCGTTTTATGCAACGAATATGGCGTGAGTACCAAGCTCGTCATTTCGTCTTGAACCTCCGCGACCAACGTCGTCGACAGAAGGAAAGAAGTGCCATGGCAAAGTGGCAACGTCAAGCACAAGAGAACACTCGGCAACGTCGGAAATTTGCTCGTCGGATGCATCCGACCTCTGTCATAATCTTTGAGATTCTGTACAATGAATCGGCCAAGTGGCGACAAGATGCAGGCCACAAGATCCGCGACTTGCAATTGGATGGGGCCGAACGACAACGTGCCATGGATGGCATTTAAACCAAAGAAACAAAGTTTTTGCAAACCATTGACCGGTTGAAAGCTACGGCTACGGACGCAAATCGAAAGCAGCGAATTGATGCAATGCTGAACTTTTTGGCACGGCCGAAACAGTGGCAAATGCGTGACGGTGCCATTAAAGAGGTACACACCCCGTTAACTGTGCGGGCTAGAGAATTGATGGAGCTGTACCACGGGTTACGGGCACCGCTCAGTTCGGTGGACGAGCGCCTCGAGATGTTGCTTCACGTGAAGTGGACCGTCCAAGAGTTTGAGTGTGCGTTGCCACGGGAAGTGATCGAGCTCATTGGTCAGGAAGCAGATATGTTGAGTCGTGGACGGAAGGAGCAAAGCCTCGAAGGTTTGCGGAAACGCCTGACGAATCTGTGTTTACAATTTATTGAGACTCCCGAAATTAATCCAGAGGTGACGGCACTAAAGCAGGCGCGGTAGATCGGTGTCACTGACGCGAGGGAGCCATGGTGTGGAAGGGTCTCAAGAATGTGCGAGTTCTATGACTTAACTTTCAGTAGCTATCGCTGCAATCAGTCACTAAACACTTTTGAGATAGGTGACCACCTCGTCCCTGGGTTCGCTCAATGCTCGACAATCTTTGACGTATAAGGGCGCTAGTATTTGCAAAGGTTAATCACCACGGATATATTTGCAAGATAGATATCTTTTGAGTCCAACTTTGTATCATTTCTTAGACCTCACGTGACAAAATCATTGGAAAGTAGGGTGGTCCTGTTGTTCGAAAGACAGCAAAGCATGTGCGCCTGGACCTCTGAAAAATTAATTCCGATCCGAACAAATGCTAGTGAAAAGTCCCATTGTACGTGGCATACATTCGTTAGCAGCGATCGATAGCATCAAAGATTGTGCTTGGTAGCTATAACAAGACGAAATTGAATCTCAGACCGCATTATAAAAAAACAAAGCAACTGATTTGAATAAGTAAACCAACAAAGAAGAATAATACATTGTTCTTGTTACTAAAGCAGTACGATATTTCGGCCTTGGTTTCTTTTTAGATTTGGCTTTCAACGAGTTAACTTGTCTTGCTTGCATGGTTTGAACGGTGGATTCCACGACGCTTGATCCCCGACTTGTTATCTATGATCGCGTCGTGCTTCATCTCGGTTACCACGATTGTTAGCGTCCACGTGACTACGGTGATGGTGAGATCCACCTGGTGGTAAGGGTGGCCCTCCAATACCAGCAGGGCGAGGGCGAGGGTACGTGATACCGTGACCAGTGGCGAGGAATGGAGCTAGAATAAGCATGAAACAGTACGATCGACGCATGCTTCACCACTTGCAGTGCAAAAAGAATAGTGGGCTCCTGGTCGTGCTTGAGCTGTAGAGACCGTATTTACTTAGATATTTGCCAACTACGAGGGGTAACAACCACATGAAAGCGACAAGATGCGAAAGCAGAGAGGCAAATTCAACTTCTGGTAGGCTGTCCATTTTTGGAAAGCTTTCGTTCCCATGGAATTCCGTTTGTATACTTCTGATAGCGCAAACATTCGCGAGGTCGTTAGATTCTATGCGTGCTGTCGCGAGGTCCACTGCCGTCTTGAAATATCTAGCAATGCTATTTATTGCGGCATTATACTACTGCGCCTTTTGCACTTCATTGTCCGACAAAAATCCCTCACACTTATCTTCACATCCCCATTGGTCGCAAAGATCGTCCGCACGACAAGACGTCATGCGACACATGTGAGCAGCCGCTTTAACAAGGGGGAGTATTCGTTGTCATTACTACCTGATAGTAAGCACAACATCTTAATTCGATTGACCGAACGGCAATTCAAGTGAGACCAGAGAGTAGTCTTTGTGTATGCAACGGAACGATATCGACCACATAACAGCCGCACGGTAAAAAAATGCAGAATGGGTGTGACGCAAGTATATGGTAACGCTAAGACTGAATGAGCTATTGCCTTAAAGGTTAACAAACATCCGATTCGTGTGATCGAATTATGGAGATAAAACCTGTCAAAAGACATGATACGAAAAACATTCATCCAAGTCTTTTTCCCCAGGGTAATCCGGAAATGATAAAGAAAAAATAAGGCAGAAAGTGATCCAACCAAGAATTGGTGGCAAGTGCACAATAGTTGCCGGTACAAAAAGTGCTGTAAGAATTGAGGGCAAGTGTACAATCAGTTGTCGGTATTTTGAGGACAAAGGTTGGTGAAAATTTCTATCTTGCGGCGAGAAAACGGGTACTGGAACAATTAGGCTGGTTTAGAAACGGTGCCGTTGTTGTTACACTACACCCATTGTACCAGTCAAGTCATGAACGAAGCTGCTAAGATGGAGAACATGACAGTCATGGTGAAAGAAGTGAGGCTTGCCATGTGCTGACGATAAAGTTTTCGGCAGAGGAAGGCAAGTTGGCGATTGGGCAATGGCTACACACTGATGGACACAAAATGTTCAAATGTGTTGACATCATGCTGCATAACGTGTTTTCGCCACTTTTAGTGGTGCCACGGGAGGGTGCACGACTGAGCCACGATGATAGGTGCTGCAAAAAAGTATTTCGAAGTGGTACAGTGGCTTCATGAAGGCGGTAGAAAAGGATAGCAAGCCAAAAACGGACTCTCAGAATTGGTGAAGTGGCTTCACTTTGATCGACTTCATGGTGTACCAGTATTTATATAGGAAATCGCAAATTGCGGTGTACCCCTATGGCTCTCCTGTGGCTTCTTACCAACAAGGAATTTCCAAGTGTCGTGGCGCCTTCAATCTGTGGTCACCTATCTCGAAAGTGATTAGTGACTGCTTGCAGCGATAGCTGCTGAAAGTTAAATCATAGAACTCGCACATTCGTGAGTCCCTTCCATACCATGGCTCCCTCGCGTCAGTGACACCGATCTACCGCGCCTGCTTTAGTGCCGTCACCTCTGGATCAATTCGGGAGTCTCAATAAATTGTTAAAACAGATTCGTCAGGCGTTTGCGCAACCCTTCGAGGTTTTGTCCTTCCGTCTACGATTTAACACATCTGCTTCCCGATCAATGAGCTCGATCACTTCAACGCACACTCAAACTCTTGGACGGTCCACTTCACGTGAAGCAACGTCTCGAGACGCTCGCCCACCGAACTGAGCGGTGACCGTAATTCGTGGTACAGCTCCATCAATTCTTTAGCCCCGCACAGTAAACGGGGTTTGTACCTCTTTAATGGCACCGTCGCGCATTTGCCACTGTTTCGGCCGTGCCAAAAAGTTCAGCATTGCATCAATACGCTGCTTTCGATTTGCGTCCGGAGCCGTGGCTTTCAACCGGTCAATGGTGTGCAATGACGTTGTTTCTTTGGTTAAAAGGCCATCCATGGCACGTTGTCGTTCGGCACCATCTAATTGCAATTCGCGGATCTTGTGGCCTTCATCTTGTCGCCACTTGGCCAAATCATTGTATAGAATCTCAAAGTCCATGGCAGAGGTTGGATGCATCCGACGAGCAATGTCCCGACGTTGCCGAGTGTTCTCTTGTGCATGATGTTGCCGCTTTGCCATGGCACATCTTCCTTCTGTCGACGACGTTGGTCGCGGAGGTTCAAGACAAAATGACGAGCTTCATACTCACGCCACATTTGTTGCATGAAACGCACCGCGTCTTCTTGGCGTTGCTTGAATTGGTACGAACCAACATATGGTCGTGCGGTGACAGAGCGGTCATGGGCGTCGTCCGTAGCAAATCCCGGCGAGCCATTTGCGTGCCGGACTCGCGGATTGTTTGCACGGACCGCATCACGAGGATTTGCGTCTGTGTATCCGGATGATTACGTATTAGTCTCCTTTGACCGTGTGCTTGGAGGACAGTGTTTCGCATATAGTTGATATATTAAAAGTTGATCTTTCAAAGAAAAAAAATCACGGAATCACTCGTATAGTCGACCGAGGCGAGGCATGACGTAATTGTTGAAGAGTTTTCCGGCTTTTGTACCCGCCCAGGAACACTTTCCGTCCAGTAAAGTTTTCAATCTCGACCGTGATCAAACCGGTACACTTTGTCTTCTCAGTGACGTACACGGATGATGAATAAACCAGTTCAATAATTCGAAACAATTGCACGTTGTACCATTGTACTCTTGCACTTGCAGCCGCGCTGGCATGACGTAATTATTCGTCACTGGTCGTGTCGCTACAAAGGATTCGATGGTACTCTGATTCTGGATGTGCACGCTTGTATGTAGATGTGTGACATTAACGTTCTTGAAAAGAACTAAAAGGTAAAGCTCAAAAAGAAACGAGTATCCAGAGGTCCAGGCGCACATGAAGCCCGTCTTGTGTATCTAGCCAAAGGAGCGAGACCCCCATAGCACTTAAACGTACCTTGAGCAATGCCTCGGTCAAGTTCACTCTATAAGTATGGTAAGTAGCGATCAGAGGGCTGTTTCGCAGTGAAATTGACGCTGCTCCTTGCGTATTGAGGTAGGGTCTGCTTGATTTCTCGACAAGGCTAAGGCAGTCAGGTACGAAACACTTATGCTAGTACCAAACTGCTTTTTACGTTTAATTAGCAGATTACTTCGAGTAATTGTGACAAACATTGCTTTATCATGTAAACGAACCGCAAGTGGTTTGCTGAGAGTATACGAGTTGCACGGGCAATGCCACCAGCCAGTACTCGCACGGGCAAATGACGCACTATGTATTCAATACCGCGGCATTCCGCATATACCAATAACGTTGGTTTAAAGGCATAGCACGTCAGTGTATGTTTCATTACGAGTGTGTTACCGCCCGTCTCAATGTTGTACTGGCACGCCTGTATGTAAATGTGTGATCTTGTCGATCTTGTTAAGCGCGAAGAATCATGGGAATGGACTTGTCGTCCCTTGATTCGCTCACTGCTCGACAAGTTTTGACGTCGAAGGGTGCTAGCATTTGCAAAAGTTAAACACCACGGACATATTTGCAAGATAGATATCTTATGAGTCCAACTTTGTATCATTTCTTAGACCTCGCGTGACAAAATCCTTGGAAAGTAGGGTGGTTCAGAAATTCGAAAGGTAGCAAAGCATGTGCGCCTGGACCTCTGAAAAAACCAATTCTGAAGAACCGAACAAATGCAAGCGAAAAGTCCCATTATACGTGGCATACTTTCGTTAGCAGCGATCGATAGCATCAAAAATTGTGCTTGGTAGCTATAACAAGACGAAATTGGATCTCAGACCGCATTATAAAAAAACAAAGCAACTGATTTGAATAAGTAGACCAACAAGGAAGAAGAATATATTGTTCTTGTTACTAAAGCAGTACGATTTTTCGGCTTTGGTGTCTCTTTAGCTTTGGCTTTCAACGAGTCAGCTTGTCTTACTTGAATGGTTTTAATGGTAACTTCCACGACGCTTAATCCCCGACTTGTTAGCAAAGAATGCGTGGATCTTAACCGGGAGGGTGATAACCGGGAGGGCGACTATTAGGTGGCGGTAAGGGAAGTTCGTTAGTACGAGTCCCAGGGCGGGGGACGTCTATGAAATGTTGACCGTGACCAGTGGCGAGTAATGTAGCTAGAATGAGTACGAAAACGCACAATCGACGCATGCTTCACCACTTGCAGTGAGCTCCTGGTCGTGCTAGAGCTGCAGAAGCCATATTTACTTAGATACTTTGCCAACTACGACGGGTAACAACCACATGAGAGCGAAGCTTTCGTTCAAATGGAACGCCGGTAGTATACTCCTGATTGCGCGCACTCTCGTAAGGTCGTTAAAGTCTTTGCGTGCTGTCGCGATGTCCAATGCCGTCTCGAAATATCTAGCAATGCTATTTATTGCGACATTAAACTATTGTGCCTATTGCACTTCATTGTCCGACAAAAAAAATCCCTCACACTTATCTTCACATCACCACAGGTCGCATAAACCTTTACACACGACAAGACGTCCATGCGACAAATGTGAGCAGCCGCGCTGATAAGGGAGAGTATTCGTTGTCTCTACTTCCTGATGGCAAACACCACCGAACGGCAACTTAAGTGAGATCAGAGAGCAGTCTTTGTGTATGCGACGGAACGATATCGACCACAAAGTCAATCTATCTGCGCTCATTGTCCCCGACAATCATTACACGCCGTTCCATGATCTACTCTGTACGACGTGGCAGACTTCTTATCTCCTCGCCGCGTCAATACAAGACCGATGATCGAGTGTAGAAATCCTCTGAGAGAGCAAAGCTTTTGTTGTCAAAACACACAAGAAAGCGAACACGAAAGTCCACAGACACGGCCGACGAAGTTGCAATTAACGTCAGCAGCAGGCCTTGTAGCGTGTAAAATAGCAATTAGGCGCGAACAAACAACATAGACGTCTCAAATAGTTTCTCTACGGACCAGCAGTACTACGATTTGGACACTTGGCAGCATTGTGCTCCTCCTGTTTCCACAGCCTACACAATCACGGTTTCCTTTGCTTCTATTTGGCGCCGCTGATCTAGGCTCGAAAAAGGACAAGGACAATATGCAGCCGACGAGTTGCATGTAAAATGGAGAAGCTGCGGTCTTTTTTTCGTGAATTGCTTCGCACTCACCTAGTGGTCATATCGGTGGCAGTATCAGACACGTAAAATGGCTTCTGCATCAAATGAGACAATGCTGCAAAACGTTGACGACAGAAATCTGTTTTTGCTTGAACATATGAAAACAAGCACACTGAGGTCGATGAGACGGATGTTTGTTAACCGTGAAGGCGGTAGCTCATTTAGTCTTAACGTTACCATACACTTGCGTCGCACCCATTCTGCATTTTTTCTACCGTGCGGCTGCTGGGAGGTCGATATCGTACCATTGCATACACACAGACTGCTCTCTGGTCTCACTTGGATTGCCTTTTAGTGGATAGAAACGAGAAGATGTGTTTGCCATCAGGTAGTAAAGACAACGAACGAATAGTCTCCCTTATCAGAGCGGCTGCTCACATTTGCCGCATGGACGTCTTGTCGTGTGGATATAAATGGTTTATGTGTTCAATGGCGCGGCATTGGACCTCGCGACAGGTACAAAGAAAGTAACGACCTTGCGTTATCAAGAATATGCTAGCGGCATTTCATGTAAATACAAGCTTTGCAAACATGGATAGCCTACCAGAATTTTAATTTACCACTGATACCCTTGCTTTACCCTCTTGTTCTTTTCAAGAACGTTAATATCACACATCTACATACAGGTGTGCACATTCACAACGAGTGTACCATCGAAGCCTTTGTAGCGACACGACCAGTGACGAATAATTACGTCATGCCAGCGCGGCTGCAAGTGCAAGTGTACAATGGTACGACGTGCCATTGTTTCCAATTATTGAACAGGTTTACTCATCATCCGTGTACGTTACTGAGAAGACAAAGTGTACCGTTTAATCACGGCCGAGATTGAAGACTTTACTGGCCGCAAAGTGTTCCTGGGCAGGTACAAAAACCGGAAAACTCTGCAACAAATTTATCGTGCCTCGACTCAGGTGACTGATTATACGTGTGATTTCGTGAATTTGTGTCTTTAAAAGATCAATCTTTGATGTATCAAACACATGCAGACCACTGTCTTCCAAGCACACGGTCAAAGGAGACCATTTCGTCATCATCGGGATACACGGACGCATATCCTCGTGATGCGGTCCGTGCAAACATCCCGCGAGTCCGGCACGCAAATGGCTCGTCGGGATCTGCTACTGGACGACGCCTATGACCGCTCTGTCACTCTTCCACCATATGTTGATTCGTACCACTTCAAGCAACGCCAAGAAGACGCGGTGCGTTTTATGCAACGAATATGGCGTGAGTACCAAGCTCGTCATTTCGTCTTGATCCTCCGCGACCAACGTCGTCGACAGAAGGAAAGAAGTGCCATGGCAAAGTGGCAACGTCAAGCACAAGAGAACACTCGGCAACGTCGGAAATTTGCTCGTCGGATGCATCCGACCTCTGTCATAATCTTTGAGATTCTGTACAATGAATCGGCCAAGTGGCGACAAGATGCAGGCCACAAGATCCGCGACTTGCAATTGGATGGGGCCGAACGACAACGTGCCATGGATGGCATTTAAACCAAAGAAACA
The DNA here is from genome assembly GCA_001695595.3 of Plasmopara viticola. NCBI lineage: Eukaryota > Oomycota > Peronosporomycetes > Peronosporales > Peronosporaceae > Plasmopara > Plasmopara viticola. Next base: position 432,182 of record MBPM02000046.1, on the reverse strand, counting down.
AAGTTTTTGCAAACCATTGACCGGTTGAAAGCTACGGCTACGGACGCAAATCGAAAGCAGCGAATTGATGCAATGCTGAACTTTTTGGCACGGCCGAAACAGTGGCAAATGCGTGACGGTGCCATTAAAGAGGTACACACCCCGTTAACTGTGCGGGCTAGAGAATTGATGGAGCTGTACCACGGGTTACGGGCACCGCTCAGTTCGGTGGACGAGCGCCTCGAGATGTTGCTTCACGTGAAGTGGACCGTCCAAGAGTTTGAGTGTGCGTTGCCACGGGAAGTGATCGAGCTCATTGGTCAGGAAGCAGATATGTTGAGTCGTGGACGGAAGGAGCAAAGCCTCGAAGGTTTGCGGAAACGCCTGACGAATCTGTGTTTACAATTTATTGAGACTCCCGAAATTAATCCAGAGGTGACGGCACTAAAGCAGGCGCGGTAGATCGGTGTCACTGACGCGAGGGAGCCATGGTGTGGAAGGGTCTCAAGAATGTGCGAGTTCTATGACTTAACTTTCAGTAGCTATCGCTGCAATCAGTCACTAAACACTTTTGAGATAGGTGACCACCTCGTCCCTGGGTTCGCTCAATGCTCGACAATCTTTGACGTATAAGGGCGCTAGTATTTGCAAAGGTTAATCACCACGGATATATTTGCAAGATAGATATCTTTTGAGTCCAACTTTGTATCATTTCTTAGACCTCACGTGACAAAATCATTGGAAAGTAGGGTGGTCCTGTTGTTTGAAAGACAGCAAAGCATGTGCGCCTGGACCTCTGAAAAATTAATTCCGATCCGAACAAATGCTAGTGAAAAGTCCCATTGTACGTGGCATACATTCGTTAGCAGCGATCGATAGCATCAAAGATTGTGCTTGGTAGCTATAACAAGACGAAATTGAATCTCAGACCGCATTATAAAAAAACAAAGCAACTGATTTGAATAAGTAAACCAACAAAGAAGAATAATACATTGTTCTTGTTACTAAAGCAGTACGATATTTCGGCCTTGGTTTCTTTTTAGATTTGGCTTTCAACGAGTTAACTTGTCTTGCTTGCATGGTTTGAACGGTGGATTCCACGACGCTTGATCCCCGACTTGTTATCTATGATCGCGTCGTGCTTCATCTCGGTTACCACGATTGTTAGCGTCCACGTGACTACGGTGATGGTGAGATCCACCTGGTGGTAAGGGTGGCCCTCCAATACCAGCAGGGCGAGGGCGAGGGTACGTGATACCGTGACCAGTGGCGAGGAATGGAGCTAGAATAAGCATGAAACAGTACGATCGACGCATGCTTCACCACTTGCAGTGCAAAAAGAATAGTGGGCTCCTGGTCGTGCTTGAGCTGTAGAGACCGTATTTACTTAGATATTTGCCAACTACGAGGGGTAACAACCACATGAAAGCGACAAGATGCGAAAGCAGAGAGGCAAATTCAACTTCTGGTAGGCTGTCCATTTTTGGAAAGCTTTCGTTCCCATGGAATTCCGTTTGTATACTTCTGATAGCGCAAACATTCGCGAGGTCGTTAGATTCTATGCGTGCTGTCGCGAGGTCCACTGCCGTCTTGAAATATCTAGCAATGCTATTAATTGCGGCATTATACTACTGCGCCTTTTGCACTTCATTGTCCGACAAAAATCCCTCACACTTATCTTCACATCCCCATTGGTCGCAAAGATCGTCCGCACGACAAGACGTCATGCGACACATGTGAGCAGCCGCTTTAACAAGGGGGAGTATTCGTTGTCATTACTACCTGATAGTAAGCACAACATCTTAATTCGATTGACCGAACGGCAATTCAAGTGAGACCAGAGAGTAGTCTTTGTGTATGCAACGGAACGATATCGACCACATAGCAGCCGCACGGTAAGAAAAAATGCAGAATGGGTGTGACGCAAGTATATGGTAACGCTAAGACTAAATGAGCTATTGCCTTAAAGGTTAACAAACATCCGATTCGTGTGATCGAATTATGGAGATAAAACCTGTCAAAAGACATGATACGAAAAACATTCATCCAAGTCTTTATGATAAAGAAAAAATAAGGCAGAAAGTGATCCAACCAAGAATTGGTGGCAAGCGCACAATAGTTGCCGGTACAAAAAGTGCTGTAAGAATTGAGGGCAAGTGTACAATCAGTTGTCGGTATTTTGAGGACAAAGGTTGGAGAAAATTTCTATCTTGCGGCGAGAAAACGGGTACTGGAACAATTAGGCTGGTTTAGAAACGGTGCCGTTGTTGTTACACTACACCCATTGTACCAGTCAAGTCATGAACGAAGCTGCTAAGATGGAGAACATGACAGTCATGGTGAAAGAAGTGAGGCTTGCCATGTGCTGACGATAAAGTTTTCGGCAGAGGAAGGCAAGTTGGCGATTGGGCAATGGCTACACACTAATGGACACAAAATGTTCAAATGTGTTGACATCATGCTGCATAACGTGTTTTCGCCACTTTTAGTGGTGCCACGGGAGGGTGCACGACTGAGCCACGATGATAGGTGCTGCAAAAAAGTATTTTGAAGTGTGTTAACATTACACCGCTGAATGCATGTTGAACAGGTGGATGGCTTTACAGTAATTACAAGTACGTCACAATTAGTAATTACATATGGTAGCCATTCATTGGTCAGGATAAATATATTCACTTCGGTTTTTACTTTCTTCTTAACAGGTTAACAGCCGCAAACAACAGCCTCGCATCACCACACCGTCACCGCCATGACTACCAAGCGCACCGAAGTCCTCCTAGGAGATGGTAACTACTACCATGGGGAGTTCAACATGAGAATGGCCCTCGCAAGAAAAGGGCTGCTGGGACACATTATGGGCGCGAAGGGCGAGAGCGAAATAACGGAGACGTGGCTCGTGAATGACGCCAAGGCATTGGGTATAATTGCCCAGGGCGTCGAGATACAACACCAGACCAAGATACGGTCTGCTACTCGTGCCTTGGAGGCATGGGGAACGCTTCGCGATTTCTACCATCGTTCCACTTTACACAACCGTGTCACGATGACACGGCGCCTTCATGAGTTTAAGATGGAGAGTGGCACTCGCATGGTGGAACATCTGGACGCGTTCGATGAGCTGGTCGTGGGACTCCAGATGACGGGAGAGCCGGTGGATGAATCAAGACAGCTAGTGGTGCTTCTGAGCAGCTTGCCGGCGGAATATGAAATAATATCTTCTATCGTGGAGAACGCCAAGGACATCACTCTGATCGAAGTCAAGGAGAAGCTGTTGAAGGAGTCAGACAAACTACAGAAGAAGGAAGCAAGTGAGAAAGCGTTTCGAGCCACAGACAATGATGGACGGATCAAGGGCAGACGAGGAAGTGGCCGCAAGATTTACGCGCCACGCAAGGGCGGCGGTTTTCGGGGAAAATGCTTCAATTGTGACCAGACTGGTCATATGAAGCGGGACTGCCCAGCTGCTGAGAACCGTTCCAGAAACCGTTATAGCGGTAATGATGCAGTGTTTGCTGTGGGGGATGAGAAATCAGTAAGCTGGCTGATCGACAGTGGTGCGACGTCACACATGACCCCTCACCGAAGTGACTTGATCGACTTCAAGCAACTTAAAGACGACATCAAGGTGACAATTGCAGATGGCAGAAAGTTACGCGTCGAAGGAGCTGGAACAGTGAAGCTTATCGGCTTAGATGGAAGACGCATATCGATGATGGAAGTGCTGCTTATCCCTGGACTTGACAGACGTCTACTGTCGGTGGGAAAGCTTGCCGAACGTGGACTAAGTGTGGAGTTTCAGCGTGCTTCGTGCATCATTTGGGACAAGAACGAAGCTTTGGCAACTGGGACAAGAAATGGGAAAGCTTACACACTGGATTGTCAGCAAGAGGAGGCACGATTGGTGCAATACTCGGGAGTTGATAGTCAGTGGGAGTTATGGCACGCTCGCATGGGACATCCAAGTGAGGACGTTTTAGTGAAAACTATGCGATCCACAGAAGGTATTCCTGCGCTAAAACAAGGTATCAAGACCTGTGTGGTGGATGCATGAAGGGCAAGCAGACGATCGAAGCCTTTCCAGGACGCTCCATGACAAAGACATCGCGTGTATTGGAGTTAGTTCACACAGACGTGATGGGACCCATGAAGACACTTTCAAAAGGAGGTGCTAAATACATTTTGACGTTTGTGGATGATTATTCACGATATGTGGTGGCTTACTTTCTGGCAAAGAAGAGTGAAGTTGCCGACAAGATCACGATGTTTAAAGCACTGCATGAGAATCAGTGGGGAACCCGTATCAAGTGCCTGCGTTCGGACAACGGAACGGAGTTTGTCAACAAGACAGTTACGAATTTATGTCAGCGGAACGGTATCATACATCAGCGTACAGTACCATACAGTCCCCAACAAAATGGTATTGCAGAACGAATGAACCGTACGATAATGGAAAAGGCACGGAGCATGCTAAACTACAAGTGTGTTCCGACATGTTGGTGGGCAGAGGCAGTAAGCACTGCGGTGTACCTGATCAACCGCTCTCCTAATACAATGCACCCAAATAACACCCCATATGAACTGGGATTTAAGATGAAGCCACGGATGGATCATCTTAGGGTGTTTGGGTCTCATGGATATGCTCACGTTGATCAAGTGAAGAGGACGAAGCTCGAAGCCAAAAGCTTCAAGTGCATGTTCCTTGGTTATGCCGAAGACACCAAGGGATACCGAGTTTACGATTTGGAGAAAGACAAGATATCAGTATCACGGTCGGTGAAGCTGGACGAGCGTGAAGTGGGCGGCATTTATGAGACACACCCGCCCAAACAAATAAAAGTGATACACGTTACCAAAGACAACGATGAAAGTGCTGTGTCCGGGCCGACGGAACACCAACAAGATCAAGATGAACTTATGGAGGGTGAAGGAGAAGATGGAATTCCAGATGCTCCAATGAATGAAGAGGAGTCCGACAAAAATGAGTCAAGGATCGAGATGCTTCGATTTCCGACCTCTGTACACTCTGAGCTGACAGAGTACAGACCTCCTACACTGGATGCACAGGAAGATCGATTGGTATTTCGACCGCAAGTGGAACGTTCAAGGCGTACAAATGAACCAATGTTATTGCTGGAAAACGGATCAGATGCCGATGAAAGTCTGGGAGGAAGCGAAGGACCACCATCTTCAAAGCGTGCAAGGATTGATGAAGACGGCCTGATAGCTGAAGCTATTCTCGCTTACGCTGTGAGTGTTGGTGAAGAATCAGACTTGCCTACCACGTATGCGCAGGCAATGTCTAGTGATGAGGCAGAACAGTGGCGACAAGCGATGGACGCCGAATTGCAGTCGCATCACAAAAACAAAACATGGACACTCGTTCCACGAGAATCAATTGGACGTACGATTGGATGCCGCTGGGTCTTTGCTAAGAAGCGTGACCAGAATGGATGTGTTGTGCGCTACAAAGCACGATTGGTGGCTAAAGGTTTCAAGCAGAAATACGGCGTGGATTTCTTCGAGACTTACTCTCCAGTGGCCAACATGAACTCAATTCGAGTTGTACTCGCAGTGTGTGCGGTATTAGGCTACAAAATGGAACAGCTGGACGTCGACACCGCCTTTCTCAACAGTGTACTGTCGGATCGTGTTCACATGGAAGTTCCAATTGGTGTTAAGGGAGCTCAAGGATTTGCGTGTCAGCTGAACAAAGCTATATATGGTCTCAAGCAAGCTGCAAGCGCTTGGAACAAGACAATCGACCACGTCTTCAAGAAGAACGATTTTAAAAGTTGTGGAGCGGATCAATGCGTCTACGTGAAGAAAGTGGAAGAAGGTTTTGTGTACGTATGTCTTTATGTCGATGATATGATCATTGCAGTCAAGACGAGCGACGAGATTCTAGAGGTCAAGGGGATGCTTAAAAGTGTTTTCAAGATGAAGGATCTCGGTATTGCGAAGTTCATCTTGGGCATGGAGATCGACCACGACATGACAGCTTCCACACTAATGATCAAGCAAACACGCTACATCAGCGACGTGGCTGAGCGATTTGGGCAGAAAAACGCCAAGAACGTCGACAATCCGTGTACGTCCGGTCTCAAGCTGTCAACATCACAGTCACCAAGTACAGAAGCTGAGCGTTCAGAGATGCGGTCAAGACCATACCGCTCACTAATTGGATGTCTGCTATATGTTACAACTTGCACTCGGCCGGACGTCGCATACATCGTGACACAACTGTCTCGATTTCTCGAAAAACCGGGGTTACCACATTGGAACGCCGCAATTCGTGTATTGCGCTACTTAAATTCGACACGTCATCATGGGATCGTTTATCAAAGAGGGACGGGAAAGGTGATTGTTGAAGCTTTTTCGGATGCTGACTGGGGTAGCAACACCGATGACAGACGGTCTGTCTCAGGTGTGTTGATCAACATTGGTAAAGCTCCGGTTGTATTCAAGTCCAAGTATCAGAGAACAGTTGCACTAAGTTCCGCAGAAGCAGAGTATATGGCGCTCAGCTTGTGCACACAAGAAGTACTTTGGGCGCGCGCAATGCTCAAGGACATGGGTCAAGAACAAGTGGGAGGCACGCAAATATGGGAAGACAATCAAGGTGCGATAGCTTTGGCAAACAACGCGGGCTACCACGCACGTACAAAGCACGTGGACATCAGACATCACTTTATTCGGGAGAACGTTCAGCATGGATTACTCAAGATTGGCTACATTGATACGAAGAGTCAGCTTGCAGATATGCTAACCAAGGCGCTTGGAACCAAGATGCTGAAGTATCTGCGCGAAGCCTCCGGAATCAAAACCAAGTCAGCAACAAAGGACACACAGCATTAGCGGTGAGTGGGAGTGTTAACATTACACCGCTGAATGCATGTTGAACAGGTGGATGGCTTTACAGTAATTACAAGTACGTCACAATTAGTAATTACATATGGTAGCCATTCATTGGTCAGGATAAATATATTCACTTCGGTTTTTACTTTCTTCTTAACAAAGTGGTACAGTGGCTTCATGAAGGCGGTAGAAAAGGATAGCAAGCCAAAAACGGACTCTCAGAATTGGTGAAGTGGCTTCACTTTGATCAACTTCATGGTGTACCAGTATTTATATAGGAAATCGCAAATTGCGGTGTACCCCTATGGCTCTCCTGTGGCTTCTTACCAACAAGGAATTTCCAAGTGTCGTGGCGCCTTCAATCTGTGGTCACCTATCTCGAAAGTGATTAGTGACTGCTTGCAGCGATAGCTGCTGAAAGTTAAATCATAGAACTCGCACATTCGTGAGTCCCTTCCATACCATGGCTCCCTCGCGTCAGTGACACCGATCTACCGCGCCTGCTTTAGTGCCGTCACCTCTGGATCAATTCGGGAGTCTCAATAAATTGTTAAAACAGATTCGTCAGGCGTTTGCGCAACCCTTCGAGGTTTTGTCCTTCCGTCTACGACTTAACACATCTGCTTCCCGATCAATGAGCTCGATCACTTCAACGCACACTCAAACTCTTGGACGGTCCACTTCACGTGAAGCAACGTCTCGAGACGCTCGCCCACCGAACTGAGCGGTGACCGTAACCCGTGGTACAGCTCCATCAATTCTTTAGCCCCGCACAGTAAACGGGGTTTGTACCTCTTTAATGGCACCGTCGCGCATTTGCCACTTTTTCGGCCGTGCCAAAAAGTTCAGCATTGCATCAATACGCTGCTTTCGATTTGCGTCCGGAGCCGTGGCTTTCAACCGGTCAATGGTGTGCAATGACGTTGTTTCTTTGGTTTGAAAGGCCATCCATGGCACGTTGTCGTTCGGCACCATCTAATTGCAATTCGCGGATCTTGTGGCCTTCATCTTGTCGCCACTTGGCCAAATCATTGTATAGAATCTCAAAGTCCATGGCAGAGGTTGGATGCATCCGACGAGCAATGTCCCGACGTTGCCGAGTGTTCTCTTGTGCATGATGTTGCCGCTTTGCCATGGCACATCTTCCTTCTGTCGACGACGTTGGTCGCGGAGGTTCAAGACGAAATGACGAGCTTCATACTCACGCCACATTCGTTGCATGAAACGCACCGCGTCTTCTTGGCGTTGCTTGAATTGGTACGAACCAACATATGGTCGTGCGGTGACAGAGCGGTCATGGGCGTCGTCCGTAGCAAATCCCGGCGAGCCATTTGCGTGCCGGACTCGCGGATTGTTTGCGCGGACCGCATCACGAGGATTTGCGTCTGTGTATCCCGATGATTACGTATTAGTCTCCTTTGACCGTGTGCTTGGAGGACAGTGTTCCGCATATAGTTGATATATTAAAAGTTGATCTTTCAAAGAAAAAAAATCACGGAATCACTCGTATAGTCGACCGAGGCGAGGCATGACGTAATTGTTGAAGAGTTTTCCGGCTTTTGTACTGTTAAAATTACACCGCTGAATGCATGTTGAACAGGTGGATGGCTTTACAGTAATTACAAGTACGTCACAATTAGTAATTACATATGGTAGCCATTCATTGGTCAGGATAAATATATTCACTTCGGTTTTTACTTTCTTCTTAACAGGTTAACAGCCGCAAACAACAGCCTCGAATTACCACACCGTCACCGCCATGACTACCAAGCGCACCGAAGTCCTCCTAGGAGATGGTAACTACTACCATGGGGAGTTCAACATGAGAATGGCCCTCGCAAGAAAAGGGCTGCTGGGACACATTATGGGCGCGAAGGGCGAGAGCGAAATAACGGAGACGTGGCTCGTGAATGACGCCAAGGCATTGGGTATAATTGCCCAGGGCGTCGAGATACAACACCAGACCAAGATACGGTCTGCTACTCGTGCCTTGGAGGCATGGGGAACGCTTCGCGATTTCTACCATCGTTCCACTTTACACAACCGTGTCACGATGACACGGCGCCTTCATGAGTTTAAGATGGAGAGTGGCACTCGCATGGTGGAACATCTGGACGCGTTCGATGAGCTGGTCGTGGGACTCCAGATGACGTGAGAGCCGGTGGATGAATCAAGACAGCTAGTGGTGCTTCTGAGCAGCTTGCCGGTGGAATATGAAATAATATCTTCTATCGTGGAGAACCGCAAGGACTGTTAAGAAGAAAGTAAAAACCGAAGTGAATATATTTATCCTGACCAATGAATGGCTACCATAGGTAATCACTAATTGTGACGTACTTGTAATTACTGTAAAGCCATCCACCTGTTCAACATGCATTCAGCGGTGTAATGTTAACACTCCCACTCACCGCTAATGCTGTGTGTCCTTTGTTGCTGACTTGGTCTTGATTCCGGAGGCTTCGCGCAGATACTTCAGCATCTTGGTTCCAAGCGCCTTGGTTAGCATATCTGCAAGCTGACTCTTCGTATCAATGTAGCCAATATTGAGTAATCCATGCTGAACGTTCTCCCGAATAAAGTGATGTCTGATGTCCACGTGCTTTGTACGTGCGTGGTAGCCCGCGTTGTTTGCCAAAGCTATCGCACCTTGATTGTCTTCCCATATTTGCGTGCCTCCCACTTGTTCTTGACCCATGTCCTTGAGCATTGCGCGCGCCCAAAGTACTTCTTGTGTGCACAAGCTGAGCGCCATATACTCTGCTTCTGCGGAACTTAGTGCAACTGTTCTCTGATACTTGGACTTGAATACAACCGGAGCTTTACCAATGTTGATCAACACACCTGAGACAGACCGTCTGTCATCGGTGTTGCTACCCCAGTCAGCATCCGAAAAAGCTTCAACAATCACCTTTCCCGTCCCTCTTTGATAAACGATCCCATGATGACGTGTCGAATTTAAGTAGCGCAATACACGAATTGCGGCGTTCCAATGTGGTAACCCCGGCTTTTCGAGAAATCGAGACAGTTGTGTCACGATGTATGCGACGTCCGGCCGAGTGCAAGTTGTAACATATAGCAGACATCCAATTAGTGAGCGGTATGGTCTTGACCGCATCTCTGAACGCTCAGCTTCTGTACTTGGTGACTGTGATGTTGACAGCTTGAGACCGGACGTACACGGATTGTCGACGTTCTTGGCGTTTTTCTGCCCAAATCGCTCAGCCACGTCGCTGATGTAGCGTGTTTGCTTGATCATTAGTGTGGAAGCTGTCATGTCGTGGTCGATCTCCATGCCCAAGATGAACTTCGCAATACCGAGATCCTTCATCTTGAAAACACTTTTAAGCATCCCCTTGACCTCTAGAATCTCGTCGCTCGTCTTGGCTGCAATGATCATATCATCGACATAAAGACATACGTACATAAAACCTTCTTCCACTTTCTTCACGTAGACGCATTGATCCGCTCCACAACTTTTAAAATCGTTCTTCTTGAAGACGTGGTCGATTGTCTTGTTCCAAGCGCTTGCAGCTTGCTTGAGACCATATATAGCTTTGTTCAGCTGACACGCAAATCCTTGAGCTCCCTTAACACCAATTGGAACTTCCATGTGAACACGATCCGACAGTACACTGTTGAGAAAGGCGGTGTCGACGTCCAGCTGTTCCATTTTGTAGCCTAATACCGCACACACTGCGAGTACAACTCGAATTGAGTTCATGTTGGCCACTGGAGAGTAAGTCTCGAAGAAATCCACGCCGTATTTCTGCTTGAAACCTTTAGCCACCAATCGTGCTTTGTAGCGCACAACACATCCATTCTGGTCACGCTTCTTAGCAAAGACCCAGCGGCATCCAATCGTACGTCCAATTGATTCTCGTGGAACGAGTGTCCATGTTTTGTTTTTGTGATGCGACTGCAATTCGGCGTCCATCGCTTGTCGCCACTGTTCTGCCTCATCACTAGACATTGCCTGCGCATACGTGGTAGGCAAGTCTGATTCTTCACCAACACTCACAGCGTAAGCGAGAATAGCTTCAGCTATCAGGCCGTCTTCATCAATCCTTGCACGCTTTGAAGATGGTGGTCCTTCGCTTCCTCCCAGACTTTCATCGGCATCTGATCCGTTTTCCAGCAATAACATTGGTTCATTTGTACGCCTTGAACGTTCCACTTGCGGTCGAAATACCAATCGATCTTCCTGTGCATCCAGTGTAGGAGGTCTGTACTCTGTCAGCTCAGAGTGTACAGAGGTCGGAAATCGAAGCATCTCGATCCTTGACTCATTTTTGTCGGACTCCTCTTCATTCATTGGAGCATCTGGAATTCCATCTTCTCCTTCACCCTCCATAAGTTCATCTTGATCTTGTTGGTGTTCCGTCGGCCCGGACACAGCACTTTCATCGTTGTCTTTGGTAACGTGTATCACTTTTATTTGTTTGGGCGGGTGTGTCTCATAAATGCCGCCCACTTCACGCTCGTCCAGCTTCACCGACCGTGATACTGATATCTTGTCTTTCTCCAAATCGTAAACTCGGTATCCCTTGGTGTCTTCGGCATAACCAAGGAACATGCACTTGAAGCTTTTGGCTTCGAGCTTCGTCCTCTTCACTTGATCAACGTGAGCATATCCATGAGACCCAAACACCCTAAGATGATCCATCCGTGGCTTCATCTTAAATCCCAGTTCATATGGGGTGTTATTTGGGTGCATTGTATTAGGAGAGCGGTTGATCAGGTACACCGCAGTGCTTACTGCCTCTGCCCACCAACATGTCGGAACACACTTGTAGTGTAGCATGCTCCGTGCCTTTTCCATTATCGTACGGTTCATTCGTTCTGCAATACCATTTTGTTGGGGACTGTATGGTACTGTACGCTGATGTATGATACCGTTCCGCTGACATAAATTCGTAACTGTCTTGTTGACAAACTCCGTTCCGTTGTCCGAACGCAGGCACTTGATACGGGTTCCCCGCTGATTCTCATGCAGTGCTTTAAACATCGTGATCTTGTTGGCAACTTCACTCTTCTTTGCCAGAAAGTAAGCCACCACATATCGTGAATAATCATCCACAAACGTCAAAATGTATTTAGCACCTCCTTTTGAAAGTGTCTTCATGGGTCCCATCACGTCTGTGTGAACTAACTCCAATACACGCGATGTCTTTGTCATGGAGCGTCCTGGAAAGGCTTCGATCGTCTGCTTGCCCTTCATGCATCCACCACACAGGGTCTTGATACCTTGTTTTAGCGCAGGAATACCTTCTGTGGATCGCATAGTTTTCACTAAAACGTCCTCACTTGGATGTCCCATGCGAGCGTGCCATAACTCCCACTGACTATCAACTCCCGAGTATTGCACCAATCGTGCCTCCTCTTGCTGACAATCCAGTGTGTAAGCTTTCCCATTTCTTGTCCCAGTTGCCAAAGCTTCGTTCTTGTCCCAAATGATGCACGAAGCACGCTGAAACTCCACACTTAGTCCACGTTCGGCAAGCTTTCCCACCGACAGTAGACGTCTGTCAAGTCCAGGGATAAGCAGCACTTCCATCATCGATATGCGTCTTCCATCTAAGCCGATAAGCTTCACTGTTCCAGCTACTTCGACGCGTAACTTTCTGCAATCTGCAATTGTTACCTTGATGTCGTCTTTAAGTTGCTTGAAGTCGATCAAGTCACTTCGGTGAGGGGTCATGTGTGACGTCGCACCACTGTCGATCAGCCAGCTTACTGATTTCTCATCCCCCACAGCAAACACTGCATCATTACCGCTATAACGGTTTCTGGAACGGCTCTCAGCAGCTGGGCAGTCCCGCTTCATATGACCAGTCTGGTCACAATTGAAGCATTTTCCCCGAAAACCGCCGCCCTTGCGTGGCGCGTAAATCTTGCGGCCACTTCCTCGTCTGCCCTTGATCCGTCCATCATTGTCTGTGGCTCGAAACGCTTTCTCACTTGCTTCCTTCTTCTGTAGTTTGTCTGACTCCTTCAACAGCTTCTCCTTGACTTCGATCAGAGTGATGTCCTTGGCGTTCTCCACGATAGAAGATATTATTTCATATTCCGCCGGCAAGCTGCTCAGAAGCACCACTAGCTGTCTTGATTCATCCACCGGCTCTCCCGTCATCTGGAGTCCCACGACCAGCTCATCGAACGCGTCCAGATGTTCCACCATGCGAGTGCCACTCTCCATCTTAAACTCATGAAGGCGCCGTGTCATCGTGACACGGTTGTGTAAAGTGGAACGATGGTAAAAATCGCGAAGCGTTCCCCATGCCTCCAAGGCACGAGTAGCAGACCGTATCTTGGTCTGGTGTTGTATCTCGACGCCCTGGGCAATTATACCCAATGCCTTGGCGTCATTCACGAGCCACGTCTCCGTTATTTCGCTCTCGCCCTTCGCGCCCATAATGTGTCCCAGCAGCCCTTTTCTTGCGAGGGCCATTCTCATGTTGAACTCCCAATGGTAGTAGTTACCATCTCCTAGGAGGACTTCGGTGCGCTTGGTAGTCATGGCGGTGACGGTGTGGTAATTCGAGGCTGTTGTTTGCGGCTGTTAACCTGTTAAGAAGAAAGTAAAAACCGAAGTGAATATATTTATCCTGACCAATGAATGGCTACCATATGTAATTACTAATTGTGACGTACTTGTAATTACTGTAAAGCCATCCACCTGTTCAACATGCATTCAGCGGTGTAATGTTAACAAGGACATCACTCTGATCGAAGTCAAGGAGAAGCTGTTGAAGGAGTCAGACAAACTACAGAAGAAGGAAGCAAGTGAGAAAGCGTTTCGAGCCACAGACAATGATGGACGGATCAAGGGCAGACGAGGAAGTGGCCGCAAGATTTACGCGCCACGCAAGGGCGGCGGTTTTCGGGGAAAATGCTTCAATTGTGACCAGACTGGTCATATGAAGCGGGACTGCCCAGCTGCTGAGAACCGTTCCAGAAACCGTTATAGCGGTAATGATGCAGTGTTTGCTGTGGGGGATGAGAAATCAGTAAGCTGGCTGATCGACAGTGGTGCGGCGTCACACATGACCCCTCACCGAAGTGACTTGATCGACTTCAAGCAACTTAAAGACGACATCAAGGTAACAATTGCAGATTGCAGAAAGTTACGCGTCGAAGGAGCTGGAACAGTGAAGCTTATCGGCTTAGATGGAAGACGCATATCGATGATGGAAGTGCTGCTTATCCCTGGACTTGACAGACGTCTACTGTCGGAGGGGAAGCTTGCCGAACGTGGACTAAGTGTGGAGTTTCAGCGTGCTTCGTGCATCATTTGGGACAAGAACGAAGCTTTGGCAACTGGGACAAGAAATGGGAAAGCTTACACACTGGATTGTCAGCAAGAGGAGGCACGATTGGTGCAATACTCGGGAGTTGATAGTCAGTGGGAGTTATGGCACGCTCGCATGGGACATCCAAGTGAGGACGTTTTAGTGAAAACTATGCGATCCACAGAAGGTATTCCTGCGCTAAAACAAGGTATCAAGACCCTGTGTGGTGAATGCATGGAGGGCAAGCAGACGATCGAAGCCTTTCCAGGACGCTCCATGACAAAGACATCGCTTGTATTGGAGTTAGTTCACACAGACGTGATGGGACCCATGAAGACACTTTCAAAAGGAGGTGCTAAATACATTTTGACGTTTGTGGATGATTATTCACGATATGTGGTGGCTTACTTTCTGGCAAAGAAGAGTGAAGTTGCCGACAAGATCACGATGTTTAAAGCACTGCATGAGAATCAGTGGGGAACCCGTATCAAGTGCCTGCGTTCGGACAACGGAACGGAGTTTGTCAACAAGACAGTTACGAATTTATGTCAGCGGAACGGTATCATACATCAGCGTACAGTACCATACAGTCCCCAACAAAATGGTATTGCAGAACGAATGAACCGTACGATAATGGAAAAGGCACGGAGCATGCTACACTACAAGTGTGTTCCGACATGTTGGTGGGCAGAGGCAGTAAGCACTGCGGTGTACCTGATCAACCGCTCTCCTAATACAATGCACCCAAATAACACCCCATATGAACTGGGATTTAAGATGAAGCCACGGATGGATCATCTTAGGGTGTTTGGGTCTCATGGATATGCTCACGTTGATCAAGTGAAGAGGACGAAGCTCGAAGCCAAAAGCTTCAAGTGCATGTTCCTTGGTTATGCCGAAGACACCAAGGGATACCGAGTTTACGATTTGGAGAAAGACAAGATATCAGTATCACGATCGGTGAAGCTGGACGAGCGTGAAGTGGGCGGCATTTATGAGACACACCCGCCCAAACAAATAAAAGTGATACACGTTACCAAAGACAACGATGAAAGTGCTGTGTCCGGGCCGACGGAACACCAACAAGATCAAGATGAACTTATGGAGGGTGAAGGAGAAGATGAAATTCCAGATGCTCCAATGGATGAAGAGGAGTCCGACACAAATGAGTCAAGGATCGAGATGCTTCGATTACCGACCTCTGTACACTCTGAGCTGACAGAGTACAGACCTCCTACACTGGATGCACAGGAAGATCGATTGGTATTTCGACCGCAAGTGGAACGTTCAAGGCGTACAAATGAACCAATGTTATTGCTGGAAAACGGATCAGATGCCGATGAAAGTCTGGGAGGAAGCGAAGGACCACCATCTTCAAAGCGTGCAAGGATTGATGAAGACGGCCTGATAGCTGAAGCTATTCTCGCTTACGCTGTGAGTGTTGGTGAAGAATCAGACTTGCCTACCACGTATGCGCAGGCAATGTCTAGTGATGAGGCAGAACAGTGGCGACAAGCGATGGACGCCGAATTGCAGTCGCATCACAAAAACAAAACATGGACACTCGTTCCACGAGAATCAATTGGACGTACGATTGGATGCCGCTGGGTCTTTGCTAAGAAGCGTGACCAGAATGGATGTGTTGTGCGCTACAAAGCACGATTGGTGGCTAAAGGTTTCAAGCAGAAATACGGCGTGGATTTCTTCGAGACTTACTCTCCAGTGGCCAACATGAACTCAATTCGAGTTGTACTCGCAGTGTGTGCGGTATTAGGCTACAAAATGGAACAGCTGGACGTCGACACCGCCTTTCTCAACAGTGTACTGTCGGATCGTGTTCACATGGAAGTTCCAATTGGTGTTAAGGGAGCTCAAGGATTTGCGTGTCAGCTGAACAAAGCTATATATGGTCTCAAGCAAGCTGCAAGCGCTTGGAACAAGACAATCGACCACGTCTTCAAGAAGAACGATTTTAAAGTTGTGGAGCGGATCAATGCGTCTACGTGAAGAAAGTGGAAGAAGGTTTTGTGTACGTATGTCTTTATGTCGATGATATGATCATTGCAGCCAAGACGAGCGACGAGATTCTAGAGGTCAAGGGGATGCTTAAAAGTGTTTTCAAGATGAAGGATCTCGGTATTGCGAAGTTCATCTTGGGCATGGAGATCGACCACGACATGACAGCTTCCACACTAATGATCAAGCAAACACGCTACATTAGCGACGTGGCTGAGCGATTTGGGCAGAAAAACGCCAAGAACGTCGACAATCCGTGTACGTCCGGTCTCAAGCTGTCAACATCACAGTCACCAAGTACAGAAGCTGAGCGTTCAGAGATGCGGTCAAGACCATACCGCTCACTAATTGGATGTCTGCTATATGTTACAACTTGCACTCGGCCGGACGTCGCATACATCGTGACACAACTGTCTCGATTTCTCGAAAAACCGGGGTTACCACATTGGAACGCCGCAATTCGTGTATTGCGCTACTTAAATTCGACACGTCATCATGGGATCGTCTATCAAAGAGGAACGGGAAAGGTGATTGTTGAAGCTTTTTCGGATGCTGACTGGGGTAGCAACACCGATGACAGACGGTCTGTCTCAGGAGTGTTGATCAAAATTGGTAAAGCTCCGGTTGTATTCAAGTTCAAGTATCAGAGAAGAGTTGCACTAAGTTCCGCAGAAGCAGAGTATATGGCGCTCAGCTTGTGCACACAAGAAGTACTTTGGGCGCGCGCAATGCTCAAGGACATGGGTCAAGAACAAGTGGGAGGCACGCAAATATGGGAAGACAATCAAGGTGCGATAGCTTTGGCAAACAACGCGGGCTACCACGCACGTACAAAGCACGTGGACATCAGACATCACTTTATTCGGGAGAACGTTCAGCATGGATTACTCAAGATTGGCTACATTGATACGAAGAGTCAGCTTGCAGATATGCTAACCAAGGCGCTTGGAACCAAGATGCTGAAGTATCTGCGCGAAGCCTCCGGAATCAAAACCAAGTCAGCAACAAAGGACACACAGCATTAGCGGTGAGTGGGAGTGTTAACATTACACCGCTGAATGCATGTTGAACAGGTGGATGGCTTTACAGTAATTACAAGTACGTCACAATTAGTAATTACATATGGTAGCCATTCATTGGTCAGGATAAATATATTCACTTCGGTTTTTACTTTCTTCTTAACATGTACCCGCCCAGGAACACTTTCCGGCCAGTAAAGTTTTCAATCTCGACCGTGATCAAACCGGTACACTTTGTCTTCTCAGTGACGTACACGGATGATGAATAAACCAGTTCAATAATTCGAAACAATTGCACGTTGTACCATTGTACTCTTGCACTTGCAGCCGCGCTGGCATGACGTAATTATTCGTCACTGGTCGTGTCGCTACAAAGGATTCGATGGTACTCTGATTCTGGATGTGCACGCTTGTATGTAGATGTGTGACATTAACGTTCTTGAAAAGAACTAAAAGGTAAAGCTCAAAAAGAAACGAGTATCCAGAGGTCCAGGCGCACATGAAGCCCGTCTTGTGTATCTAGCCAAAGGAGCGAGACCCCCATAGCACTTAAACGTACCTTGAGCAATGCCTCGGTCAAGTTCACTCTATAAGTATGGTAAGTAGCGATCAGAGGGCTGTTTCGCAGTGAAATTGACGCTGCTCCTTGCGTATTGAGGTAGGATCTGCTTGATTTCTCGACAAGGCTAAGGCAGTCAGGTACGAAACACTTATGCTAGTACCAAACTGCTTTTTACGTTAAATTAGCAGATTACTTCGAGTAATTGTGACAAACATTGCTTTATCATGTAAACGAACCGCAAGTGGTTTGATGAGAGTGTACGAGTTACACGGGTAATGCCACCAGCCAATACTCGCACGGGAAAATGACGCACTATGTATTTAATACCGCGGCATTCCGCATACACCAATCACGCTGATCTAAAGTCATAGCACGTCAGTGATTGTGACATTTCAAAAGTGTTACCGCCCGTCTCAATATTGTACTTGCACGCCTGTATGTAGATGTGTGATCTTGTCGATCTTGTTAAGCGCGAAGAATCACGAAAATGGTATTGTCGTCACTCGGATCGCTCACTGCTCGGCAACTTTTAACGTCGAAGGGTGCTAGCATTTGCAAAGGGTAAACACCACGGACAGATTTGAATGATAGTCACCTTGTGAGTTCAACTTTGTATCATTTCTTAGACCTCACGTGACAAAATCCTTGGAAAGTAGGGTGGTTCAGAAATTCGAAAGGCAGCAAAGCATGTGCGCCTGGACCTCTGAAATACCAATTTTGAAGAATCGAACAAATGCTAGCGAAAAGTCTCATTATACGTGGCATACTTTCGTTAGCGGCGATCGATAGCATCAAAAATTGTGCTTGGTAGCTAGTACACAACCAATCGTTCCGTTGCAACGACTTACATATTTCGAAGAGCAGGTGTCACGCACAGATATTCTGCATTAAATTCGTTCATCACCTTGTCTTGCTCTCAACAAAAGCTGCATAGACGTCTGCATCATAGCACACGATAACAAGTGTTGCCGTCCGCTCTGTAGAGCGCATGTAGCGCTGAAATGCACACACTGCATACCACGCTGCCGTGTCGACGGGCAAGCCCATATACCCAGTGGAAATGGATGCCATAGAGACACAATCAAGACTTCCTACTTATACGCACTACGTCTGTTAAAAATTCATACGAGATGGATTAAATCCGTTGGGATTCACACAGTGAATAAGACGGTCCACACCTGCATCAAAATTAGGAATTGCACGAGCCTTCCCCACATTAAGCTAAACATCGAAGGTTGACACATAATCCCGCAGTCCTTGTCCTGCATGTCGAAAAAGACCGACCTTGTACCGCTGTGCGGGTCTCTTGAGAACAAAGCCGTTGAAAATGCTAGCCCATCAAATTGTTTATTGCCGACAGTCTGAATTGTTCCCAGATCTGCACGCGAGCACGAAAGTGCATCAATTGCTCTTCAGAGCGCAAAATGTTTTTGAATTTTAAACATGCTGCCTCGTGTACCAGTTGACTCGATCCTGCACTGATATATTTGACCGAAGCCACCTCAATCGGTTCAGCAATAGTGTCCGTGCTATTTTGTGACGACTGCTTTGCTCTGTTTGCTGCCCTGGGTCGAGGGCTTCATTCCATGTCCGGGCCAAGTTCCGATTCTCATCATCTTCCTCTTCCTCTTCCTCCTCTCCTTCTTCCTCTTGTTCCTCCTGTTCCTCCTCTTCAGTCTCTTCCCGTTCTTCAACAACATGAAGCTGCTCAATGGGCGGCAACTCCTCTCCAAGATTTATCCAAAGCATTTCCCACCGCAATTGATCTTCCCTCACCACACTTCGCCACGATCCATCAGCTACTAGCACCTCAAGAAGGCTTCCTACTGTTGGCAAATCGAGCAGTAGGAGCAGCCTTTGCAACAGCGTCTCTACGTCAAACACACGGACGCATGCTCTACGACAAGAGACTTCCTTTGCATAACGCGGACGCTTGATCATTAGCGTATTGCTGGGCGGTAAGGTGGCGTAATTTGACATTACATTCTCATCGCAAGGTGTCGCATGTCTTTTTGAAGTGATAACAAGACGAAATTGGATCTCAGACCGCATTATAAAGAAACAAAGCAACTGATTTGAATAAGTAGACCAACATAGAAGAATAGTATATTGTTCTTGGTACTAAAGTAGAACGATATTCCGGCTTACGTTTCTCTTTAGCTTTGGCTTTCAACGAGTGAACTTGTCTCGCTTGCATGGTTTTAACGGTGGGTTCCACGACGCTCAATCTCCGACTTGTTAGCGAGGATTGCGTGGATCTCAACCGGAAGCATAAGAAGTGGGTGGCGGTAGGGGATGTGAGCTAGCACGAGGGCCAGGGCGAGGGACGTCTTAGAAATGTTGACCGTGACCAGTGGCGAGTGATGTAGCTAGAATGAGTACGAAAACGCACGATCGGCTCATGCTTCACCACTTGCAGTGAACTCCTGGTCGTGCTTGAGCTGCAGAAGCCATATTTACTCAAATACTTTGCCAACTACGACGGGTAACAACCACATGAGAGCGACAAGATGCGAAAGGAGAGAGGCAAATTCAAATCCTAGTAGGCTATTTATGTTTGCAAAGCTTTCGTTCACATGGAACGCCGGTAGTATACTCTTGATTGCGCGCACTTTCGTAAGGTCGTTAGAGTCTTTGCGTGCTGTCGCGAGGTCCAATGCCGTCTCGAAATTTCTAGCAATGCTATTTATTGCGACATTAAAGTACTGTGCCTTTTGCACTTCATTGTCCGACAAAAAAAATCCCTCACACTTATCTTCACTAGTGATGGGGACGTAAACGGTGTTAACGTAAAATAAATGTAGTTCCCGTTCCCGTCCAGGGTTCCCGTTCACGTTTTTTTAGACGTTGTTTGACGTCTCGGAAAGACACTGTAACCTATCAAACCAATGGTTTAAAACCATACCATGTTCAATGCTTCGGAAAAGGTTGGGGTGACGCCCTCCTTCCAAGCGAGGGGCTTGAATGCTCACGCGCTTCGGGCAGGTGCTCTCGGGCATCTGCAGGTCTCTAACGAGTCTCACCCTCGACGCGACGGTCTCCAGCACTGGGCGCCACCTGGGCTCTTACCAAGTCAGAGTTGAACAAAATATTGGAAGACCCTCACGACCTCGGTGCTGGCTGCACTGCCCGCCGAACGAGACTCGACGTATGCGAATACCACTCTATGCCGTGGACTAGCTAGACTGAGCCTAACACGTGCATAACTTGGCAACGCGATAACGTAATACAATACAATACAATACAATACCATGTTCAAGCTGCACAAACATAAGAACGGACGGGAGAAGAGTTTTTAAGACAAGTCGGCTGCTGGCACATTAAAGGTGATGTGAGTTGTGCAAAAAGTTTATTTACAACATGTAACTCTTTAGCACGTTTCTACCGTACGTCTTCAGCTACTCCTCTGGTTCCTCGCCAATCGTATTGCTGTAAAGTAAAATGAGATCTCTTAGGTTGGAAGAAGACAACCTATTACGCCGTGCTGTAATAATGTTTCCTGCCCACGAGAAGCAGCGCTCTGAAGGTACTGATGTAGCTACCATGCCAAAATATTTCCTCGCAATAGGAGCTAAGAGCGGAAAATCACTGCCATTTTCGCGCCACCACTTGAGACCATCGTCAAGTTTCTGTGTTTTCGACTTCTGCTTCTGGCACGTATTTTCTTGTGCCTTTTGATGGGATCTATCGTAGTATCGATTCACCTCTGCTTCTACTTTTGCACGAAGCGACAACCCGTTTTGCACTTGAGGATGAGGCGATCTTCGCTTGCGTCCAAGGAGATCATTTATGAAGTTTTCTTCTTCATCGCTATCCTCATCGGAGCACGTGCTGTAGATATCATCGACGGCATTAGCACCAGCAGAGCGCATTGCCTCGCTCACCAAGAACTCCCTCCCTTCTATTTTTTCTGTTGCGTTCAGTGACTCACCATGCACGAATTGAGGATCAAGCAAGCAGCAATATTTCACATCCAAAGGTAATTGCTTGAATCTTTTTCGGAGCAAAAACAAGAAAAACCGACGGACGAGATGCATGCGTTCCAGCACCGAGCTATAGTAATATTCTCCAGCGTGAGCAGGCGATATTTTGGCAAATATCCTCTGCTTTAATAGTCGCTTTTCAAGAAGGCGTATACATGGATATATCAACGTAGCAGTGGGGTATGTTCCACCTGATAGTGTCTTGGTTACCAGCTCAAAAACCACGAGAAGCTTGTCGAGGCATTGGATGCTAAACCACATTTCTCCAGTGGGCCTCACAATACTTGCGTCGCTGAACTCTTCTTTGCCTTTCGCTGTCAATATAAACTCCATGAATGATTGGATACTAGGACGAAGTTGCAGAAGGCGTTGAATCATGTGATGCGTGCTATTCCAGCGAGTGGCTACATCTGAAATAACGGTAAGAGGTACGGCCACATTTTGTAGCGACTTCAACTTGTCTTTTCCTTTAGAACTTTTGTTGAAGTAGTGAACAATTTTGCGAAAGCTAGAAACATGCATTTTTGTTTCACTCATGGCTTGCTTCATAGCGTTTAGAATTGAAGTTGTTGTCCGCACACTAAGACAACCATCAAGAAGACCTCCATCCAGCGTGTCATCAGCATTAACGTCCAGTGGCTCAGATTCATGCGAAACGTTGTCTATCGAACTTGCAATCGTTTGGGATTCAATCTCTACCAGTTCTTGCTCCAAGAACGCAATAGCTTCCAGTTCAATTGCAGGGTCCTCAATCCACTGCTCCTCCTCATCTTCAATGTCAGCAATATTTTCAACCTCCTCCCTACCTTCCTCGTTCCCGTCATTATCCTCTTCCACATTTGTCACTTCGACACTTGTTTTTGAGAGAGCTCCTGATACAATCAAATGTAGCGTATGCGCCACGCATCCGAAGTGCTGCACACCTAGCGCATCACACGCACTGACAATGTTCGACCCGTTATCACGTACCATTTTGGTAACGCGAGAAACATCTAGACCCCACTTTCGCATGATGCCAGTGTGCTTCCCACGAAAGCTCATAACATCCAAAGTGTACGTCATCATCTCAAAATTGGAATTCACAAAATGAATAGTTAGCGAAATATAGCTATCTGTTGCTCGAGATGTCCACATGTCAGATGTGAGAGAATAGAAGTCTGCATCTTCAGCAATCTGCGTCTTTACCAGCGATCGCTTGAACTGACAGTGATTTTGCATTTTTTCAGTTATAGTGCGGCGAGAGGGTAGCTCGTACAGACCTCTCATCGTCTGAATCAACGTCAAGAAAACACGAAGCTCCTTGTCGTCGGCAACACTTAGTGGGCGCAGTCGTTTGGCAATTCAATCAATGAAAAGCTCTTGTGGCCATCTCTTCGTCAGCTGGATCGATCTTTCTTGTTCTCTTTCTCGGAGAAAACATCATTGCATCAGATTTTCGCGTTGCATGAAGTGCGATCGCCACTCGCTTGGATGCCTGTTCACGCCCAGCTCTGCTGAGATCTTGTGGATGTTTCTCATTCATGTGCTTTCGAATGCTGGCGCTACTTCCTGATTTAAAGCTGAAAGAGCTTTTGCACTTCAGACAATAAGCCAAGTTTGTATCAGACGATTCCCACGCCTTCTTTCCCGGTGGTAGCTGTGCGTTTGGAGCTACAAGTCGGATGAACGACCAGTAATCGTCCTTCTTAATACGGCGCATCTTAAACAGGGGCGGCGGCGTAGGATCATTCGATGGTGGAAGCTCCATCTGGGGACGATGCGTTGTAGGCTCTTTCTTCTATCCTGCAATCTCAGCCGTTCAAAACTGCTCGTGTGGTGTACTATACATTAATGTTGCCGGGACGTCTCAAAACGTTTGCAATACGTCAACGGATACCGGCTTAACGTTTTTAACGTTGAGCTGACGTCCCCATCTCTAATCTTCACATCACCACTGGTCGCATAAACCATTACACACGACAAGACGTTCATGCGACAAATGTGAGCAGCCGCGCTGATAAGGGAGAGTATTCGTTGTCTCTACTACCTGATGGCAAACACATCTTCTCAATTCTATCCACCGAACGACAATCCAAGTGAGATCAGAGAGCAGTCTTTGTGTATGCAATGGAATGATATGGACCACAGAGTCAATCTATCTGCGCTCATTGTCCCCGACAATCATTGCACGCCGTTCCATGATCTACTCTGTACGACGTGGCAAACTTCTTATCTCCTCGTCGCGTCAATACAGTACCGATGATCGAGTGTAGAAATCCTCTGAGAGAGCAAAGTTTCTGTTGTCAAAACACACAAGAAAGCGAACTTGAAAGTCCACAGACACGGCCGACGAAGTTGCTATAAACGTCAGCAGCAGGCCTTGTAGCGTGTAAAATAGCAATTAGGCGCGAACAATCAACATAGACGTCTCAAATAGTTTCTCTGCGAACCAGCAGTAGTACGATTTGAGCACTTGGCAGCATTGTGCTCCTCCTGTTTCCACAGCCTACACAATCACGGTTTCCTTTGCTTCTATTTGACGCCGCTGATCTAGGCTTGGAAGAGGACAAGGACAATATGCAGCCGACGAGTTGCATGTAAAATGGAGAAGCTGCGGTCTTTTTTTCGTGAACTGCTTCGCACTCACCTAGTGGTCATATCGGTGGCGGTATCAACAACGTAAAATGGCTTCTGCATCAAATGAGACAATGCTGCAAAACGTTGACGACACGAAATCTGTTTCTGCTTGAACATATGAAAACGAGCACACTGAGGTCGATGAGACGGATGTTTGTTAACCGTGAAGGCGGTAGCTCATTCAGTCTTGTCGTTACCATATACTTGCGTCGCACCCATTCTGCATTTTTTCTACCGTGCGGCTGCTGGGTGGTCGATATCGTTCCATTGCATACACAAAGACTGCTCTCTGGTCTCACTTGGATTGCCTTTTAGTGGATAAAAACGAGAAGATGTGTTTGCCATCAGGTAGTAAAGACAACGAACGAGTAGTCTCCCTTATCAGAGCGGCTGCTCACATTTGTCGCGTGGACGTCTTGTCGTGTGGATCATATGTAGATGGTTTATGTGTTCAATGGCGCGGCATTGGACCTCGCGACAGGTACAAAGAAAGTAACGACCTTGCGTTATCAAGAATATGCTAGCGGCATTTCATGTAAATACAAGCTTTGCAAACATGGATAGCCTACCAGAATTTTAATTTACCTCTTCTCTTTCGCTCTCATGTGGTCGTTACCCGTCCGAGGTGGCAAATTATCTAAGTTAATACGGCTTCTGCAGTTCAGCACGACCAGGAGCTCACTATTCTTTTTGCACTGCAAGTGGTGAAGCATGCGTCGATCGTGCGCTTTTGTGCTTATTCTAGCTCCAATCCTGGCCAATGGTGCCGCTCCCTTCTACGGCGTCCCTCGTCCTGCCCCTCCTGCTAACGGACAACTTCTACCGCCACGCAATTCTCTACCTCCCGGTCATGGGCCGAGATTTCGTACTGCTTTAGTAACAAGAGCAATATATTGTACTTCCAAGTTAGTTTATCTCATTTAAATCACTTGCTTTGTTTTTTTGATGGAGAAAAATAGTGCGGTCTGAGATTCAATTTCGTCTTGTAAGAGCTACCAAGCACAATTTTTGATGTGATCGATCGCTGCTAATGGAAGTATGTCACATGCTATTGAACTTTCCGTACAGCGCTTAATCGGGTGAAATTTATTAACAAATGAGTATCCAAAGGTTCAGGCGCACATGAAGCCCGGCTTGTGTATCTAGCCAAAGGAGCGAGACCCCGATAGCACTTAAATGTAGCTTGAGCAATGCCTCGGTCAAGTTCACTCTTTAAGTATGGTAAGTAGCGATAAGAGGGCTGTTTCGCAGTCAAAATTGACGCTGCTCCTTGCGTATTGAGGTAGGATCTGCTTGAATTCTCGACAAGGCTAAGGCAGTCAGGTACGAAACCCTCATGCTAGTACCAAACTGCGTTTCACGTTTAATTAACAGATTTCTTCGAGTGATTGTGACAAACTTTGCTTTATCATGTAAACGAACCGCAAGTGGTTTGCTGAGAGTATACGAGTTGCACGGGCAATGCCACCAGCCAGTACTCGCACGAGAAAATGACGCACTATGTATTCAATACCGCGGCATTCCGCATACACCAATAACGTTGGTTTAAAGGCATAGCACGTCAGTGTATGTTTCATTACGAGTGTGTTACCGCCCGTCTCAATGTTGTACTGGCACGCCTGTATGTAAATGTGTGATCTTGTCGATCTTGTTAAGCGCGAAGAATCATGGGAATGGACTTGTCGTCCCTTGATTCGCTCACTAATCGACAATTTTTGACGTCGAAGTGTGCTAGCATTTGCAAAAGTTAAACACCACGGACATATTTGCAAGGTAGATATCTTATGAGTCCAACTTTGTATCATTTGTTAGACCTCACGTGACAAAATCCTTGGAAAGTAGGGTGGTTCAGAAGTTCGAAAGGCAGCAAAGCATGTGCGCCTGGACCTCTGAAAAACCAATTCTGAAGAACCGGACAAATGCAAGCGAAAAGTCCCATTATACGTGGCATACATTCGTTAGCAGCGATCGATAGCATCAAAAAGTGTGCTTGGTAGCTATAACAAGACGAAATTGGATCTCAGACCGCATCATAAAAAAACAAAGCAACTGATTTGAATAAGTAGACCAACAAGGAAGAAGAATACATTGTTCTTGTTACTAAAGCAGTACAATTTTTCGGCTTTGGTGTCTCTTTAGCTTTGGCTTTCAACGAGTCAGCTTGTCTTACTTGAATGGTTTTAATGGTAACTTCCACGACGCTTAATCCCCGACTTGTTAGCAAAGAATGCGTGGATCTTGACCGGGAGGGTGATAACCGGGAGGGCGACTATTAGGTGGCGGTAAGGGAAGTTCGTTAGTACGAGGCCCAGGGCGGGGGACGTCGTAGAAATGTTGACCGTGACCAGTGGCGAGTAATGTAGCTAGAATGAGGACGAAAACGCACAATCGACGCATGCTTCACCACTTGCAGTGAGCTCCTGGTCGTGCTTGAGCTGCAGAAGCCATATTTACTTAGATACTTTGCCAACTACGACGGGTAACAACCACATGAGAGCGACAAGATGCGAAAGGAGAGAGGCAAATTCATATTCTGGTAGGCTGTTTATGTTTGCAAAGCTTCCGTTCAAATGGAACGCCGGTAGTATACTTCTGATTGCGCGCACTTTCGTAAGGTCGTTAAAGTCTTTGCGTGCTGTCGCGAGGTCCAATGCCGTCTCGAAATATCTAGCAATGCTATTTATTGCGACATTAAACTACTGTGCCTATTGCACTTCATTGTCCGACAAAAAAAATCCCTCACACTTATCTTCACATCACCACTGGTCGCATAAACCATTACACACGACAAGACGTCC
The DNA here is from genome assembly GCA_001695595.3 of Plasmopara viticola. NCBI lineage: Eukaryota > Oomycota > Peronosporomycetes > Peronosporales > Peronosporaceae > Plasmopara > Plasmopara viticola. The sequence continues at coordinate 405,065 of MBPM02000046.1, read as the reverse complement.
ATGCGACAAATGTGAGCAGCCGCGCTGATAAGGGAGAGTATTCGTTGTCTCTACTACCTGATGGCAAACACATCTTCTCAATTCTATTCACCGAACGGCAATCCAAGTGAGATCAGAGAGCAGTCTTTGTGTATGCGACGGAACGATATCGACCACAAAGTCAATCTATCTGCGCTCATTGTCCCCGACAATCATTACACGCCGTTCCATGATCTACTCTGTACGACGTGGCAGACTTCTTATCTCCTCGCCGCGTCAATACAAGACCGATGATCGAGTGTAGAAATCCTCTGAGAGAGCAAAGCTTTTGTTGTCAAAACACACAACAAAGCGAACACGAAAGTCCACAGACACGGCCGACGAAGTTGCAATTAACGTCAGCAGCAGGCCTTGTAGCGTGTAAAATAGCAATTAGGCGCGAACAAACAACATAGACGTCTCAAATAGTTTCTCTGCGAACCAGCAGTAGTACGATTTGGACACTTGGCAGCATTGTGCTCCTCGTGTTTCCACAGCCTACACAATCATGGTTTCCTTTGCTTCTATTTGGCGCCGCTGATCTAGGCTCGAAAGAGGACAAGGACAATATGCAGCCGACGAGTTGCATGTAAAATGGAGAAGCTGCGGTCTATTTTTCGTGAACTGCTTCGCACTCACTTAGTGGTCATAGCGGTGGCAGTATCAACAACGTAAAATGGCTTCTGCATCAAATGAGACAATGCTGCAAAACGTTGACGACACAAAATCTGTTTTTGCTTGAACATATGAAAACAAGCACACTGAGGTCGATGAGACGGATGTTTGTTAACCGTGAAGGCGGTAGCTCATTTAGTCTTAACGTTACCATATACTTGCGTCGCACCCATTCTGCATTTTTTCTACCGTGCGGCTGCTTGGTGGTCGATATCGTACCATTGCATACACAAAGACTGCTCTCTGGTCTCACTTTGATTGCCTTTTAGTGGATAGAAACGAAGAGATGTGTTTGCCATCAGGTAGTAAAGACAACGAACGAATACTCTTCCTTATCAGAGCGGCTGCTTACATTTGTCGCGTGGACGTCTTGTCGTGTGGATCATATGTAGATGGTTTATGTGTTCAATGGCGCGGCATTGGACCTCGCGACAGGTACAAAGAAAGTAACGACCTTGCGTTATCAAGAATATGCTAGCGGCATTTCATGTAAATACAAGCTTTGCAAACATGGATAGCCTACCAGAATTTTAATTTACCTCTTCTCTTTCGCTCTCATGTGGTCGTTACCCATCCGAGGTGGCAAATTATCTAAGTTAATACGGCTTCTGCAGTTCAGCACGACCAGGAGCTCACTATTCTTTTTGCACTGCAAGTGGTGAAGCATGCGTCGATCGTGCGCTTTTGTGCTTATTCTAGCTCCAATCCTGGCCAATGGTGCCGCTCCCTTCTACGGCGTCCCTCGTCCTGCCCCTCCTGCTAACGGACAACTTCTACCGCCACGCAATTCTCTACCTCCCGGTCATGGACACATTCCTCGCTAATAAGTCGGGAATCAAGCGTTGTGAAATCCACCTTCAAAACCATCCAAGCAAGACAAGTTGACTCGTTGAAAGCCAAGGCTAAAGAGAAACCAAAGCCGAGATTTCGTACTGTTTTAGTAACAAGAACAATATATTGTACTTCCAAGTTAGTTTACTCATTCAAAACACTTGCTTTGTTTTTTTGATGGAGAAAATTAGTGCGGTCTGAGATTCAATTTCGTCTTGTAAGAGCTACCAAGCACAATTTTTGATGTGATCGATCGCTGCTAATGAAAGTATGTCACATGCTATTGAACTTTCCGTACAGCGCTTAATCGGGTGAAATTTATTAACAAATGAGTATCCAAAGGTTCAGGCGCACATGAAGCCCGGCTTGTGTATCTAGCCAAAGGAGCGAGACCCCGATAGCACTTAAATGTAGCTTGAGCAATGCCTCGGTCAAGTTCACTCTTTAAGTATGGTAAGTAGCGATAAGAGGGCTGTTTCGCAGTCAAAATTGACGCTGCCCCTTGCGTATTGAGGTAGGATCTGCTTGAATTTTCGACAAGGCTAAGGCAGTCAGGTACGAAACCCTCATGCTAGTACCAAACTGCGTTTCACGTTTAATTAACAGATTTCTTCGAGTGATTGTGACAAACTTTGCTTTATCATGTAAACGAACCGCAAGTGGTTTGCTGAGAGTATACGAGTTGCACGGGCAATGCCACCAGCCAGTACTCGCACGAGAAAATGACGCACTATGTATTTAATACCGCGGCATTCCGCATACACCAATAACGTTGGTTTAAAGGCATAGCACGTCAGTGTATGTTTCATTACGAGTGTGTTACCGCCCGTCTCAATGTTGTACTGGCACGCCTGTATGTAAATGTGTGATCTTGTCGATCTTGTTAAGCGCGAAGAATCATGGGAATGGACTTGTCGTCCCTTGATTCGCTCACTAATCGACAATTTTTGACGTCGAAGTGTGCTAGCATTTGCAAAAGTTAAACACCACGGACATATTTGCAAGGTAGATATCTTATGAGTCCAACTTTGTATCATTTGTTAGACCTCACGTGACAAAACCCTTGGAAAGTAGGGTGGTTCAGAAGTTCGAAAGGCAGCAAAGCATGTGCGCCTGGACCTCTGTAAAACCAATTCTGAAGAACCGGACAAATGCAAGCGAAAAGTCCCATTATACGTGGCATACATTCGTTAGCAGCGATCGATAGCATCAAAAAGTGTCCTTGGTAGCTATAACAAGACGAAATTGGATCTCAGACCGCATCATAAAAAAACAAAGCAACTGATTTGAATAAGTAGACCAACAAGGAAGAAGGATACATTGTTCTTGTTACTAAAGCAGTACAATTTTTCGGCTTTGGTGTCTCTTTAGCTTTGGCTTTCAACGAGTCAGCTTGTCTTACTTGAATGGTTTTAATGGTAACTTCCACGACGCTTAATCCCCGACTTGTTAGCAAAGAATGCGTGGATCTTGACCGGGAGGGTGATAACGGGGAGGGCGACTATTAGGTGGCGGTAAGGGAAGTTCGTTAGTACGAGGCCCAGGGCGGGGGACGTCGTAGAAATGTTGACCGTGACCAGTGGCGAGTAATGTAGCTAGAATGAGGACGAAAACGCACAATCGACGCATGCTTCACCACTTGCAGTGAGCTCCTGGTCGTGCTAGAGCTGCAGAAGCCATATTTACTTAGATACTTTGCCAACTACGACGGGTAACAACCACATGAGAGCGACAAGATGCGAAAGGAGAGAGGCAAATTCATATTCTGGTAGGCTGTTTATGTTTGCAAAGCTTTCGTTCAAATGGAACGCCGGTAGTATACTCCTGATTGCGCGCACTTTCGTAAGGTCGTTAAAGTCTTTGCGTGCTGTCGCGAGGTCCAATGCCGTCTCGAAATATCTAGCAATGCTATTTATTGCGACATTAAACTACTGTGCCTATTGCACTTCATTGTCCGACAAAAAAAATCCCTCACACTTATCTTCACATCACCACTGGTCGCATAAACCATTACACACGACAAGACGTCCATGCGACAAATGTGAGCAGCCGCGCTGATAAGGGAGAGTATTCGTTGTCTCTATTACCTGATGGCAAACACATCTTCTCAATTCTATTCACCGAACGGCAATCCAAGTGAGATCAGAGAGCAGTCTTTGTGTATGCGACGGAACGATATCGACCACAAAGTCAATCTATCTGCGCTCATTGTCCCCGACAATCATTACACGCCGTTCCATGATCTACTCTGTACGACGTGGCAGACTTCTTATCTCCTCGCCGCGTCAATACAAGACCGATGATCGAGTGTAGAAATCCTCTGAGAGAGCAAAGCTTTTGTTGTCAAAACACACAACAAAGCGAACACGAAAGTCCACAGACACGGCCGACGAAGTTGCAATTAACGTCAGCAGCAGGCCTTGTAGCGTGTAAAATAGCAATTAGGCGCGAACAAACAACATAGACGTCTCAAATAGTTTCTCTGCGAACCAGCAGTAGTACGATCTGGACACTTGGCAGCATTGTGCTCCTCGTGTTTCCACAGCCAACACAATCATGGTTTCCTTTGCTTCTATTTGGCGCCGCTGATCTAGGCTCGGAAGAGAACAAGAACAATATGCAGCCGACGAGTTGCATGTAAAATGGAGAAGCTGCGGTCTTTTTTACGTGAACTGCTTCGCACTCACCTAGTGGTCATATCGGTGGCAGTATCAACAACGTAAAATGGCTTCTGCATCAAATGAGACAATGCTGCAAAACGTTGACGACACAAAATCTGTTTCTGCTTGAACATATGAAAACAAGCACACTGAGGTCGATGAGACGGATGTTTGTTAACCGCGAAGGCGGTAGCTCATTTAGTCTTAACGTTACCATATACTTGCGTCGCACCCATTCTGCATTTTTTCTACCGTGCGGCTGCTGGGTGGTCGATATCGTACCATTGCATACACAAAGACTGCTCTCTGGTCTCACTTGGATTGCCTTTTAGTGGATAAAAACGAGAAGATGTGTTTGCCATCAGGTAGTAAAGACAACGAACGAATAGTCTCCCTTATCAGAGCGGCTGCTCACATTTGTCGCATGGACGTCTTGTCGTGTGGACCATATGTAGATGATTTATGCGTTCAATGGCGCGGCATTGGACCTCGCGACAGGTACATAGAATCTAACGACCTTGCGTTATCAAGAATATGCTACCGGCATTCCATGTAAACGAAAGCTTTGCACACATGGACAGCCAGCCGAAATTTTAAATTGCCTCTTTTTCTTCTGATCTTGTCGCTCTCATGTGGTCGTTACCCCTCAAAGCTGGTAAATTATCTTATAAATACGGTTTCTGCAGCTCAAGCACGACTAGGGGCTCACTATTCTTTTTGCACTGCAAGTGGTGAAGCATGCGTCGATCGTGCGTTTTCGTACTCATTCTAGCTACATTACTCGCCACTGGTCACGGTCAACATTTCAACGACGTCCCTCGCCCTGTTCCAAATACTAGCCCCCATCCCTCACTGCCACCTAATTCTCTACCTCCCGGTCATGGACGCAACCCTCGCTGACAAGTCGGGCATGAAGGTCGTGGAATTCGCCTTTAAAATTGTGCAAGCGAGACATGTTGACTTGTTGAATGCTAAAGCTAAGGAGAAACGAAAGCCGGAATATCGTACTGCTTTAGTAACAAGAACAATATATTGTTCTTTTTTGTTGGTTTATTAGTTGATTTTTTTGTGATGGAGAAAAATACTGCGGTCTGAGATTACATTTCGTCTTGTTATAGCAACCAAGCACGATGTTTGATGTTACTCATCGCTGCTAACGAAAGTATGCCACGTGCTATTGAACTTTCCGCTAGCACTTGTTCGGGTAAAGCTCATTACCAAATGAGTATGCAGAGGTTCAGGCGCACATGAAGCCCATCTTGTGTGTGAAGCAGACTCCTATAGCACTTATTTGTAGCTTGAGAAATGACTAGGTCAAGTTTACTCATAAAGTATGGAAAGTACCGATCAAAGGGCCACCAGTCTTGTCAAAAACTCGAACACGTTCTCGTTAAACACACAGGAAACAGCGTCGACTTTACTACAAAACGGCCTTTTGACCATACTTAGCAAAGTTGACTGACTTATTGCTCGAGCTGTGGTAGATTGAAATTAAACTCTCACTTTTTTGACTCGACACATTGAACGGGCTTTATGTGGACCTGTGGACGCTAATGTCACCATAATCACTACTTGAACAAGCGCTAGCGAGAAGTACAATGAAAACGTGCTATACTTTAGTTAGCAGCGACCGATAGTACCAAGAATGTGCATGGTAGGTATTGTATTGTATTGTATTACGTTATCGCGTTGCCAAGTCATGCACGTGCTAGGCTCAGTCTGGCTAGTCCACGGCACAGAGTGGTGTCCGCATACGTCGATCTCGTTCGGCGGGCAGTGCAGCCAGCACCGAGGTCGTGAGGGTCTTCCATTATTTTGTTTAGCTCTGACTGGGTAAGAGCCCACGTGGCGCCCTGGTGCTGGAGACCGTCGCGTCGAGGGTGAGACTCGTTAGAGACCTGCAGATGCCCGAGAGCATCTGCCCGAAGCGCGCGAGCATTGAGCCCACGCGCTTGGAAGAAGGGCGTCACCCCGACCTTTTCCGAATATGCATGGTAGGTGTTGTAAAGAATGTGCATGGTTGCTGTTTGTTAGTAAAGTTAATTTTGAAATAAAAAACCGGAATTATTCTCCACGAGAAAAGTAACTACCGTCGAAGACATCTCTAATTTGTTTTAATTTTTCATAAGGACGCACGCCCACGAAAGAAAAAACGTCATAATGTTTTCGTCTTTAGTAGAGCATCAACTTTCTTGAACCCAATCACATTCGGATGGTATTTTTTTTGCTCGCGCTTTAAGTGTCAAAGACTCAACTTTCGTGAATGGCCTACTTTTGAACCCATTGACAACAATGGGCAAAGCCATTCTTTCTTCAGGTGCGACATCATCTTGGAGTTTTCTTTAGAGACGCCGAGAGCCTCGACTGGCGTCCACGATACCGTGACTAGTGGCCAGGAATGGAGCTAGAATGAGCGCGACACCGCACGATCGACGCATGCTACACCACTTGCACTGCAAAAAAAAATTGTATGCTCATGGTCGTGCTGGGCCTGCAGAAACCGTATTAATTGGAATAGTAAAAGGAGTAGCGCGTGCATGAGGGAAACAATTTTCTTTACTCAATGTATACTACAGATTCACTTTGATGTAGAAAGCAAAACCTACCAGAAAGTTAAACATTACCATACCTTAAATTTCTAGAGCCGCTAACCACCCCACTTATGATAGCACCCCTACACCATCTTCTCGGATACACACACAAAAAAGTCGAAATGTAGAAAAGCAGCGCGGACCTATTGGAAGTCGAAGTAGAAACTCAAGACGATGGAGAAGCTAAAGCCAAGCTTGTGGTCGGCAAGTACGACGCAGAGGAGGAAAAACGTGTGGTGCTGCAGACGGCAGAGGACGCACAACGATCCGACCGATAGGTGGGCAGTAAGATGTTTTCGTGGAGAGCTTTGGCTAGCGAAGGGTTCTTATCAACAAATCAGATTACACGAGATACAAAGTAAATCTTGAGACATTCGAACAACAACTCGCAAAGATCAAAAGGAAGCTCGTCGTCGATACGTATTGACCGAGAGTTGATAAGCAGTGGCTGGCTTTACAAGCTGGCAAATGTCATGTACGTATATGAAGAAGAGTCTTAATTGCGCAAATGTAAATCAACTTGAAAGTTTTCAGAAATAGGTGAGACAGACGATATTTTATACTGTTCAAGAGAACGAACGTAGCAACAAGAGAGGAGAGGGCATCACTGCAGTAGCAATTTTGACAAGCCACGTGGAGAGATGCAGTTGCAGGATGGCATGCTGTCGGTACGCTTCGTACCGACAGCATGCCATCCTGCAACTGCATCTCGCGCAAACGTTCTGTTTTGAGGCAGCTGGTGAAGAATTTTTTTTGTCTGCTCTGAATCTAGCGACGACGATGGGGGCACCCGGGTCTATTTACTATTATCATTCAGCTCATTGTCCAAAACCAAGCAATTTTAATCGGTGGATGGTTCAAATAGTCACTAGCACGGTCGATGCACGGAGCATTCGCATTGTCGTAGAGCTGCGTGGAGTGCTGCACACAAGCAAGTCACCGGAGGCAATGGTATTCCAAAAGCTTTATTAGTTCTTTCAATTCCCGAAACCCATGTGCAGATTTCACGCAACACTGAATATTGAAAGTTTCAACTTCTTTAATCTTACAAAGATCCTTGATTGTTGCAGCCAACCAGTGTTCAAACTTAAGTTAAAGGCGGTTTTAGCCCGTTTAGCAACGCTCAAACTTAAGTTTAGGGCAGGGTGGTTAACGAAAACCGTAGCGACTCCCTAACAAAAAGGGTGTATATTCTCTGTGCGGTGTGCACCAGTCTTGCTGAAGCGACATAAGCAATTTTTATAATTAATAATTATAAAATGGCTCGAGTCAGAGGAACGCAAAGTACTGTGTCAAAGCGCGACGAGCAACATGCTAGCACTCGGACGGCTCTCGATCGCACATAAATCAAGAGCCAAATGGACTCAAAGGTTGACAGTACAGCAGAACAAAGCTGCGGTCTCATAACATTATCGAATTGGCTCAAAGCAGCCCTCGGCTGTCGTCTAGTAAGCTGTGTGTCCGATTCTAGTCACGAGGGTGATCAATGCGACCGTGAGCGCCCTCAAATTTATCATCGATCGGTGAAAGCGCCATTAGACGAGTACAACACATATTGCGCCAATGCACAATGCTGTGATTCTACAACATATTACTATTAAACTTTTCGCTCCCGGTTCAGCTTTAAAAATGGTCAACAAAATCTCAAAGGTGGTACAGCTGCTAAAACTGATGCAATGATTAAGATGACTGTCGTTTACTTTGGACACTCTTCATTTCCGATCGTAACTTAAAGGATTGATGGAATTGCATCGCATAACAAGGAATTATTGTCTGCTATTTTTTTGGGAGTAAGACGCGTGAACGATCCATTGCGCTAGCTGTCAAGTTGAAATGGTGTAATGAGGACTTAGTCGCTTTAAAATTTAGTATTTTTTTATACTGCTCGCCTGTCGAGTAACTCGAATTGAATATTTATGGATTAAGATGAAATGTTAACCTTCTTTAAGCGGAAAATATTATTTTATGGTCAAGAACACACCGTTTTGTATTAACAGCGACAATCGAGATCCTTCTTGATACAATCTGTTTACATTATCGAATTCAGGAACATGTCATCGTATAGTCCCTTTGCTCTCAAACTTTTGCAATTGTATGCAATGCTGCAGTAATTGGACTTATGTTTGATGATTCGTGTATCATCAGCTTGCGCTCGCGATTAGTTCTATAGTACGTCTAACATAGCGCGTCGATCTTTCTAACGTTCTTTTTTATCGACAGCAACTAAACGTGCTTTTACTTTACAGCAACTGAATTTGGCAAAGCTTTACAGTTAACTTTTTATTCCTGATCGTTGTTCTTAGTCGTTTGCATTCACACAGCAAGAATATCGGGACAACAAAATGCAAAAAATCGTATCAAATGGATGTGGATAATTCCTGACTTATAAGGTTAACGAAGCAAAGAGTTTCGAAAGGCGTGAGGTCAAAGCTGGCTGCTTTTTCTGTGCAGTAGGGGTTCAAAAGTGAAATGATTGACTAGCACAAAAAAAGGTCGAAGGACTCAGCATAGCCCAAGCCAGGGCTGCCAAGTTCTCAAGAGGTGCTAGTCACTTTTACATGGCTAATTGTGATGCTACATTGTATAAAACAATGGTGCACGCAATGTCAGATTACAGATAGAAGGCAACTAATTTCACGTTCCATATGAAGTTTTGCCGCCAAGATCCCTAGCTCCTGACTTCGTTCTCAAGACAGAGGTTTCGCTACTCGTATTGTTAACTTATTGCTGGTGTAGTGAATGGGCAAAATGGCTGGTTAACATTCTCTAGTGCATATGAAAGACTTTCAGTACAATCGAGTCTGTCATACGTTATAAGAATCGATAGTGATGGCAAACGATCACTGTTAAATTTGTGCCTACACAAACAGTAACTGATTCGCTTTACAAATGTTTATTAGTTACCCAAGCCATTGCCAAGTAAGGGTCGTCTCTGCACTTCCTCAAGTGACCACCGGCCTTACGTATGAGTTTCATGATCGTAGCAAACGTCCACTTAAACGTATCGGTTGTGGCATGTTCTGTCAAGGTGAAGTTTCGCATCGAACTTAATGTTCAAGACCGATTTCAAAGTGTAAATCCGGTAAACAAGCATGTCCGACCATTTGGGATGCAGCTTTGGAATACTACGACCATCACTGAGTGTGTAATTGTTCTTGAGAAACGATCGTTTCCAAAACCTGTCTGGTACGCGGAGCGATAAGAAGGGTGAGCAGCAGAGTGTATGATAGTATTTCTGCTTACTTTTCGAAAACGATTTGGTAGTGTTTCTTACACAAACACTCAAGTATCATATTTCCAAAAAAAGGGAGACTTGCTAGCTTATATTGAAATCGTGCCGCAGCTTGACACTCCACCACGAACAAAGGACATAACGATGCCATGTGCTCTAAAGGCGCTCGTAATCTAGATAGTTCCCTGTCTATTTTTGCCTTTCTCCACAAGTTTTCACTCAAAAACAAGATCGGTGGTCGCTGAATGGTCTAAATGCGACTTCGAAAGGGAACGAAACGTTTTCGATGGTTTTATTTGAGAATTTTCATTTTTGCGCAAATGCGAATGACGACTATGCGAGCACCCGGGTCTATTTAATGCAGAGTTTGTCAGGCGGTGGTGACCATATTCGGTGGAAGTGTTCGACACACAAAAAAGGCTTCGGTATTAAATGAGACAATGCTTCAAAACGTTGACGATATAACAATTTGATTGTCGCAGAGCAGAATAGAAAGTAAATCTATAGGAATGAAGCAAACTTTCGGCTCTAACTCACTTGTAGCCACGTGTGTTTCTGTCTCGATATTCTAGAATGTGACTAATTCTCTTATATGTCAAGTTGACACATACTGCAGGACACCCAATTAGAGGTCGTTACACTCTCCCTCGACTTGACAGTCCACAAGTCCGCATGCGTCGCGAAGCTCCACAAAGCGCGGCGTCGGAATGGCCTTCGTTAACATATCCGCCAGCTGAGATTCCGATGGTACGTACTCCACCATGATGGTGCCCTTCTTGACGTGGTCACGGACGAAGTGAGCTCGGAGGTCGATGTGCTTGTCGCGTGGGGTTCATCCGTGATTAGTTGCGATACCAATCGCCGACTGGTTGTCCATGTAGATCGTCGACGCACTCGACACGTTTACACCCATCTCTGTGAGGAGGAAACGCAGCCACAGTACTTCTTGAGCGGTAAGCGCGAGAGCCATGTACTCGGCTTCAGCAGTTGATAAGGCGACGATCGCTTGACGCTTGCTCTTGTAGATGACCGAACCGTCAGCCATCTTCACCATCGCATTAGACGTCGAGCGTCGCGTCTCCTTATCACCACCCCAGTTCGCGTCGCGGTATGTCACGATACTCTTGCCCTTAGCCGTGTAGTGGATGCCGATCGAATCAGTGGCCTTGGGGTAGCCAAGTACACGTAGCGCAGCATTCCAATGCATCTCACGCGGCGTATCGAGGTACTGAAAGAGTATCCACAGCACGCAACCAATGTCGGGACGTGTGGCATTGGCAACGTACAGCATTGATCCGATTAGTTCGCGGTACTTATTTTTGTCCGTGCATACACCGTGCTTGTCGGATGGGCTGAGATCTTGACCAATTACCATTGGGTTGCGGACACCATGAGCAGATACTTGACCAAAACGCTCGAGCAACTTGGTTATAAACTGAGATTGCTTCACCACCATTTCACCACGTTCACGATCGTGAAGTACTTCCATCCCAAGAACGAAACGAGCATCACCGAGTGATTTGACCGTGAAGTGCGACGCGAGACCAGTACACACGGATCGCGCTTGTTCCTCTGTTTTGCAACCAACAAGTAGATCGTCCACGTAGAGCACCACAAAAACCGCTGCCGCTGGTCACTGTCATCTCTTCGAATGAAGAGACAAGGAGCAGCTCGACACTGTTTGAGACCTAGACGCTTGAACACGTCGCGGATGGTACGGTGCCACACAGCTGCAGCTTGCTTGAGTCCATAGAGGCTGCGGCGGAGTCTTCAAACCAATTCCGGCGCCACATTAAATCCTCCAAAGGGATCCATAAACACTGTTTCGTCAAGCTTGCCATTTAGAAATGCGGTCTCAATGTCAAAATGGCGAATCATGAGGCGTCGAGAGCAGCACAATGCGAGAAAGACCCGAATCGTGTTCATGCTTGCCACTGGTGAGTATGTGTGGGTATAGTCTATGCCGCGAGTCTGGAGGAAACCTCGAGCGACCAGACGTGCCTTGTATCGCTTAACCGCTCCATTCTCGTCGTGCTTCTTCGCGAATACCCATTTGCATCCGATCACCTTATTTTCTTGAGGTCGTCGAACCATGTCCCACGTGTGGCTCCGCACAAGCGATCGAATCTCAGCACGAATAGCTTCCTTCCATTGTGGAGCGTCAGGGGCCGCCGTTGCTTAAAGGTATGATGTAGGCAGCTCAGACACCGCCAACGCAATTTCGTACTCGTCCAAGCGTGGTCGCTTGCTCTCTGGTTCTGGCTCATCGTCATTTTCAGCGCCACCAAGATGCAAAGGCATATCTCCATCAGTCAGTAGACGCGGTTGTTCGTACATGATCGACCGAGGGCGAATGGAACCACCACTGATCACTATGCGATTCTCTGATGCATCGACGCCGACGCCAACACCTTCACCATGAGGGATAATAGCTGACGGTGTGCACGGATCACATGCGGCAGCACGGACGAGGTCAAGGTTCGTGTTGAGATGCTGAACCATGATGGCGGGGCGATCGATCGATCGACTTGGATGTTGTGAGTGCGGGACGATATCGCAATCAGGACGCTGGGCGAGCTGCATCTGCTGATTTTCGGTAGCAGTAGCAGGACTGATGCGCTGGACAACTTGCATCTGGCTGCTACTCCCCCTGTCCAAAGCATCAGTAGGAACGGGTGAGACTTGAGCATCGGAGGGGGCAATTCTTCCATTCCAACGTCGGCGGCATCGTCGACATCCGCAGTTGCACCATGGTCGCTCTCATTCACTGGTCGCGGTGGCGGATTATTACTCACGGAACCGTGATCATTGATGCTAACCACCCAAGGAGAGCAACTTGAGTCATCACTGACGGCATGGTACGTGTCTGGTGGTCGCTCATTCAGATGCACCGATCGCAAAATCACGATGCGCTCGTCGTCGTAGTCCCCCATACACGGTACGCTTTCGAACTATCAGCGTATCCAAGGAAGAGGCAACGGTGAACTCGAGGATCAAGTTTGCCTACGTTTGGCTTGTCAACATGTACGTAGCCGTGGGCACCAAATACACGAAGGTCTTCGAGTGACTGGCGCTTTCCGGTTAATACTTCGAGGGGGCTCTGATCCGGTCGCGCAGTATTCGAGATACGGTTGACTATGTAAGCTGCAATCCGAAACGCTTCAGCCCACCACACACGGTCCACTTGCATGTAGTGTGGCATCGATCGGGCCATGTCAGCTAGTGTCCGGTTCATACGCTCAGCGGTCCTATTTTGCTGGGGGCTGTATGGCGCATTCGTCTGGTGAATGATCCCTTCGAACGCACAGAACTTGCCGAGGAGCTTGCTCATAAATTCACCACCGTTGTCACTACGAACACACATCACCTTGCAGCCGTGTTGCACCTTAACCTGAGTGCAAAATGCCTTGAAGCAATCGAACACTTGAGACTTCTGCTTGATGAAGTTGACGAACACTACTCGGCTGAAGTCGTCCACGAAGACCACGATGTATACCGCACCACCCTTGGACTTCGGTTTAATTGACCCCATCACATCCGTGTGCACAACCCCGAATGGGCAACCTGTCTTTATCTCGCTACCCGATTAGTGCGCGAGCGAGCTCGTGGTCATTTTTCCTTGCACACAGCCACTGCAAACACCACCATTCGATTGAAACAAAGCCATAGGGGGGACACCATCGCACGCGCAAGCGATTAGCTTTAGCTTGGTATCGGAGACGTGCCCCAGGCGCGCGTGGATAACTTCAAAGGTTTTATCACTTGACCCACCATCAACTGCCGTATATGCGTTGCCTTCCGTTCTGTACTTCAGTTCACACGCGTACAGTTTCCCAATCCGAGGGACTTGAACAATAACACGGCCATTCAGCGAGATGGAGGCACCGGTCTTGTCGAACTGCACAGCGAGATTTTTAAATTGAGTGCAGGAACCGACAGTAGCTTTCGGTCCAATTTCTGAACGTGGAGAACATCCGTCAACTTCACCCGCACGCCTCCGGTAAAGTTAACTCGCATAGTACCCATACCTATGGTGGCAACCCGCTGGCCATTTGTCACCATGATCTCGATTGGGTCTGTAAGCGGGCTATACTCCGAAAAATCATTCCGATCCGTAGTCATGTGCGAGCTGGCTCCACTATCAAGGAGCCAGGTGGACGATCGCTCACCACCAGCGGTCATAGCGGAGAACACGAACTTCGAACCACCGGCATTGCCCTTCAGTCTCGGGCAATCTTGTTTCTTGTGGCCAGCTTCGTGGCAATCATGGCATCGGCCCTTGAACTCCTTCTTGTCACCACCATTATGTCCTTTGCGTCCGTGTCCCTTGGCATTTCGTCCACGTTGGCCTCCACGCCCATTCTGGAACCTCCCACCATTATCATTCATCGTCGCCTTAAATGCTTGCTCCTTCACCTCGCGTTTCTGAATCATCTCATGTTCGCGTCGGAGCATCTCTTTCGCCTCCAGCAGTGTCACACGTTCGCGCGCTTTGATGAGCCGCACCATCACGTCGTACTCACTTGGCACACTACCAAGGAGGATCACCAGCTTCTTCTCTTCAGGCAGAGCGTCACAAACCGCAGCCAACTTCGCACACAATCCCTCGAACTGCACCAGATGCTCCATGAGACTTCCACCACTGGCCATCGCGAATTCGTGATGTTGATTGCGCAGCTGCACACGGTTGTGCAGACTCTGCTTCATGAAAAATTCACGCAGAATTAGCCATGTTTCCCATGCAGAATTGGCTTCTCTCACCATCATCTGGTACGTTGGACTCAACAGCTTCGACACCACAGCCAGCGCCTTCACATCGGCGGCTTTCATTGGGTGGGAGCGTTCACTGCGTCTTCTGGCTTCACCTCGAGATGATTGAGGAGGACCTTCCTGGCCAATGCCATGCGGGTCTTAAACTCCCACAGGAAGTAGTTGTTGTCGCTGAGGATCTCGTTCGGGTTTGTTATTGGGCTCATAAGCTATAACAATTTGCTTGTCGCAGAGCAGAATGGAAAGTAAGTTCATAGAAATAAAGCAAACTTTCGGCTCTAACTCACTTGTAGCCACGTGTTCTTCTGTCTCGATATCCTAGAATGTGACTAATTCTCTTATATGTCAAGTTGACACATACTATGGGACACCCAATTAGAGGTCGCTACAGACGACACGTAACATGTTTCTGCTTGAACGTGTTAAACGAGTTCAGTGAGGTCGACGAGACGAATGTTTGTTAACCTTAAAGGCGGTAGCTCATTCAGTCTTTGCGTTACCATATACTTGCGTCGCACCCACTCTGCATTTTTTTAGTGTGCGGCTGCTGGCTGGGTGGTCGATATCGTTCGACTGCATACACAAAGTCTGCCATTTGGATTGCCGTTTAGTGGATAGAAATGAGATGATGTGTTTGCTAAATACTTCCCCATATCAGAGCGGCTTCTCACATTTGTCGCACGGACGTCGTGTGAAGTTCATACGACGGCCGCATATACCATCTACATATGGTTCACACTGTGAACCATATGTAGATGGTATATGCAGCCATTGGTGATGTGACGATTATTGTGAAGGCGTACTTTGTAGGACAATAAAGTGCAAAAGGCGCAGTCGATGAATGTTGCAGTGAATAGTATCTCTAGATATTTGAAGACGGCATCGGAATCGCGACAGGTACTTTTGCACGCAAAGAATCTATAGATGTTGCGAAAGTTGGCGTTATCTGGAATATACTACCGTCATTCCATGTAGACGAAAGCTTTACAAACATGGATTGCCTACTAGAGTCGCTCTCATGTGGTTGTTACCCCTCGAAGTTGGCAAATTATCTCGGCAAGAACGGATTCTGCAGCTCAAGCACGACCAGAAGCCCACTATTTTTTTTGCACTGCAAGTGGTGAAGCATGCGTCGATCGTGCGTTTCGTGCTCGTTCTTGCTACATTCCTGGCCACTGCTCACGATTTGTTTTACGAGATCCCTTGCCCTGCTGCTAGTCGTGGGCCTGCCCTACACCTACGCAATGCTGGCACTCACCCACCCGAATATACGCGATCATAACTGACAAGTCGGGAATTAAGTGTCGCAAAATTGACCGTTAAAATTGTTGGAGTAGCACTGTCGTTGGTCCGTTACTTGGTGTTCGTCAACCCATAATGGGTTGAAAACGACCAAGTGACAGAACATCTGAAGAGACATGATGGAGCATGAATGTTCTAGAACAGACAGGCGAAGCTTTTCGGACGTTATGAATACCGCATGGTAGATAACAGTGTGATGAATATCCTTTCCGTGTCGTCAACCCATAATGGGTTGAGAACGACCAAGTGACAGAACATCTGATGAGACATGATGGAGCATGAATGTTCTAGAACAGACAAGCGAAGCTTCTCGAACGTTATGAATACCGCATGGTAGATAACAGTATGATGAATATACTTTCCGTGTAGGAGGAGGAAATAATGAAAAAAACCGACGACCTGCTTGAAAACGATAACTATTACCACTGGGGATTTAATATGAAGATGACGCTCGCGCCGAAGGTCCTCCTAGATCATATTCTGGAAATTAACTCAGTAAACGAGACGACGGTCGATTGGAAGGTCAAGGACATGGAAGCTTACGCCATCATCGCACAAGGGATTAAGGCTGAACACCAGTCCAAGATTTGCCATGCACGCACTGCAAAAGAGGTTTGGGATACTCTGCGAGACTACTACAATAAACTCAACCTTAATAACCGAGTCACACTTACGCGGCGACTGCACGAGTTTTGTATGGAAGAGGGTAACAGTATGGCTAGTCATCTCGACCGCTTCGACGAGCTTGTACTATACATGAAGCGCTTGGTGATGTGATCGATGATGCTCGCCAGATGACTACTCTGCTTGATAGCTTACCGTTCTAGTATGAAATGTTGGTGGCAATCAATAAAGGCCCTGTTGTTGTGACGACGGCGGATGTCAAGGAGAAGCTCCCGAAGAAATTCGAGAGAATGCAAAACCAAAAAGTCGCTGAGGGTGCTTCTCAAGTCAGTCGTGTTTATGGTCGCGGATGCAGCACACGCCAACAACGCGATAGTGGGGACAATGCAAAGAAGAAGCAACCATTTCGTGGTTAATGCCATCGCTGTCACAAAGTGGGACACACGCAGTTTGAATGTTCCTCAGGCAATAAGGACAACGGAAAAGAGATAACATTTACGGTGCACACGGGAGAAAAAGAAGGATGGTTAGTGGATAGCGGAACCTCGCCTCATATGACACCCTCCAAAGAAGATTTTTATGAGTACCATGATCTGAAACATTCCATTCAAGTAATTGTTGCGGATAGTGCTGGCATGGATGCCATCGGTCAAGGAAGTGTTTGGCTTCGTCGTTGGAATGGAACAATGGTGACCATGCGAGATGTGCTCCACATCCCAAAGCTGGACAGACGGCTGCTGTCCATAGCTAAGATTGTCCAACATGGGCATGACGTTCGCTTCAGTAAGACTTACTGTGTGATTTACAAAAATGATGAGCTTATGATGTCGGCCAAACGCAATGGAAACATGTACACGCTGAGGATGGAGCACGAGAACGCAATGTTAGTGGCGCATGAGAACAAAAATGACGAGTGGGAGCTGTCGCACGCAAAACTGGTCACACAAGCTACAACAACTACGAGAAGATGCAAACGGCCACCGAAGGACTACCAAACGTGACGACGGTCGTATACGAAAATTTGTATGGAGGATGCCATCAAGGCAAGACGAATGTGGCTAGCTTTCTCAAAGTGTCGAAGAAGAAGACTACGCAACAGCTGCAATTTGCCCACTCAGACGCCATGGGACCAATAAAAACAAAAGCCACTGGTGGGTCACGCTATGTGGTGACCTATGTGGAGAATTTTTTTGGACTGGTAATTGTGTATTTTTTGAAAGCAAAGAGTACAGTACCATCAAAGTTCATCGAGTACAAAAGTGAGATGGAGCAACAGTGTGGAACGATGATCAAAGTCCTGTGTCTGATAACGACGACAAATACAAGAACAAGCGACTGACAGCGTTTCGGTAAAAGAATGGGATTGTGCATCAGAAGACGGTGCCATACAGCTCGCAACAAAATGGCGCCGCGGAGCGCATAAATCGGACAATTCTGGTGAAAGCCAGAAGTATATTGCACTACAAATGTGTAGCTACGAAGGAGTGGGCCGAAGCCGTGAACACGGCAGTGTGCATAATTGTTCGGAGCACAAACAGCAACAGCAACACCATGACTCCGTTTGAGTTGTGTTTCAAAATAAACACAGCATCTGCGCGTGTTTGGGTTGTAGGATATGCACATATTGATGATTCCAAGCGCACAAAATTTGATGCGAATAGCTATCGCTACATGCTAGGGTATGCATCTGACACAAAGGGTTTGAGGTACTCGATCTTGAGACGAACACTGTCAAAGTGAGTCGAACAGTCGCACTTGAAGAACGAAAGAAAGGCGGCATATATAAAGACAACACAGACAGAGCAGTGACGACAACACTGGCGATTAAGGTGTAGGACGATGACGTGGTGGACTGGATACCTAATGACCTACAGGATGTCAATGGTGATGTGGTGATGGAAGTGAACCGGCCGACGACGATGTTGAAATGAGCACACCGAATGATAGACATGGAATAGTTGTCAGTGAAGCACGTGGATGCATCGATATCATGAATATTCCCCGACACCAGGAGAACCTGCAACAGATCCAACAAAGACCTCGCCATCGAGAACTCTACTGTAACGACCAAATCGACTCCAACGCGATGGTTGTCCGACCACATGTCACACGTAAAAGCCACCCTGAGTTCCAACGACTTGTTCTTGTTGACTTGGTCAGTGGGAGAGATGGACCTGTATAGCGAGAGAAAATTAGAGATACACCAAGGATTGGACAGATAACCGACTCATGATCGAAGGTGGTGTGGAGGGCCAACGGAGGTGACATCCTTGTCTAGGTGAGAACATCGACAACAGTTGGAGTAAGGACAGCGAAACACCAACCAAATGCTCACGATTGGATAGTAATACGGCTTTTATGGCAGAGGTTGCCATGGCATCCACAATCGTACGAAGAGGCAGTGAATGGGTTAGAGAGCCAACACTAAATCCAAGCCATTGAGAAAGAATTTTGCGAAGAATTTGCAGATTATTGTAGGCTGCGCACCTAAAGATGTATGAAAAACTCTTTATTGTATCAGTAACGTCCAGTCTGATAGATAGATGCTGTCTCTCTAACAATATGTAGTGGAGAGAAAAATCGAAGAAAAAGTCAGACGGAGAAATTGCCTCGAAAAAGAGAAAACTGCAATTAGCAATCTGTGTCAAATGGCTTTATTTATTTTCCTTCAAGGTCGGATCTACAAGACATCAACACATTCGTGGACACCCGTCAAGCGCCAACCCGGAATGAAGAGTGTTGGCTGCAAGTGGGTCTGGGCAAAAAAGGCTGATGGACGATACAAAGCACGATTAGTGGCACTAAAGCTCCTATAGATATTCGGTGCGGACTTCTTCGAGTCATATGCAGCAGTAGCCAACATGAACTCCATTAGATACGATTATCAGAGTGTTGTGCGGTGGGATATATCATAGACCAAGTCGATGTCGACACTGCTTATCTCAACGTAGACCTTGATGAAGAGATGTATCTTGAGCTACCGAAGGAAATGAACATCGAGCAAGGAACCGTTCTCAAGCTCAGCCGCGCACTGTACGGAGTGAAGCAAGCTGCAAGCGTTTGGAACAAAACTATCTACAATGTATTGTTAGGGATGGATCTCATCGCATGTAATGGTGATAGTTTCATCTACAAGGAGAAAGACGGTGACAACTGGGCGTATGTGTGTCTCTATGTTAAGTATATGATAGTGGCCGCAAAGTCACAATGCATGATCGAACATATTAAAAACGCAATAGGTCAGCGCTTCCAAATAAAGAATCTCGGTCCAGTCAAACGACTGCTCGGCAAAGATATCAACTACAGCCGTAAGAAGCGAGAAATGTATATAACACGACGAAAATACATCCATTAGGAGTTCCACAAAGTACACACTCGCCCAACGGCCAACCCATGTGACATAAGTACGAAGTTGTTAAGCGATGATATCCCAAAGACGTATGCAGAGAGAAGCCATGAGCCAAATCCCATACCTTCAGCTACTTGGACGGCTAATGTTCGTTGTAACAACCACAAGACCTTACGCATCGTTTTCATAGAGTCGATTGGGATATTTTGCTTCCAACTTAGGCTCTCAACATTTGAAGGCACTGATGAAGGTACTGCGCTTTCTCCTCACGACGAGTAACCTCGGAATACACTACATTGTCAACCCTTTTAACAAGAGCTCACTGCGTATAGTGACGCCGATTGAGGAAGTAATTTACACAATCGGCGCTCGGTGTCTGATGTCCTTTTGATACTCAACGGTGGACCTGTAGTATTCAAGTCGAACTTTCAGCGTACTGTAGCGTTAAGTACTTCCGAAGCCGAGTATATGGCATTGAGTTTATGCGCTCAAGAAGTTCTGTGGGCACGTATGATGATGTCAGACCTTCGATACCCACAGAATTTCTTCACTGTCATTTATGAAGACAACCAAGGAGCAATCGCACTCGCCACGAACAATGGATATCACGCACGGACAGAACACGTGGATCTTCGCCACCACTATATCCGAGAAAGAGTCACATCAAATGAGATCAAGGTAGCCGACAAGGAAACGCAAGTTCAACTGGCTGACATCCTCACAAATTCGGCGATTCGAGTATCTCCGTACCGGCATGAGCGTTACAGCAAGCAAGCTGGGGGAGCAAGAGTTGGGAGGAGCACTGTCGTTGGTCCGTCACTTGGTGGTCGTCAACCCATAACGGGTTGAGGACGACCAAGTGCCGGGACATCTGATGGGACATGGAGGAGTATGAATGTTCTAGAATAGACAGGTGAAGCTTCTCCAACGTTATGAATAGCGCATGAAAGATAACAGTGAGATTAATATACTTTCCAATTTACCGTCTACCTATCAAAAACGATGCAAGCAAGGCATTGCCACGCTGCATGCCAAAGCTCAAGAGAAATCAAACCGGAATATCGTGCTGCTTTAGTAACAAGAAATATATTGTTCTTCTAAGTCGGTTTACCCATTCAAATCTGTTGCTTTTGGTATGGATAAAAACAGTGCGGTTTGAGATTCAATTTCGTCTTGTTATAGCTACCAATCACAATTTTTGATGTTATCGATCGCTGCTAACGAAAGCTTGTCACCTGTTATCCAAGTTCCCGCTAGCGCCAGGCGCACATGTAGCCCGTTGTGTGTATCAAGCAGACTTCAATAGCACTTAACCGTACCGCAAGCAATGACTTGGTCAAGTTTATACTCTAAGTATGGTAAGTAGCGATCAAAGAGCCGTTCTGCAGTGAATTTGACGCTTCTCCTTGCGTTTTGAGGTAGAATCTGCTTGAATTTTCAGCAAGGCTAGCACACTCAGGTATGTTAAACCCGTTTCGGACATGCAAGTACCAAATTGCTCTCTATGTTTTGTGGCTACATTACTATAAGTTACAGATATCAACTTTGCTTTATAATGTTAACGAACCGTAAGTGGTTTGCTGGGAGTATACGAGTTGCACGGCATTACCACAAGCCAGTGCTCACACGCGAGAATCAAGCACTTTCACTTCGATACCGCTGCATTTCACATACATTGATCACGTTACTTTAAAGTCACGACTTCACCGTATGTCGAATTACTAATGTGTTACTGAAAAGAGGGTGGATACTCATTTTTCGATGTGCTTTACCCGAACATGCGCTAGCAAAAAGTCCGATAGTACGTGGCATACATGCGTAAGCGGCGGTCGGGAGCAATAAAAGTTGTACTTTTAAATGGAATTGAAGTAAATCTGAGACCGCAATATTGTTTTCTTAGAATGTGTAAGCCAACTAGCAAATGATATATTAGTCGTGTTACATAAGCAGTAACTGGACAAACATTTGCGCTCATTACGGCTTACTCCATTGCAGTCGATACGCACTTGTAGCTGTAGACGATATCGTCTGTGTAGACCGGCGGTATGTTTGTTGACTGTTGAAGGCATCTGCGATTTGTTATACTTCTACACGAGAATGCCCACTGAAAAAGGATTTAATTTTATTTCGACTATAACATAGCAGCAATTCTCATAGATCCTTGGCTATCGAAGTGTCAGCATGTCTTGCTTGCATGGTTCCAAAGGCCAAAATGTCAATTATTCCTATTGGTTCACTCTTCAAAGCACCCCCAAAAATGTAAATAAGGCGCCCTCTCTTATGGTGCGGCAGCTCTCTCACGGAGTTTACTTCGAAGAAGCTGAGAGCCTTGACTGTCGCCCACGGTGCCGTGACTGTCTGTGGTAGTCGTATAATTCATTAGACCACTTGCAGCTCGGTTGCATTATAAAGCAAAGTTTGATTCCATTAGACTCAAGCATGACTATAATAGCATGACTATTACAATAATGAATTGCTTTTTAAGTCTAAATTAGCATGACCAACGTAAAAACAAATTGCTTTTCAAGTCCAAATCAGCAATGACTAATATTATGACAGATTGCATTTCGAGTCTCGATAATATAATAACAAATTGCTTTCTAAGTCTATTGGACAGCGCTAGCGCATTTGAGCATGATCTACTCCTTACAGACGAATTCAAAACAAGTATTTTTTTAACGAGTAAGATTTAAACGAGTATGTTTTAAACTTATTCAGTGCGCTAGTCTTGCCAAAAGCTCAAACTCACTCTCTTTCAACACACAAAAAGCAGTGTCGAATCCACTGCAATACGGCCTTTTAGTTATATTAAGCAAACTTGACTGAGTAATTGCTCGACCTGTGGTAGATTATTATTAAAGTTGACTCGGCACATTAGACGGCTTTATGTGTGCCTTCCTATGGTCGTTAATGTCACTACAAGCACTACTTGAACAAGCGCTCGAACGCTAGCGGAAAGTACAATGAATACGTGCTATATTTTCGTTAGCAGCGACCGATAGTATCAAAAGTTTGCATGGTAGGTGTTTGGGGTTGTATTTGTATCTTAAGGATAATTAATCTTTTACACACCCACAATAAAAAGTAGTCATGGCGGTTTCGTCTGTGGTATAAAATCATTTTTTTATCCTCTCACTTTCAGAGCGTCCATTTTGCGCTTTAAGAGGCAGAGACTCAATTTCGTGAATGGCTTACTTTTAAGTTCATTAATAACAATGGGCAAAGCCGTTCTTTCTTCGGCTGCGACAAACCTCTTGGAGTTTACTTCGACGACGCCGAGAGCCTTTACTGGCACCAACGATACCGTGACTAGTGGACAGGAATGGAGCTAGAATGAGCACGACACCGCACGATCGACGCATGCTTCACTACTTGGAGTGCAAAAAAAGTGAGCACATGGTTGTGCTGGGATGGACTCAAAGCTTGCCAGTACTGCAAAATAAAGCTGCGGTCTCATAACACTATCGAAGTGACTTAAAGTAGCCCGCGGCTGTCGTCTAGTCAGTTGTGCGTCCGAATCTAGTCCTAAGGGCGATCAATTTGCTCGTGAGAGCCTTTAAATTATTCGTCGATCGATGGAAGTGCCATTGGATGGGTCTAACACATAGTGCTCTAATGCACGATGCTGTAATTCTACAGCATATTACTATCAAAATTCCGCTCCCGGTTCAACTTTAGAAGCGGTCAACAAAATCTCAAAGGTGGTACAGCTGCTAAAGCTGACGCAATGATTTAGACGACTGTTGGTTTACTAAGGACGCTATTTCTTACCGGTTGTAATTCGGAGGAATCATGCAATTGCATCGCACAACAACTCTAGGAGTAAGACCCGTGAACGATCCATTCCGCTGGCTGTCAAGTCGAAATAATGTAACGGGGACTCAGTCGCTCATGAATCAAATCTTTTTTATACTGCTCGCCTGTCTAGTGACTCAAATTGTATAAACATAGGGGTTTAGGTGAAATGTTAACCTTTTGAAGCGGTTTATGATCAAAAATCAATTTTGCAGTGACAATCGAGGTCCATCGTGATATACATTTCATTTACATTATCGATTTCTGGAACATGTCATGCTCCCAAACTCTTACAACTGTATATAATTCTGCAGTAATCGGACTTACGGGTGCTGATTCGTGTATCATCAGGTTGCCCTCGCGATTAGATCTATGGTACAGCCAACAAAGCGCGTCGATCTTACTAAGCGTGCTTTAAATCGACAGCAACTGAAGTTGGCAAAGCTTTACGGCTGACTTTTTATTCCAGTACGTTGTTCTTAATCGTTTGGGATTTGAGTCGTTCTTAGCCGTGCATTCACGCAGCGAGAATATACAACAAAATGCAGAAAAATTTATCAAATGGGGGTGGACAATACCTGGCTTATATGGATAACGAAGCAGAGAGTTTTAGAAGGCGTGAGGTAAAGTTGGCTGCTTTTCTGTGCAGTAGGGGTTCGTCAGTCAAATGATTGACTAGCACAAAAACGTTCTCTTGTCGAAGAACACAGCGTAGCTCAAGTCAGGGCTGTCGAGTTCTTAAAAGGTAGTAGTCACTTCAGCGTGGTGAATTGTGATGCTACATTGTAACGAGCAATGGTGCAAGCAACGTCAGATAACCGATAAAAGGCAACAACCTTCACGTTTCTTATGAAGTTTTGCCGCTGCGATTCCTAGCTCCAACCTTCGTTGTCAAGACAAAGGTTTTGCTGCTCGTATTGTTAACTTATTGCTAGTGTAGTGAATGGGCAATATGGCTGGTTATCATTCTCTAGCCCATATGAAAGACATTCAGTACAATCAAGTCTGTCATACGTTAATAGAAATCGATAGCGATGGCAAATGTTCACTGTCAAGTTTGCGCCTACCGAAACAATCACTAATCCGCTTTGCAAATGTGTCTTAGTTACCCAAGCCATTGCTAAGTGCGAAATGTCTCAAGTGACCATCGGTCTTACTCATGATTTCGTGATCGCAGCAAACGTGCACTTAAAAGTGTCAGTGTGGCATGTACTGTCAAGGTGAAGTTTCGCATCGTACTAAATGTTCAAGACCGATTTCAAAGTGTAGATTCGACAAAGAAGCATGTCCGACCATTTGTGATGCGGTTTAAAATATTGCGACCATCACCGAGTATTTAATTGTTCTTGAGAAACAATCGTTTCCAAAACCTGTCTGGTACGTGGAGCGATAAGAAGGTTGAGCAGCAGAATGAATCACAGTATTCGTTAAGATTACACCGCTGAATGCATGTGGAACATGTGAATGGCTTCCCAGCATTTACAAGTACGTTACAGTTAGTAATTACATATGGTAGCCGTTCATCGGTCGATATAAATGTATATTTACTTCGGTTTTTACTTTCTACTTAACAGATTAACAGCCGCAACAAGACTTCCTTCTCAAGCACCGTTCTCGCCCAATATGAACAAGCCCACCGAAGTCTTCCTAGGAAGTGGTAACTAGCACCACTGGCAGTTTATCATGAGGATGATACTGGCGCGGAAGGGTCTCCTGGGACACATCATGGCCGTCAAGGAAGAGAAGAACATCACGGAGGCGTGGCTTGTTAATAACGCCAAGGCGCTAGGCATCATTGCTTAAGGCGTTGAGATCCAGCACCAGACCAAGAGTCGGTCGGCTACGCGTGCTATGGAGGCGTGGGGAACCCTCCACGATTTCTGCAATCGCTCGACTCTTCACAATCGTGTTGTGATGACTCGTCGACTACATGAGTTCAAGATGGAAAGTGGAACAAGCATGGCAGAGCATCTGGACACTTTTGACGAGCTAGTAGTGGGACTACAGACTACGCTGGAGCAAATTGATGAGTCACGCCAGCTGGTGGTACTCCTCAGCAGTCTACGTTCGGAGTACGACTTGATTTCGTCGATTGTGGAAAAAGCAAGGGACATTTTTGTTGATAGAAGTCAAGAAGAAGCTACTCAAAGAGTCAGAGAAGCTGCAGAGGAAAGAAGCTACAGAGAAAGCGTTTCGCGTAAATGGAAATGTTAGAAGATTGAAAGGTGGACGGGACAATGGACGAAAGGGTTGTCCTCCACGCAATAACAACGGATTCAAGGGAAAGTGCTTCAACTGTGACCAGTTTGGACACATGAAGCGGAACTGCCCGACCGGTAAAAGATTCAACAGTGACGACACGGTGTTTGCTGTTGGTGAAGGGAAGTCATCAGGATGGCTGATTACCAGTGGAGCAACTTCCCACATGACCCCACACAGGAAGGACTTGTTTCATTACAAGGGCCTAAGAACCAGCATTGAAGTTACGATTGCAGACGGGAAGAGGTTGCTTCTCAAAGGAGCCGGCACGGTAAAATTGACTGATTTGAACAAAATGAGGATTCGCATGGTTGTAGTTCTGCACATTCCCGGACTCAGTTGGCAAGCTGGCAGAGCGTGGCATAAGTGTGGAATTTCTGTGTTCGTCATGTGCCAATTGGAACAAGAAGCAAGCAATTGCGTCGGGCACAGAAGTTGGAAAGTCGTATTTTCTTGACTGTGGAAAAGAAGAAGCATGTCTCGTTGAATATTCCGGAGCTGTCAACCAGTGGAAGCTTTGGCATGCACGAATGGGGAGCCCCAGCAAGGATGCGCTGAGCAGGTCACAGCGATATACTAATGGTATCCCAATTATCAAGCAAAGTGTGGAAATATTATGTGCCGGGTGTTTGAAGGGCGAGCAGACGGTCACGGTGTTTCCGTCTCGTTCAATGACAAAGACGACACGTGTGTTGGAGCGTGTTCACACAGATGTCATGGGGCCAATGAGAACTATCTCGGAGGGTGGTGCCAAATACATTCTCACGTTTGTGGATAACGTTTCACGATATGCTGCATTTTTTTCTGATCAAGAGCAAGAGTGAAGTGGCTGGCAAGTTCAAGGAGTTCCTGACGTTATACGAAAACCAGTGGGGTGCACGACTAAGATGTTTGTGATTCGACAACGGAACCGAGTTCGTAAACAAGAAAATGGCGGGAATATGTCAAGAGAACGGCAATGTACACCAGCGCTCCGTCCCATACAGCCCGCAGCAGAACGAAGCGGCGGAGCGTATGAACAGGACAACTATGGAAAAAGCCCGCAGCATGTTACACTACAAGAGCGTTTCGACGGAATGGTGGGCGGAAGCGGTAAATACAGCGGTTTATTTAATTAATGAAATCCAGCAATACGGTCCATCCTGACATCACGCCGTATGAGCCAGTCTTCAAGATGAAGCCTCGAATGGATCACCTGCGCGTATTTGGTTCGCAAGGCTACGCTCATATTGACGATGTGAAACGGACCAAATTGAAATTTGAGAGCTTCAAGTGAATGTTTCTTGGCTATGTAGAGAATGTCAAGGGCTATCCCGTGTTTGACTTGGAAAATGCCAAGATTAAAGTGAACCGCTCTGTAAAGTTGGATGAGCGTGAGGTGGGCGGCATCTACGACACGCAAGAGCTTAAGCCGGAAACAATTGTTCAAGTAGTTAAGGATGGTGATGAAGTCAATGTTCAGCATCAAGTGGATCGACAGTCAGTTCCGGACGATCCCATGGGAGCTGCCGAAGAGACAGTCGAGGATGTCGATATGGATGATGTGGATCGGACGCCAAACGCCGTTGTACAGTGGCTAATGCCTTGTGAGAGCCCTGTACGAAACAAGCTTGAGTATCATTTACCTTCCCAAGTGCAACAAGAAGATCGTTTGGTGTTTCGGCCTGAAGTGGAGCGAACGCGAATAAGACGTGAGCCAGTGCTAATGCTAAGAAACGGCTTCGATGGTGGAGAGTTAACAGAAAGCAGTGAGGGCCCACCGACTCCAAAGCGTGCTAGAATTGACGAATATGGAGTAATTGCGGAAGCCAGTTTTGCCTACGCTGTGCGTATTGACGATGTCTCGGATCACCGATTACGTATGCTCAAGCAATGGCAAGCGATGATGAAATAAAATGGCGTGAAGCAGTGGATGCTGAGCTTCGCTCTAATGAAGAGAATCAAACGTGGACATTGAAGCCACGAGGAAAGATCGGACGCACAATTGGATCACGATGGGTATTTGCCAAAAAGTGTGATCAGAATGGCGCTATTGTGCGATATAAGGCACGACTGGTCGCGAAAGGTTTCAAGCAGAAGTATGGCGTTGACTTTTTCGAGACTTATTTCCCGGTTGCCAACATGCATTCGATCCGAATAATTCTCGCGGTATGTGTTGAATGCGACTATCAAATGGAACAGCTGGACGTCGACACGGCTTTTCTCAATAGCGTGTTGACGGATAACGTTTTTATAGAAGTTCCGCTTGGTGTCGACAATGATCAAGGATACATATGTCAACTGAACAAGGCTATTTACGGACTGAAGCAAGCAGCGAGTGCCTGGAACAAGACAATTCATCGCGTTTTCGTCAGAAATGGCTTTAAGAGTTGCGGAGCAGATCAATGTTTATGTCAAGAGCACTAAAGAAGATTTTGCTTACGTTGGACTATATGTGGATGACTTGATTATCGCAGCAAGAAGCAAGAAGAACTAAATCAAGTGAAGGGAGTACTCAAGAATGCTTTTAAGATGAAGGAGCTTGGTGGGGCAGAAGTTTTTTTGGGTATGAAAATTGATCACGACAGGTCAGCTGGAATATTAACGATCAAACAGACTCGCTACATCGATGACGTGGTCAAGCGATTCGGTCAACAAGATGCCAAGAGTGCTGAAAACCCTTGCGTATCAGGATTGAAGCTGTCGTCAAAGCAGTCACCCACAACGGAAGAGGGACGGTCGACAATACGATCAAAGCCTTAGCACTCTTTTATTGGATGCTTGCTGTACATAACGATATGCACTCGGCCTGATATTACTTACGTGGTGACACAGCTATCACGTTTTCTGGAAAACCCAGGACTACAATATTGGAACGCAGCAATTCGAATAGTGCGGTATCCGAAGACCACGCGTCAAATCGATATCATCTACCGAGGAAGTGGAAGCGGTGCGGTCAAAGCATTCTCGAATGCAGATTGGGGTAGCAACACGGATGACAGACGCTCAGTCTCGGAAATTATGGTCATGATTGCAAGCGCACCAGTGGAATTTAAGTCGAAGTACCAGCGGACAGTTGCGCTGAGCTCAGCAAAAGTTGAGTATATGGCTCTCGGTTTATGCACACAAGAAGTTCTTTGGACGCGAGCAATGCTAAAGGACATGGGTCACGAGCAAGACGAAGGCACACAGGTTTGAAAAGACAACCAAAGTGCTATTGCGTTGGCCAATAACGCTGGATACCATGCTAGGACGAAGCATGTGGACATCAAGTGCCACAGAAGGACTGTTGAAGATCGAATATATCGACACGAAGAGTCAGCTTGCAGATATGCTGACGAAGGCTGTTGAAACCAAGATGCTTAAGTATTTGCGCGAAGCCTCCGGAATCACGACCAAGTCAGCAACAAAGGATACACAGCATTAGCGGTGAGTGGGAGTGTTAAAATTACACCGCTGAATGCATGTTGAACAGGTGAATGGCTTCACAGTATTTACAAGTGCGTTACAGTTAGTGATTACATATTGTAGCCGTTCATTGGTCAATATAAATATATTCACTTCGGTTTGTACTTTCTACTTAACAGTATTTTTGCTCACTTTTTATAAGCGATTCGGTAGTGTTTCTTGTACAAATACTCAAGTATCATACTTGCCGAAAAAAGGGAGACTCGCTAGCGAATTTGTGCCGCAGCTTGAAACTCCATCACGAACAAAGGACATTACGATGCAATGTTTTAATAAAGTGCTCGTGTTTTAAATATTTCCCTGTCTTCTTTTGCCTTTCTTCACAAGATTTTTCTCGAAGACGGGCGTTCAATGATCTAAATGCGACTTCGACAGCGTACGAAAAGTTTCTGAAGGTTTTAATTTGCACGGAGTCTTTTCTTTTTCAAAGATCTTAGATGCCAATTTGATAAATGACTCTACGATTGTTTTAACGGACCACAAAGTCAACTTGTCTGCGCTCATTGTCCCCGACAACCGTAACACGTCGCCCCATGATCTACTCTTTACGATGTGACAGACATTTTGTCGCCTCGCCGCGTCCAATATAAACAAGACCGGCGATTTCCATTTTGACCTATCGCTGGTGATGAGTGACGTTATAGTTCTAGTGTTATCTTGTCAACGATCGAGTGTAAAAAATCCGCTGATAGAACGAAGCTTCTGATATTAAAATACAAGAAAGCGAACGAAAGTCCACAGACACGGCCGACCAAATTGCTATTGTCTTCAGCACTAGGCCGTTGTAGCTTTTAGAATAGCAATCAGGCACGATCAAACAACACAGACGCTCGCATAATTTTTCTTAGTACGATCCAGACACTTGGCAGCATTGTTCTCCTCCTGTTTCCACAGCCTGAACACTACGATTTACGCCGCTGATCTAGGCTGGGAAAATGACAAGGACAATATGCAGCCGACGAGTTGCTTGTACAAAGGAGAAGCTGCGGTCTTTGTTTCGTGAACAATGTGCTTATAAGTACTTTATTTCGCTCTCACCCAGTGGTCAGATTCGGTGGCAGTGTTCGACACGTTAAAAGGCTTCTGCATCAAATGAGACAATAAAACGTTGACGACACAAATTCAGTTTCTGCTTGTTTTAGATACTTTTCTCGTAGAAAATAATTCGGGTTTTTTATCTTAGATTGAAAATTATCTTGAAAACCAAATCAAATTTTCAAATAGCTACACCATGCACATTCTTGATAACACCTACCATGCAAACTCTATAAATTATAGGTCGCTGCCAACGATAGTATAGCACGTACACATTGTACTTCTTGTTCAAGTAGTGCTTATTGAGAAATTGGCGTCCATAGGTCCAGGCGCACTTGAAGCCCGTCCATTGTGTCGAGCCAAAAAAGCGAGACTTTAATCGCAATTTGAGCGATAACTCATTCAAGTTTACACTTTAAGTCTGGTCGGTACCAATTATAAGTCCTTCTTGCAGTCAATTCGACGCTGCTCCTTGTGTGTTTAAAGAGGGTCCGTTTGAACTTTTGGCAAGGCTAGCGCACTCAAGTATGATGTCCCGGTTTAAGTCATGCTAATATGATAGCAAATTGCTTTTCATGCCTTCTGGGCAGCCCATAATGCAAGCGAGCTGCAAGTGCTTTGATGAGAGTATACGACTAGCACCGACAGTCGCGGACCGGGGGTGTCAGTCAAGAGTCTTAGCGTCTTTGAGGGAAATTTCGAGAAAAAGCTACCACAGCCGAAGAGAGGGCAAATTATTTTATTTTTAGGTGCTTTGCAAAGTAAGCCAATCGCGAAAATTGGCAATTTGGCCCTTAAAACCATGCAAGCAAGACATGTTTAACTCTCTGGCAAAGGATTCGAGATTCCAAAAAAAATTAAATTATTTTACACATACTCTTGAAGAAGTGAAGCAAATTCGAGATGCCTTTGACAGTCAGCCAACAAACCGCCAATCTACACTGAAGATTTCGTCTACAGCTCAGAGTGCGCGTATCTACTGCAATGACGTAAGCCGTAATGTACGTACATGTCACAGTTTTAGTTACAAGACTAATCTTCTGTTCTTTCAAGTTGGCCTGCACAATCAAATCAGTTGATTTATTTTTCCATTAGTCTCATAATCATTTTTTTCAGAAAACAATTCCATTTGATTATTCAAGCCACCAAGCAAAACTTTTGACGCAAAGTATGCCACGTATAATGGGACTTTTCGCTAGCCTTTGTTCGGTTGAGAGATTATTTCTACAGAGGTCCAGGCGCACATGCTTTGCTGCCTTTCGAACTCTCGCACCACTCTTTTTTCCAAGGATTTTGTGACGTGAGGTCTTAAAAATGATACAAAGTTGGACTCACAAGATGGCTATCATTCAAATATGGCCGTGGTGTTTAACTTTTGCAAATGCTAGCACCCTTTGACGTCAAAGATTGTCGAGCAGTGAGCGAACCCAGGGACGAGGCGGTCACCTAGCTCAAAAGTGTTTGGTGACTGCTTGCAGCGATAGTTACTGAATGTTAAGCCACAGAACTCGCACATTGGTGAGTCCCTTCAATACCATGGCTCCCTCGCGTCAGTGACACCGATCTACCGCGCCTGCTTCAGTGCCGTCACCTCTGGATTAAATTCGGGAGTCTCAATAAATTGTAAAAACAGATTCGTCAGGCGTTTCCGCAATCCTTCGAGGCTTTGCTCCTTCCGTCCACGACTCAACATATCTGCTTCCCGATCAATGAGCTCGATCACTTCCCGTGTCAACGCACACTCAAACTCTTGGACGGTCCACTTCACGTGAAGCAACATCTCGAGGCGCTCGTCTACCGAACTGAGCGGTGTCCGTAACCCATGGTACAGCTCCATCAACTCTTTAGCCCGCACAGTAAACGGGGTGTGTACCTCTTTAATGGCACCGTCACGCATTTGCCACTGTTTCGGCCGTGCCAAAAAGTTCAGCATTGCATCAATCCGCTGCTTTCGATTTGCATCCGTAGCCGTGGCTTTCAACCGGTCAATGGTTTGCAATAACTTTGTTTCTTTGGTTAAAATACCATCCATGGCACGTTGTCGTTCGGCCCCATCCAATTGCAAGTTGCGGATCTTGTGGCCTTCATCTTGTCGCCACTTGGCCAATTCATTGTACAGAATCTCAAAGTCCATGGCAGAGGTTGGATGCATCCGACGAGCAATGTCCCGACGTTGCCGAGCGCTCTCTTGTGCTTGATGTTGCCGCTTTGCCATGGCAAATCTTTCCTTCTGTCGACGACGTTGGTCGCGGAGGTTCAAGACCATATGACGAGCTTGATACCCACGCCACATTCGTTGCAGGAAAAGAACAGCGTCCTCTTGGCGTTGCTTGAATTGGTACGAATCAACATACGATCGTGCAGTGACATAGCGGTCATAGGCTTCGTCCAGTAGTAAATCCCGACGAGCCATTTGCGTGCCGGATTCGCGGGATGTTTGCACGGACCGCGTCACGAGGATTTGCGTTTGCGTATCCCGATGATGACGCAATCGTCTCCTTTGACCGTGTTCTTGGAGGACAATGGTCTGCATCAAGTTGACAAATCAAAAACTTTTAAAGACAAAGATGACCGAAAGCACACGTATAATCGTCACCTGAGTCGAGGCATGATGAAATTGTTGCAGTGTTTTCCTGTTTTTGTACCCGCCCAAGTAAACTTTGCGGCCAGTAAATTTTTCAATCTCGACAGAAACCAAACTGGTACTGTCTGTCTTCTCTGTAACATACACGTATGAGTAAACAAGTTGAAATATTTAGAAGAGATACGTTGTACCATTGTATACTTGTACTTGCAGCCGCGCTGGCATGACGTAATTACTCGTCACTGGTCGTGTCGCTACAAAGGCTTCGATAGTACACTCGGCGTGAATCCCAAGCGCAGAAAGTGGTACATTGGCTTCGTCTTCAGCCAATGTACAAATATTTGGAAAAGTCACAAATGCGGGGACCAAGTGCAAATCGGTACAAAGCACTGCTCGCAACTTTTCGACGGTTGTCTGCGCCGTGACAAGCACTCGGTGCCGCACATTATCCGGTTGCAACACCACAAGGACGACAAACTCATTTTTCTCGAGCTGTTCCGACGACACTCGGAGAAACTCGGCCATTGCGACTTTTGACGCAGACGTCAAGTCGTCGATTTCCTCCGCAACGGGAAGTGTCTCTTTCTCGTCTTGAGTTGCAGGATCGCCGGCTTCGTCAATTGAATCCTCTTCATCCAATACCAACACTCTTGGGTTCTCACTTGCAAACGAGTCTTGCGTGTCCGCATCCATGGCAACTTGGCGTGTTGCCCTGCGCCCCTTCAACGGATTTTCGATGTAGTACTTGATGTGGGTGGGACCTGTATTATAGACAGCGGCTTTAAATATGTGGTCCACGTAGTCTTGGAGGACAAAGAAGGAACATGACAGCTTTTAGCGATTATCAAGAACTAGAGGTTAAGCCAAAAACACATAGAGCACATAGGTTGATATCATTTATTCGATCTAATGTCAGCTGAAGTGTGTTGCGTAAGAGGCGACTGCATTTGAGCTCCTCCTTGCTGCTCATTAGCTTGTGAACATCGCGGTTCTCGAGCTTTACGAGCAGAGTCTATACATTGATTGAGCAATTTGTGTGGCTTGCGCTTTATTCAGGATACTATCGACTTATTACATATACATTTCGATGAGGTTGCAGGTCAAAAGGGAAAAGCGGCAGAAATGTCAATATATGTGCAGTCTTCTTCTTCTCAGCGCATCAGCTTTACAGCTATGATAAATTTGAAGGCTTTGCTTAAGCTCAATGAAACCCCAAGGACAGCGAGAATTTCTATGATGAAGTATTGTCGAACTGCAGTGTTTTACATTGGCGCAATGTGTGTTGCGCTCATCTAATGCTGCTTTCACCTATCGATAATTAAGTGGCGAACGTCGCCTTAACTCAGCCTTTTTCCATATGCTAAGTAAGAAGTCATAATATACTCTTTGATTTAGGAGCGGTGAAGCCGCTTGCACCGAATATGTTGTATCCAGTCTTCTTTGTGTATATAGTATTGGGTGAATCTGGTTAATAAGAAAAGACCGCGTACACTTTACAACAGCGGACACTTTTTATGCATTTTGATTATTATGTACGTGAGGGTCTCACAGCTAAATAGTATGCTGGGCTGACTTGTGTGGTAAATCATACCTTCTCGGCCTTTTGGCTAAGATCAAGTGTAGTATCTGTTCTAATCAGTGTGAAAGCTGGTTTTTGCAATTTTTGCAAAGTCTATTTCACATTTATTTTTGGACTGCCTAGTTGCTGCTGGCTTGCTAGTAGCAGTTGGGACGGTCTCCGGGGGCTTACACCTTTCCCCCGTGAGGCCAACTACACATCAATTATTCATACTCCCCTATTGCAATGTTTATGATTTTTCCGAATCTTTAATTATGAAATCTTGATTGCACATCATCCATGCTATACTCGGGCCAAACTCAAATGCTTGATCATTTTCAATTTTCATCTTTGTGTCGTCTAATGCGCTACTCATGAATTGAGGATGACCAGTGCTCGACGGCCAGTTACTTCAGCCTCGACACCGACGCGTCTTTAGCAAGAGGCCAGGAAAGAAAACAGGGTATTGATGTGCGGAAAGGTCTCAGTATACGCAACAGCTGTCACGCGACCATCGGTGTCGAGGTAATCGCAGGAGGCGTCGCCAGCGACAACATCTCCGTTACTCTGGGCGATGCACCAGGTACGCAGCAACACAATCAGGATTAAGTACGCCATCACGCACCACAGAAGGATCGCATCACTAGTAGTGCTTACTAAATGCGCAAGACCCTGGACACGATGCCGCGCTAAAGGCACTTCTTAATGGCTTTGCATCTCTTGAGCCAATAGTGGAAAAAGTTGAGAAGCGTGCGTCGAGAACATTTTTAAATAAGTACGAGAAACACTAATAGCTTAATCAGCCAGCATAGCAGCGGAGACTGA
Organism: Plasmopara viticola; assembly: GCA_001695595.3. Classification (NCBI taxonomy): domain Eukaryota; phylum Oomycota; class Peronosporomycetes; order Peronosporales; family Peronosporaceae; genus Plasmopara; species Plasmopara viticola. The sequence continues at coordinate 369,510 of MBPM02000046.1, read as the reverse complement.
TCAACTCTGGCCTTAATGCTGCTTTATCAGCTTTAAAAGACAATGACGACAGATTCTGTCCAATCACAACAGACAAACATTAGCAGCTCTACCACAGCGTATGCAGACCGCAATGATAATCTAACACTTCATTTTTCACAGTGATGGCACGTCACCCACGCGCAATGCGGTTCGACACATTACTTATTTGAAATAAATACAGCGTGGCTCAGCTCCAACACATACGCAACTCTTTAAAGTCTGGCCTTGACGCTCCGCGATATCCACCCGCTTAGTACTGAAAGTAGCATGGCTGTGTAAGAAAGACGAGCAAGAGGACCTTACGAGTTTATGTCTCTGCTTGTAAACAAATTGTATTCAGGCTGTACACTTGGTATATTGGATGGACGCCAACGACCGCTATTTCCGTAACCACGCTAGACTAGCAAAATTTGGCCGCTGTACGTAGTCCGGTATGTTTTTTGCAATCCATTTCGAAGTCTTACCGTTTGTGTTGCTGCCAGATTTAACTCGATATTTCTCAAGCCATATCGACATGTACAAGGGCCAGTGTAGCCAAGCTAATCTTGTCACTGTAAACGCCACAGACGGCCATTTGCTTTAAGAATACAATGACGTCTTCTTCATTCAAAACCTTGGCATGCAATAGCATTTTTGCTTATAGCTTACATGGGCGTGATGTACGCGTTTAAGCAGATTCGCACGCTCCTCATAAATTCACAAATTTGAAGAGATTTGTACAAATGATGCCACTCTGGTCCAATATTCTTTTTATTTTCGGCAAGGGTAAAACTCCGATGGCTGAAGTAAAGAAAAGCACTATTAGTTTAATGAAGGCACTGGGGTTCAGTCCGCCTTCGTGATTAATGTTTGAGGCAAATTGCATAATCAGTGTTAGCACTGCTTACCTTTAGGTAGTCGCAAAATTACTATAGTAGATTGATAGTGTCATATTGCTACTAATATTCCTTATCAAATTGACGCAAGCACATCACTTTAAGCGCTCGACAGGAGCCATACTTGTATCTATAATGGCTACGCAAAATTTGACAGGAAAAGTTGCAATAGTTGTACGTCAAAATTAAGAGATATGCTTGATTATTTTAACTTTAATAGTCTTAGCACAACTTCATTCTTTTAACACAAATTTTGTGAGCAGTCGATCACTGATAATCTATACACCATCCTGCAAATCTTCTCTGTGTAAAGTACTCTGTAAACCGTGGGATATTCCTACACCCATGCGGGTCGACTTTCTACTTTAATCCTTTCTAAAACGGATCGTACAATCTTTCTCTGACTGTCAGACGCGCAGTCTAGATAAGTCCGATGACGCGATGACTTTCACGGATTAGGGGATACGGTTGCGCTTGCTGTTTCGCAAGATACCGAACCTCGCAAGCAAGTTTCTGCTTCAGAGCCCTAGTGGCAGAAAAAATATAAATCTTACCGGTCGGAGAGCTGAAGACTTCCTAACCTGCTTATCTAATCAGACATGGTAACATGGTCGGGCTAAAAGTTGAGCTTCGCGTTTGTAGTAACTTCACCGATGTAATTTAGTTTACAGGAGCTTCTGTAGGAGCAGTTGAAAATAAATTTTCGTTCAACGCTGATTCTTTCTTGCCTGCTGGAACGGAAAGTTTTTACTCCATGGATTTGCTTATAAAACTAAGGCGTACGGCTTCCAATACGGAGGCACAATCCTGAACAGTCAAAGCAAATATAGTTTTCAAGAGATTATTGCTTCACATGCATTCCTTAATCCTGCAGTCATCGACTTTAATAGATGCGATTTCATATGCTCTTTGGGAGATATGCAGCCTTAACAAATTTCTTTTTATAATTCCTTCGCTGGGCAACCTATTGCCGCATAGAAAATCGAGAAGTGATGTCTTCGAGCTCACAGACGAGAGTTCTGACTTATAAACCTTTGCATTTCCGAGAGAAGGAGCATGCGCTGAAGTGCCTACGACAAAAAAATGGTCCGCTTCTGATTCGGCAGAAACAGACAAGCATAACTTTGGCTAGCCTAATGACACTAACAGATGAAGGGTAGATCTTAATTTTTCATAAACAGGAAAACGCTGGTGACCAGTGGGAGAAACACTTAGGGTATATGAAACACAAAAACTTAGCCCAAGAGCTGCACAGCTCTCGCATGAGAGATAAGCTGTTACTTATACACGCAAGTGTATTAAGCTTTCCAATATTTTGTGCCTTAGAAGATTTTGGCACTTCGAAAGGTTGACCGCCAACAGACAATTGCGGTCACGCGATCAGCATTGACTGATGCTTTGACATTGAGCAACGAGATTGATCGCCCAAAAAAACAATTTCAGGCCTAAACCTGACACGGCTGTAAAATATCAAGATTTTTACAGGTGTCCTGGGACAGACGAGATGTGACACATTTCAAAAAAGGAGACGTGTCAAAGGATTTTATATTAATGTTAATGTACCACTCATACCACCAGCTAGCAAAAGCGCTGAAGAAAGAGTATGAAAAGCTGGTTAAATATCGTCAAGTGGGGCAACGAAGTTCTATTATCAGAAATAAGCATTGGTGTGCAAGAAAAGAACCGAAAAGCGGTTTTAAATCAAGACTTCAAACCCCGACTGATAGAGAAATTCATTTTATGGACATTGTTTTTATAACTCACATGGTCGTTGTGCCGTGTTGCGGCAAGCGCGCCCGCGTTGAGGCGAATCAGAGCTACAGAAGACTGAAGAGCATGAAGTTACTATGTTCTGTGGTGCGATGATTAATACCTCAGAGGCAGTGTTTCCAGGAAAAAATATTTCTTAAGGATATGAATACACTCTGTCTCCAGAAAGAACATACGTGATCTGTTTTGCAGGTATGCCACGCTCCTTTTTAGATATAATTATAGTTCATCAGGGATTAAGTATTATCTTATTACAGAAAATTCTTAGACATGGTGTCTTGAAATCCACCATCGGAGCTTTCACATGACAGGAGATATATACACTGGGTCCATCTCTGGCCAAGCACCAAGTATTGTGTCAATCAACAGTGATAGCTACTACAAGCGCAATATGAGCTCAAAGGTTGGCATAATACAAGAGGCACAACACACACTCTTGTTCCCAACTTTTGTGCTCAAAAACGGAACGAGGAGATGCAAATATCTTATGCTTAGATAAGCTAAGCAGGACTACAGTAAACGCACAAATATCAATACCTAAGCAAAGTGTGTAGCTCAACAAAGTGCTCAAACACATCATATAAAAGGTTTTGATATGTCAAATTTGGATGAAGGGGACGGATTTGCCCTATACGACAGCTAAGATGGCTAGCACCACGTGATGAGAGGGCTGGTGATGTCACAAGGACGTCTCACTACAATCACTACAGAAATATATACTCATTTGTAGCCGATTTGATCCACATGAGAACAATAAACTTTGCACCAGCACTTGAAGTTGAGTTTTTGCTGCAGGAATAAGAAAACCACCAGGTCTTCTGTAAGCTACCATAAAGTTTAATTAGAGTCCACATAAGGAGAAACTGCTGCGGCTTGGGCTTACACCACACGTAGAAAGGATTTACGTTAGAGATTAGACTGGGCGAGCTATTTACTTAAGTACAGTGATGACTATACCAATACCGCAAAACCTTTGTGCGGTTTCTATGATGAGGACATTGGAGAAAGCCAGCACCAGGAATTTCTCCAGCGCATGGAGGAAGCAATCAGTGGGCGTCTACGATACGGCTTTGCCGGATGAGACAACGCCGTTTGAGACACTTCAAACTATGTCATCCGCTGCGCGTAGTAAGAAGATAAACGATCGACTTCTGTTGAGGCATCTTTGAGCCTTACAATGAAATAATGCGTTCATGGCAACAAACTCTCTAACATATAGTAAACAATGGTAAAGATCTGAGCCCATCTTCCGGGTTCTAATCCTTACTGAGATTTGCTCGAGTGCGATTTCTGCAAGGGATATAAAACACGTTGTAGGTGTCTTAGAATAACATCTTGATTATCATTGCTTCCACGATTTCTAACTTTCGTACTGAATAAAAACCGATTAAGCGTAAAATAATTGTTGGAAATCTCTTGTGCATACCAAACTACACATAGTAGGACAGGGAGCTCTTGAGACAAATATCCGTCCAGCATACAAAGCTAATATCTATTGATGCGATATCTTTCTGCTAAGAAGATACTAGAACGACTTCCTACCTAGTAATGGTCAAGTGGCCTCCCTAACATCGCTATGACAAACGATCTGATTCATTATGGAAGATCTGACCCAACTTTTGCTCAAAATGACGAAGGGCTGAAGCGCGATATACTTTTGAAACTAAACAATGCTATACAAGGTTGCTTTTTAGGCCGAAGGAAGACATTAATGTGGCAACACGCTTAAAATGGTGATAATTAAAAATTTATGAGATAACCAAATTCGCAACTCCAAAATTGGCTTGTTTACATTTCTACCGTGACCGGCAGATTGTGATTTCCAATCAATTTTCCTATCTTTTTTGTAACCAAATGCCTTAATTCATGACCTTAAATTTGTCAATGTTCTTGCACAAAAAACATTTTGGTATCGTTTTCCTCGTTTTCCTACTAGTTCATTATTCATACCGTTTTATTCCACAAGCCTAAACTTTATCTCTGGTTTGCCGAATACCGGCATCAGCGCGGAAGTTTGTGATGTTCGAGTGTTTTTAAGCAACTTAATTATCTATGTCAGTCGGTAATATTAGGAAATAAGCAGCAAAGTTGCTTGTTTACTAGTGTCCAAATATTATATATGATTGTGTTGCCGCGATTTACTGCTTCATTCTAGCAAAGACTTATCTGATTGCCAAAAATCCGCTCAGTTGTGACGTCGGCAGGTCGATCATTCATAAGCATGTGGTGAGGTCTCACAAATCAACTGTGTGCTATAGATTTTGTGCACAGTATGCGCGCTAAGATGACAGAGATACGAACCGACAGCGCCACAAAAAAATTTGGCATCGCCACAACGGCGGTTTTTGTGTGTTGTGCGTGTGGCGCGTCTTTTATCTTAAAATTGCAACGCGAAAACGTGTGCCAGCCTCTTGGGTACAGAAGGTCAACGCAATGAGCGTGCCACACATCGACCAGTCCTCGTGACGCATAGGCAGCCGCCTCACATTTACATATCTTGTGCCTCCGCTATCAAAACTCAAAAAGCCTCTTTCATGCGGCTGTCGCCCCCAACACCCTCAACTTAAGCCATACTCTCGGACTCAAAGTCAACCAGCCCCCTGGAAATCGTCCAAACTGCTACTAATTAGTAGCAATTAAACAGTCCAAAAACAAATGACCGATAGAGTTTGCAAAAATTGCAAAAAAAACAGCTTTTGCTTTGATTAAAACATTAACTGCACTTGATCTTAAATCGCCGAGGAGATGAGATCGTTCTAATCAATTAGCACAACGTGCTACGTTTCTTTAGTGTCCTCACGTACTTCAGATCGAATTGCATAAAAGAATTGCTTTAATAACGCTACTTTTGAAACAAATAATTGCCGTAAAAGTAGATTATGTCATGTAGAGTTCTTTGCTACGCGAGCATTCGTTATTCACCGTTCCTCGATACTATAGCACATAATTTTAGACTGATGAAGGCTAGAATAATACTCAGTATTACTTTGTATATATATACAAAGAGGCACATAGATACCATGCGGTATGCACCGGTCGTATTAGCAAAAGGAAAGGACAGAACTTGATTAAGCGACATCAGCATTTGTGACCTGACTATTCATTACTAACTATGACTCTTTATTATATCTACACACAACAGATTATGTCAAATCTCGCTGCCAATTGAACTTTTGAAACGGTCACATTAATAAAAGAGGATCGCTTGTGTGTACTTAGAATAGTCGTGATGACCAAATGAAAGAACCCGGCGCTTTAATCTCGACGTGCAGCGTCAAGAGATCTCAGCTCTTCGAATGGTCATTTTCAATAAGTAGAATTGACATCATTATTTTTGTGGCTTATTTTACGTAATTGAATGTGAAATTATAGCTTTTATCCAAAGAAATCAAACTTCGAAATTCGTTACAGCCGCCATAGCTGATGCGATGATTTAAAACATGATGGTATTTTCCCAGCTGTCAATGCACTTATGTCGCTATTCTTTTAAGGCCTCATTCTTAGGAATTAATGAAATTGCATCGCATAACCACGAATGTATCTACTAGCATTTGAAGCTAAGTCATGTGAAGAATGCATTCGTTGCATTAGCTTCCGAGTTTGAATATTAGATAGTAGACTCATTCGCTTTAGAACATTTCTCAATTTCCGTCTTTTGTATATTGTTTGCCTTTCTAGTGTTTTAAGTGCAAAATTAGGCACCTTGAACCTACAAAATGAAACGTGAACCTTTATTGCGCGAAACCTATCATTTCGTTGTCCAGAATGCACTAATCTGTTTAGCAGCGACGATCGAGATCCATTATGATACGCAGATGTAATGTTGTCCACATTAACAATCTAAAGAACATGCCACCGGACAACGGCCGTCGCCACGACGGCAGTCGCTTATAAACTTTACGACTTTATATCTTGCTGCAGAAGTTAGGTTTACGTGTGATAGTTGGTGTGTGATCACCTTGCGTTCATATTCGATATTTGTGATGCGGCCAAAACGCGCGTCGGTCTCACTACACAAGCTTTCAACATAAAGTATGTGGATCACGGTTGACTAGGACTTGTATTTTAGGAAGTCGTTATACATCCTTAAGCTCTTAGGTCTATTTTTCAGCCGTGCAGCTAACAAATGAGATCGTCGTGTGTAACGTATTTTTTCGTTACGGTAGGTTTGCATATAAATGCAACTCCGCCATATGAGTACAATGTTTCAAAAGTACATACGCATTAAGGCTATTCATATGACATAGTTTCGGATTAAGAAAACAGGTCCAGAAACTATATTGACATTGAGAGTCGATGATCGAAAGTGATTAAGTAAAACGCCAGATGGAGTGGACGAGACTGATAGCCTTCAAAGTATGGTAGCAGTAGATGTCTGAGGGCACCATCTAGGCTGTAGCTAGACAATCATCGCAAGAGCTCTCCATTAAACCTTACTTTGTAGCGTGCTTTGAGTGACTAAATTTTCTTCTTGTCGACATCGCCCTAGCTCACCGCCCAAGCCTCGGTCAATACTTCACCTTTCAAAAAGCTTCCTCCGTGACTGCGGTACACCAAAGGATAACAAGATGGAAAAAATCTTATCGAATGGGGCTGAACAACATTTGGCGTGTATGAATGACAAAATAAAGATTTTTAGAAGGCTTAAGGTCAAAGCTGGCTACTTTTTTTGCAAAGTCGTGACTTATATATCAAGAATTGACGAGCATAAAAACTGTCACTCGTCAAAGAATGGTGTGTCTATAGTATAATAAGTAGGCTTAAAAATGCCTCAGTAGTCTGACATGGCTAATTGTGATGCTACATTGGAAAGAGCAACTGTACAAACAACGTCGGATTACAGGTTAAAGACGACGATCAATTTTTTTCGCGCCAATATTCCTATCCTCAAAATTTCTAGTCAAGACGATTGGTTTACAGCTCCTGTATTCTTTTTTGCTAGTGTAGTAAATGGGCATGTAGCCGGATTCAAATCTACAGCGCACATAAAAATTGAAAATGATGGCAAGAATCTTGCGATCCTGTTAAATTTATACCGTTTGTTGTAAATTCCGCGCTTACAAGCATGCGGTGATTACTGATCGCAACATTCTTTTTGCCGCAAGATCTATCATTGTGGAATGTACTACAAATGTCAAGCTTTGCATCGTACTAAATGTTAAAATCAATTTTAGAGAGTAGATCGCAAATTTTTTTTGGGCCAACTCGCACTAAAATTTATTGTCGCTCAGATTGACATTAACCTTTGTTTCTTGATAGGATATAACAATTGACACTAGATGAAGAGAACATGTTACAGGACTAAATTTATAATAATAGATAAAAAAAAGAGTTTCTGGTCCAAAATAATTTGTGGGAGATATAAGTAAAAATATATAAAGAGAGGTAGTTAAGGGAGCAGTAAATTTGTTCGTCGAAAATAAGGTAAAGTGGGGTGTAAAGTTTACTTGTGTCGTCAAGCTATTTAGTATAGGGGGGACGACCTAAGACTCCACTTGTACAGCACTATTGCAGGCTCGACCTAGCGCCTCTGGCCGCTTTGTTTAATTCCATGGAGGAAGGCAATATCACTCGAGTAAGTGTCCAAGTTTACACCTGTGTAAACAACGCCAGAGTTTCAGGATCGGTGTTACAAAGAAACATTTACCGCGACTGAAGCTTGCCCTTTCCTTCCTAGACGCTGTTAATTGGGTCCGTTGTTGAGTAACGTCAAATCATTTTGGCTGCTTTAATTTTTAGTTTAGCATATAATCCTCAGAGTGTCAGCTATTCTTTTTTCTCTTAGTTACTTTGGGCTTCCCGTTTAAGCATAATAATTTCAAGAGGGCCCAAGAAAATTTTTTTGCGCTTCAATAATCAGTGAGCTACAATGTAAATACCTTCTCTTTCAATTACCACGAACATGCTTTAAAAGCATATGGTCTCGAAGTCAATGCACTACTTGGACAAAATACACAATAAAGCGGACAAATCCTAGGAGAACAGACATGCTGTAGTAAGACCAGCGTCAACAAGGGTGCTATTGTTATCAGCAGTAATGAACTACGATCGACTAACGTAATCGTCTCGAATAATTCTGCCTACAGTAAGTGCAACAGCACCCGACGATTGGCGGCATTATGACCTTTATGCTTTCACAAAATACGCAACTGTTTCTTGCTCAAGGACGTCAAAGGCGGAACCAACGCATTACCATCACTTGGGTCGCACCCGTTTTGCTCGACTGTGCAGGTTTTTTATCGTGCGACTGCTCAATCGCTACATTGCATGCACAAAGACTGCACCTTGGTGGTTTTATGGCCTCACCTTTATTGCAGTTCAGTTAAGAAAACTGAGGTGATGTTTTTACCATACACAATATGAATTGCTCACGTTTGTTGAATGTATCAATTGTATATCCAGATTCGTATAGCCCATATGTCTTGTTCGTGTGGACCATGTGTGCATGGTTTATACGGTAAACGCTATTTGTGAAGATGTTACTACTTTAAAATATATTGAACTTGAAAATATTTTGCCCGGCGCAGTACTATAAACTTGCAACAACAAAAAAGATACAGCCTTCGTTTCCTTACCAACTCGCGACACTAGATGTTCTGTGTTGCGTTGTATTTTATCTTCTAATTTTGAAGCAATATGTCAGTAGAAAGACCCTACAACTGTTCTCGTTGTCAGTAGCGTACCATCGTGTCAATATTTCGTTAAAATGCCAATACCTGACACGTAGTCTTAGATCAGGACATCGATTGGTATATTACTCCTTCTTCTTCTGTGGCTGAAAGTCCTCTTTTTTTTCTCGCTTACGACCTTTTGTCATGTGTACCCTTCGGCTCTCTCGCATTACACGCGTCGTGCAGATAGGATAGCCTCTCGTAAAGTTTCGACGCTACCCGTACTATACATGAATCAACTCTCGTTTGTATATTGTATACGTAAAAAAGTTTTTTTTTTAAGTAGGAACAGAAGCGCACTCTTCTTCTTGCTCTGTACAAGAAGAATTATGCGTCGATCGTGTGTTTTCCTGCTCGTTCTCGCGACTTTCCTGGCCACTAGTCACGGTTTCGTGGACGCCAAACAAGACCCCGAGCGCCTTCGAGAAAAACTTCAAGAGGATGTTGCCGCAGACGAAGAAAGAAATTTCTTTTCCAAGGCTCTGAGAGGTTTTTTTAAATCCAATCCGAAAGTGAACGCTGCGACCGTCAATGCCGCGAAAGTGAAGTACAAGACTCAAGTGCCTACAAAAGCTGCTCATGAATACACGACGCCACTCAAACAATATAACGGAAAATCTCCAAAAGAATTAGATCAAATCCAAAAAGACCATAACGCACAACCCCACCATAGCAAAGGAAAGTCATTTGTGAAATTGAAATGATCAGAGTGCGTATCCACTTTGATGAAATAAGCCGTGCTATATGTAGATCTTCTCCTAATTGCCTGCGTTGGGTAACAAGCCGAATACACTTTTCTTTCGGGTCGGCTTGCACCCATTTGAGTCCGTTTATTTACTTTCCCGCGCATAATCTTCCGGTTGTTTTCGTTAATATTAAACGTTGACAAATAAACAAGCACATTGTGATCGCTGCTAACGAATGTATGCCACGTATTCCTTGTCCTTCTTGCTAGTTGGAGGACTCATCAAACATCTTCCAGCCATAATACAGGGGCACGTGAAGCTCGTCTAATGCATCGAGCCAAGAAGCGAGACTCTAGTAGCGGCAAATGACATGACGTTGCTTCGAATCCGATTGAAAAAAAGCACGACATCTTGTTGATTGTTGCAGCAGTTAGCTGTACGTTGCATGGAGAAGCGTTAGCACAGCTGATACAAAAACAAAGTCAATCGTTCGCCATCAAGACCTAGGCATACTGGGCAAGCCTCTGCCTATGCCGATGTGGCTCGAGAAATACCAAGTCGACGCAAGAAACACAAAAGGGAGGCTGCAAACGCTCTGTAAGCGACATACCGGTCCTTTTGCACGCCTCTTTTACGCAGCGTTTCATTAATTACCTCTGCAAGACCAGCTCACTACTGTGTAAATGTACTGGAAACAGCTACACTGCGAATGGCGTGACTGACACTGTCAAGGCCAGTATTTTCCAGCCCTGCGTACGTTGGACTGGGCCTCACGGTATGATTGTTGAAGTAGTACTGCGTTGAACTGCGTTGCGCGTGGTAGACGTGCCCTTCCTCTTTTAAAACGGAGTGTCAAATTCTCATTGCGGTACGCCAGCTGGTAAAGCAGTAGGTGAGATCAGAGTTGGTCAGCTGATGAGGCTACTAGAGCTATTCGTGCTTCTTGTGCTTCATTAAAAATGTTCTTGACGCACTTCTCCGAGGTTTCGCACTTTTTATCCAAGAGATGCGAATTTTATGAGAAGCGTGCGTTAATTGTGGTCGTCAAGCACTTAAAACAGAGACCACTTTCTTAAATTGCGCACAAAAGGATACAAGCAGAAATTGCAAAATAAGCATGGTCAAAGGTTTAACACTGAGTAAAACTGAAAGGAATGGATGGATACGTAGGTGAGTCTTATTTTGACAAGATAAAACAATTGTTAGAGATTACAACTAATCGAAAATGTATTTCTAAAAAGCAAAGACCTTAGCTGTATTTTGCTTCTTCAACACAAGAATCATCGAATGCTTCTACTGACTCACTTGTCATGTGGCCAGCATCTATGCAGTAAGCACCTCAATCCTGTTGCCATACTCAACATGCATGGCCTTGAATTGCTTTCGCGATAGTAGAACGAACCAAGCAGTGTAAATTAAACTACAAGGAGCATATTTCAATATATAAAACAACTCACCAAATTATATGATGTTCTGCTCCTCATTAAGAGCTACCAAGCCACAATATTTTCTTATGGATTGAGGATTTTAATAATCCGTTACGTCCATGCTCTTAAGAATATCGTTCTGCCAACGCTGTTTCGTTTGCTTTTCTGCCTTTCAATTTCCCGAGGCACCTTGCACTTTTAAAAATTCGTTGGTGGGGTTTTTACCTTTTTTAAAGGTAAAAACACCTTTGACATTGAAAATTGTCGATACGAAACGACGATGTGCAGAAATTAAAGAAGTTGGATAAGACTTTTTTACTCTTTTTTGATAAATTTCAAGTTAGGATGTGCACTTCATGAGGTAAATAAAAAAAGGGGGGGGTCATAATGGGTAAATTACAACTTGGAAGAAAAATGTCACTACGGCTTACGCCATTGGAGTAGATACGCGCTCTGATCAAACCGGTATCATTTCGTTGATCTTCGATAGTTTGACGGGATTGAAGGCTTTTCTCCCCGGAAAGAGAACTTTCTGAGCTACCCGGTACTTGAGAGACTGTCCATAGGGCCCTGGTACAGCAGCAGCTTCCTAAGGAGATTGCCCCTTGGGCTTCGCTGGTCCTGTAGCAGCTATTTGGGGAGTTTGCCGTTTGGGCTTCCCAGCATTCTTGTAATATTTCCCATATAATGGACCTTTCTTCTTCTGAAACATCCTACTCGCAGCTCTTGTGGCGAAGGCTTTCGTTTTCGTGCTCAACTTTTGCTTGAAACGCTTACCGAATGATTTGGGCAATTTAAAGCCGGACAGTTTCATCCTTTCTTCGTCTTCGCCAGCTTCCTCTTGAAGTCCCCTTCGAAGGTGCTGAAAGTCTTGACTGGCGTCCACGATGCCGTGGCTGGTGGTCAGGAATGTTGCTAGAATGAGCACGAAAAGATACAATCGACGCATGCTTCACCACTTGTAGTGCAAATAGAAGAGTGAGCTCATGTTCATCAGACACTTCGTCAAATTGAACTATACGAAGTAGGGTTTGAACGCATAGAGCAACACCTTTTATTTAAGTGTCACGTTATAGAGTAGAGACACGTCAAGCATCTGTTCGGCTATCCACGATAACCATTAATGAGCTGTTTATTTGTATATCGTCTATCTTTTCAAGATACACAGTTGCCTGACGCACTGCGAACGAGCATGCGTCAAAAAGCGAGGCACCTGAAATATATGGGAGACTATCCATGTTTGCACGACTCGTGGAATGCGGAAAGGCCGATGCGTACATTCGATAAATCGTCTTATAAAAAAGAATCTTTGGAGAAATGGGTGCGCTACTGAGACGCCGGGTCATTATATAGACATGGTTTATCAACATTTAGTGCAATATGGTTTGTAATATCCGACGTCTATGCCATAAAGATCACCGCAATTTGGACAACCGCACGGTGGAAAAAAGGCACAAGAGTGCCACTCAGGTATATGGTCATGCTATGGCTGGACTAGCTTTCGCCTAACAGAATATTGAACTAGAACCCGTTCGAAAATGCTGCGCACCGTCTTGTAAATCTGCTAGTACACATTAAGAAATTCCGTGCCGTCATCATTTTGCAGCGCCGTCTCATTTGATGCTGACGCGTTTTCACGTGGCTTACACTGCACCCAACTAGGACTTCTTAATCCGATCGAAAAAGTTTCCTCAGTCCAGAAACAACGACCGCAGCTCCTCCTGATTACCAACTAAGTGGTGCAAAGTGTCGGCCGCGAAAAGTTCGAGGTCGTGCAAAAAATCCTTGTCGTATTTCGAGCCGAGGGGGAGGCGTAGGCACCTTTGCACTCAAAAGATCGAGTAAGCAAAGATACTGTGATACAGACTGCTTCTTCACCAATTCATCGACTCCACGCATCATGCAACTTCGAAGAGGTTTGCACTCATTTTCCAAGAACAATTTCACATTCAGAAATGGTCGTGGTTTCTAAGACTGTATCACGAATATACAGACACGCTAATGTGTCGGATCTACTCGTTGAAACTGATCAAAGGTTTGGTACCATGCAGATCTTCACATTGGCAGTACATCTTACATCTGCTAGTTTTTGCTGCATACAGTTTGTTACGATCAATGATCAATGCACGCTTGCTACCAACTGATTCTGTTGGCGCAAATCTAGTAGTGATCGCAAGGTTTTTGCCATCACTATCGATTCGTATCAACGGATGACAGACACGATTGCACTCATAGTCTCTAATAAGCGCTGTAGAATTAAAACCAACCATTTGCTCGTTCACTACATCAGCAATAAGTAAAAACGAGTGTAAATTATGCTAACTATACAACCCGGGAGCGCCTGTAGCTAGACCCCCTTTTGGCTAGAGCTACACCCCCATCTACACGCTAACACAGCTTCGTGTCTTCAGCCACCGCTTTTTCTATAAACTGATAAGCGCCGGTAGACAATCCTACCAGCACCAATTTCTCAGATTATTTGGCATTACCTTACTATGTAAATACCATGAAAACGCGACTTTTCCGTCTTTTGAAGAAGCGGGAAGCTCGACTTAAACTTATGCCAAATTGAACGGCTTTGCTGTGAGACTCACCGTGCGAAAAAAAAGCAAAATAGGTGGATTAAGGAAGATTTGGATCGGATGTGTTCATAACGGTTGTTACAAGAAAGAGATGATGGTATACGGAACGCATCTACCTACTGCCAATACGAAGATCTGTATCGTGCTAAATGTTTATGATTTATGTAGATCTAGCAAACAATCGTGTTTGTCCATTTGTGGTGCAGCTTAAAAAAACACGACGATCTACTAGATGTGTGATGGTTCTCGAGGAATCTAGTGTATAATTCTTCGTATTTTTATGGCGCGTGGAGTAGGTTGCGTAGCAGTCTGTTATAGTATCTGGCGTACTTTATCATTTCAGGTTGAAAATGCCTCTCACATAGGTATCCTATATGTGTACACCTTTTTTTAGTCTTATACCCACGAACTTGCCTTTAAAGCATATGATTTTGAGGTCGAAGCATTACTAACTCCCTAGTAGGCTGTAATGGTGGCTGGTAGTAGAATGTCTACTCTAACAATATACACATGATAGTGAACAGTTTCTGTGAATACAGACCCAACGCCGAAAAAGTTGCTATAATCGTCAGCTGCACGCGATTTACTAATCCTAATAAGTGCAACAGCAGCAGCACAATTCGGACGCCCTCATGCTTCCACCCAGTCAGCAAAATACTCGAGAAGCTTTTCCGGCTGCAAAGGCACGTGCACATGCACCATCACCTCGGCTCGGAATACGACAAGGACAATTTGCACGACCTCGTACTCTTCGCGGCTGACACTTTGCACGCTTTTGCATTTAATGAGACGGCTCTGCAAAATGATGACGGCAAGTGATTTTTTAACGTGTAACAGCAAGTACGTTGTGATCGACAAATCGTCGCAGCATTGTCGAAGAGACTCTAGTTCAATATTCTGTAAGGCGAAAGCTAGTCCAGCCATAGCATGACCATATGCTTGAGTCGCACTCGTTCTGCTCGTCTCTACCTTTATTTCACCGTGCGGCTGTCCATATTTGGCGTACGTACAGACTGCACCTTGGTGCTTTACTGGTCACACTTATATTGCAGTTTAGTATATAGAATTGCAGTGATGTTCATAGCATCGTTCCGTTCAATGTAAAGGTGAAATTGCAAGAAATTAGAGTTGTTTTACGCAAAAAAGAAAGTATTGGTTGATATAATGCGGCCCCCGCTTGTGCGATAGCATGTTGCGCCAAGTGTTGCTCATAGAGTCTCAAGTGTCGGTTCACTATGTCTATACAATGACCCAGCGACAATGTACGTTCTCAGTAGCGCACGCATTTCTCCGAGACTCTTTTTTATAAGACGATTTATCGAAGGTACGCATCGGCCTTTCCGCATTCCACGAGTCGTGCAAACATGGATAGTCTCCCATATATTTCAGGTGCCTCGCTTTTTTACGCATGCTCGTTCGCAGTGCGCCAGGCAACTGTGCATCTTAAAATATACAAATAAACAGCTCATTGATAGCCAAACACATACTTGACGTGTCTCTACTCTATAAGGTGACACTTAAGAAAAAGGTTTTGCTCTATGCGCTTCAAACCCTACTTCGTATAGTTCACGTAGACGAAGTGTCTGATGAACATGAGCTCACTCTTCTATTTGCACTACAAGTGGTGAAGCATGCGTCAATTGTGTCTTTTCGTGCTCATTCTAGCAACATTCCTGGCCACCAGCCACGGCATCGTGGACGCCAGTCAAGACTCTCAGCACCTTCGAAGGGGACTTCAAGAGGAAGCTGACGAAGACGAAGAAAGAATTAAATTGTCCGGCTTGAAATTGCCCAAATCCATCGGTGGGCGTTTCAAGCAAAAGTTGAACACGAAAACGAAAGCCTTCGCCACGAAAGCTGCGAGTAGGATGTTCAAGGTGAAGAAACGTCCAGTATATGGGAAATTTTCAAAGAAAGCTGGGAAGCCGAAAGAGCAAACCCCCCGAATAGCTGCTACAGGACCAGCGAAGCCCAAGGTGCAATCTCCCGAGGAAGCTGCTGCTGTACCAGGGCCCTATGGACAATCTCTCGAGTATCGGGTAGCTCAGAAAGTTCCACTTCGGGAGAGAGAAGCCTTCAATCCCGCCAAACTATCGAAGATCAACGAAATGATACCCGTTTGAACAGAGCGCGTATCCACTTCAATGGCGTAAGCCTTAGTGACGTTTTCCTTTCAAGTTGGAAAGCATATATATCAACTCCTTTTTTTCTTACTTTTTTTTGAGATGTGCACATCCTAACTTGAATTTTATCAAAAAAGGTAAAGTCTTATTCAACTTTTTGCACCTATCGTGTAGTAGCCCCGAAGTTTGGCACTCCACCACAGCTTCGAACGAAAGGGAAGGCAATGCCATGCTTTCAAACGACAGTAGTGATTAACATATTTTCTTCTCTGTGTCTGCCTTGCTGCACGAAGTTTTGCTCATATACAAGACGTCTCGCGCCTAGAATGTGACCTCGGAGGAGATTATCAGTTATAATTTAGTGAGTAATATATATTTAAGGTAATTAATGAGAGAGAATAGTATAGTAAAAATGAGGGATAGAAGAGAAATAAGCTCATAGATGTATTATAAGATGATAGATTCTAATAAATTGATGTAAAATATATAGTAAATACCAAAGCTGTACCATTAAATGCCATGGTGTAGCAATGGGTGATTTTTATAAAAAGCACCTTAATTTAGCCTTAATAGATAAAATGTATTGAAATGGCTTGATAGATAGCTCGATGGTAGAGTATTCACTGAGCAAGACCAAAGACAAAAAAAATGTGTATCCCACTTTCTTTAATTTATTTTTAAATATTTGAATAATCTTAAAAGCCACGACATGCTTTTAAGCATATGATTTTGAGGTCGAAGCACTACTTGCAGGCTGTAATGGTAAATTGGACTACCGGGTCTACTTCAACAAAATAACATGATAGTGAAAAGTTTCCGTAAGAACAGACGCGCTTAACGTCGAAAAAGTTACTATAATCGTCAGATGCACGTGTACAGTAGCAATTAAGCACGATTGAACAGTGTAATTTATTTCAATTCTGGTAGGCGCAACAGCAGCAGCACGATTTGGATGCTCTCAAGCTTCCACACAATCAGCTAAACGCTTGAGAAGCTTTCCCGGCTGCAAAGGCACGTGCACATGCTCCTTCACCTCGGCTCGAATTACGACAAGGACAATTCGCACAGCCTCGAGCTGACACTTTGCACCACTCTGTCGGTAAGAAGGAGGAGCTGCGGTCGTTGTTTCTCGAATGAGAGTACTTTTCCAATCGTTTTCAGTGGTCACAGATAATTGCAGTGTAAGCTACGTGGAGAAGCTTTTGCATTTAATGAGACGGCGCTGCAAAGTGATGAAGGCACGAAATTTCTTAAGTGTAACAGCACGTACATTGTGATCGACAAGTCGGATGCGCAGCATTAGTTCGACATTCTGTCAGGCGGAAGCTGGTCCAGCCATAGCATGACCATATACTTGAGTCGCACTCGTTTTGCTCGTCTGTGCCTTTTATTCACCGTGCGGCTGTCCATATCGCTACATGGCGTATATGAAGACTGCACTTTGGTGCTTTTCTGGTCGCACTTATATTGCAGGTTAGTGGATGAAATTGCTGATGTTAATAGCACCATATTGCACATTATTTCGTGTGAACTATATGTTCTATAAAGGTGATGTTTTGGCATGGCTTCGCAAAAAAGAAATCATTGGTTGATACATTAAGGGACGAAATACGGCCTCAGCATGTTGCGCCAGGTGTGGCTCTAAATGTTGATTCACAATGTCTATATAATGACCCTTGGACAATATACGTCCTTAGTTGCGTGCCCTAGCGTCATTACATCATGTATTGTCCCCACCGATTCTAGCACGTTGGTGTACGATCTCCTCTACGGGCTCCTTGTCGCCACGCCGCGTCCAAATCGGCAAGTTGACGGTTTGCGATTTGACCTATTGCCGGTGCAACGCTGAGTGACACCATAATCTATGTTTCTCTGTCAAGAACTAGTCTATCCCCTGTAAAGAATGCATTTTTTCATTGTATGCCGCAACCTTGCCCATGAGCTAGTTCTAAGCTTTCAGCTATCTCGGCTAATCTTATTAGATTAAGAAACTACTTTTCAAAAAGACCCATTTCCCCAGTCTCTTTTTATCCTCATTAAAAAACGATTTTCCGAATGTACGCTCGCATTGCACGCGTCGTGCAAATGCGTATATGTTTACGATGCCTCGCTATTTTACGCACGATTTTCGCAGCAACTCTACATCTTAGATAGATAACAATATAGCACTCATTTATATTAATCACAGATAGCCTACTACTCTATATTAGTAATGGTTGAATACTACACGTATAAGACGCGTCTGATGAACATGAGCTCACTCTTCTATTTGCACTACAAGTGGCGAACCATGCGTCGATTGTTTCTTTTCGTGCTCATTCTAACGACATTTCTGGCCACCGGCCGATGTATCGTGGACGCCGGTCAAGGCTCTCAGCACCTTCGAAGAGGACTTCAAGAGGAAGCTGACGAAGACGAAGAAAGGATCAAGTTGCCCGGCTTTAAAGTGCCCAAAGGCCGTTCTAAGCTAAATTTGAGGGCGAAAACGAAAGCTTTGGCCACGAGAGCTGCGTTAAAGATGTTTCGAAAAAAGAGGCTTTCAAGAGCTAGGCAAACTCCCAAGAAAGCTGCTGCGACGCCAGCGGACCCCAATGCTCCTAAAATAGCTGCTGCAGGACCACGGAATCGCAAGGATCCCAAAATGCCAACGATATATGAAAATGCCGTTTGATTTAACGGAGATTGCCGTAGTGAGCGTCTTGTTGACTGAGTTAAATACATATTTGTTTTGCACCCAATTTGACCCACACAATTTCCTTCCCTCGTGGTATATGTTCCGGTCCCTTAACCTGTTTGAGTTTATCAAAACCAGTTGAATCGTATTCGAGACATTCTTAATGCTATCGATCGCTATTGACAAAAGTATGCCACGTATTTATTGTACTCTTCACGAGCCTTTGTTCTCGTAATGTTCATTAATACTACTTTATAGGTCCAGGCGAAAATGGAATCCGTCGAATGTATCAAGTTGAAGCAAGCGAGTCTCTAAAAAAAAAGCTTTTGACCGCAGCTCGAGCAATGACGCGGTCAAGTTTGCTTTTCAAGTGTAGTGAGTAAAGACCAAAGGGCCATTATTGCAGCGAAGTTGACGCTGCTCCCTGCGTATTCGGACGAAGTCTGCTTGAGTTTTCGACAAGGCCAGCGCCCTCGAGTCGTTTTAAGTCCTGCTAGTAACATCATTCTTTTCATGTACAGTGGGCAGATTACTGTAAGTGACTATTACTAACTTCGCGCCATGCATAGACGAGCTGCAAGTACTTTCTTGAGAGTTTACAACACCGCTTGGGGTGACGCCCTCCTTCCAAGCGCGGGGGCTAAATGCTCGCGCGCTTCGGGCAGGTGCTCTCGGGCATCTGCAGGTCTTTAACGAGTCTCACCCTCGACGCGACGGTCTCCAGCACCGGGCGCCACCTGGGCTCTTACCAAGTCAGAGCTAAGCAAAATAATGGAAGACCCTCACGGCCTCGGTGCTGGCTGCACTGCCCGCCGAACGAGACCCGACGTATGCGGACACCACTCTATGCCGTGGACTAGCCAGACTGAGCCTAGCACGTGCATAACTTGGCAACACGATAACGTAATACATTACATTACATTATACAACACCGCCACTCCTTTGCGCGAAGGTACACCATGTAATCAATGCTGCGACAGTCCACGTATATCAGATAAGGCACTTAAAATCCCATACCATGCCACCGTATGTTATTTCATTTAGGTGTTATGGTTTCATAAATTTCAAGTAAGCAACCTCTTCAGATGTAGATCATAAGGTAGCAAAGCAAATGAAACATCACTAACAGAAAGAAATATCGAAAGCATGGACGTTATGGACTGTCCGTATCCTCAATAAATCACACGTACGGAAGTTACTATCCACAAAAAAATATCGTGATTTGGTAGCTTCAAAAGAGGAGAGATTCATCATTAATTTCGAGGGCATGCTTGCTGAGTATGACAGCAGGATAAAGGTGCTTACTGCATAGATAGCAGAGTAAAGCAGTAAACTCATTCGATGATTTTTGGGTAAAAGATGCAAAAAGGATAGGACGGGTTTATAAGTCCTCGCTTACTTTGCTCTTTAAAAAAGCAAATAGATTTTAGAGATATTTCTTTTTTATAGGAGATGTAATGTATTACGTTGTCGCGTTGCAAAGTTATGCACGTGCTAGACTCAGTCTGGCTAGTCCACGGCATAGAGTGGTGTCAGCATACGTCGAGTCTCGTTCGGCGGGCAGTGCAGCCAGCACCGAGGTCGTGAGGGTCTTCCATTATCTTGTTTATCTCTGACTTGGTAAGAGCCCAGGTGGCGCCCGGTGCTGGAGACCGTCGCGTCGAGGGTGAGGCTCGTTAGAGACCTGCAGATGCCCGAGAGCACCTGCCCGAAGCGCGCGAGCATTTAGCCCCCGCGCTTGGAATGAGGGCGTCACCCCAACCTTTTCCAAGCGTTTATAGGAGATATAGATGGATATTTTGATCGAATAACAATACTATTAGAGAATGCTGTTTGCGAGAACAATAATTCACACCAAGAAGAAGGTGTATTAGATTATAGTAATACTAATGGAAAACAAATACTTTTTTTATGTTATAATCTTGATGCGAACTGATAAAGTATTGATAAAAGATGAACTAACTGGTCTTCATTATTCGACTGATACTACGCTAACTTTACAGCCCTATGTATTACGTTTTTTTTATTGAACAAAACAGGGAGCACCCATAGCTACACCCCACTCTTTTCATGCTGAAAAATGAAAGTACAGCATCGTATCTTCAGTCACCGATATTTTCTCTGAACTAATAATTGCCGGGAGACATTCCTGCCAATACTAATATCTCAGGCAACTATTCACGTAATTGTCATTGTTGTGCTATGATCCGACCTGAATACGCGCCATCTATTACCTTGCATACCAACCAGACTCTCTTTTGATGTGAAGACATTAAAAGAGAGTTTGGCTGGCATTGCCCGCTTCTAGTCACGCCAACAGAGAATAGCACATGCGACCACCTAAGGTCAATCCTCTTACGAATTGTTGTAAAAGTTATGCAGTTATTGGGATGCTGATGTCTATGGACATGTTCGCTCGATGTGTCCATTTTCTCGGGAGCAATTACGGCACTTTTATTTCGCTTGCGAGCTTTGTGATGCTGCAGCATGCTTGAATTAAGATAGCTCTCGGCGCGTGGAGTTCTGTGCAACAAAACCCACAGGGCAACCACGATTTTGTACAGTACTCGATTCCTGGACTGCTGAGCTAATCGTATAAATGCATGATATGTTTATTGCCTTTTTTTGATGAAGTAATATTTACGCATGGCGCCGCACCAGCTTTGCCAAATTTCTCTTGGAACGTAGGAGGTGGCAGCTATGGAAGGACTATTGTTTGCGGTTGCCATAGCCACCAGCGGTGATGACAATCCGAAAAAGCTAGCGGAAAATCGGCGTCTAATCTGCGGCGAAACTTGTGCTCGAACGGGAGGTCTACGGTCCTTAAAAAAGCATTCCGGCATGCACAAGGGGGGAATCCAAAACATAATGCAGCTTTACCGTAATTAACGCGTGCGATGACACCTTTCAGACGACGCCTGACCAAAATGCTGCTCGCAAGCAAACTGACACGCTGAGCTTTTCTTTGGCAAGCTTTGACTTAATTCGACTCGCTGTGATTTACCGGCGAGCAGCAATTTTGATCATTAAGGTCAGACGTTGCGATCGCAATTTACTGTCTAAGAAGAACATGACTTTCATCTACTCTAGGGTGACCGTATGCTCGTGCTGGCAACGTTGTGATGACAGTTTCTTGATTACTGACCCATCTATCTTCGTAATTGTCTTTAATGATCCAGTTATACGAGCTCAACTATAGTTTTGAAAATGCTTCGTTGTTGTTCCTTGTTGTATATCGCCCTTGCATTTTCCTTGGATATAAGCCAAAGGCAAATCAAAATCGATGAGTCCGGCAATGTCACCACTATTTGCAATATTCGCCAAATAAACATCGAGCGAAAACAATCGAAACCAGTCAAGACACCAAAAGGTAGCGAGATCGTTTGGTGTAATGGCGTTATGCAAACAATGTGTAGTAAGGCCATTCTGTATTTAAATTGAAAAAAAACACAACATAAGCTTTCCTTTATAGCCATTGGAGAGACCCTGTCAGGTGTACTCATTACTTTTATTTTTTGGATCGATGACTGGAATTAATGTTTGCACAGAAGGTTCGCGTCACGAAAAGAGCTGTATTTGTCACACTGAACAATCATCGGAGCCTATGTTTTGTGCACATCCTAGCTTTATTGTACATCTTAACTGCTTCCGAATGGCCTAGCAACCCTTTAATTGGACTTCGGCTATTCGACATTTCATTTTTTTCCTGGCGAATTCGACACTATTTGTAAGAACAGCCCCTATAAAATAGTTGCAGTAAGATTAACACCTTTTGTCTTGCGTTGACGGCATCCTTTTACAATACAGGCCGGATCGTCTTGATGAAGTGTAGCAAGGACAATTTGACTAGTTGCACCAGCTTTGGTCATCGTAGAAATGATGTTCTTAACTCCGGGTTTAGATCCGATTAAACGCATAGCCTGCACAGTCAGATGCGGCCTCATGTCCGGAACTCTCGCCACGTGTCAACTTCATGTCGCATGAGTAAATATCAGATTAATGCAAGACGCGTTAGTGGTATATACTGACCCCTTCCACCGGAGTATTTAATTGTCAACTAATATATATACATAATTCAAAGATTTAGTCCCATTTAAGTCAACAATAAACCTCAATCAAAAGGATCTAAATAACCAAATTCATTAAATTAATATCAAATTTATACACTCATCTCGCTTGGAAAAGGTTGGGGTGACGCCCTCCTTCCAAGCGCGGGGACTAAATGCTCGCGCGCTTCGGACAGGTGCTCTCGGGCATCTGCAGGTCTCTAACGAGTCTCACCCTCGACGCGACGGTCTCCAGCACCGGGCGCCACCTGGGCTCTTACCAAGTCAGAGCTAAGCAAAATAATGGAAGACCCTCACGACCTCGGTGCTGGCTGCACTGCCCGCCGAACGAGACCCGACGTATGCGGACACCACTCTATGCCGTGGACTAGCCAGACTGAGCCTAGCACGTGCATAACTTGGCAACGCGATAACGTAATACATTACGTTACATTACACTCATCTAACAGCAAGAATTCAACTAAATCATCCTAATTAATCCAACTAATTAATTAATTAACATTTAAATACAATATTTCATATAAAATGTAATAAATTATAAGTGAAAATATAAATATACAATGGGTTCCTTCCAAAGCTTAAAACAACGATTTACTAATATTAAGGATAATATAATCAAATATTCAGAAGACAAGATTATTATCTATATGATGGATATCATTGACTATATTAAGCCTAATCAATATAATTCTAATAAGCTAATTGAAGCAGAGGATAAAAAGATAAAAAAGATGAAGCAGAAGATGAAGCAAAAAAGAATGAAGCTCTTACTTCATATAGATTCAATAATATTGGTAATACAATTCGTTAATAAGTTAGCAACACTATTCAATAAGCAAACGAAAGCGTTTTCATTTGTTATCCAATTTGGATATGTT
This sequence comes from Plasmopara viticola, assembly GCA_001695595.3. Classification (NCBI taxonomy): domain Eukaryota; phylum Oomycota; class Peronosporomycetes; order Peronosporales; family Peronosporaceae; genus Plasmopara; species Plasmopara viticola. Next base: position 345,736 of record MBPM02000046.1, on the reverse strand, counting down.
TGAATTAATTTTAATAGTGATTAAGAGATGGAATTTCATTCATCAAAATTAATCAATATTAGTTATTTACTATAATAAGAATGGTATTTCAGGATTATCTAAACAATTTACTGGCGTAAAGGTCTAATTACAATTACCATTCATGCTACACATATTAGATAAAATAACAATATAAAGATGTAGTTTGGGCAAAGACTCTGCCTACACTTTCAATTGCAAGTTTGCTTAAGAGATAAAATTTCATTAATCACCTCTATTTGATAAGCCGATTAAAGTAAATGATCGGAGGATGAGAAATTCATTATTAGATAGAATGGGATCTAATGATTTCTGCGATAAAATATCGAGACCAGACTCTCAATGAAAAGTTAAAGAGATAATTTCAATGTTAGCTTTCATTTAATAACATAACTTGTTAATCGGATCCAAAAATAGCCAAATGCCTGATGTTATCAGGAAATTACAAGCAAAGATTAATTTTCCTAAATCTGATGGGAAATGTATGTTTTATCGTATCGGTTATCATTTAAATAATGAGAAAAGAGACCCTAGAGATTGTGTTTCTTTAGCTAGAATAACTTTCAAAACATACTGTGAATACAAAAGGAAGCCGCTAACTTCCACCCAGTTTTCGCTAACTTCCACCCAGTCTGCGATTATATAGAGCCCCTAACCCCGATACACAACGATGATTGGCTACAGTTGCCCAAAAATAAATCTAAGGACTGCAACCTCAACGCAAATTGAAAGATTGCGCATCGTATCGTCATCTCTTACTCTCTGTCTGTATCAACCCATCCCGCGGTCAATCTTGATGCCCTGGGTTCTGGTGCTGACTGGGAGCACTTTACGTGGCCACCTGGAATTACTGCGCAGCAGCTCGAGGAGCTGGAAGCATTGACGGAAGTGAACCACGGGTAATGTCAGTGGTGTCAAGGCGCACGCTAACACTGTTTGGAGGCATTTTGTCATTGACGCATGCCTGCGTCAGAATACATGCTTTTAATAGTCCTCAAATAAATGAGTTCATTTCTCTCTGACTACAGCAGATTGTGCATTCAAATTGACAGTAGATTTGAGCAAAGCTGCCTTTTGTATATTTTGTCACGATAGAGGTATTTATAGCCAATCACCGTTGTGTATTGGGGTTAGGGGCTCTATATAATCGCAGACTGGGTGGAAGTTAGCGGCTCCCATACAAAAAGATTACATATATATTTAAATTATTAAGGGAATTCACGGGAGTTGATATCTATAATTTTGATGAATTAGAGCAAATATTTAAACTTAGATTTGAAGTGTATCAAATGGATGTAATCACTGAAGTAGTTAAACGTATTAGAGAATCAACAGCAGAATTCGACAATTTAATCAATATTTTAGATCATAACGGACATGTCATTTTAATTACGAATATTGATCATTTATGTTCAAAATTCAAATGTGAGAAATGTGAGATGATATTCTCAAACTATGAAAAAATAAAAACCATGAAAGGAACAAATGTCAGGATGAGACATTAGATAGTTCTTGCAAGGAACCAAAAGCCTATATCCCAAATGAAAACACAATAAAACGATTATTAAACAAATCCGATATTAAAAGCATTGACCACTATCTAACAGAATTCATTGTATATGATTTCGAAAGTGCTTAGTCAAAGAGGACTCCAAAAAGGGAAATCGACAACGTTTGATAATGAACACATTCCAATTTCAGTATCAATCAATGATGGTTTAATAAATGAGATTATATGTCTCATTAATGAAAATCCAACTAATTTAATCAAAGAGTTCTATGATACATTGCTAATCAAACAAGAATTAATCGCTAAACCAAATCTTGAGAAGTTTGAACCTCTGACTATCTCTATTAATCAAAGAAAAGCTGATATCAAAGTCTCTAAAAATTGAACTAGAGAAAATGTTGATAATCTCATCAAATCATACGATAATGATCTTAAAACTTTGAGTAAGATGTGTTCTGTAGTTCCTATAGTTGGTTTTAATTCCGGTAAATATGATATGAATCTGATTAAAAAGGAGTTTTAGCATTAATCGACTATTAGAAGGCGAAATCAATCAGATCAACTGGCTATATGTGTCTAACTGTTGGTAATTTAAGTTCTTAGATATTATTAATTACCTTAGTCCTTGCTCTTATGCTAGTTATCTAAAAGCTTATACTGGAGATTGTAAATGTGAAGATAAAATCAGATGCTTATGTGGGCTTGGTAAAGGAATCTTTTCATATTCTTACTTAGATTCATTTGAAAAATTAAGCGAAGGACTACCTAGCAAAGAAGCGTTTAATGACACATTCAAATCAAGATTAAATGAAATCTCTGATGATGATTATGAACGAATCAAATTCATTTGGAACCAATATCAAATGAAGACATTAAAGATTTACTCATTTGGTATAATATTCTAGATGGAGCTCCATTTGTAACAGCTAATAAAGAACAAGCAAAATTGTACAAAAGATATGATTTAGATATGTTTACTGATGAATTATCATTACCTGGATTGGCTGAAAAAATCATGTATCAAACATCATTTAGTGATTTAACGATTAAACAGAGTCATGGGGAAGAGTTCAAGTTTCCTAATAATAAAATGAATGGATATAAATTCCAAGATAAAGTTAAAAACAGAGTATATGATATGGGCTTACTTCATTTAAATACCATCATTAAGAATCAAAATTATTCATGTAGTCATTGTGGTTGTATTCTTCATGAGAGATGCGTATTAACATTCGGGCTCTTTTTAATGAAATCTATTAATAAATTACTCTTACCAGCACCTGAGGGTCCTAAAAATAATTCCGCGAAATAATTTAGGTGAATTAGTCTCTTTATTGATTCCAAAGCTCTTACCATGATATTGCTTAGGGAGCAAAGATGTGTGACTAGATAGTTTATCACAATTGATTTTTTTTTAAACTTAGTTTTATATTCAATACTATATAGTATTGAAAATTATAATTATGAGTTCGCAATTTACCTTTCCTCCGCCCAAAATAATAAGTAGTAATTTTGATCCATCCTTCTTTAGTAGTCCGACTCAACACTCTTTGTATGTTCTTTCATCAGATCCTAGAATTGGGTATCTATCAACTACTCCAGGAACTGTACTTGCCTCAAAATCATTGATTTCTGATGGAGGTAATAATCTCGCCGGATTGCATAGATTGAATCTTACAAATACTTATAGTGGAGCTGGCTATAATGGAATCAATGCTAGTAATTTCGCTCTTAATATTCGATCATCAATTGATACTAATGGAGTTTATTGTAGTAGTGGTATTGCTTTTAATATTGGGAGTACATCAGCGACTAATGTATTAGCAGGGATAATTCTTGATAGAACATCGTCTACTTCAGGTGACTTGGTTATGTTAGCCAATTTTGGAGGCGTTTTATATGAATCAGCTAGATTTATAAGTGCTGGTTTGAAAGTAGATCAAATTGCAGGAAATAGTAGTACAATATTTAAATTAGTGGTAGTAATAAATTATCAATAGGATCAAATGCTTCTGCTGGTGATTCTCAATTGAATTCATTAAACGGAACTGCAGAATCAACCGCAGTATCAATACGATTTGATAATACGCTAACAACCAATAATTGCATGATTCTAACATAGACTCCAACATCGTCCGGAAGTGGATCAAACGCTATCAGTTTTAATCCATATGGGACACCAAATGCATTAGTTGTATCTTGTGATCAACGAGAAGGTATAGGGAATAGTGTTGGATCTGCTGGTCTTTTTGTTAATTCAGTCGTTAATCAAACGTTTGATGCCGGAGGGTCAGGTGTTGCTAATTCTCTGAAATCTGGTGGTCTTGTTACTACTATAGGACCAATATCGAGCATTTCTGTTGCTATTCGTGCTGCCGGTAGTATGTCGGTAACAAGTGGCGGATTTTATGCTTCTTCAGATTTAAGAAAAAAAAGACATTGTTCAAATGGATCCAGACCTTGATATTTTGAAAATTAATTCAGTGTTGTATCGTTATAAAAGTCAAGACGATTCGGTGCCGTTACAGGCCGGATATGTAGCTCAAGATTTGATTAAAGCTGGATTATCTCACGTTATACAATTTTCTGAGAGAGAAGTGTTAGAAATAGGAGATAAAACTGTTGATATGAAAGATATTCAATACTCAGTTGATTATAGCAAGGTCTCGTTGTTGCTCCATTTAGCATTTAAATCTCAAAAAAAGACTATAGATGATTTAATTGATAGAGTCGATTTACTTGAAAGACACGTCAGTCATGATATTTAATAATTCTGGTCTATCTTTCTGGCGAGCAGATAAGAAAAGCACCAACCTTGATATGCTGCGTCAACTGATTGAGACTGCTTTTTATTGTATTTTCTTAACGAATTTAGCTATTTTCGTTGGAGGTGGTTGACCAAAGCTATCAAAATATTCTCCATTGTGATAAGCCACCAATGTCCTATAGGTGAGTTTTTACTTTTCAAGAGTAAGATATAGGATTTTTTAGGAACTGTGTTATTAGATACTAAGCTGATATTATCAAGACGAATATTCAATCTATTAGCTAAATCAAATAACTGGAATTCATTTGAAATTTCAGACATTATATTTCTTATAAAACTTATATTAGATCATATATTGATATATAAATATATAAAAAAACAAGATAACGGAAGTAACTCAACAAAGTGATCGATATTTGTTCGAACCTGCGACTAGTAAATCGGAATCAGCTCCTAATGTTTCAAAAGGTAGATCAATGTCTTATGTAGTTGATCTTAATCAAGGGTCTTATAATTCAGGAATGGTATCGATAGACGCTACAAATCAAATTAATGGAGCTAGAGGCTTTGCTTCCTTACGCGATAGTTATCTAACTATTCCTTACGTTGTTTTATTAAATAATGGGACAGGAGCTTTAACTGGTACTCCAGCTAATATCACTCAATTTATTGGAGCTTTAAAAGCTAATACGACTAGTATTATAGATAAAGTTCAAACTCAATGGTAAAACTTTAGTAACTCCTTCAGGTTATTTAAGTCATTGGAACAACTTACGTGCTATGACCGAGTGGAGTGATGATGATACTAAAACGAATGGTGCTTTGGCTTTACTCTATCCTGACGATGTCACTAGTATTGGTTTTAGTTCTACTGCTAGTACATCAGGTGATGGTTATCTTAACAATGCTAACAATGTGCAAGCTAGTCTTGGTTCATCGAATACTACTACAACTGAATATGCTTACAATTCTGGGCTTGTAAAACGTCAACTTTGTAACCCTTCTGTTGTTTCGAGTAATGGATTGCTATAAATCCGTTTCCATCTGCTTCAACTCACGCTGATTCGATTGAAACTTTATGTCAAAACTCAGCTAAAGGTGCTACCGTTGTTGGTCCTGGGTGTGCTAATGCTTCAGTTATTTAATTCTTTTACATGCTTAAAATACGTCTAGTTAATATTCATCCAATCTTTAAAACATCAGATCTAGTAGCAAATTCACAATTAAAATTGACTTTGTATATAAATACTGGATAAAGCGTAGTTACTACCGAAACTTCAAAAATATGACTTTGCCTTCAACTACATTGAATGAAGGTAATATTTGTCCATTTATGTTTTCATCGGCTGCTGCGTCGTGTGGATTAGTCGATGTTTTAGTTGCTAATGCTTCAACCTAGCCCTAGCTTGGGGCGTTATGGGTAATTCTTTGACTACGACTGCCACTGCTGGTAATTATAATCCATATAGTACATGTCGATCCATATAGTACATGTCGACTATATATTTCATTCTATGTTTTACAACCTGAAAACGAGCTACAACTTGTGAATAATCCAAAAAAAACTTATAAGTATCTAGATTTTTTCGTTTAACTATTTAAAGGACAAGCAGGAGCCGGTGTTTCCACTTCTGGGCCTCAAAATGCAAATTTCAGTCTCCACGGGAACTCTTAAAAAGGTTAAATAGGTTGCCTTGATATCATTCGCTAATACTGCTAGTGGTAATTTTGCGCTACAGTAGACCAGGCAGCTAGTCCGTTCGATTCAGCTCCATGGACATGCCAACCTGGTTCATTGATTACTTATTTCAATGTTCAAATCGGTCATCAATGGATTTTTAATAATAGTCAATCGTATAGTTTCAATGCATTCTTAGATAAATTTATTAAAATCGGTTCAATCTTTGGAAGTTTAGAACATCAACTAGCTAATGGATTGATTGATGAAGATCGTTGGGCTTTTGGGCAAAGAATAATGATACTTGATGTTAGTCGATTAACTGCAAAAGATATTAGTCAATCTATCCTTATATCTGGGACTAACAGTTGTGCTCAAGCTAGTGACCTCATGGCTATTGCCGTGTATGAAAAGAGTTTTGAGTCGGATCGTATAACCGGTGAAGTCAATCTTTAAGGAAAAAAAAAATTAAATTGATGCTTTCTTCTTCTTATAGTTTTCTCTACTAGACGCTTAAATTTTATCTGCATTTTCAATATAATATCGTTTATTATCTTCTCTTTTTTTATCTGCATTTCCATATTATATTGCTTAATATATAACTTCATAATACAGAACGGATTGTTTATATTTAATACATTTCTACGAAGTTTATAAATCCAAAGTTTAGCAAGATTCGAGATGGCTCCGATCGATGACTTCGTATTCCTTAATCAAAATTATTTTAAACTGATTAATATCATTTTTTTTGAAATATGAGTATATAGATAATTCTTTTGTTTTATCATTAGTTAAGCATAGTTTATATTGACTCCTATGTCTATAAAACCTATCTCTTGACCTAATAAATGTGCTACCAATATATACAACATCCAATTGATCATGTATGATTTTATATACTCGACCTGATTTAAATGTCATTGTTTTCTCTATGTTCTCTCTATATTAATATAGGTGTTTTTCTATGTAAAATATTATTTTACATAGAATATATAATCATGGTATATAAAAAGTTGGTTTTGACATCACTAGAAAGCAGCTTGAAAATGCTGCAAAAGGTAGACAGATAACATTATCTGCAGCTCAGTTAAAAGGAAATTCTAACAGTTTACATGTTCATCCATCCTCTCATGAGACGATTATGAAAGCTAAAAGAGCTAATAAAGGCTGTCGAATCTGTATCGCGAATGGTGAAATTGTCATGATTTGATGAATCGAGGTAGTTTATGGAGTTGGATTAAAGAGAAGCTTTATCCAGCAATTAAACTGCTTTAAGCTCTGTGCTTGATGTTGCTGTTGCCCCTATATCAGCTGCTGTAGGTCCGTATGCTCCGGCAGTTACCATCGGTAGAAATGCTATTCGAAGTTTGACAGGGCTTGGTATCGAAGGATCGCATGAAGCTAAAGCTAGAATGGCTGCTGTAAAAAAGGTGGTTCATTCATGTTATAAATAAAAAAAAATAATTTTTTTTTTCGATATAGTAAGCATTGTGATAAGTATTGTTTTGATTCATAAAAATTTGGTGATGAGATAAATGTACTATGTTGAGCGACTATACAGTTTTCGACCAGAAAAAAGTTCCAGATGTCCCATAACCATTACGAGCAAAGAGACCTTACTGGCTGAAATGGATCCAAGATATGTGAACATCTAGGTGGAGTAAAAATAATGATAGCTTTTAGGATGGTAAGAGTAGCCACTAGTTTTTTCTACAGTTAGACTGTACAAAAAAAATAAGTTGTAAGAGCTATCCATTTAACATCACTTCTCAATTTGCTTCCAAGCAATTAACAATCTCGTTCTCCCTCACCGACTTTGCCCCGCCCGCGTCTCAGCCTTATACGACGACCGAAGTTAAGAAGTTCTCTCCGCGACTGTGTTTGCACTTGTGTCAACTTCAAGCGTTCAAGGCAAGGGTCATAGCAAGAAGCAAGATACCCTGTGGTAATTGGTACGAATCACATAGTGGGAAGTACAAGATTATAAAGAGTTGTCTTACAGCACGAACTTAACGTTCAGTGGTTGGTAAGTGTGGTTGCACGCTAGAAGGGAACAGACATCCGGAACTTCTTCAATTGATCTTTGATTTTATGGTTTTGCCTCTTGGTTAAACCCTGTCCCGCTTTTTAAAACACGTAAAATAACTGCCAAATAAGTTAACCCACTTGGCTTTACTTGATCGACATACAATATTACTAAGCTGTTTCGTTCGGCTTCGTCGTATGGGAAATCGAAAGACTCGTGAGCTCACAGCCTACTTCATTAATAACACTAAGCTCCTAACAAGCCGTAACAAGGAGCGCGACAAGATGCGAAAAGACTTATGGTTGACAACATTGTTTCAGCTGAAGCTTGTCCAACTTACCCGAAACGAACTCCCAGATTGTAACGACTCAGATGCCATGAGTTTAGGTTGGTGTCTACCAAGGCAGACATTGTTCACCTTCCCTTTGAAAAGTAATGTACGTTGCCGTATTCGGCAAACTAAAGAGCAATTGGAAGGCACTCTATCCATTTTACACTAAAAGTGCAGACTGTGAAACAAGAATTTGTTTTTATTTTTAAGAAAAGTGCAGACTGTAAATAAAGAATTTAACCAGATTTGTTAATATTTTTGAGGTTTTATAAAGGTCTAGTAAATTAGACATAGAGCGCTAAGAAATCCAGCAAGTATGACGCAACAAAGAGACTGTGTATTTGAGCGCCCATCTACTAATCAATACCTCGTCAGCAGAGCCGAATAAGTGCTCAAGACGACAATCAAAAGATCCGGCCAACGTCGCACTCAAGATCACGAATGCCGACTCCGCAAGATGGGATAGGTGCTAATGGCCAAGCGGATGCAACTGCATAGACTAAATGACTATCACTACAACGGCACGACGAGACACACTGTCCATGCAGATACTACTGATGTATCTCTCTCAGAAGCAACAGCAGTATTGAGTCCAGGTGCAAGCTAAAATGCAAGAACAAGTAAAAATGGCTAATGGCCACTCCAAATTTCTCGTTGCATTCACAGGTGAGCAGAGAAAAAAATTCTCCTGTTTTGAAAGGGAGGATTGGCGAAGTCATCAAGTGGCGCTTGTTGGCGTAGTACTATTTCGTTGCACAGATTTAAAATTCAGCGTCGTCAGACTTTGTGACACTTATTTCAAGCAATTTAGGTAAAGCCGTACTGAATTTTATTGCGCACATGCCTCAGGTCCAATCATTTCGAGTATGACCTTCGAGAGCAGATGTTTTACTAGAAACAAAGAGAAACTATTCATTAGTACGTCTTTAAAGTCTAGGATTTGACGTCGCGAACTAAATTGGAAATATGTGAGTCGAAAAAGCGGTTCTGTTTCTAAAATGCATCACGAGAAGAAATCGAAAAAAGATCGATACAATGAGTTCGAGTACTTTCCAAGGGGCCAATGAAGTTGCCAATTCAGATTCAAATTTGCCCATAACTCGGGTAGACCAAGTCGTTCGACGACGGTGTCTACAGAATCAGTCTATCGTGCGAACAAGCCATGATCGTAGAAACAAAAGCGTTTCAAAGCAAGAATGACAACAAGACTTAATCCACAATATTAACTAATTGTGGCGTTGTCGCCCACATATCGCCGCAACGTACCGCTCCTTAGCGCAAAAAGCGAATCTTTATATTAGAGGTGCACTATATGCTATCTTAGAAGTAGAATCTTAAGCTCTCAAAGACATTGGTAGATAGAGACTCGTAACTGTCATCATCGACAATGGATGTTGTCTTAACGGTATTTCCAAAGAATTGGTGACGCGACTTAAGCTCGAAAAAAACGAGAGTGAGATGATGCAAGCTTTATTACGATCAGGTTGTTCACCGGCCCCGACGAATGGTGCGCATGAACTTGTAACATCGTGAACGTTCGAAGTCATACCTGTCCCAGAAAATAAGGATGTTTTCATTGGCATGATGTGGCTTGGTAAGAAAAAATAGACATCAACTGAACCATTGGGCGCATGTTTCCTCGCATCAACACGGATCACCACGCGGCAATTCGACTAAAACCGCATAATCAACGTCCATTCAGATGGACTGCTGGAGACTGCAACGCTCAAATTCGATATACCATCGGCACCAAGACATCCATGGCCGTCAAGTAACGGCGCAGCCAATTCTTTCTCACAAGTTTCTGATAATGTTGCGTCGCGACGAAGACATTGAAGCTGTCTTTCTCGTCTACCCATGATTTTGAAATTGCTGAGGGCTTTGAGAATCAAGGGTGGGAATCGCAGAAAAAACGTTTGACGTATAAATTCTATCCATATACGTGTAAGTACAAAGTGAAGAAGCCGCAGGCCCCGTGGCAGATTTAAATCGTGTACTCAAACGGTGAGAAAAAGAGCAGCTTTATACTAAGTTTTCAAAATGCTAGTTCTGCGTGGGTAAGATGCCATACCTATGAGACTTCTTTGGATGAAAAGGCATCTGAATGGAACCCGACAAGATTAAGATCATTGCAGGATAAGCTGTGCCCATGACAAAGAAGAAATCGGAGTATTTCTTAGCCACTACAGTCTATGTCTCAGGATTCTGCAAGGACTATGCGCAATTTGCAGGACCACCTTACGACAGTAGTAGGAAAACTGACCTTGAGAAGCAATGAATTTTCCGAAAAATCAGCTTTGCTGCTTCACCGAACTCAAGCGTCAGTTGACACCTCCGCCTGTTCGATGTCTTTCAAACTTCTCAAAAGTATTTGGTATACGAATGGACACCTCGACTTTTGCGATTGGGGAAGTATTGTTACAAAAATAGGGGAGCGAGAGCATCCAATTTCTTTACTGGTCAAAAAATGAAGCCAGCCGAGTTGAACTACCCTGGTCGTAAGCAAGAGCTACTTGCAATTATGCATGCGCTAAAAGTATGAGGTTTGGATCTAATCAATCAACTATTCACGGTCAAACGGATCGCAAACGTTTTGAGATGATCTAGACGCAGAATACAACGAACCCTATGATAGCTCAATGCTTTAATGAGCTTGCTGAGTTCCAGCCTTTGTCTATGTAGATACACGGTGAAATTAACACCGTGGCTGATGCACTGTCATGCAATCCGATATTCGAATGTAAAGCTGTCCAAATTAGCTTGCAAGAGCTACTGGAAGCAGCTAAGAATCGCGAGAAGGTGGTGGCAATTATGACGAACAAGGTCACAGTTGCATAAGAGGCCTACAGTACATTATTAAAAATCTAAAAAATAGGCCAAAGTACTAATTGCAGGATGTTTTTTTCGATTACCAAGCTGGTGTAGATGAGACTCCACGACTGTATATATCAGACGACAAAAAACTAAATAATCGCGTCATCTGTGAGAAGTATGATCCTGTATCGGCAAGTCGCCATGCAAGACCAATCTAGCCGTACGTCAAAAGTAATATTGGCAAAAAAACGACGAAGTACATCTAGCGCTATGTTGACATATGCAAAATGTGTCAGCGCAACAAGGCAAGGCAGACCAAACCGCCAGGGTTACTTCGATCTCTAGGTTATCCAAGAGGTAGATAGGTCGACTTTTAAATGGGCTTCATCGTGTCTTTACCGGAGGCCAAAAGTGGATTTAATGCCGTCATGGTGCTTTTGTTCGCTAAATAAGAATTATCATGCTCACTGCTACAAAGACAACGTACGATACTGCAGGATATGCAAAGATCATCACGAAGAAATATATGAAGGACCATGGCATACAAAAACCATTACGTCCGACCGAGGCACTAAATTTACATCGAAGTTATGGCAAGCAATCGTGTCTGCTATGGGAACGCAACACAATGTGTCTTTGATATTTAGGCCTCAAATCGATTGAGAAGCGGAAGAAACTAACCGTTTATAAGAAAAAAACTTTGAGATGTCGTCAACTCAGCACATAATGATTAGCATGACGTTTTTATTAGAGTGAAAGAACCAGTAGTCGATGCGTACACTCTACGGCCGGAATAGCACCGTTCGAAGCGGATCTAGCATATGATTCTGATCTGCAGGATGATGTGGCATAGCATTTATAACTTCACAATTTAGACAAATCAGCGCAAAAGTTTCTACTACGTCAAAAAACGTCTTCAAGGTCGCATAGGACTGGATGAGCAAAGCACAAGAGCGTATGATGTATAAGATTTGTCCAAGACTTCCACACTGGTGGTATGGCGCTTTTGGACGGCAAGGATTTGCATGTCCGTCACAAAGGCTTTGTTCGGGTCGAAGAAACTCGCACCAAGATGTAATGATCCATTCCCGATCGTGAAGAATTAAATAAAAATTTTCGGAGAAATTGGAGGTGCACCACGTGTTTCACAAATCTTTATTGAAGCTGTATCTCGAGGACCTCAAACATCGGCAAAAGATAAAAAAGGTCACGTTGGCCGATAGTTCTGAGGGACAATTTGTTGGAGCCGTTGTTGGATAGCGTAAATTAAGGAAAGCATACAATACAAAATTAGGCGGCTCGCTGAAATATAAAAAAAACAGGTAGTTCGGAGCCCGTAGAGAATCAAAAGCAGTCTTCCAGAGTCATCGACCTCGATCGAAAATCCAAAAAGACGAGCTCTATCTTAAAAGGAGCATCTTTTTGAAGGAAGATCATGGGACGTAACCGCTGTCACCGGAAGTTTTGCCGCTAACGTTTATCATTAAAAAAATCCCAGAATACATATGCAGAAAGAAAGACAGCCTTTAGGATGGTAACAGTACATTGTTGTGAGCCATCAATTAGGCTGTAGCAAGAGGATCAGTCGTACGAGCTTTTTGACCAATGTCACTTCCTAATTTGCTTTTAAGCAACTAACACCCCCCCCCCTTCACCGACTTTGCCCCGCCGCGCCTTAGACTCGTCCAACGACCAACTCTAATAAGCAACCTCCGCGACTGTGTTGCATCAAATTTATAGAAAAGTCGATGGCTGTATACGACAATGTATTTTTATTGAGTAGAAGGTGTACTTTATGCAGCACGGGGAGTAGCCATGTGTGCCTCCTCCCCAAAGAATTGGTACGGATCTTCATCTATGCGTGAATAAACTTTTTTGACAAACTAGAACGAATATCGATATGAGACAAATACTTGATATTGTAATTGGGCTCACGTAAGAAAGGTGTTAGCCACGTATTTGTTAGGCTACTTTTCGAATTGACCAACGCTGTAAAGATATACTTTGTTCTTAGCTAGCAGGCGTTTAATATCTCGATACTAGTAATAAAACCTGATAAAGGGTGAATTAATATCCGGTTCAATTCTAGGTATAATTAATAATAAAAAGAGTCCGAAAATAACATTTTCAAAGCGAACTGACAAAAAGAAATACTTAAAAGTGTGGCTTAAAAATACAAACTAGGTTTTAAGAAGAGGAGCAAATCGTCGCGGTCTTCCTTCAGTTTAGAGTTAATATGGCCCGCTAATTGTAGTTTAGTTTTAACTGCTTGGTTCGTTCTACCGCAAAAGCAAATCAAGAGCATGCATGTTGCGTATGGCCACAAGATGAAGGTGTTTACTGCAAAACTGCAGGCCCCACGACGACTGAAGTTTTTGCTCCAAAGACGTCTTTCGTCCTCTCATCCACGCGCAAAATCTGCTTTTTTGTCATCAAAGAATACTAATAAGCCGTCCTAGCGTTGATGGTGAGTTATACAAAAGCTGCAAAAGAAACTAAAAGAGAACTTTGACAACTGTGAGACGAAATAGAAAACGCAGACGTGATGGTCACTTATGGCGCTGTTGCTTTTGTTAGGCGTGCCGGAAGTCGAAGCGCAAGTACAGCGACAATGATTCATTCCGACTTGATGATCAACGAGCCATCGAAGTTATTTACACCATCAAAAATATGTGTCAACCCTTTTTGATTTGTGGCTGGCATAGTTTCCTATCAGAAAATACATCAATTGCCTGTAGACGTCATATACAGACGCCATACTCAAATTAGAAGTAGGCGCCAGCGCTCTACTACTTATTAGGGGCATGACTTATGATGGTAAATTAAATGCTCCATGTTAATTTTAATACCTAGCAACAACGGTACGGAGTGTGCAAAATATGTTTCGTATGTCTCCACAATGTCGCCGTATGATAAAAAAAAAACTTTTATGAAACATACATGTGTGAATACAATAGTATACGATGATTTCCAAACCTATTTAACGCATTCTACGCACAACCAGAGACTGAGATGTCATTCCCCGGAACATTGGCTCCCTTGCTATGAAGTATAGACGGATGCCCATATGGCGAGCAGCTCGACTCTCGACCTCCTTGTCATCAGCGTAGCTGAGATCCTTGGAGACCAGACCGCCTGGCTATATTAGATTCCCTCCATCCGTGCCGCCTGAAAGTTATTTCGGCATATAAAGCCACTCCCGGGCCATTTCATTGTAATCGTATGCAGTCAAAATCTTTACATCAGTGTACCCAAGATATCAATAGAAATTATTGCCATGAAAGATATCAAGCATTGCGTATGGTTTATAAGCTATGTCTAACCCTTCCAGGCTACAAGGAACTGTGATTGCACATGATTGCAGAGTAGAATACTGCGTCAGGTGAAGTTCCAGATGGAGAGCCCTGTATTCAGGCAACGCACCTAAAAGTCTGTGCTTATCCACCGAGGGTCAAGACGATCAGAGTAACTTCTGATTCACCATCCACAATAAGGCGATTTGTATGGTCATTTTGACCTCGCTGATGTCGGCATTACTTGAGCGAACTTTTCAATACATTTGTTCCAACAAAGCTTTTTATGCTATAAATCGCATTTGAATACGCAATAATGGCTCAGGGCCTCTGTGCAAACAAACGTCGAGGATAGGCACAAATTAGCTACTTATATACCCTGCGAGAAGTGAGCGTACTACTCTATCCTTATAGGGGATCAGTTTAAATATATGAGGTGTAGTTTGACTACGTGGCCATCGGGTTCCGCGGAGCTGTCGTAACTATTCATTTTGAGGCAGCGTGAACTCAATTCTCAGACCTTAATTTTACACGTAGGGCTTATAGGAGTCGCAAATCGCTATTTGTTTAGTTCCGAGACTTAGCATCAGCCTTGTGATACAAATCCTTAAAAAAATACTTTACTTCGATATAGGCGATAACCATGCAATCAGCATCTAGCATTATGCTTAGCGAAATTCAGCATGCACTGATCATTGATCCATGTGTTACTTATATGATAACCCCGTCTTATTAAATCTCCGCCTTCTTACTGAATTTAATCCATCGCCTGACTGTGTTACGCAATAGAATTGGCCCACGACAAGCACAAGCTTTGTAAAATTCTTTTACAACATCAGCCACACATGACTAAATTCTTCTCCGAAAATAGCGTGGTTTTTATACGCAACCTTCTAAATCCTTGGGCGAGACGAAAATCCAAATCATCGACGTTCTTCGCTAATGGCGCAAATTCTGTTTCCTTGCTCCCTGCAAATTTCTACTTGATCAGGAACGCTTCAGATTAATTGAGATAAGGTCTTAATTAGTTGGCCGCTTCTTGGGGTACGACTTCAGACCATACGTGCGCAGGGAGCACAAACCTTTACGTCTTACATTTTCATCTCTTGCTTGTAGGCCAGGAGGTGCGAGCGCTGGTAGAACTCTAAGTTCAACAAATAGATTGTTGCATCCAAATATTCATTCATGAAGTTTGTGGACAGATAAAAACTTAGAGCTTGATCTTTCTACACTAATTTAAACCTCTCAGACAGACAGTGCTAATGCGACGTAGATCTAATAATTCAAATGGTGACCACTTTCGTGGCCATGATACTTAGGTGCAAGCTCCAAAAAATCCTGCAATTACACTCTGGAATACACGCTTTGCTTCTAGAGTTTGAGTGCCGTGACGCGTTCTAGCAAGTCGCTCACTGAATTTTTGACGGATGGATGAGGTTTCATGATTCATCTTGGGGCTTCTAACAGAGTCGAGTTGCCTTGGCTTAGTACGACGGGCTATTTCAAGCTGATCACTTGGTTTGTCTCTCGGATTTGTATCAAAGACAGCGCATGATATGAGTTGTGGCAAGATAAACTGTTTTTTCGCTTTACGATGACAAAGAAGAATGATTTATCTTTCGGTTTGCATACAAAGTGATGCTGTTTAGGATGATTTATTTACAAATTTATGGGTAAATTTGAATGGGATAATCACTTTATCAATAGGATGAGTCCTCAGACTGTATTTTATAATGCACGTCAATCCTCTTTAGACGGTGGGTAGCATGTTTTTGTTCACATAAAAAGCGTGTGACTTCCCATAGTGCAAGGCGCTTTCATAACTTACGACATGGAGTAGCTGCTAGCCGAAAAACGTGCGACATTCAAAGTAGATTTTTTTTCGAAACTTACACACAAGTTAAACATTTGTATGAACATTTACTTTTCTTAAGTTATGACGATAAGTAACTCGACCAGATACACTTTCGAGAAACTAGACTTTTTAGAACTAGAAGTGAAACAGGAAACACCAAAATTGCTGATACACAGCATTCTGTTGACTCTTTCCATTTGGCCAGGTACTATCCGCTAAAATCTTTCATATTTTTGTTGTGAGTCCAATATTAAAGTGAATACCCTCTTTAGTTTTGATGCTTGAAGCACTGCAAGCAATCTTTAAAGATTGTTTAATAGGCAGATCAGCTTTGCATACTTTGTACAATTTGCATATTTTGCATACTTGCGTGATTCTTTTGCGATAGCCCTTCTTTACAACATCTTTAGTATCCTGGTCATAAGCAACTGAGCTTTAGTAAAGACTTCGCGTCACTTGCATCAAAGGTACAACAACGTTATATGTCTTATCTTATAATTGTAGCGAAAATACCTCAAAAAGGTCATATAAAAGTCAAATTAGAGTTTATAGACCAAATTGCGACAATTATTGACAATTCAAAGAGTATTCACAATTGCACTTTTTTGTAATTACAAGCCGAAAAGTGTAAGATTTTTGAGAGCTCAAATATTTTTTGGTGAAATTTGAATGCTACAGACCTAGGCCTACAGATTTTATAAACCAGGTGTGTAGGCTATTGAAAGGTGGCAACATCTGGACCTAATAATGGCATCTCTAAAAAAAGAGCAACAAGCTTAAGCTGAAGCAGTGCTAGCGCTGTTGATCTGCGCCGTGACGCGGTGTCAATTCGCTTTCAATGGCAAGAAATGAAAGACACAGTTCTTTAACTGTACTGTGTGCACTTGTCGTTGCCGCACTATTTTGCGTACATCAACTTTTAGGAAAGATGCATAGCTTCGTCCGATCAAATTATTTGCGTCACCTTTTAGCAATATTTTTAGTGAAATGATACCGGGCAGGCACTTTTCGCTAACGGGCAGGCACTTTTCGCTAACGGGCAGGCACTAATGTTTATATAAATTGATATGATTGGCATTTCTTTCCTGTGATTGGCTGAAGAATTATTTCTCAGTCGTGATATCAATTCTCATATGCTACCCCAATCCCAAAACTACTTTTCGACGTTAAAACCGCGACTTTTCACGCAACTTTGACGTATTCTTCTGCAGTATTAACACCATGAACACCCTGCAAACTCTTGGTCAGCGTGTCTTCAGCTCTCACGAGGACGCACGCAAAGCTATAAACACGGAGCTCGGAGATGAGGGGTACACGGAGCTCGGGGATGAGAGGTTTATTGCTGTAAACCAATAAACTCAGTCTGGCTAGTCCACGGCATAGAGTGGTGTCCGCATACGTCGGGTCTCGTTCGGCGGGCAGTGCAGGGCCTTCCATGATTTTGGTTAGCTCTGACTTGGTAAGAGCCCAGGTGGCGCTCTGGCGCTGGAGACCGTCGCGTCGAGGGTGAGACTCGTTGGAGACCTGCAGATGCCCGAGAGAACCTGTCCGAAGCGCGCGAGCATTTAGCCCCCGCGCTTGGAAAGAGGGCGTCACCCCAACCTATTCCGAAGCCGTCGAAAAGTAGTTTTGGGAAAAGTTGCATCTGAGATTGGGTATCGAGCCACGTACCTCCCGGCCCTGGGTCGAACGGCTAACCGCTCGAACCAGAGGGTCGGTCTCGCATGGCAAGCTTGAGCAGACAGAATACGGGCTGGAATACTAGAACATTCTCTGAGCGCTTATCTCCCTCGTTTGGGACGAAAAAGTCGACGTGAGAATAGTTGACTCGGTCCTGGCCGCGATAGATGAAGCATCGCAGCAGGGGGGATAATGGTGTTGTGCGGGAGGAAGGAAACGCACGTGCACGTTCACTAACGCTTCGGTAATCCGGCGTACGACATTGTTGGGAGGAGAACGTGCGAATCGAGGTCTAGCATCCTGCTGACAGTGATGTTCGTGGCACGTGCGGAACGCGAAGTACAAGAAGAACACCGGTGTGTACTTATCCAGCGATCGGGTTGAAGGTATAGTCAAATCTTCGTGTCTGGAATGACCGATCACACCGTAAGACCGTGTGTTCCTCACCAACTTCGTGGACCACAAGAGGGGTGAGCGAGGAACGTAAGTAAATTTTAAATGGTAAGGTCGAGCGTATACGCCGAACGACGCCATACATGGTGTGCTCCATTATATTCGCAAGCAACCGCCCGCTCTTATTTTGAGATGACGCGGTCGAGTACTCGCGTATAGATTTGCATCCCTTCAAGCATGAATTTTAAGCAGTCGATAATCGTGGTGCTGACTACGCAAGCTTTCAATCTCCACGAGATCAATATGTTCGGCTTAGTGTATTAAGTGTACCGAGAGCGAATGTCCTTTGCGCATCGTGCGCACGTTTGAGCCCAGCAATGAAACCAAAGGCAACCGCGTCAACATTCTAAAGAGGTCATTGTAACGAAATATGTGGAAAATGTCCAGACGCTTTTCGATACGCAGAACATACAACGCTATCCCAGTCTGAATCTGAATGATTACAGTAATGATCTCAAGGTGTCGCGCGGATATCTGGCCAGCATTGCAGCGACCGGGTCAAGGTGAAAATGACGAAGAAGAATGGCACACGTGAAGAAAGTAAGCGATCAATGAAAGACACAGCGCCAATGATCAATGACGTAGCCACTGTGTTTCAAACATTTGAGCCAAACCGATGACTCACGCCTCAGCGTGAGCTGGTGCTTGGAGCAAGATCACGCTCGAAGAAATTCAGGCCCTTGGGAACAACAAAATACGGAGCGAAATCAAGCGATCGGTCACTAAAAAAGGCTACACGAAAGATGGGTGCTCAAGACAAAGACAGAGGTAAACAACTTGGTAGAGAGACTTAGGACGCGACTTGTTTTACATTAAAATGAGCAAATCTCCGGTCTCGACCACTTGCTTTCATTCTCCGCAATGATAAACGTGTCAACGATAAAGGTGATGCGGAGACTTGCGGTCCCATGGTGTGTTCTTTGCGCGGTACATTCGTCTTCCTCGTTCTAAACTTGATACTGTCCACATGTGTGTGCAAATGGTGATATGTCAAATGCCTTTGTGAAGGCTGACAAGAAAGAGCACCTAGTGCTACTGTTGCGCGTACCAAGCGGTATGCTGACCAGGGACGAGCAGCTTAGGGCAACTGGAGTGTCCAGTGCAAGTGAAGTCATACTTAAGCTGATGAAAAGTCTGTTCGGGTTTGAGCTGGGTTAACTGATGCAACCAAGACTTTTCAAAGTAGGATTAAAAGACTGCGTTGGTGACATGTGCCTATACTACCAAACTAAATGATTGCGGTGGGTGTCTACGACGATAATTTCGAATTAGTGCGACGACAGCAACAGGCATCGATTGCTTAAGACCGTTTCGATGTTTTCTCGATATTTGAGTGAAGTTTTTTGACACGCGTGCGCGTTTCTGAGTTCAAGAAGAAATTTATAATGAACTGCTTTTTTGGGTAAAGTTGGAAAGTCAGATACGTAATCCAATCATCGATGACTGTTACGATACAATCAAACCGAACAGCATCCTGCTTGCAAAGATTAGCAGACACTGGAACGACAGCAATCAATTCCTTTTAGTCCCTTGTTAGAAGCCTGCTCTCACGGGCTTGATGCACACAGCCTGATATCGTCTTCAGATCATTCAACCCACATGTTGCGTGTGCGTACTGAACTTGGTGCAGCAACGTTCACCCTTAGCTTAAAAACCAAAGCCCAAGCCTTTGTAAGGCTCCGAGCCATCAAGTCGTGCATCGACGTTCGGTTCTCGCCATTGTAGTAACACTTCGCTTCGGGGTGCGGTAAACTTGAACAAGTTCTTTGGACGTATTGGTGACTGTTTGAAGGTTGTCGGAGCACCGCCGCGACAGTTGCCAAAAGCAGAGCAAAGAATTTCGGACTCAATCGTACCCATCACCCGCTTGTCTTCTCCGCTATTAAATTCGAGACCTCCATCTGCGCAATCTGCGCTTATAGGTCAACGAGAGTCGCCAGTATTCAAGACTTGACGTCCTTCCCTCTACTGTCGGCAGTAGATTCGCCTCGTACGATGTGTGCGGTAATTTTGTGACAAGTCTTATTTGCTAATTTGACCCTTTCTATCGTCGATGTGGCTAAAGAAATGCCGGGTCTCTCAGCAACACTTCATAAGCACTGTAAACTACATACATGTCGTTTGCATGCCTTTGTTATGCATTAGCCATTTGACTTCAACTCGCCGGCTCTGTAGGACCGGCTTAATACAGCATAAATGCTATTACAAGTACTGGAAAAGATCGACTGCAAAGAGCTGGTAGATGGTCGACACCATCGAGGCCCGACCTGGAAGCTTTTTTACGTGATAAGTTTGAGCCTCACAGTATAAGTTTCGAGTAAGTATTACGTGAAGCTGCGTTGCGTGTAAAAGATGTGCCATCAATGTGTAAAACATAGTGTTAAATTTTCATTGTGGGGTGCATACGGCGTTAAAAAGTTGTCAACTGTAATAGGACAAAATCTGTTGGCATTGTCAATAAAGCAGTAGGTCGGGCCAGCTTTTGCTAAAATGCTGGCTGATTGAGCTCTTCGCGCTTCTTGTGCTTCCTTATAGATATTGTCGACGCACGCTTCCGGGAGAGATACTACGGTATTGGACTGAATGTACCGTAAATGGCAACAACTGTCACGCTGCCGGTAAGCTCAAAGGCCGTTGCCAACGAGAACATCCCCAATGAATCATCTGGCCGTCGAGTACATATTCTCTCTATACAGCTCTGAAACGAAGAGAGCAATTGAACACAGCTTTTAAAAATAGGGAAATGATACCGGGCAGGCACTTTTCGCTAACGGGCAGGCACTGGTGTTTATATGAATTAAACTGATTGGCATTTCTTCGCTGTGATTGGCTGGAGAGTTAATTCTCAGTCGTGATATCAATTCTCATATGCTACCCCATAGGATCCGAATTAAGGCAGCCGGAGATAGGTCACTAAAGTGGACGAGCCATCACACCCGAGTGTGTGACTGCCCTACCAAAACGCGCCAGTTTGGGTGGGGGACGCCCCACTGACCGAAAAGGCCCCTTAGTGTAATGAGGGGTACGGAACCCGGTTCCAATATGGGTTGGATTGCTACCAGCATCCCGCGATAGAGACAGCTTAGTCCTAGCGCGTGGGTTCCGGTAGCTTTGATCTCAAGCTTGCCATGCGACACGATATTGCGAGACAGCAACGCCTTACAATAGATTCTGGTAAGCCGGATAACGCTTGTTTTTCACGCGCCATCACGCAAAGTAACACACATCCGACCGTCGTCAGCCGTCATTTTTTTCGTTGGCAACAACTCACTTATCGTCGCACTTGCGTTCATCCTCAAGATGCGTCTCATGGTGGGCAAGAAGTTTGCTAGACCCGCGGTTTAAAAACTTACAACTTTTTCTGAGCGGTGTCATCTGCACGGACATCGTATAGTTGACAACGTCCTTGGTGTTGGATTATTTCGCCAAACTTACTTGGCGTCATTGTTCTGCTTAGATTTTGACCCTTCGTCAAAGCAGACTAACCGGATGTTCCCAACCTTGCCACTTCCGCGTGGCTTGTTTTCCGTCGCACTTGGCCATCAGCATTCTATGCCACTCACTTGATGCATAGTGTACAATGCCGTCAAGCTCCTGCACGTCGACACCGCCACACGCATTGCTCGCTTCATAAAGTAGAAAAACATGTTCGGGTCAGGTTTGCTTGAAGTCAATTTTTTACCGTGTACAGCTTCATCTACTGGGATGCAGTGATCGTAGTCTCGAACGTCTGATACAGCCGCTCTATGATGTGTGAATGCGTTGAAGACTGGCAGCACCGCGTCAACCTACTTGTTATAGTAACGCTCACCTGTGACACTCAGAAAGAGCCCGGGTAGGTCACTACTGCGATTTCCAAGGGAGAGCGGCACGCTTATGAATCCCGGGAGCACGTATCGCACGACACCTCGCAGGGAGCACGGACATGCGACTAGAAATGCGTCGCGAAGACACTTGAGTCCCTCAGCGATGCCGATTTTGCTGCATACAAGAGCGACAGGAAGTTCCTTGCTGGAGCAATGGTGCTTCTCAACGGTATACCCATTAGCTGGCCCACGTAAAAGCAAGGAATCGGCTCAAGAGCTCCTCGAGATAGGAGAGACGCCGATGATAATGGGACTTTCATTGACACTACGAATAATGCTGCATGTGAACACGTTGATGTCCGACTCAGCTTTGTCAAAGACATTGCCCGTCATGGTATTTCAGAGCCGCGCTACCTTAAAGCCGAGCTTAAGCGCGTAGACCTACTGACCAAAGCATTGAATCAGCACAAGCATGCCGAGCTGTGGTCACCAGTGAGATTGCGCTACCAGAGAAAATTGTGGTGTAAATACGAGAAAGTGATTAATATATACGATACGCTATCGCATCGCTTTGTGTTTGTAGAAAACGTAGTTGTGAGTACGTACAAGACGACACTTGGTAATTACGAACGCATTGGCAAGTATTCATTGATCGGAGTAAATCAGTATGCAAAGTAGAAGGATAGGCTTGGGTGTAGCACACGAGTGCGAATTACTAGAAACTGGAAGCATTATAGAATTTAAATTGCGCAACGTTACTTAATGACATTAAAGCACGTATTGACAATTGGGCTGAGTATGGTATGGATGATGTGCACTTAACAGATCTCTAAGCCTATGGACTCAGATCCTGAACGACAAGATTTAGCAAATATTAGCAAGGGTGTATAAAACTTTATAATGAAGTTGGCCTCACGGGGAAAGGTGTAAACCGTCCCAACTGCTCAGCAACAATTAGGCAATCCAAACACAAACCTGAAATTGACTGCAAAAGTTGCAAAAACCAGCTTTTACACTGATTAGAACAGATACTACACTTGACCTTAGCCAAACGGCCGAGAAGTCATGCTTATGTGACTAACATGCTGTTTTTGTTTAGTATTCTTGCGTACATACAGATTAAATTGCGTTTAAGTATGCTACATACTTATGACTGCCGCTGCAAAATTATATATTGAGCATCTCAGCTTCGCGGGCTTTTATTGCTCACAAATACTCGATACTGATGAAAGCTTACTTGATATTCGATACAATTTCCATCGCGTTTATTATTGACTGAAACAAACTGGGCTTGGTAGACATTACCACTTTTTTTATTTTAGTACTTTCAGCTATGGCTTGAGAGCAAAATAGTGCCCTCGGACAGCACATAAGTCGCCTTAACAAAACGTCGCAATTCCTAACAACCGCTACGCTGATGCGATAATCAAAATGGTAATGGTGCTTACCCTATTGTCGGTACACCTTCGTCGCTATACATCTAACTTCATAATTTCATGGAAGGATGCAACTGCATCGCATAACAACGGATGTCTGTCGGTTAATATTAAATGGGTAAGCCGTGTGAGTGATACATCTAATGCGTTTGTTTCCTAGTTTAAAATATTTATCAATTTACTGTAGAGATCAACCGTTCGTCTCGAGGCCCGATTAATGCATCGGTAGCAAGCCATTACTAAAAAGGCGAAAAGGCTTAATTAAAAAGTAGCATTGACCGAAAAATTTCATTTTGCTGTCAGGAACACTTAGCAGCGACGGTTGATGATTCGCAAATATAATTTATTCGCACTATCGATTCTCAGAACATGCCGTCGTATAATCTCAGAGTGAAAGTTGATTTCACGAGTGCAACATTGCTGCAGTAAGAAAACTTGCTTGAGATGCTAATCTTGCGCTCATAATGAGGGTATTTGTGGTACGGTAAGAAAAAGCGCGTATGCGACAATGCAATTAATTTGGCAAGGCTTCACGGTCGACAAAGCCTCGTTTTTCAAGATGCTAATATTTTTTTTTAGGGTACAAGTCTTTTATTCTAGCCGCGCGTTTTATTAACGAGAACTTTAAGACAACCACAAATGCGTAAACTCTGATAGAATCTTAAAAGGCCACGGTTGAAGCTGGCTGCTTCTTCTGCAAACTCAAGGTTGATGAGTCAAATTATTGACAAGCTCAAAAAAAAATTTTCTGTCAAAGGCTACAGCTTAGGGCTGCGAAGGCCTCAACAAATGGTTGTCGCATAACTTGGCTCATATCGATACTACACAGTATAGAAGGATTGTACAAGAAGAGTCAAAACTACGAGTCCTAAACGATCGTCATCTACTCATACGTTTCTGATGAAATTTTGCCGCCATTATTTCTGTTTCCAGAATTTGTTACGCCAGCCGAAGCTTTTATTGCTCGGTTCTACTTGTTGCTGGAATATTGAATGGGCAATTGGCTAGTTTGATTCTATAGCGCATGTGGAAGGCAATTAGGCGTCATTCATTCAGTAAATCTTGCTATCGCGGTTAGATTTGTATCTACAGAAACAATTGGAGGCAAAGTTCGCGTTTACAAGCAGGCATTGAATACTGATCGCAGCAAACTACGTAGTTTTGCATCTAACTAGATATTTGAGATCGTTTTAAAGTGTGTAAAGTCGGCAAGAAAACAAGTTTGTCGATTTGTGAGGTAGATTGCGGAACCACTATCATCACTAAATGTGTCCTTGTTCTCAGTGCAAACTTCTTTAAAGTTGTGAATGTCGACAGCAGTCTGTGTCTCAGCATGTTTGCTTACTTAATCTTAAAACCTAAAAATGTCTTTCAAACGAACACTGAAGTATCATGTTTACGAAAGAATGGGTAGATTCGCTGTATTCGTACCGCAGTGTGGCTCTTCGCCACAGCTTCGAACGAAGGTAGAGACAACGCCATGCTTTTAAACGGCGCTTATGATTGAAATAGTTTCGCGTCTGCTTTCGCTTTTCTGCACATAATTTTGCTCAGGGACAAGATGTCTAGCGCCAGTGGACGATGATTTAGATGTGACTTTAAAAGCGTCCAAAGGAGCATTAAGAATCAGTCTTTCCTCAAAAGTACGTTGCAAAACGTCCTCATCCTCATCTACGCATCCCACTCGCCAAACTTAGTCGAGACAGTAGTTAGTAGACACCTGCAATGGGAAGCATAAACAGATGTGATGAAGGTTAGTCCCTCCTTTAGAACCTTGCGACCAAGTAGCACGTATCTTCGCCATTCCATTTAGCTTGCGCGGAGACTGGAAGTTAATTCAGTATGTCAATATGACAACCCTACGATAGTGTCAATATTTCATTATTGTCCCCGAACGGTATGGTATTCTCGACGCGCTCTTTGTGACCACGCCGCGTCTGAGTCGACAGAACCAATTGGTTGCGTCCTGACCTGTTGCTCATCCAACGCTGTGACATTATTGTCCACGTATCTTAATCGAGATCAAGAGTGACACTCTCCAGTACAGGATAAAGATCATGTTTATTGTCGCAATATTCAGCTAGATACCGCATCCTTGCAAATGAGCTAATTCGTAGCATACCTATCTAAAAAATACGACAAGACCAAATTGCTTTACTTTATCGGTAACAAAAAGGAGCTGTGGTAAATGTTTCTCGAACGGTTGCTCCCGAATGGTGTTTCGATCTTACCCAGTGGTTAGATTCGGTTGCAGTGTAAGCCACGTGAAAACTAAAGAGGACGCCACGGACTCCGTACGTACAAGACGAACATCAAGATTGACGAGACGGATGCGCAACATTCTTGATGAGCTTCTGGCTCACTATAAGCTGATTCGGCCATAGCATCACCATTGCACCCACTGCGCATTTTTATTCACCGTGCGGCTACCCCAGTAGTAGATACTGCTACAAGGCATACACAAAGACCGCACCATGATTTATGGCTCATTTATGTTGAGCTGAGTGGAATGAAATTGAGGCTATGTATCTGTTACTAGACAGTGTAGAGTTTTCTCAACAGAGCGGCTGTTCACGTATGATTCATATCGCACATCTACCATCCTCGTATTGTCAGATGTATGTCGTGTGGACCATATGGATCTGATCTATAAGATGAACGCTGACTGAAAATGGGGGCGTGCCAAAGCAATTGAGGATACTTTGCCGCGCTGCAAAAGGGGCAAAAGGATGGAATCACATTGAAAACATTAATAGGATTTTATTGGACCTCTGCTTCCTGCGGTAGCATGGTACGCCAGGTGTTAGACATGCACCTAACAACTTCAATGGAATAAAGCGGCGTACCGTAGTAACAATATTTTATTGTATTGTCCCCACCAATTCTAGCACATCATTGTAAAGGGCTCTTTGTCGCCACGCCGCGTCCAGGTTTACAAGATTAATTTATTGTATTGTTGGTCGTACGCTGTGACGTCAGTCCACGTATCTTTCGCAAGAGGAAGGAGGAAGGTCAAGTTTATTGTCACACTATCTGGCTACGTACCGTCCGTATCCTTGCAAGTGAGCTAGTTCTGAGCAAACTTCGATTGTACAATCTAAGTCACGTAAACTTCTGCAGTCCAAGTACCACCGAGAGCTCACTTTTCGTTTTGCATTGCAAGTGGTGAAGCATGCGTCGATCGGGCGTTTTCGTGCTCATTCTAGCGACATTCCTGACCACCACGCACGGTACCGTGGACGCCAAACAAGGCTCTCAGCACCTTCGAAGCAATCTCTTTGAAAAAGCTGACAAAGATGAAGAAAGGAGCAGTTTGCCCAATTTGTTCAAAGGATTCAGATTGACGGCTCCGAAAATTGACGCGGCGGCCGCCAAAGCCGCGAAGACAGAAACCGAGGCTCAAGCGTCTGAGGAAGCTGCTGGTGGAGCAACGACTGTTTATGGAACTTCTCGCAAAGTTCTGGCGCAAGGTATACGTAACCACAACAGTCGACCTCACCATGGGAACAGAGAGGATGATATCAGAAAAAATAACATGAAATGATAAGAGTGCGCATCTATTCCAATGGAGTAAGCCGTAGTGAATGCAGATAAACGTCTAATTTTTGCGGTTGGTAACGCACCCATTTAACTCACTTTCCTTCCTTGTATATTCCAATCTGTTATAAATTTCATCAAAACTCACTGGAAACTTGTTCAATGCTATTGATCGCTAGAGAGTATGACACGTGTGCATTGTACTCATCGCAATTGCTTGCTCCTTTAAAAACCAGCAAACATGAGTCCAGGCGCACACGAAGCCCTTTTAATGTATTGAGCTAAAGCAACGAGACTTTAATCAAACTTCAAACTTCAAGCAATGCCTTGCTTAAAGGACTCCGATACATAGTTGGGAACGAACAAAGAGCCGTTTTGCAGCAAAATGACGCTGCTTCTTGCAAAGTGAGGTAGAGTCTGTTTAAATTTTCGGCAAGGCTAGCGCCCTCAGGTATGTTCCACCCGTTTAAAGGCATGCTTATAACAAATAACTTTTCATGTACAATGGATAGATGACTCTTTCAACCTTTGCTCGGACATGCAAATGAGCTGCCAGTAATTTGCTGAGAGTATGCGGTGGGCGCGGGCACCGCCACCCAGACGCGAGAAGGACATAGTGCGTATTAATGACACCAGTGCTCGACAATTTTTGATGTCGACTGGTTCGAGCATTTATTCTGCAATGTAAAATAGCGCGTTGTGCAAAATTGTGAATTGGGTAAAATACCTCTATTTTAGCTTCATGACTGCTCTTTTACATGCCATCCTGGTAGAAAATGTTTAAATGCGGAAACACTGGAACACTGGAAAAGGAAAAGTAAAGTAAAGTTCGACAATTGTGAGACTAGATAGGAACTAGGCTATATGGTCGTGTATGGCGTTGCTGCTTTAGTATGGCGTGCCAAAATGCCGAAACGCAATGTACGCCGATAGTTATGTATCACACCATGAGGGGGGGCAAAGGACATGCAATCAAAAAATAGCATTATACTTTGCACGATTTTTTACATGCACTGAGTATTGGTCATTGAGCCATGTGCTACTTTTAAGCTAACCTCTTCGTACTATTGCTCTACCTTCTTACTGAATTAGAAAACTGGTATGACGTGTATCATGCAATCGAGTTGTTTTACAACAAAAACAACCGTTACAACATTAGCCACACACCGATAGTAGGGCCTATATTGTTCTCCAATAGAGCGCCATTTTCTGTTGGTAGCTAACTTTAACGGCGCGGCTTATGCTAACAGCTTTAATAAACCTGGGGCGAGACGAGGTTGTAATTATTGGCGGCGGCGAATATGAGAGCAAACTGAGTAATTAGAACATGGAGTATTGTATCTGGGAAAATATATGATACAGTAAAAACTAGCTGGTATTTCGCTTGGCGATGACTTTAAGAACGGTAGCTTTGTCGGTTTGCATACGAAGGCATACAGTTGAGGATATTACATTTACACAATTGTAACGATCCTCTTATGATCGCGTGGATCTAGCGGTTGTTCACCAAAAGAACATGTGCTTTTGTGCACGCCTCCTTAGTGCAAGGAGCTATCGCAACTCACGACATGCGGTAGCTGCTAATCGTAAATCGTTCGACGTTCAAAACTGATTTTTTCACGTATCTCTCTTCGATGAAGCCTTTTCAAAGCAAGAGATGATACGGAAAACACAAAAATATGCTTGAAACATCAGTTGTACACTGCTTTCAGTTGGTTTTTAAATTATTTATACCTTCCTCTTAATCTTTGAGGCAGAGAAAGCAAATTACTAGCGATAGCTGAAATATGCAGCTCAACTTTGTATACCTTGCATACTTATCATACTCGCATGGTTCGTTTTGCACGAGTACACATCTGGGCTTTAGTAAAGGATTTGCACCAATAAGCTTACATGTACAAATACGCTGTAGGCCTCAGCTTGTAATTTTGAAAGTAGTCATATAAAGTTACATTAAAGATTATAGACTAAAAGTTGGCAATTTTTGACGATCTAAAGAATGTGTAGATCATCTTGACTGCCTTTTGATGGCGCATTTTACCAGCAGCTCTTTTCTATAAAAGCAGAAGAATACGGTCGTAAAGACTTTTGAGTACTCGAAAGAAACAAATGTAATATTTGAATTTCTCGAATGCTGCATACTAGGTAGTCAGATCTGGGCATACGGTAACAGATTTATGAACTAGATGTGCAGGCCGGCATACAAAGCGACTTTGGATGATGGCCCTTTTGAAAATAACAGGCTCAAATTTAAGTATCGCTAGTGCTGTTGATCTACGTCCTGACGGGTGCAATTCGAATTAGATAGCAGGAAATTAAAAGCAATGTTCCCAACCTGTATCGTACGAACTCGTCGCTGCCGCTCTTACACGCAAATTAACTTTAACAAGAGATGCCCATCTACGCCAAACAGAATCGGTCGCGTCACGTTTTTGCAATACTGTTGAAAGCCCTGTTTGATTGCTCTCTTCGCTTTTATGCTGCCTAAAGGTAAAAAGTGTCCGACGATCAACTGCTTTCTACTCAAAGTAAGGAAGATATTATCGTTGGCAACGACCCTTGCGCTTACCTCGACACCAGCGGTAGTGTGATAGGTGTTGCCATTTGAAGTATACTGAGTTATATACCGTATCAACTCTCTCAGCAGCACGCAGCAACACCACTAGGACTTAGTGCGACCACTATATGCCACATCCTGCCGCCGGAAGCACCGCATCGATCTTACTAGTAATACCAATTGCATGCGCAATACCTCCGTAAGTCCCGGGGCAGTATGCCAATTCAAGAGCTCAATGACTAGCTCCACCAACGTTGAGAGCGGCTACAATAGAGCCGCGGCGTATCTAGCGATAGTGCAAGGCGGTACAACCGTCTACGAAAGGGTCGAAGACGTCAGCACTCGAATACTGGCGACCCTTGCCGACCCCCAAGCACAAATTGCAACAATGGACGTCTCGCATCTAAAGCGTGACGAAAACGAGCAAAGGATGTACGCGGTTTTGTCGAAAATGTTCCGCTCTGCACTTGGCAACGATTGTGGTGGTGCACCAATACATATCTATATCTTGATCAGTCACCAATTCGTCAAAGGAACGAGCAGGGTCGCTCAAGTTTGCGGCACCACGGAGCACGCTAAGGTGAATTTCAATGGCGAGTACCACAAGTAGTGCCATATCGCACTTAAGGATCGAAGAATCGACGGCGCGAGATTACATGCGTCAAATGATATCGGAGGCGCAGTAATCAATGCAGGTCCGGAATTTCTGTCAACAAAGATTGATGATCCGCAAGTTTGGTGGCTTGGAGCTACACGAGGCCTGAACTCCGTTTTTCTGGGCTGGAAAAGAATGTGTATGCGCCAGATTCGGTACACACAAGCCGCATTTGGTTTTGAACGGTCCAAAGACGCTAAGCCTGACCTTCTGGGTCTCTACCTGAGTGTCACAGCAACGGCAACATATGGGTCGACACGGGGTTTTGCCAGTACCCAGCGCATGCCCACGTCATGGAGAAAATGCATCAGGCGTCCAAGACTACGATCATCGGGTTCGAGTGGATGAAGTTGTATACGAGCAAAAGGATCTCAAGCAAACCTGGTCCAAGCTTCACATTTCCTTGGAAGGAGAAAGTGAAGCGTGTGCGGTGCCGACGCGCAGGTGCTTGACAACATTGTTCTCTGTGCGTCAAGTGAGCTGCATAAGGTGCCAAACACGACGGAAACCGAGTCGACTATCTAGTCCAAGCTGAAGAGCTTGCACATATTGCGCAATCGTTCGAGTGGGACACACGAAGTGCCGCCTCGTTTGTCAAATAATTTGTATTGCATGCACCTGAGAAAAAGCTACACACTGGTATGCGCAAAGTGTTCTCTGTGCGTGCCAAGGGAGATTAGCAGAACAGTGTCAGAACTGAGGACGTTGCCGACTATGCGCTATTCGTGCACGACAACACGGCCATGAACAAGTCGTGGCCCTTGTATCGCGGGTCCAGATGAAATCTCTTTAACAAAGAATGTGCTTACCGAGGATTAATCGGAACGTGACGACCAGTGATTTTTTTTCCGACGGAAAAACGTTACGGCCCACGACGAGAGGACGTGAGTTGCTTTACGTGATGGCGTGTGGAAAAACAAGCGTGATCCGGCTGGTCGAAGTTTTATTACGCCGTTGCTGTTTCGCAATATTAGCTTGTATGGAAAGATCACAAAAAATATAAAATCTAATTGTAGAACAATCGTCGAACGCTTCTCTTCCTCACTGCTCCTGACATTGTGTCCGACCTGAAAATATTTAACGATGTGCTCGTTCTAGAAGCGCAAGTAATAAAAAGCCGACGTGAGAAGAGTTGGTTCGGTTGTGGTTGCGAATGATGAAACATCACACCAGGATAATGGTTTTGTGCATGAGAACATGTGAATGCTCTTCTGCTAACGCTTTGACCATCCCGCTTACGACACGATTGAAAGGATGGCGTGCAAGCCTAGGTCTGTAATTCGGTTGATCGAAACTTGCCGGGTGGTGTGTATCACGTGCGCACAAGCAAAGCAGACGAAAAACGGGCAGTACAAGAAGGACACCGGTGTGCACTCACTCAGTGATCGAATCGGAGGTGTAATATGTTCGGAACTGAAAGGACCGATTACACAAATGGGGGAAAGCAACAACTGTCGTGTCTTTCCCGCGCGCACCAAGAATTAAGGGGCGATTTAATTGCCAGGTCCATGCGCTTCTTACGTTTGGTAGTGGTACGTAAAAGAATGTGGACCTCCTTTGCAAGTCAGCTTGTGGGGTGAGACAGGTAATCAAGGCGCAAACTCATGCTGCGTATGGCAATGCCTAACATATGCGCCAAATGGTACCAAAGATGGCGCACCTTAAGATAATCGGCAGCCTCCCTCTCTTGTGTTGAGATGGTGCTGTCGAGTGCTCGTCGCAAAATTTAAATCGAGGTCCTTCAGGCTTGAAGCTCATGCACGCGTCACCAATTAAGGTGATTATTAGGCAAGCTTTTAGTCTCCGCCAACGTGTACAGTGTACCGATATTAAAGAACAACTCACTCACTTATCAGGCGCAGGTTTTGGCGTTCACCGGGCGCAGCGATGGGACCGCATCGACATTACATATCGAGGACTAACGTGATCATTGCGACGCAATAGGTCAAGAACAGCCAGACATTTCCCAATACGCAGAACATATACCACCATCTCAGCCTAATATCCAAAAGATTGAGATACTGCCACTCACGGTGATGCGCGGATATCTGTCGGGCATTGTGGCGATCGGATCAAGATTAAAAAAGGTCGAGAAGAATGAAAAACGATCGATGCGGGCTTCTTATGCCACACATGAAGTACTAACCGATGAATGAAGGCACAGCACCTAGGGTCAATAAAGTAGCTTTTACAAGCATTTCAGCCGAACTCAGGACATACGATGAGGCGATGCGCAATTTGATCGGAGAAATCCGGGCTCTTGAAGACAACAAAGTATGGAGCGTTATCAAGCGAGCTGCCACTGTAACCTTGCCACTCAGTAAGTGGGTGCTTAAGACAAAGACATAAGCAAACGGCGCAGTAAAGAGCCTCAGTGCGCGACGTTTTGCATACGGAAAAGACTAAGTCTTAAGACTTGATTTCTCCTTAATTCGCCGCAGTGATGGACGTCAGGTCATCCTGAGAACTGCGACCACAAGGGAAATTCTTGCACAACATGGTGATTTTTCGAATGCCTATGTAAAGACTGTTAAGAAAGAGCGCCTGTTGTTCTTGTTAGGCGTACCAAGCGGCATGCCGATTACGGAGGAGCAGTTAAGGGCATTTAAGGTGGCCAGTACAGCCGATGTCGCACTCGAGCTAAAGAAGAGTCTGTACGGGCGTAATCAGGCAAGGTGATTATAGGATCAGCTGCCGCAAACAAGACTCTGTAAAGCAAGAATTGAACAATCCGTTAGTGACGCTACAAGCGCTACAAAACGAAATGATCGCGGTGGATGCATCTATGATCTCCTAGTTACTGCGACTACGTCTACAAGCGTCAATTGGTAGTCCAAAGCAATGAAATCATTTTCGATCAAAATCTAGGACCCGTTCAAAGCTCTCGAGATTCGAGTGAAGGCTCGTTACACGCGTATGTGTGCCTAAGCTCGGGAGGAGGCGACTATTGATTCGCTTCGGGATTTATTTACACACTGGAGTCGGCAAATTCGCATTTTAATCAGTGATGATTGTTACAATGACTCCAGACCGGACAGCATCGATTGCAGACCTTGTGAAACCAACAATCAAATCATTTCTAGTGCTCTGTGCTTGGCTCGATCCTCACAACCTGACATGACGCTTGCTGTGCACAAGAGAGAGCGGCAAGCTCATGAGACCCTGTAGCAAGACTTATTTTTTTGCGAAAGGTATTACACAATACCTCGCGAGGAGCAAGGACTTGCGACTAGAGATGCGCGCCAGTGCAAAGGGCAGTGTCGCGAATACACGAGTCCTACAGCAAAACTAATTTCGCTGCAGACAAACGATGGTGTTACTAAACAATATACCTGTGGGTCGGACTAAGGAGGTAGACGTCAAGAGTGTTGCAGCGTCTGAACCGGCTCAGGAGCTCCTTGAAATAGAAGAGATGCTGACGAGAGTGGAAGTTTTACTGACGCTTCTCATAGAGATGCTTGTGGACAATTTAGCTGGTGCTTGTCAGAGCGAAGATAATGCTTTGTCATCGAGGGCAAAACACATCGACTTTGCCCGTTGTGGCCTTTTGAGAACCGCGCTACGTTCAGTTCGAGCTCATGTGCGCAAATCTATTGACCAAAGCACTGGATCGGCACAAGCTCGCCAAGCTGCGGACACGAGTAGGATTGCGCTGGTTGAGAAGCCTGTGGTGTGAGCGCGAGGTGGAGTGTTAAAAGTGGACATGTACGATAGGCTACTATAATGTATACAGATGATTTCATGGGATTACGGACATGACGACGGTTAGTGATTGCGGATGCATTGCCAGTCAGTCACTAGTCAAAGGAAATCAGTAAGCAAAGTAGAAGGTCATGGCGACTAAGGACCAAAATATAAACAGACTTTAATTCACCACCTACTGCGCACACCGCTTACACTTTTTTGACCTCCAGGTTTCCACCATTTCCTGTCCCGATTTATGAAACTTGAAGCCTTACGAAACTTGGATAGCGTGAAAGACATTGTAGATATTTCACGAAATTTAGACTGAGCATGGTATGGATGATGTGCAATTAACAAAGCTTAGAATAGACAAGATTAAGCAAATATTATTAGGTAAGTATGAAAATTGCATTTGTAGTTGGCCTCACGGGGGAAAGGTGTAAGCCCCCGGAGACCGTCCCAACTGCTACTAGCAAGCCAGCAGCAACTAGGCAGTTCAAAAATAAATGTGAAATAGACTTTGCAAAAATTGCAAAAACCAGCTTTCACACTGATTAGAACAGATACTACACTTGATCTTAGCCAAAAGGCCGAGAAGGTATGATTCAATACTCAGGTCAGCCCAACATACTATTTAGCTGTACAACCCTTACGTACATGTAGCTGAATTTGTTTATATTTTTCTAAATTGACCGTCTCTGTAATATCATATTGTGTTCGCGTTCATTGGATGCTTTAACACAAGTAAGCACGATGAAGGCTCGGTACATCTTTTCAATATCGTATAGATGCTGTGCGGTGTGCAGCAGTCTTACTTAAAGGGCTGACTGAACTCAAGCGATAAAAGCCCTGATTCACTCAAGTATTTCGTGTCAAAGAGGTTCCTTTAAAATGGCTTGAGTATGTGGAACGCAAAGTGCTGTGTCATGCGCGACTAGTACATGCTAGCACTCAATTGCACATAGGCGCGAGCCAGAATGGACGTAAAGCTTGACAGTACTGAAAATAAAGCTGCAGTCTTATGATTTTATCAAGCAGCCCTTGACTGTCGTCTAGTGAGCTCTGCGCTCAGATCCTGTCACCAGTTCGATAAGTGCGACGGTGAGATCCTCTAAGCTTATTATTAATAGGTGGAAGCGCCATTGGATGGGCACAACACATATGCATTACGCTAAAATTCACGATATAGTAGTGTTGCTGCCAGATAAGCTGTTCAAATGGTCAACAAAACCTCGAAAAGTGCTACGGCTGCTGACGCAATAACTAAGAAGAATATCGATACATTTATGACGCTGACTGCAACTTAAGAGAATGATGCACTTGCATCGCATAACAAAGGATTACTGTCTGCTAGTATTGTAAGACACGCGGACGATACATCCATTGCGTTAGTTGCCATGTTTGAATAGTAAATTTAGGACACAATCGCTCTTTATTTTTCGTCTTTTGTACACTGCTCGCTGCAAAAGGCGCAGTAGTGTAGAATCACAATAAATAGCATTGATAGATATTTTGGAGCTTATAATACGTCACTTTGCACTCCCATTTAGATTGTGCAAAAGCTCTCGTTATTAGGCGTGTAACATTGTATCAGATTGCGTGATTGCGTTGTATTTTTTCTACCACGTGGTCTCCCGCTTTTGAGAGCAATTGAGTACTAAATTAGATGAAGTTAAGGAGATATCAGCCAATTATCGTGTACGAAATCTTCAAGATGGATAGCCTACCATCAATTTTCTTATCTACACATCCTTTCTTCGCGAATGCGCAGTGCACATTAAGCAAAGTAAGTGGCGGGCATTCATTACCCTCCTAGTTTGCACACTGAGTATATACGGTGTCTGCAGTCCATGACATCACTATTCGTTTTGCTCTGCAGGTGGTAAAGTATGCGTCGATCGTGCGGGTTCGTGCTCATTTTAGCGACATTCCTGGCCACAAGTCACAGTACCGTGGACGCCAGTCAAGGATCTCAGCGCCTTCGAAGTAAACTCCAAGAGATGGTTCCCACAGCCGAAGAAAGGATGCCTTTGCCCGAGGTTTATGGGTTCAATAATCAGCCAGTCCCGAAAATTGGGATTTTGCGCCTTAAAACCGTGGGCGGAAAAGTTGCAAAGGCTTTGAGAATTAAATTACCTAAGAGCATGGGTGCTGTATCAAAGACGAAAGAGAAATAATATCTTATTTCTGTGAGCTGACTCTTGAAGACTTGGGGCCAGTCATCAGATTGCGCCCACTGATTCTGTCTTTGAGTAAAACCTCGTGGAGAAAGGCAAAAGGAGACAGGAAACTATCCGCTTAATACTAATAAATCCAATACCAAATCGATTTTAATTTAGCAAGTACTTAATGCTCTATAAAGATTCAATACTGGATTTATTTGCACTGAAAAGTCCGAAAGTTGCTTACACTATTGCTAATTAGTTTAATATAGGGAGCGCCTATAGCTAACTCCCCCCTGCCTAGAGCTACACCCCCCTCTTTCTGATCAATCAAAGTACAGTTTCGTATCTCCAGCCACCGCTTTTTCACAAATTTAGGAAAAATTGACCACGACACAAAGTACTTACGACCTGTGACAATGAATTCGCAGTTGGCAATGTCTTTTTTCTCTCTACTCTCTTGACTCAAGAGACCACACTCGTACACTTCTATCGTCACTTGCACTTGCGAGTACATTTCCATAGATCGGATGGCGTACCACAACATTCACGACACTTGCGTATCCATCCAACTCGACAGCAACTCTGCCCCTCTTTCGTTGCCAAACGACCACTTTGCTATCTACATTTAACAAAATCTCTCGTTATTCCCACCAATCGCACCTCATGCCCACCAATCATTTCGATACCTTCACTTCCAGAAGCAACCAGTTCACTCTGAGTACCAAGAAAACATGGACGGAGAATGTACCTTTGTCTCGAATGCCCTTAAAGGTAGCGGTAATGCGTCCGATGGCAATCGTGACACACGCAACTTGCTCTTGCTTGTTCAAATTCACAAGGAGAAATTTGCCACACGGTGAAATGGCAAGACACGACATAAGGTGTTCACTTGCTAGAATGAATTTGTCCGTTTTCTTGTCCATGTCGTAAACCCGCACTTCATGAGCACAAACACATGGCTCTCAAGCGGATGAAAAACAAAATCCGTCCACTCCATTGATAAACGATCGAAGTGTCACTTGTTTTCTATCTTCAAACTGCAACATCAGATATAGGGTTTCAAGGAGAAGCCCATTTATGATAACGTACCCACAAGACGAGCGATTTATCGACACTGCCACTGACAAGGTGATTTGTTCATGGAAACCACTGCATTTTTGACACTTTTCCATTTGGATGAGTAAATTGTTGTTCAAATTGTTCAGTCTAGTACACCGGAAACAAACACCTGAAACACGACCCAATTTTGTCCATCCAAAAAGGGATCAAGAAGACTTACCGTTCGATTCCAGAGTTGAATCATGCTCGAGTGACTGCCACTTGAGAGCAAATATTGACTGTCAGACGACCAGGCGAGGCAATTCACTAGGGTCTTGTTTAGAAACGTTCTTTAAACACTAGGATGATGCGTGGAAACTCGCGTTTTCACTCGATGGCCAAGACTTGGCTTCGGCTTCAAGAGACGGATGTGTCGTGCTATACGAGCTTCAATGGTTGGAAACGATCCGAAATTGTTGTCTGAATTTACAGGCCCAAAGTAATGTCTTGCCAACGTTCACTTTTCTCGTCAGTAAAGGAAGAGCCACGGGCACGTCGCCCTGTTGCACAAATTTCTAAACTTGGAAATGTAGGAAAGTAGCTGTCCGAATCAAAGAGACCTGTTTTTCTTCTTGCAACTCGTCGTCTCGCCACGGTCGCGCAGCGCGCTCTTGCATCTTCTTGGCATCTTTACAAAGTTACAAGAGAGCCAATTGCTTCGCTTCCGTCTCATTGAGCTCATACGTCGCCACAATTTCGTGCTGGAAGGTCTTGAGGGCTTGTGTTAGTTGGGTTTGGAAGAAGAAACTCAATGAATCTTTGCTGAAGTAACAATAAAGCGGCTTCACGAGTGGCAACTTTGGACTTTAGGTGAAAAGCTTGTGAGTTTGTCACAAATTGCAAAGCTCTATCCCATTGGCCACTGGCCACAAAATGTTGCAACTTTTTCATACCTTGCGATCGCAATTGGACGGATGCCTCGCGTTCCAAGGCAGCAGCAGTGTAGCAATGACAAATAATCTGAGAATTTGGGTAAGCAGAAATATCTGTCGGTCGCTAGAATGAGTTCGAAACCGCACGATCGACGCACGCTTCACCACTTGCAGTGCACAAAGGAAGAATGGGCTTATGGTCGTGCTTGGCTGCAAAAACTTTTGTACTAAGATTGTATACCACTACGATGGGTAACGAACACGTGAGGAAGGCAAGATACATAAATAACGAGGCAAAGAAAATTTCTGGCAGGCTATCCATATTTGCAAGCTTTCCTACACATGTCGGGGACAACGAGCGCAGATTGAGGTTCGCTAGAGGTTATCAACATTCTAATACTTGAATAAAAGAAGATGGAAATTTAAAAATTACGGTCCGGTCTTTAATTTTTGAGATTAAATTCTTCCAAGAAATAATAATATTACAGCTACTATGCACATTCTTGATACTATCGGTCGCTGTAAAACATGCGCTGAGTGTACTTTTCGCTAGTGCTTGTTCAAGCTGTGCTTATTGAGAAATTAGCATCCACAGTTCCAAGCGCACATGAAGCCCGACCAATGTATCGAGCCAAAGAAGCGTGATTCCATTCGCAAATTACCGCAGCTCGAGCAATGACTTAATCAATGTGCTCTTCAAGTATGGTGAAATACGATTGAAATGCCGTTTTGCCGTAACTTCGACGGGGCTCCTTGTGTATTTAAGGGGGGGGTGTTTTCAATCTGACAAGGCTAGCGCACTCAGGTATGATCTCCCCTTTTTAAGGCATGCTCATAACAAATTGCTTTCCATGTCTATTTTTTTTGCTGAGAGTAGACGACTAGCACGGACATTGTCACCATCCAGCGCTCAAACGCGAGTCGGACATACTATGTATCCAATGCTGTGGTATTCCACGTACATCAATCTAGTTCAAAACAAGCATAGCACGTCACCGTATGTAATTCTACGAGTTTACCATCGCCCGTCTTAATCCCGCACTTGCACGACTTTAAAAGTGTGCATGTAAATGTGTGATATCGTCCTTAATATTGAGCACGAGGAATCATGGAGATGCACTTGTCGTCACTTGCTTTGCCCATTGCTCGACAATTTTCGACGTTATGTGGTATTAGCATTTGAAAAAAAAATGAACATTACGGATACTTGTGCATGATGCACATCAAATGCGTCGAATTGTCCGTGTTGTGGTTCACTAGACCTTAAGCCTCAAGTAACGAAATTTTAAAGAAAGTAGCGTGGCTTGAAACCTCAAATGCAAACAAAACAGCACTGACTGCTTCTTTGTAGATTAGATTGTGATTTGTGCAGCTTTGCTTTGCACTCCAAGTGGGAGAGCAAGTTTTCCGCACCTACTGTTTCCAATTAAATGCACATGTGGAGGTGACTATCGACAAGATAGCACTGTGGCGTGGTAACTTCAAAAGAGGAGCAGTCTTTGACAACGTAAAATCTGTGAATCCATTCAATGGCCAGCTAATGGTAATTTGACTTTCATTGCATGGTGTAATACAAGGGTGTGCGTTATGAAAAAGCCACAGGAAGGAGGTGGTGACTGCATCAATGCAGGCCACATGACAAGCGAAGCAGTAGACCGATCCGGCAAGCAAAAGAAAGAGCTGGCTTAGGATTTTACCCTTTACTCAACAGATGAATTTTTTGCTTCTTTGTCTTTGTAGTAGGCTGTCGAAGCCGAGAACTGCTTTTTACATAATCACCGAGTCATCGTGTTTAGTTAAGTGATGTTGGTGAATTCTCTCTACGGGAAAAATATCGTCAAAAACACACTGTTTTGTTTAGCGGCGACAATCGAGATGCGTCGTGACACAATTTCAATCACATTATCGATTACAAGAACATGCTAATCGCTTTAACATGGCTAATTGTGATACTACATTGTAAAGAGCAATGATGCAAGCAACGTCAGATTACAAGATAAAGGTGACTGTCGACTACTCACACGTTTCTTTTAAGATCTTGCCACGAAGATCCCTAGCTCCAGACTTCGTTGTCAGGACAAAGGTTTCACTGCTCGATTTGTTTACTTATTGCGATGGGCAATATGGTTGGTTATAACGCTAGCGCATATGAAGACATTTGGCACAATTGATTCTGTCATACGTTGATAGGTATCGTTAGCAATGGCAAAAATTTACAATCACTGTTGATCATGTGCCCACAGAAACAGTTATTGAAATCCGCTTTACAAGCGTGCACTAATTACCTAAGCCATTGCCAAGGGAGGGTACGTCTCTGCCTCTCCTCAAGCGACGACCAGTCTTTTGACAAGTTCAGCAAACGTGCACTTGAAACTGTCAATTGCGGCATGTTCTG
Organism: Plasmopara viticola; assembly: GCA_001695595.3. Classification (NCBI taxonomy): domain Eukaryota; phylum Oomycota; class Peronosporomycetes; order Peronosporales; family Peronosporaceae; genus Plasmopara; species Plasmopara viticola. Next base: position 305,106 of record MBPM02000046.1, on the reverse strand, counting down.
TCAATGTGAAGTTTCGCACCGTACGAATTGTTCAAAATCGCTCTCAAAGTGTAGATCCTACAAACCAGCATGTACGATAAAATGTGATGCCGCTTCAGTATACTTCAAGCATCACTGAGTGTGCAAATGTTTCCGAGAAACAACCTTACCCAAAATTTGTCTGGTACGTGAAGTCGAAAGAAAGTTGGAGCAGCAGAATGTATCACCGTATCTTTACTTACTTGATCTAATGATCTCCATCGATTTGTATTGTATTGTATTACGTTATCGCGTTGCCAAGTTATGCACGTGCTAGGCTCAGTCTGACTAGTCCAAGGCATAGAGTGGTGTCCGCATACGTCGGGTCTCGTTCGGCGGGCAGTGCAGCCAGCACCGGGGTCGTGAGGGTCTTCCATTATTTTGTTTAGCTCTGAGTTGGTAAGAGCCCAGGTGGAGCCCTGATGCTGGATACCGTCGCGTCAAGGGTGAGACTCGTTTGAGACCTGCAGATGCCCGAGAGCACCTGCCCGGAGCGCGAGCATTTAGCCCCCGCGCTTGGAAGGAGGGCGTCACCCCAACCTTTTCCGAAGCCTCCATCGATTTGGTGAAGGGTTTCTTACACGAACACCAAAGTGTCATATATACAAAAAAGGGGACTTATTTAATACGTGTCGCGGTTTGACCTTCAATTACGACTCAAGGATCAAACGATGCAGTATTAAGCATAAGCGGCTTATAGATTGTGAGCTGCTTAGTGCCGGTGCTAATGAAAGTCGAGCCAAATTCTAGACTTATAGTATCGAAACTTTGTAGGACTTAAACTAAAATTTTCTAGCTATTATGATTTATTAAGGGAGCGCCTATAGCTACACCCCCCCCCTGCCTAGAGCTCTATATGCTTGTTGACCAATCAAAGTGCAGCTTCATATCTCCAGCCACCGCTTTTTCAAAAATTTATAAGCGCACATTCCTGGCGGTACCGTTGACGCATGTCAAGGCTCTCAGCGCCTTCGAAGTAAACCCCGAGAAAAAGTTATCGGAGCCGAAGAAAGGATGGCTTGGGCCTAGGTTTGATTCTGGCCAAAGGTAGGACAAATCTGTAAGTAGTCTTACATACTATATTAGTGTAATTCCCCTACGTAGATATATATTTAATTGCAATAAGAAATGATCCTAACAAAGCTACTTTTTAAATCGACTGTCGTTCTAAAATTCGTAGCTACGTGAGCGTTTATTATTCACAATCACTTAACCATTTTACGCATAAGCGTGATGTCGGTACATCTTTCAGTCTCGAAATAAAATGGGTTTATATAGTTACTGCGCGGTGCGTGCCAGTCTTACTTTAAGCCGCCCTTGACAGTAGTTCACTAAGTCATGCGCTCAAATCATGTCACAAGGTCGATCGATGCGACCGTGAGAGCCTCTTGATTCATCATCAATAGGTGGAGGCGCCACTAGATGGGTACAACACAGTTTGCGCCGATGCGTACCGCTGTAAATTCATCATAGTATTAGCTGAAAACAAATTTGCTGCCGATCAAGCTTTTCAAATGGTCAACAAAACCGCTTACTCATGACCGTGATAAAAGAAAATGACAAACATTTTAGAAGTAAGGACGTGAACGATACATCCGCTCTGTTACCTGTCAGGTTTAAATAGTAAATCAAGGACTTGGTCGCTCTCATTTTTCGTCTTTTGTATGCTGCGGGGAATTATGTGGAGTCACAATGAAGAGTATTAATAATTCTTTTGGAGCTCTAGTCGCAGTCCCACTTCGACGATTCTACCGGCTCACGTGTCTTTTGTGAGCAAATTAATACTAAATTAGATGGAAAAAAAATGATATAAGCCAATAATCGTAGACGAAATCTTATCAATTTAAAGCGCCTCCTTATTTTCGTGAATGCGCAGTGTACTTTGAGTAAATTGAGTAAGTTGCCTCCCTCTTTACCCGTCCCAGTTTGCGCACAAAGTAAATTCGGTGTCTTCAGTCATTGACGTCACTATTCCTTTTGCACTGCAGAACCACGCGTCGATCGTGCGGTTTCGTACTCATTCTGGCGACATTCCTGGCCACTAGTCACGATACCGTGGAAGCCAGTCAAGGCTCTCGACGCCTTCGAAGTATACCGGAAGAAAAAGTTGTCGCAGCCCAAGGATGACTTGGCTCAAGGTTTGATTTTAGCCAAAAGGTTGAGAAGGTCTATCTGTATCATTTGGAAGACATACATACTATATTAGGGCAATACCCCTACGTACATATATGTTTAATTGCAATAAGAAACGACTACATTTAAATTGTCTGTCGCTGTAAAATTCGTAGCTACGTGAGCGTTTATTATTCACAATCACTTAACCCTTTTACGCATAAGTAAAGGCTGGCGTGAATAATAAAACGGGTATGTAGTTACTGCGCGGTGCGTGCCAGTCTTACTTTAAGCCGCCCTTGGCAGTAGTTTCCTGAGCCATGCGCTCGATTTTAGTCACATGGTCGATCAATGCAACTATGAGAGCCTCTCAATTCATCATCTATAGATTGAGGCGCCACTAGATGGGCACAACACATATTGCGCCGATGCATAACGTTGTATCTTTATCAAAGTACTAGTTGAAATTAAATTTGCTGCCGATCAAGCTTTTCGAATGGCTCTTACTTTTGTCCGTGAGTCGAGAAAATGATACAACTGCGTCGCATAACAATGGATTACTGTCTGCAAGCATTTTAGAAGTAAGACACGTAAAGGATACACCCGTTGCGTTAGCGAAAAGTAAATTCAGGACTTGGTCGCTCTCGATTCCGTCTTCTAGCTGCAAAAGGAAAATAGTATAGAGTCGCAATAAACAGCATTGATAGATATTTTCGAGCTCTAAGTACGACACAAATCTCACTTTGCACTCCCTAAGATGAATAAAAAAGTTGAAACAGCGGCATACTTCTACTTTGCCCAAAATACAAATCACGACAATGTCGATATCGTTTCGATACACTTTCCAGTGTCTTTGCGCAAAAGCTTTCGACATGGGCTATGTATCGGAATTATAAAGTCTCAATACTATACTCAAGTGCTTCTGTTGCAGCATGGCAACTGCTTCTACGTCGCACTAGCAAACCAATAAACGCACAGTACCTGTACCAATCGCCACGTTATATATTCAAAAAATGCGCAGTGTTTAAAAAATATATTTCACTAATTGTAAGGCCAATGATCAACTTTTCACAACGCCACTCACATTTTCCACGCCGGAGTCGTCATGTGAGCGCCACGTCCTCGACCCAGCGCTGCTGGTGTCTCACTTTCAATCGAAAAAGTCAATCCAGAGACATTAGGCGCGCTCGAAGGTGAATGCACCCCGTAATTTTCGCCGTAAAATTCATTCACCAAAGCTGCGGCCCACTCGGACAAATGCTTTTCGTCGCACTCAAACTGCACCGTCTCCAAGGCATCAATCCCTTCATTCACTTCGATCAACGACACACCGCGCGGCGCCACGCGCAGCACATTTTCAACAAACCGAAGCGAATTGCCCACGATTGCCACATCGGCCACGGTCAAAAGGTGCAAAAATCCTTTTAAAACATCCAAAGCCAAGACTTTTTCCATGTGCGCAGCACTCGTGAGTGCAATGTTTGTGAGTGCAAATGCCACTTCACGTCGTACTTCATAGCTGCCATCTTTAAACTGCTGACTTAAGAGTGGCAGCAAGTTTGCTTGAAGCAACAAGTCAACGATTGCAGCGTCCGTTGCTGCCAAATTCGACACGACCCACGCTGTTTCAGCCGCCAACGATCGAACACGTGCTGCCGGCTGCAGAAATTCAGTCAGTTTTGGCAACACCCCCGAGTCTGCACTGAGTAACCGTCGAATGTAGGGCAGTTGCCATTCGTCCGTGTGGTGATCAGGCGAGCCACAGCAAATGTTGCCAAAAACACGCAAAATTGGCGTCAGCAACACCTCGTTCGTGGTTGAAAAGTAAGGTAACAAGACATCCACAAGACCCTTTTTCAGCATTTCTTTCAAAACGTCTTCTTCCCGAGCCGTCAAGAAGCTTAAAAGCCAGGCGACTTCCACTACAATCTCTTCACTAAACGTCGTAGGCGACGGAGGCTGCCCAAGTCCTTGCACGACAACCGGCCAAATGCCTGCGTCCACAAAAGGCTTGGCGGACGTCTCGACTCCACGCGCTAGATTCGAGAGCGCCCATGCACTCGTCTTGGCCACTTCTCTCTCGCTTGGATTCTCGAGCAGCTTGACTAGTGGCACGACCGTACCGTTTGCAATCAATTGATGACGAAACTCGTCACAATCGGCAGCAATGTTGCCCACTACCCACGCAGCACTTGCGGCCAACGACACATTGGATCCTTCGAGAAATTGCAGCAAACGAGGAACGGCAGGCAACACTTGCTTCGTATGTTCGTATTGGCCACTGGCAATGTTCGTGAGACACCATAACACCTCCCGGTACACTTCTCCACCGGTGCGAGTCGCGCTGGCCAGTGGCGAGGCGGCGTTAAGAAGCTGGACGAGAATGGGGACAATCTAGTGGACCAAAAATGACCCATTTTTAGACGATTCGAGAAAAAGGTCATTAACTAATTTTATGCACTTTTGCAGTTCGACAGACGTACCCCGGACTCGATAATGTGCTCCACCTGCTCGTAATCGTGCTCGTGTCGTGCTAACAACATTCGGATTTCCTTCAGAGTCTCGAAACGTTTCTGACTGTGTGCGTCTGACGCGTTGGTCGTGTCGCCCAGAATGCGAACGAGCTCGACAATACTGCGGTCTGTAAATGCCGAGTGCTCCGTCGACATTAGACGTCGACGCTTCGTCTGCACGGTGGCTCGACGTTTGTCTTTACGTATTTGATTACTTGTACGCTGACGTCGTGCCTTGAGTGCACGCGACTCGGTAGCCGCGTCATGCTTTTTCAGCGAGCTGTGTGGGGTCCGGGGTGGCATTTGAGAGAGCAATCGGTATTCTTAACTCGAAACCACAACGACCTTAAGTACTACTTCAAGGAGATTTATTATAAATTTATACAATATGCAAGAATGTATGCGCTCAGAGCTGCTCCGTCGTGTCCAGCTCGGGGCCTGGATTCGGGTTTTGAATGACGATAAGCGCATAGTCTTTGTCTGTAGCAAGCATTGATATACAAGAGGACATATGGTCAATAGATTGTAGCAACAAGCTAATTGCGGCAACAATAGAGAGCGGACCGGGAGCGATCATGATCTCGTGCTTTTTCGAGCGGATCCGAAGGAACGTCATGTCGTTGGTAGGATCGAGTGTGCGAATAGTAGATTTGGCCTTGGCTGCAAGCTGCGAGATAAGGGCAGCGTGGTTCGTGGCAAAGTCGTCATCGTTTGTGCTCGAGTAAATGGGGACCCCTTCCTGGTTGACAATGAGTACCGCTTGCACGCCTTTGTGACTTTTAATGCGCTTAATAGTCTCTTCAGCCTCGTATCCCGTCTGGGGTACATGTACAGACAGAAAAAGAGTGTAATAGGAATACACACAGAGAGAAAGAGGGAGAGACGCAGGTGGCGTACCATGACCACGACGACGCTTTGAAGAGATGTCGCGCCAAAAGGTGATGTTGCCCCAATACCAGATTGACAACCTAGTATACAGCATACATATTGACAGAAGTTTAATAGTCTTCAGCTTCGAATATAAAGCGTACATAAGCTTCAAGTGACGCGGATTCTTTGCTAGAGGACAGTAATATATGGCACTGATGCTGGGGGTGAGTTGAACCAAAGGGCTCTCCCAAAAACACTTACGCAAGTACGCAAAGCTGCTTGCTGACGAGCTGCTTATCTGGACTATTGCTTCGGTAGGATAGTGACGAGGTGGAAGTCCTAATTTCGTACTCTTACCAATCAAGCATCTTATCATACTTGGGTAACGGTAGCACGCCAAATGTGCCAGATTTACCTTAAGAGGTAGGAAAATACAGCTTTTAGAGAATAGCAATAGGCTACAGTGCTAGACCAATTTAATTAGCATGGATTATGTTATCGTTTTGGTCTTACCTCTGATACTTTTGGTTCCCGAAATGTGCAAACGATATAAAGATTGTGGTAAGCTGCGAGGACTACATATCCAGCAAATGTTCGACTTGTGTGTAAGCTGCAAAAGGAGCCTCTTCGGAATGTCCTACGTTCTACATTGGCAGCTAATCCATGTCGTGAATTGTGACAGCACTTTGCATCGAAAAGGTGTCAGAACTTCACAAGATTTAAAGTGAACGACCGCCGACTATTCCTGGTGTAAAGGGGATTAACGCGCACTAAGATTGCAGTTTGAGAACTGATCTAGTTGATACAATGGCTATCCTATTCTGGTCCTGCCTCTGATTTTGTACTGTCCTTAGCTCTGTAATGCACGTATCCCAAAATGTGCAAACACCATTCTTTTATGTCATCATGTAGCAGAAAGCCAACCTACTGTTTTACCACAGTCCGATTATGCATTGTTTTGGATACGAACACAAGAAAATAAATAATAAATGCATTTTCAATGTAAAAAAGCTCACTCTCCTTCGATGTCACAATTTACTTTTACTCGCCCTCAAGCTCGTCGTCGCCGTCTTTCTCATATCCAAAAACTGAATGATCCCGACGTGTTTTCTTGGGCTTTCACACCTATTTATATAGTCATTGCAATATTTTTTTTGCCAAGTGTGCCTGATTGCTCAGGGTGCAAAGAGTTGTCCTGCCAGCTTAATTTGCTTCGAACAGGCCGTTGCATAAAGTCGTTTAGTATGTTCGACGCTTTCTGCGGTATGAAGGAGCCAGTATCAATGCTGACTTTGCATAATGAGGTTCTTAGAAAGAGAGTTGCAAGTGATAATGTCTTTGTTATAAGTGCTTGTCAAAAATTAAAGTGAAATGAAAGCACATAGTGCTTTCATAGAATTCAAATCTGCATTCATTTGCACGCTTGAAGCTCCAACGACCGGATAAATTGAGTAGTCGCTCACGTAAATATCTTGGAGCTTATTATAGCCTCCTCTGTGCGAGATACTATGCTATCTGGAAGCCGTTCGTAGTCTTTCCTATTTACGCGAGAAGAATTGTCAACTCAGTCCTCTTAAAGACCCGGAATGGATCGCACAACCTTTCCTAATATTTCGGTAGTGCAGTGAGACATGCTAGAGCGTGTCACAACGCTTCAGCTCTGTGAGCTGAGATTATGCTTTAGAGCTGAGATCCAGTAAAATCAGTCGTGACGCTTACTGTTAAGTCCGACCCGGATAACTTGACTTCAATTTCTCCAGAAATAAGAAGGACCAAAATCTACTTTTTCGAATCATGTCATAGCCACAAAAGGGGCTACCATTTACAAATCACTAGATGCGCGTTAAGCTAACAGCTTCCTATCTGAGAGGTCGGATAAAGAGCTAGGTACTCATTTGTTTGATTATGACTTGTCCAAAGATTAGCAAGCTGAGTGCAACAACTCGTTCGATGGACTCAAATCTTTGCCAGCGCTCGTTTTTTGTTGCCAACATGGGAGGCAAATTTTTATAAATAGATTCAAGAATCAGGCGAGTTGACGGCTTTCATTACTGGTCCGTTACTTGAAGACAAGTCAATGGTTGATCTAGGCTTCGTTTTTTACTCCTATGAGTTTGATTAGTTTCAATAGAAGAAGCGCATTTAATGTAATGTGTAGCTATAGGTAGACTATTTCCGCCGGCATGCTTAAATGGCCAGAAGTGAAACGTCAAGGATGGTCCCACTTCATCGAGCTCAGTATTAGTAATTCAGGCATTGCTGGACAGTGCATCATTGTGATCAAACTTGGTTGGCTTCATCTTCCGTCCAGTAAGAGAATCTGGATGCTCTTTACCTCCCTCTTTTTGGAACAAGGCTCCCCCGATCGTACTTTTAAAGGCGTCAACGTATAATATCAAAACGATCGAAAAATTTAGATCAGGTGGAAACGTCAAGCGCCGCTTAGATTCGGAGAAGCAGCGTAGCTGATCTTCCAAAAGCTTGATAGCTTCTCGAGGACGTTGGAGTGGTCTTGCAAACGAAAAATCCTTGCAAAACCTAGAGACATAGACTGTAATCTCTAAAAAGCACTCCATTTGCTTCTTTGGCTTGGGCACAGGTCATTGTACGATGATCTTAATCTTGTCGGGTCAACTTGATCTCATGACGTGTAATGTCAACTTTAGCACCACGACCTCCCTTGCGAGCTTTTAGCGCTAATTCACTGGGTGAAGATGGATAACCGAGCCTGAACCCTTGAGTCAGTTTGCAGTTAGGCTTAGCTTACCTGTCTTGAGGGCTTTGATCAGCTTGGGAGCTGGAACATCTTCAGAAATCGTCAATTTGCGATACATTATTGCTACATTCTCCGAATACCGAATTGAAACACTTTGATCCTTCATGTATACTGCTTAATACTGCTTAGAATAGAGTCAAAGCATACAAAATGGACCACAATAATCGCCATACGTACCTTGGTACTATTTAATAATGTATCGCCCGACACCTCCCTTAGTAAGTACCTTTTGTTTCATGCTATTTAAATGTCATCCACTATGAACAGCCGTCTAGTGTTCTACATCAAAATAGACGGATTAGTAAAACCTGTTTCGAACATTTCTTCTAAAACGAATTTGAGCTCTCGTTTCACCCAACTATATCATAGTGATGAACCAATACGCCTGGCAAATTTCATTTGATCATGATCAGACGTGACAGGATCGATGAGTTTAATAATAATTAATTTTGGTAAAGTATATTGCATGCCATTTAGAATCTCAATGATGTCTACATCGCGACTTTCCGGTCAGCACCCTTACCAGGGATTGATCAAGAGTGTTAAGGAGATTAAGGTCTCTCTGGCAAGCGGGTGACACTCGTTAAAAATCTTGACCGGTGCTCATACCAAAACGGTGTTATTACTATCGATCCTACGTCCCGGCTGGTTGGAAGTTAATGATTTGCTTTGCTCCACGATACTTACATTATGCTTTAAAAGAGAATTCGATAAACAACACACGTTTGTTCCTGGAAGAAGACGCTGTTGCTATGCGGGCAGTGAAGGAGGTGTATGCAGACAGTCATCTCGCAGGGATTGCTGCATTCGACCTCACAGTCTTTTCGAACGGTGTGCCGTTAGACGATGATTTGCCGATAAATATGTTTGGTGGTACAAAGGAAGACACTCTTACTGTGCAAAAGCCTCAGTGTGTAGATGCTTATAAACATACCTCCTCCAACTGATTCTGCCACACATTTTCGCAAACGCTCCGACAAGTATGACTGCACAAAACGCTAGGTTAAAGAAAAGCTTATGCAAATATTGCGGATGTTTTCGACAGGACAAGGCGTGAGTGCGAGGCATTTTGCTTAACTTTTCTTTTTTTGTGAGGGCGTCGCATTCGCTTTATCGTAGCAAAGAGTATTTATCGCTCGCGATGTTGCAAATATCGAAGAAATGGTCTGTTGTAATTCAAACCTTAAAACTATGCGCTCGACTACTTTCAGATTGTGACAATTGGACGTTTTTCGTTTAAAGATTTTCAGCCCTTCCATCAAAAACCTTGCTTCGAGGTGGCGTATAAAAAGATGTGGTATGAATGTCTACTACTATCGCTTTAAGGGTCGAAGTGCACAGTAGGATGAACTTGATGGGCTAATTTTATAAAAAAGACTGTGTTTTTAACCTACCTTCGATTCCTAATATCATAGTGTTTGTTATCGCAATCACGGCAGAGCTTGGCTTTCTTTTGAACTATCTCGTATAGGATAACCGGTACAAATGTCGGTGGGGTATCGGATTGCTTTATACTAACGGTTAAATAGAGCTTCTACATTAATATCATTTGTACTGCGTTCCACAGGAGAGGGATGAGAAGTATTCATTGTTCAAATGACTGATATACAAAACATGGTCACAGGCTCATAGAAGGCTGCTAGTGGACAAGCTTAGCTCTTTAGTGATGACCGGATTAGGTTGCTTGAGCAGCATAAGGTGCTTTTTGCCTGCCCACACCAAAGCGAGCTTGCGATGGCATTTGTCACTAGCGTACAGTAGGCTACCGACACAAATTGTCGCCCCACGCAATACGTACTCCTTTCCTGGACAAAGAGTTTAACGAGAAAAAAAAACGCCTTAAGGACGCAATTTATCAACTCGAAGTAGGCCATGGCACCGAGCAGTAGGTTTATCTGCTTAGCGCACCAAGAGTGCTTTCCGAAAATCTTGCTTTACGTGACGTCTGCAAAAAAAAATTCGTACATAGATTTAACGCGTTACACCTAATATGCTCATGTCTAATGAACTGCACCAAACTCTGCTTTGAGAATATAACTCAGGCTGGAGTATTCCGCAGCACCGTGATCATTGCGACTTAATTGCTTATTCTGTTTTGAGACTTAGTAAACATCAGGGTTGTAAGGTCTATGTTTCAAAAAGCTGGACCAATAGTTGTAATTTTCAAAGATAGTGAGTCGAAGAGAGATCACCTCAGGAATGTCTCGGATCAGCAAGAGGTCAGTGTATCAGAAAAACTATAGTATGTCACAGGACTCATATGAGAATCAAACTCATCACATACAATTCGTTTCTTACGACAGAACATTCGAAATTATGTGTACCGAAATTATTATTCGATAATTGATGTTGTAGACTGACCCACATCACACAGGACCGTAAATGTCTGATATAACGATCTTGTATGTCGTTGCTAATATAAAATGTATCCCCTCGAGTAGTAGTATTAAGATCGCCTTTTGTTTAATGAAAACATTTAAGAAAAAGCATTTCTTTCGCTTACTAGGGGTAGAAGCAATCGCGTCCATTATTCGACTGACAGCATTCAGCAATTTTTTAATGCAGATAAGGGTGTCCGTTGGAATATTGGACTCTATCCAATGGTCTAGAAGTACACACATTCGTTTTTCTCCATCGATGCCAGAAAAATGTCTTTAGTAGTTCACATTTAATGGTAGCGTATTTATATAAGTAGCAGAGTGTAAAGCATGTCGACGTGTGAACCGCATAGCCGAATCCAAACTTCTTTATTGCTATCTTATCGACCCACTCGCGGTGTACATGCTGCCTACCTTGTCCTCTGATACGCGTTCCGTCTTTTTTTGTCTTTTTTTTGTCAGACTAAAAAGTGATGCGGTGATGACTTCGGTAAAAGGATTCACAATAAACGAAAAGGACCTCTGTGCTGACCATAGTATTAAAATATTATGTATGAAAGACTAGGCAGTTTGTTCTCTGATGACATTTGCAAAAACCAGAGCTATTTGTAAAGGCGGGGTTCATACATGCCAATGTTTGTGTTGCACCCAAATTTTGGCTAGCCAAAACAAAGGCGAGGCTTGTAGGCCTTATGAGTTCGCCACTTTTGGCAGGTTTTGTATTAGTATGCTCTGCTCAGCACTCTGCATAGAGCAGACTATCTGCTCACTCATCGCAATAAAATGCGGTCACTATATAGGTTCTTATTCCTCAGCTTTTGCTATTGTGCCTGCATGAAGTGATCGCCTTTAAAACTTTGAATTATCATCGATTTTGTATGATCAGCAGTTCTGTTCGTCAAAAACTCTATTGCTCTGCATGTCGACCGGCTCATTGTTCGACCTGTAAGAAAGCGCGTCGGCAAAGATAAATGTTCGATCGGTTCGTTTTTGTCGCTGCAATCATATCTCGCGACGAATGACGGCCATTATGCTATAGGTTCGGTAATTCTGCCGTAAGCAAGGTTCGGATGACAGCCCTATTCAGTCTTAATTGATACAGGATGCGCCTTCCACGATGTCTTGCAGTACCGCTCAGATAATGGGACGGCTTGGAGTGTCGCAAGCGACGTTCACATTTCTGGTTCATCTGTCAAAGTTAAATTCAAGATTTTATCTTAAGATACCAAATGTATTATAGCGTTGGCTCTCCCATCATTACTTAATATCCAATAACAGAAAGTGGACTTAAAATCAGATTGTTATTAAACGCAAGAGAGCAAAAACTTTGTGTTGCCCGCATGACCAGCATTGTTCTTTAAAATAGTTGGTGGGCCTAAGCACTTTTCTTAAATTCTTTCAGGAAGGTGGTGTAGGCTAGGCCTAAACGGATCTTATTTTTGAGAGTTTGTGCGAGTCATGGCTTACAAAAATGAGAGTAAAATTACTTATTACAATATACATTTATCGATGTTGGCTTAAAGTTTATTGTTTCTCATAACCTCAAACGCTTTCTTGAAAGATTTGATTTAACCATTTTGGCCGCCTGATTTTGGCTATGGATTGATACATCATTGAAATTCAATTATTATCGGTGGCTGATTTTTGGCTATGGATTGATGCATCGTCAAAACAATTCTTTGGCGAAAGCTCGTAATGATTAAATCAGTTTTGTGGCTAGATGGACCGGGTATCTATTTTGTGATATTACTAGCTACTAATTTAGCTTGCTGCTCGGTGCACTGAGAGCTGTGGAGGATAAGTCCAACATACCTTTTGCATTTGGTCGTAATCGACCATTAAACTAAGTGCACTATGTAAGTAAACCAGAACAAGTTGTTTGGTGACACGTTCTTTTTAAAAGGAGCCTTTGTGCGGGTTTCGTCGCACTGTTAAGCTTACTATACAGATAAAGTAGTATCCATTTTTCGTCCGGTTACCAAGCACACAAAAAGGATGATAAGTGTGACTTTTTTTACTACCACACCAATTTTAGTTTTGGGTTTTGGCGAAAATAGCATTACTCCCATTGCTTTCAAGTGTCAATTGATATGTACTTAGACCAATCGCGTAAAAAAACTAAGAGATTTGATGGTGAGTCTTAGGGCACCTCATCAAAATGATTTTTATAAGCAGAACATACCGGATCCTTGGGTCCAGGCGCAACGTATGCTATCGATAAGGCTGACCCTTCCCATATTTCATCTATGCGTAGTATGTATTTATATCCTTAGGAAAGAACTTGAGTTCGGGAACACTAATTTTAATTTTTTTTTTCGGCCAAGCATTTATTTGCTTTGTTTCAAACTTCTAACTCTGATACATCTCAAATCCCGTATCAGAAGCACGCTTGCCGTGACATAGCAACAAAGCTAAGATGTCAAATAGTACTATGCTCGAAATTTCTTTTTTCTGTACAGTCACTTGTGACAAACCGGCATCAAAAACGTATCCCATCTGATTGAGTTCCTACAAAGCTATGCTACCTGCACTTAGCTAAGTATCTGTGGTGAGAATCTATATTGTCACTTGCGTAAACCACATTTAACGTCCAACGTAACTCATATTTAAGCTATCTTAAGCGTCAGTGCTGCCAGTGACACTTGAAGCTTCCAAGACGTCTTCACGTTTAACTTTAAGAGACATTAAAACCTTTGCTACTTTAAGCAAATGTAATCACTCGCATGGCTTTGCCTTGCTGATATATTTAGGGTTTGTCCATTTCTGGCCATGGCATGCTCGGAACCAAGTCACACTTGTTCAAATACACTCATAGTCAAAATAACTCTGTAATGTCAGAATTGTCGTATCAAAGAATCGGTATTCTAGGGGTGTCTCATTCGCCAGTCAAATCAAAATTGACTTAACTCTGCTGATCTCGTAAGAGCATCAGTCAACATACCGCAATTGTTTGCCGTCACAAAATTACTAGACGCGCAAAAACAATTAAGTCTCGAATTGGTTTGTTATACCCTTGTATGCTTGCAAATACGACCAACACTCGTCCGCTAAAAGTCTTCACCTTAAGAGCTATCAAGCCGGATTCTCTGTTGTTCCTGAGGCGTGACTTCTGCCGATGAGCTCAAGAGTCTAGATGCGAGGCTGAAAAAAGGCTTCGTCGGAATACTTTCGAAAGAGACGCCTGTCAAGTGTCAATGCTTGCCACAGACATGACACATGGTGTTGCTTCTTATGCAGCATCTAGGTGTATGTGAATACCCTTTCGTTCTACTAACGTCATTACTCGCTTCTTTGTACCCTATTATGGCATTCCGGAGGAACAAAACTGTGTGTGGCTGTACACTTTTTAAAGACGAATAAGATTTCACCCCCCATCCTTATTCACGCAGTCTAAGAAGCGAATACGATACGGGTGTATCCTTGAGCTACATGTAGTTTTACTAGCTTGGGAAATGTAGTGGACGCCTTCAACCCCGATTGTATTTGCAATGCATGCATTTCCATTGTTCGAAGGCAAAAAAGCAAGCTTCAAGCCAAAATTCTTAGTTGGTAAAAAGAACGTGGCTCTGAAATGCTCTTGCGTGTGTTCGACAAAAACACTTAATAATGTCCATTGATATAATTGTGCTCGGTTTTTTGCCAGGCCTCTCATTTAAAGTGCAGCGCACACCAGATCATTTATGATTATGACTACTTTAGTGGCTGCCTCGACCCACACTACTGGATTTGTGGGGTTTACATTTCACCAATTTTGACGTGTTGCCGCCAAGAGGGCCGGCGCCTGTAATGCCCTATGCATCACCTTTTCTTGTAGAGCTCAAACGCCATGATGAGTTCCGGTTTCGTAACGGCATAAAGGATTGCAAATGCAGCTGCCTACTTAGGCCCGTAAGACCAGCTAATCATTGAGCAGCGCATACTGCGAGTCTGACGGATAAAGCAATATCATACATTATTCACGTTCATTTAGGCTAAAAATCGACCAGGTATTGCTTTCGAATTACACAGCACCTTGCAAGAAGAAAGTATGCGGGAGGGAATGCGATCTTTCGATTAACAGTTGGTTGGTCTCAAGGGTACTGCACATACGGCCGCATCATCAAGTCTAATTTCATCATCGAAATGAGTCAAGCTCCTTGCGCTGTTTAAACACTTTAGAGGTGTCTGCTAAAGGAGTGAGGGGGTAAGTTCTTCAATCGTTAACGACGCGAATTCACGCTTACTCGCGTTTAAATGTTCCTGCTTAAGTGCGTTAACTTAGGTTAGTAGTTATATGGTCACGATTTAAACGTGAAAATTGTGGAGTTACGTAAAATCTAGCAGCCATGGTTTGATGCAATGACACTAAATCCTTCTTTTATGATTTATAAAAAAAGTTTTCGGAAAAGGTTGGGGTGACGCCCTCCTTCCAAGCGCGGGGGCTAAATGCTCGCGCGCTTCGGGCAGGTGCTCTCGGGCATCTGCAGGTCTCTAACGAGTCTCACCCTCGACGCGACGGTCTCCAGCACCAGGCCAAACCCCCTTCCACGCCCTTAACCGCGCCAACCGCATCCGGATTTGCTCCTTTAATGTGAATTCTCTAGGTTCGAAGCGCAGGAAGCACGAAACACTCCCCGAAGATCTCCGGCGCTACCGCGTCGATATCCTTGGCCTCCGAGAAACCAAGAACCACGATAAAGGTGAGCACCGCATTGATGACTTCCTTCTAAGCCTGAAAAAAAAAAAACGAAGCCAAGACCGAAGTCACCGAAATCCGCCGCCACTGCAACCTGTCGGGCGCCACTCGACACGCCCGATCTTGAGAAGAAACCTGGTGCCACACTAAGAAGCTCGGAACACTCCTCGGCGATATTGGAGATCTATCCCGACGCAAGTCCCTGGCCACCCTCGCGCTCCACCGCCTCTGGTGTGTCTGGCTTCGCCCCACGCTCATCTCACCCAAGACCCGCATTCGACTGTACAACACCTACGTTCTACCGATTCTGCTGTACAACTGCGCCTCCTGGGCTCTTACCAAGTCAGAGCTCCACGGCCGCGAGAGTTTCCATCGCCGCCAGCTTCGCTACGCTCTTGGCTATCGCTACCCTCGACCCATTTCGAATGCAAGACTCTACGACCTCTGTGATGAGCGGCCGCTGAGACTACGACTGACACAAGCTCGCTGGCGCCTGTTTGGCCATGTACTTCGCCGCAATCCCGACATTTCAGCTAACCTCCAGATGCGTGCCTACTTCTTCTCCACCGCAGCGAAATGGCGCGGACGTCCCCGCACCACGCTCCCCTCAACACTCGACCACAACCTTGTTTCTCGTGGCTCCGGCTTTCGACTCCGGATAGCACAAGACCTCGAAGTGGTACGTACCCTTGCACAAGACCAAAAGAAATGGAAGACCCTCACGACCTTGGTGCTGGATGCACCCGCCGAACGAGACTCGACGTATGCGGACACCACTCTATGCCGTGGACTAGCCAGACTGAGCCTAGCACGTGCATAACTTGGCAACGCGATAACGTAATACATTACATTACAATAGAAAAAGGTCTTTATTAAACTGTTATTGCTAGAAAGAGAATTTCCTGCGGACAATTGATCAATTTTAGGAAATTAATTAATATAGTGACGCAATAGCGACGAACGCCACAATCCGGTGAAATAAATTGCTTGAAAGTTGCTCGAGCTATCCATGACTTGCAATAAAAGCGCCTTACGTCGCAGCTCAAAATTTTGATTGCTACATTTCTTACCCAATTAGGTCGGTATATACTGATAACACAACGATGAATTCCCGAACGCTAGTACCTAAAAAATATTTTAACCGGACTTTTACATTACTTCGCTGGAAAGTAATCGCAGAGCTATTCTATTCCAAATACCGGCGTTTGACCGTAAGTCGACCGATTTCTGGGTTCAAATATCCTCGGATCAAGAATCGGCCAAATCGATTCTTCCCTCTTCCCAGCACAACATAGCGGCTTGCAACCACTTCATCACTTTCATCGTCGCTATCAACCTCTATCCCTTCGTCTTCCTCTTCTCCATCGGACGTCGGCATCGGCACGAACTGTAATTCCACTTGTTCTTCTCGAACTTTAACCAAAGATCCATTGAACTGACGCAATTTGAAAAATCCTCCGTACTTGCCAGACACTGGACGTTTATCGATTTTACGCCGCGATGAAACCCGTGCTCGTGATATGTACTCGAAAGGGCTGATCTTCTCAGTTTCTTGAAAATCATCTTCACAAAAGCCCCAACTTCCGACAAATGAAGCCCGTCGGTTGTTCCGTACAGCATACGTGCCTCGAAGAATCGGATCTAGTGATTCAGATTCGAACACTGCAAATTCGGGCGGAATAACTGGCTGAGGGATTCTACGCTTCCGTTTCATTGGCCTCCTTTGTGACGGCTTCTCTGTTTCCGATTGAACACGCTTCTTTTGATGACTCATAATTTTTCGAATATTACTACTTTCTGAACTCCGACGCTTCTTTGATGCAAGCCGTGCAACTTCCTCCTCTGAGCTCGAGCTTCCACTATCGCACGAAGAGCCGCTCGACGAGCTCGAAGTTGAACTTGAACCTGTACTCGAGCTGCTATTACTTTTTGTTGCAATGACAAGAGTATCACCACTTCCGTCACTGTTATCCTCAAATCTTGATGTCGCTTCAGTGACGCCAATACCGTCGAAGCCAAACACATCGTTACTAGTCCCTGTTGTCGTTTCAAAAAGTGAGTGTTCAATTTCCACTGCCTCTCCTTCCTCGTCGTTTTCATCTTCATCAAACCACTGATACTCATTGTTGTCAGTACTTTCACCAACTAGAGTACTGACATCAGGAAGCAAGTCTTCAACTTGATGCGCTCCGATCAATTCCATGGCTTCGTCCGCACTAAGATGCGACAGTATCGGACTGCTCAGTGTTTTCACACACTCTACATCGACAATCCCTGTCTCCTCCATGACGTTCTTCTTCACATTCACAAAATCAGTCTCCTTTTCGTTACACCCAACACGATCACCCGGCTGCACAGTTGCCTTCGTGTTCATCTCAATGTCCATATTTACATTCGCTACAATTGTTGCATCTACTGCCATCTGAAGCTCGGGATGCGAAATCGCCTCCTCATCGTGCTCCGTCTCCACGTCAATCTCCGTTCGATTCGCCTCCATCTCCACAATAACATTGTCGTGAGCGCTTTCCGTACTGCAACGACCTGGCATCTCCTTCACGGATGCGGCATAACCATCACTCTGCACCTCACCAACACTCTTTACTGCCTCAGGCTCCATACTGCTTGCATACCGTTTAGGCACCTGGCCAGCTTTTTTCTCACGCTCACTGACGTCCACATCGACTGGCAGTGTATCTTCACTGCAGTGTTTCTGATGTAGCACTTTTGTTGCGTCAATGTTGAGCGTCACGGGAGCCTGATTCCCCTCAATTTCATTGACTTCTGTTGCCGTCATCACCTTCTCGACGCTGTTCTTAAGCACATTCTGCGCATCTTTTGACGACAATTGATTGTTGACACAATTTGCTGCATTCTCGTCATTGGTAGAAGCAGTTTGGGGTTGCTGCGGCTGCTCTTCCACCACCACCATTCTCATATAAGACCTCCTTCTTTGTCCGCTTTCTATTCGCTAAAATGACGGCTTCTGATTTTGCCCAATTGTGGGGAATCAGTGTTCGACACAAAGTATTGGTTGGTATACTCTGCTATGATTGTCCCCGTGCGCTGCTTTACGTGCGGCAAGGTGCTGGCCAACAAGTGGGAGACATACTTGGGATTACTCCGTGCAGACTACACGGAACGAGACGCACTGGATGAACTATCACTGAAACGCTACTGCTGTCGTCGTATGATGCTTACGCACGTAGACCTGATTGAGAAATTGCTGCACTACAACACAGGCGGTAAGCGCTGCCATGCCCGATAAGTTATTTCTGTCTTTTCTAATCGAGCTGTTATTGTCGGTGGAAATGTAGCCATCGAGCGAGGTGACGATTAAAAAGAGCATGAAACTTCAATACCTTTTATGACAATATTATTGCTATCATGCTACATTCGTTTTGACTCGCTTTGGCCACGTTCAGCAATAGCTCTAAACAAAAACGAGCTTTTCTATCAAATCTTGCTCCAAATCGCGAGGTGCATCACTTTGAATGAAGCCCCAATGACGTAGGGTACAAAGTGCACGCACGAAACGAGCCTTGATGGTTGGATTGGCTCTAAAGTCGGCATTTTTTCTCTTTTCTGTGCTCGTATCTGCTCTCGACCTCATCTCTTCCTCTAATTCAAAACAAAAGCTCTCGTACCATTCACAAAGACTCAGGCTTGAACTCGCACTTTCCTGGTAAAATAAAAAAGCGAGTCCGACATCATGAACCCATGATGGCGCATCGTTTGTGCCTATTAAAGTCCCATTATGTTCTCCAATGCCGTATTCTTGCAATATATTGCGAAGATGGTCATGGTACTTAAACCTCAGTCGTTCTTCCAACACATGAACGTCTTTCAAAATGAACCAATTCGATACCAATGAATCAGCTCGCGAATTCATCACACGTGGCTGCACCAATACAATAACAAGACGTGTCATGAACACTGTCACAATCTCATTTCGCAATCCTATTTGCATCTTGATCGGAATTGTTGTTCTTCGTGCATAAGCACACAACATTGCCAGCTCACTTAACGTCTTTTCGACCATTTCGTCTCCGAAAGAGCCAACGACACGACACAAAGTTTTCCACTGCTGAATCATTCCGACTGCTACAACCCATCGGGGCGTCTGCATACGTTGGAGAACTTGTACAAAACGCGGCGCTTCTCCTAGTCGGCCATCCAAAGCAAGTGCTAATTCCATCACAAATGCATCATCTCCCTCTTTTCCATCACATTGCACGTCCAGCCACACACAAGCGGCTCGAAAACATTCCCATCCCAATCGCCAATGAGCACGTCGTCGACTTTCAAAGTGTAGCGCCGAGTCCAATACTCCAATCCAATTGTCCGCTTCATTCATTGTGTCAGAAGACAATACTCTTAAAGACAAGTCGGACAGCTCATTTTTACGACACAAAGTGAGCCACGAGACAAGACTTGAGTCCAAAGTTCTCCCTTCTTCTAAAGATTTACGGATCAAACGGTGTCGATGTCGCTCAATCCAAATCAAGACTTTACGAGGTAGTGTTGTCATGCCAGCAGCAACAGACTCGGCTATCAATGCAACATTTTCACCTGCGAAGGCTAAAAAACTCCATGGACACCGTCGAAAGTGCGTGAATAACAACAATCGTAAAGCCAACAAGAGACGGGGTATACTAGGTAATCGACGATGGCGACTAGCAATAGCTCGTAACACTTTGCCACTGAGAATAAATGGCAACTTTGCATTGACCACAAGCGCTTCGAGAATATCGGCAAAGCATTTACGTGCGTCTACAAGCGAGAAAAACTGCAATTCCAAACGATTCGTGACTGATAGATCTAAACGTCGAAGTGCGGGTGACGTTGCGGACGCAACTCCAATGACAAACCCAAGCGTGCAACTTGTTGTATTGATTGAGTGTATGTCTTGTTGCTGACAATTAAATTGGGTCCAGATGTCTAAGAAGTCCCCAAAAACTTGCTTCGAAAAACCTTCCAATTGTTCGATACAGAGAATCAAATACGGCTGAAGAGAAGGTGTTGGTAAGACTGCCTCCGGCTCATTACGACTGAACGAGTAGTACTTTTCATGCTTCAACAGCTCTTCCTTGACCAATTTTCGTCGGTCAGTTACTGTCAGTACTTCCATAGTGCAGTCTTCGAGAAAAGAAGTGTATTGACGGAACACACGATGTAAAACTCGAGCCATTGCCATCTCAGTCGTGCCAACGTGGACTGGAGCCGAATTCTTGGATTCAGACGCTACATTTAACAATTTGACACAGATCTTTTGACACGTCGAGATCTTGGCCTGCAGCCACACAAGTGCTTGATCGAAACACGCAATACTTTGCAAAATTATCTCGTTTTCCTTCTCATGACTTTTTCGAATGTAATTCAATACTTCTTCAAGGCGATTGTGCACTAATTCGTCTAACATTGCAATATATGCCCAACTTGTCTCTTCACTCTTCGGTGCAATCAATACATTGACATTGTATTGTATTGTTGACAATAATTTCGACATTGACCATCGAGAGTACGCAACCCGTGGTTGCTTTCTTTTCCGTTTTGGTGTGCCACACGTAAATTCATCACTACTTGTGTCTGATACTGAGTTCACAAAACTATCATCACTCATACCGTGCTCGTCTTCATTCTCTTTCGAAGTGTCAATGCTTTCTTTGACCCTTGTCTTCCGTCGACTGAAAGTTCCCACACATGCGGCCACGTGCTTCAATGGCAATAGATCAAACGTTTCAACAACCTCCTCAAGCCACTTCTCTTCTCCTTGTTTTGCTGCACACAATTTTGCCAATTTCGCAGCGAGCCACTCAATAAACCGTCTCGCAGATGCCACATCTCGTTGCACCAGGATGCAAAGAGGAAACGTCCGTCGTAGCTTGAGCGTGAGTGGCTCCACCCACAGATCACTCGATGTTGCATCCGCTCCAGCAATAATTGCAGCAGTCGGGTACCCATGGAACGCTGGAAATAAAACTGGTGCATTGGGATCACGTTGTTGTCGATCTAAAGACGAGATGTCCATATTTAAATCGCTTGCCGACGCAATGCGCGTGCAATACTGCTCCAAAAATGTTAGCACTTGGCAATAGCTCGTGTTGTTGTTTTTGTGCAATATTTCTTGCACAGCTTGGCGTGTCGTATCATACGCAAAATGGTACGCGAGCTGTTGACACATGCTGTAAGCTTCCGTGTCTGTTCGATCGTGACAATCCAATAAAGCCCTTGAGTCCGCTGGAAATGGAAACGGAGTCTCTGCCTGTTCATTATGGTGATTTGATGCAGCCTTTGCTTCTCGACTCTGTGGGTACTGGATCGTTACGCCGGTCGAGAAGGCCGCCGGTTGCATGAACCCGAGTAATTTATTGGTTCGAAGAGCTCCCTGTCTAAACCGATGGGTTGAAGCTTATTTTAATAAACGTAATTTTTAAAGAGTCGCCAAAAATTATGAGCTCTTTACGCGTGCAGCGCAGCCATCAAGAGCGTAAAGACGATGCTGTGTCTTTGTATCCGCTAAGTAGCAGGTCTAGAACATCAAATAATGCACGTAGTGCTCGTACGGGTCGAAGAGTTAAGCAGGAATTACCCGAAGAACAGAAGAAGGAACTTCGCGAGGCTTTTGAGCTCTTTGACACGGACAAAGTGGGCACAATCGATTATCATGAGCTAAAGGTGTTGATGCGTGCGTTGGGCTTTCAAGTCAGTAAGCGAGAGGTACTGGACCTTGTGGAAGACGTTGACGTGCAGCGAAGTGGTCGCGTGGACTTTAACGATTATATGGGGATAAGTACGAAAAGTGTAAACAGGAAGGAGGTACATCGGAAAGTTGACGCGTTGTGGGTGTGACAGTGCGGCGAAAGATATTGGCACGAGATCCAGACGAGGAGATTGCCCGGGTAAGACGCGTGGGTTAACTATACCATGATTGCACACCATTAGACAAAGAAAAAAAGCTTGGATTTGGACTAATTACCCTCGTAATCTAGGCGTTCGAATTGTTTGATGAAGACGGATCGGGCACGATCACTTTACGGGTGTGTTCTGCTTGATTTCGTATCTATATGGTAGAAGGTGTTAAGGTGTATATCTATCTGCAGAAAATGCGAAGAGTGGCCAAAGAGTTGGGTGAAAACCTTGACGACGATGAGCTGCAGGTACGTTTCATCAGGTACAGTGGTTGGCACTATAGAATGGACGCGGTCTAATCAAACACATGCATGATGTAGGCTATGATAGACGAGTTCGATCAAAACCACGACGGCGTTATTGACATGGACGAATTCTTTATGATAATGAAGCAAAGCACGGAATTTTAAACACCGCTTCACAACAATGAAGAAAATTAAAGATTTTCCTTATAGCATTACCGATTTAGCAAACACACTAATCCAACGCAGCAACTCAAATGCTAGCTCAGTTTCGGTGGTGATGGTGCTGCTCACGGGCCTTAGGCTACAATGATCAACAAGTTACATTAGTAAACACGCTCAAACCTCAGAATCATTCAGCGAATGGAATGACACTGAAGGAGCCGATGATTGCGGCAAAGCATGTTTGCAATGCTTGCAGTTAAGCGTGTGACTAATGGAAGGTTCTCTGCCTTTGCAAAGCCAGACAAAGTCGACAGTAGCAATCACTGCGTCGGCCTGTCGACTGCAATGGGTTCACCGCTTCGACCACACGCATGGGTCATCATCGGCTCCAGCATTGTCTTTTGACAGAAAGAATCAACGAACCTGCGGGACGTGGACGCCAGCCAGCTTGAGGTCCAAGTGAGCCAAAAGGTCCTTCGTGTCGTTGTCAATCTCAATGTTCTCCGTATCAATGGCCGAAACCTCCGGTACAAAGTCCATGCGACGCTCACGTTCCTCCTCCTGGAGTTTGAGCGAAATGCCACGCACTTGACCATGTTGAATGCGCTTCATGAGGTGCGTAATGTACCCCGCAATCTTGTTGCGCATTCGCTTTGACGGGATTATCGCTACTTCGTCGCACACACGCTTGTTCGTGTCAAAGTCGAGGGTAAGACGCGAGTAGTATTTTTCAATAATCTTCACGGCAGAGCCCTTAACTGTCTTGGTACGGACACCCATACTGAACTAGGAGTTTGCAATTTCTTTCGATAATGACGCAGGAGTTCATTAGCCCTGTAAATCGTTGGCTTAGAGTGGGGCACGATTGGACTTGAGGTTCCATACACAAGTCTTCTATACAGTTTTGCATATGCGGAGAAACAATGTTTTCATAGATTGAGCTCGCTCCATGCAAAGCAATGACTTTAGTTAAAACACGGTATTTTCACCGTTAGTGGCGAGCGCGACCTTATATTGTCAACATACGCAATTCAACCTACTTAAATTCTGCCTCGATCCTAGCGCATGTTCACTCGTCGGCATCATCGACGGTGACCAATTCATACTCAACTGCAGAGATATTGTTCTCCGTATTGACACTAGGCGGTGGTGGCGGCGTCGACGCGACGCCATCCGGATGCAGCGACAGCTTTCCCCACTGCGTCACATTAAGTCGCATAAAGCCATTGTAAATGTCGGCATTGCTGTTGCGTAAAACCACTACAAGTCCTTCCTTAAACATATCGATCTGGTCTGCAAGAATTAAAAGCTGCGATTAGTTTCAATGAACAGGCGTCTTGTAGTATGCAGATTGCAACGTACCGTTTCGTGCCGTAAATGTGACGGATCCAGTCTCATCCGCTAAGACCACTTCGGCAATGCGCGAGACGGAGCCGTCGTACCGCTTCTTCTCTACCGTTGAGGCTATAGAAACTACCTGTAGCACCAAATTATGACCTTGTGAGCCTGGTGTCAAGTCCTGTGCCTTTACATCTGCAGCAAATGCATCGATAAGCAGTCCATGAGTTCAACTATGACGCAGATGCGATGTGACATCGGTTGGTTGGTATCGTACACGTAGCACGCCGGAGCTTGTGGGGGGCTTCGCTTGCAACAGCCATTGTATTTGTGTAAAGGTCGTGATAAATGTGTCAAACGAACCGAATAGCTGTAACTTGTAGCGTGTCGAGCGATGTCAGAAACAGCGGCACCAATTCTGAGCTCGTCACCAATGAAGAAAGATCGGAGATAATTGCTAATTACCGGTATGGCAATGCAATTTTAGGCCAAAGAGATCAATTTAGTGTATTAAAGACATTGAGTAAATGTGACTGTGGCGAATCGACAGCCATAAAATGAGATGAAGAAGACAAAACGGTTATACCGGTATGAGCACGCGCGGAAAACTATTTAGCCGCGCACTCGCTCTATGACGATGCTGCCTTTGGCTACACGATTGTAGCAAATTGAAACAATATTGGCTGCTCTTCCTGCTCTTTCCGCTCTTGCATTGTTGACGCCATTACGCCTCTCCTTGCTCACTGACATCTTCTTCATAGGATACGATGTTCGACTCTCCGTCCGCCTCCTCCATTTCACTTGGGTCATACAAAAAATTCACGTCAATTACATTTGACTCGCATCTATTCTGGATAATGGCATTCACTTCGGCTTCCACCGATGCAATTACGGGCTTGTCACAGCCTGCATTGTTCAAGATGACCTCACGCTCATGGGGGTACAGATACCCTTCTTCCATATATTTTTGCCGACCCACACGTCTAGCAACATTTAGTCTTCGGTTAAAGTAACGTCAATACAAATCTTCATATCATAGCGACGTACTCGTTCACTCGCTGCATCTCAAAAGAGTCCAGTCGTCGTCGCGACCGGGATCGCTCGTTCAACGACAAGCCCACGGGTACGCCACCCGACGTGACACTCGTCGTGTACACTGTAGGCTCAAATTCTACAATGTCGGCACATTCAAACGACACTCTTCGTCGTTTCTGGTTGCTTTGTGGCTTCGTATCAGCGCTGATCCTCTCGTCTGTGACACCCTCGTCTCTCCACTCGCTGTCCTGCTCCCTCACTTCCTCTCGTGGCATAGTTCCCTTTATCTGATTTATCATGAGATCAATCGCAGTACTCGTAGGGCTGTCGGAATTCGATAAAGACGCGTCTTTCTTCTCCTTGACCGACGCTGTGTCGACCGCTACACTCATGAGATTGGTCTTGCTGCTGCTGGGCCCCGTAGCAGGCGAGGTAGCGGGACCCATTGGTGGAGAAAGCACCATCGTGGTCATCACGGGAATTAGCACGTAAGCGATGTAGAGTCAGCAGAGCCCGAGACGAAGGGAAAGGACGATACAGTGGCACTGGGCGCGGGGGAAAAGCGGCTCAAAAGGCAGTTGTGAACGTGTGGGATACCTTGGAGCTTAAGAAAATTTAGAGCTGTCGGATGATTGGTTGAAACCATGAGCATATGGCGAGCATTACCAGTCCAAAAATCGACATAATTGCGAACTCGTCTGTTTGTCAATGGAATTCTTTGCCTACTGGTAAAAGGCAATGATCACGAACTCGACCTTCTTGCGCAACAGCGCAGTTAAAAGTCCACCATCGTTTTGGTGACATGATCTAGGAAAGGAAGAATTGAGAAGGCTTGTCACCAAATAAGTCTGACGAAACGAAGCTTAAATGTGGAGTGGGTCAAGGATTTGTACAGTAAGGCTAAAACTATGAGGTGTTCTTTGCAAGAGTGGCTGCTGTTGACTACTCCCTTAAGCTTGCCGCCCTAAATGCTACCGCTGGTAAAATATATGTACCTACATTACCTATCAAAAATAGTTAATTTGTGTAGCATAAAATTGTGAATGCACCTTTTTTCTGGCTATTTCCACAAGAGGGCTTGTGGAAAAAATGAAGTATGTCGATCACAACGGCTTCAGTAATCAACTTTTTGGCAACAGCATGAAACGGCTGTCGGCAAAAAAACAAGTAGAGAAGTAATTAGAGCCACCTGGTCAGGGGCGCGACTTTACCGACAAGACGAGAAATGCAACGATAACAATAGTCCCATAAAACTGATTGCGTCAATATTCAGCATTGTCTTTCGTAATCAACGCAAATGTAGAAAATAGGTTTTACTCGTACTTGAAGATTAAGACATAAAAGCAAGACGAACTTCTGATATAGTAAAGTGTATGGAGTATTAATTGTGAAAAGCTTTTTTAAAGCCGCACGCTAAGCACATAGACGTAACCATAGGCTTGTCCAAACTTTGCAAATTTAAAACCAACTTTTTCTGCTTCTGAACGACAACTATTTACTCGAAGCTTTACTTAAACCACTAAGTGAGTTACAATGCACACTGCGTGTACCGGTGAGTTGTTATTCATCGAAATAATTCAAAAACTATTTTTTTGCCATTTGAAAGGATGCTGGTAATGTTACAGTCTTGCCTCGATTATTTGAACTACAGCAGTACTTTTATTGAAAGCTACGCAGTCTAAGCGTCGTCTATTTACGAGGTACGTGAGTTAAACTTTTACAGAATGGCCAGATTCCAAAAATCACCCATCGAATTTACCAGTAGGAAAAGGATGTATAGGAATTTAGTAAATTGGGAAAAGGTTTTTTCTAAAATGGATTACGGGAAGAGACCGTAAAGAAGATTGAGGAAGCGAGTCCAAGTGCACATCGAAGTAGCCAGTTTGCCCAGGTCAAATCGTAATTTTCGTGCACGGACCTTCTTTGGGGTTACTACCAGAAAATATCTCGTAGATAGGAAAGTCTATTTACACCAGATGGTCGATTCAAAAGCTAATCACTCCCATGACACTCAGCGGAAGCCCAGGTATGTTTTGTCGGCATTTGCAGAAAGTCTTTTGAGAGTGATAAAGTCTACTTTAACGACATCTTCGTAGTTAAAATGTCAAAAATTACTTTACTGCTTCGAATTGTGTACTTAAACGATGTGGAGAACGGTAACTTTACATCAAATTGTCAAAGCGCTTGTCTTACGTGGATGAAATTGCATGCTGAGTAGACTACTTCAGACAAAAGGCGTCCGGTTGAGAGTAAGTTCATCGCAGACTGTCAAGTGTCCAGGACAAAGAAGCAAAGCTACTAGGCACTGAACCCTTTACCTCAAGGTTCTGCAATGACTTTGCGCAATTTGCAGAAACACCTCACGACAGTACTACAAAAGGTCCTAGAGAAGCTATCGTATCTTCCGAGGAGAATTTACGCTGCTTCACCTGACTCAAGCTTCGTTTGACCCTTCCATTTGTTCTAAGCCTCTCTGACTTTTTAATCCATTTGATAAACCAATAGACGCTTTTAATTTTGCGATCGAGGAAATCTTTTTTCAATCAAGGGAGAAATCAAGCATCAAATTGCTTTTACTGGTCGAGAAATGAAGCCGATCGAGTCGAATTTTCCTGTCTGTGAACAAGAGCTTCTTGCAATTATGCATGAGCTGTGTGTATCTTCTCGATCTACCATTTACGGTCAAAACAGATCAAAAAAAAATGAAACGATACTTCTTCAAATCGCAGAATAACTTGATGGCTTGGTAAATTCGCTAGCTTTTAGCCTTCGTTCGAGTGGATTCTCGGTAAAAATTGCACTGTGACTGATGTACTATCACACAATCCGAGTTTCGAAGGAAAAGCTACTCGAGTCAGTTTGCAAGGGCTACTAGAAGCGGCTTGGAGTCGCGAGATCGCAGCGACAACCAGGATGAGCAAGGTTATGAAAGCTCAATTCGCAATTAAGTGTATGCGTGGAATGGAGACCTGCCGTTTGGTATCAGGAATCTAAAAAAGACGATAAGCTAAGTGTTCACTGCAGAATGGTATTTTGTATTATTAAACAGGCGAAATTAAAACTCCACGTCTTCATATTCCCAACAACGAAGATCTAAAGAAATGCGTCATTTGTAAAAACCACGACTTTGTATCTGCAGGCCATCCACGCTTTTACAAGACCTATCTGGCCCTTAGCCAGAAATACTACTGGCCAAAGACAACGAATTACATATAAGGCTATAGCACCACTTGCAATTGTGTCAGCGGAACAAGGCTACGCAGCCTGAAACGCCAGCATTACTTCTATCTCGGGATAGTCTATGAGGCAGATATGTCGACATTTTAATGGCCTTCAATGTGTCTTTACCGGGGACATTGAAAGTGTTCAATGCGTGATCGCTGATCGCTAAGCAAAACGCATGTATATCGCTACGAAGACAACGGACGATACTGCAGAAGTCGCAAAGGTCTTCATGAATAAAATGTAGGAAGGACCATGGCATGCTACAGACAAAGTGTCCGACAGAAACACCATGTTCTCATCTTAATTATGGTAAGCAATCGTGTCTGCTATGGAAATGCAACAGAACTTGGCTTCAGCTTTAAGACGTTAAAATAATTAATAAAAGGGGAAACCGTTTTAGTAATATTTGTAAACCCAGTACAGAAATATTGAGATGACTATTGCATTTGGCCTAGATTGCCTGTAATCGACGCGTATACGCTAGAAATTAAATGTGACCGCTTGAAGCGGATCAAAGCTATGTCCTTTGATGTGTAATCAGACCCGGAAATTCAAGACGATGAGTATTATTTTTTAGATAAGGCATCTTCTTGAAGAAAGGTTATGTGGCATAACCGTCGTCATCGGCAGGTTTGAACTCACGCGGGTTACCCCAATAGATTTCGAGTCTATCGCCTTAACCGCTCGGCCAAGCTGTCTTCAGTGCTAAGACTTTACGCTGTAGAAAACAAACACGCATCACTACTCTTCAAAGGAATTGATGATCATACATTTGAGACAAGAAAAAGCGCTCAGATGTCTCTACTGAACGTCGAGAAACCTTATTGGCTGAAATTATTCAGGAAAAGTAAAATCAGATGAAGTAAAGTGAAATAGTAGCCTTGAAGATGGTAGCAGTAGATGGTTGAGAGTCACTTTCCAATTTGGTTCGAGTAACTTAAATCTTCTCCTTCTTCACTGACTTCGCCCCGCTAGCCGCCCAAGCCTACTCCGACGACCGACATTCAATAAGCTTCCTCCACGACTGTGTTAGACTTAGTGGCCTCGACAAACGTTGTTTGTCAATAAACAACCAATAGTGCCTTTGTTACGGCAAGGGGTACGCAGTTGTAAACTGCTAGAACGCTTAGCGGTAAAGCAATATAAAGCAGGCTTTCAATGTCAAAGCGACCAGCTAAACTCATTTATTTCACTTTCTTCACCAAATTTTCATTTGCTTTTTCCCTTTATCATATTTGGTGCGAATATCGACGTCAATACCCGAGGCTAGTAGACATTATGTAAGAAAGAGTGTCTACTCGCATTTGCATTCTGAGCTAACTTATGTCAAATGATTATGGTCTAACTACTCTGTTTACTTATTAAAAAAGAAATGCTCGACGTCTGCAGAACAAGGCAATGAATCATGAGACATCATTGGACTCAGGGTAGTTAAAATTAGGATATCGTACCGCTTCCGTTGAGAAACCTTTAGTTTATTTTAAATTTGCATATAATATGAGTCAAAGATCGCTGAAAATTTGGCTTCGTGTGAATTCATCTTCAGAGTTGTTTAAAAAAATATTTGTGATTGATACGCCTAAAAACGTTATATCAGACGGTCGATTCGAAAATAGCTTGTATTTCCAAGATATTACTTCCTTACTTTTGGTTAGGCGAATTTGTATGTTGTCGTACAAGGCCTCCTGATGCACTTAAATTCACCAAGACTTTTAAAAAGCGTTCATAGATCCTACTATGTTTGTGTAAAATCAACAGTCTGCCACTGGGGGTTTTCCAATAAGTGAGATCAGACATGATCTTGGCTTCACGGTACATATAAACTACAAACTAGTTGTAAATACTTAATATTTCCCAATTGAGCATTCAACCATTTCTGCTCTTTTTATTGAGAGCAAGCGCTTTCAAATGACCATTTGGAGCTTCTGGACGAGATGGAAGCGCACTTAAGACCCCCTTTTGGGAGGGTACAAGTCATGTATCTTTGCTGCCGCCGTCGTAAAGGCAGATCATGTTTTGCCTTGAAGTACTAACGTCTATTAAGACTTGAGCCGAGTCAGCGGTCTTAAAAACATTTTATCAGTCCTGTACGACAAACAAAGCCCAGCCAGACTATTTAAGAAGACGCATGCGTGTGGCTGTAACCCTTCAAAGAGCGAACTGGATAGATCCCCAATGTCATCACCTGCAATTAAATGCTTGTGTGCGGCCTAAGGCCACACCGTAAGCTTTCTTGTTTAAAGAGCGGACACCAAAATAGTATTAAATAGATCGCTAAAGCTTAAGCGTTCATACTTAAACTATTGTTTATTTACTTGAAGTAGCAACGTAGTTAGCCTTTGTCGAAACACCAACGTTCCTCCCAAGCGTGTTTTAGACGTGCAATCTGGCTGTAATATCCCGCTAAGCGCGATGCATAACCCGATTAAGTCGATGAACATGAAGCGAGGTCGACTTGTAGTAGATAGACCCAACCTTGTAAAATGACACTTTCGCTGTCACTGAAAGCATAATTACAATTGTATATATATATATATATATATATATATATATATTTAAAGCCTGTAATTGATTTGATTGCGACCGCAACGCGTGAAGACAATAGGTCTGCCTATGTTCTTTTGGGCTCCGCAGAGATGCATACTAATAGTGCGTGGCCTATTGGGCAATGAACTTCCGTAAATCCTCAGCTTCCACAGGATTGTTTAATTGATCTTATAAGGCTTATAAGGCATCGGCCTAGTTTCGGTACTAGACGACAAAATCTGATAGGGCTTGTTTCCGTCATTAAGTCATATCGTCTTTATCATTGTATTGCCTAGAGAATACTTTAAACTCGCATTTTAATCGTACTGATCAGCAAGCATTATACCACAGCGCGCTGTCATGCATTCAAGAATGAATGCAATCTTTACTTCTTCTTGTTTATTTTGCAATGTTGCTAAGCACGATGATACATCCCAAATCGTAATCTGTTAGGATTGTATCGTAACGGCATTGACAGAAAGTGCCAATGATATGCGCATCATCAGCCTTGCAATCTGACTCAAGTATTACTCATTAAAATCCCCATGCAAAGCCCGAAGCTGTTTCTAAATTCATCAAAACTAGTCGCTCTGCGCGCTTAACGAAGCATGCACTACCATCCTTAGGTATTTAAATCCAGACAAGTAGGCTCAACTTCTAAGCTTACCACTCGACTAAATTATGCATGGTAAAGATTACATGATAGAAATAAGTCGGAGAGAAAGGTCGTATTCAAAGCGGCAAACCTTCTCTTTCATTCTGACTTCGAGGTTCTATCTTCAAGTGCCGATTTTTCTTGATAAATTGGCTATTAAATGGTCAAAAATATGCGGAAAGCGGGTCGAGAAACTGGAAAGGAGGCATAGAAGAAGAAAGTACATATTCGCTTAATCTAGAGCTCTGGTTCTTGTGTTTTAATGTGACACAAACACGATTCTTGGCATGTACTTTGTCGTTCCAACAAAAAGCGCTTTAAATCCATCCAACATACAAAGCATTTACTCGATGAGGTTCTTGTTTGGTTGGTTGGATGACAATCGCTGTCTAGAGGTACGTACACATGACAGCACTTAAGCAAATGACGATCGTCGATCTATTTGCTGGTCTTGACTCACTTTACAAATTGTGCTGCGTGCGAGCATACCAGAAGGTCACTTGTGGCCTTAGCTATCATAGATCTAGTCAATACTAATTTCCACGAGGTAAATTTAACAAGATAGCCAATTTTTCGTCAGAACTATCAAACAAATACTGGATAAGTCTAAGAAGGAATAGCCTTTGTAGCAGTCATGTGACTCTACCATTTTCTTTTAATTGTTCCCCTTCTAATCCAATTCTTGCATCGGCTTCAAGTACAAGATGAAAGAGGTGACCTTGATGAGTGCACTACCTAATGATGGAGGTGGACGTCTTTTTTGCGGTAGTTGAGCTAAGTATGGCTACTATTGTGGATCTCTCGAAGGCGACGATCAAGAAGAATAGTGATGAAGTCATCACTGTTCCCTGCGTCTCTTCCTCGCAAAGACGGTAATGAATGGCGTCACGGATGAGGTTGACGCAAAGAAGGAAAACACGTGTGGCTATCATGCAGCGCTAAAGATGTGAAGAAGTTGAAGAAAGGCGAGAATACGCCGCTGGGTACGACGCCAACTCGCAAGCGAAGAAATAAAGCCGAACTGAACCGAACTTTGAAATCGAGCTTAACAGCTTGACTAATTTCTTTTCTCACTTGAAAATCAGACCATTCATAGGCAAGTTTCCATCCGAATTATTTATCAAACATTCCAAACATTCTATGAGGTCATAATTTTTAGTCAATCGTACTTCGACGTTCAATAAATATTAAGTCATCTCCACAAAGCTAAACACTAAAGTAACCCGATGGGGTATGATTATTGCGTGGAGCTCGAAATTAAACGGTTGGAGGCTTCAAGTTGTTCGTCAGGGCAAACAAAAGCTGATCGCAAAGCAGTACAATGTTTCAAATCAAGAATTGACGAAGCACATATCGAAGGACTATAAGATTGACCCCATGTACCGTTTCTTCAGCAGCCAGCACATGGAGTCTTTTCTATTTAAGGGAACTCAGCCATCGGAGTTCAATGACAAGCTCGAGCACGTCCTTTTGAAGCAGACAAACGCAATTGAGATTATTTTAATTTCACATTCGATCCCATTTGTCGCACCGATGGAAATGAAACATTAATTTGTTTGCCTAAATCTGGGTAATTCCTACGTATTTCACACTCCTATTGAGGTCGATAACAATGTTAACATCCGTCATACGTCATTTTAAAAATCAGGTCCAGGGAGCTGGCTGACAAGCTAAATTATCCAGCTTTGGGTGCTCAATCAAGGGAATTACAGGCTTTAGATATACAAACAGTCGAAATCATGCTCTCAGTAATAGCAAAACTGTCATTTCTAAGATCAGGCGTAAAGATTAGCATGTAATCAGTATTCCCAATACAAACAACAAATGCGTCTTCCATTGTACTGCATTCAAGACACTAAAGGGGATCCTCATATGATGAAGGCTTGAGTAAAAAAAGGGAGCCTTCAAGGGCTTCTGTTCTTTCCAGGCTTATAAATTTGCTTTGAGTCAATTTGTTGATCTCTTAGGACTCAATGAGCTTGAGGACTGTTTTGAAATCAAAATCACACCTTGGATAGAGTCATTGTTGAATGTACGCGTCGCTAAAAGGAGTATAAAAACATGGCCATTTTATCTCATGAAAACCACGCACTGTACAATAAGAGTACTGATAGGTCACGAGGCAAGTTTCAGAAGCTAAAATGTGAGATGGTCTTCGTTAGCTCTGATGAGCTAAAGAGTCATACGCGAAATTAATGTGCTATTGAGAGTTTACCGGCTAAGCCAAATCTTGATAGAACTGCGTCAAATTGATAAAGACACAGTATTCTTTCATAACACTGATCACTAAATAGATCACTTCATATTGTATGATTTTAAAGCTATCCTTTAGCTAACAGGTATCAAGCATGATCAAAGCACAGTCTTCATAGATGTATACATTTCTGTTTCGGTATCAGTGGCTCATAGCTTCTTCGGAGACGACAGCTGTTCTGTTAACGACAAGATGAAAATTTTGCTACAATATGTTTGTTTACATCAGCATATTAGCTTACAGAATTGAAAAAACTATGTATTTTAAATATGAGCCACTTCTGAAGAAGGTTATTTGTGCTCATGGCTGGTGATATGGACATTCCTGAACTTATGCCTGAAAAGAGTACTTGACGTATGATGTAAACAGCTAGATCGACGACGGTACGTGCAAAAGCTATTTCACTTCACACTATTTATTTTGTAAGTGAGCAATTTTAATGCGAAAAGATCAAGAAATTTCTCGACCAAAGACCATCCTTAGCTTTCTACTCTTGTATATACGATGAAAAAGAGAATAAAAGTGATCTATTTGGCGTTTTTAATACGAAAAACCTAAACTCTGTGATTGAGAATTTAAGCTTCATGAGCATGGCGCTTCGGACACGACGATGCTAGAAGATTACTTCATTTCTCGGTGGATGCAAGTGCGTTGACGAAACGTAATGTGTCGAATAGAACTCTCAATACGAGTCAAAATACTCATCCAAAATTCTGAATTTGAATCACATGCCTCTTTAGTCAGCATCCGATAACGCGCTCTGAGATACCGGTTTAATTGAACCCGACGACGACTGAGTGAAGTTTGTATTGAAAGAAGTCCATCAAAGGCTTACTTATCTGGTGCAATAATTTAGATGTGGTGATGTTCATCGAGACGATTCTGGCACAGCGTAAATTCTTCAACCGTTTTGACGCCGACATGTTCACTGATGGTGTTTCTCTTCCAGGGCTCTTGGAGAAGGTTATGTATCGAATAAGCTAGTATCTTAGAAACTCCCACACCATAAAGTCTCGTTACCGCACCTCGCGCTGACTTGATTGAAGTGTCATGTTCCGATTTAATTACCTTCAAAGTAATAATTTCTTTCCCAAATTTCGTCAAGCGTAGGATAGAGCATTTGCTGCCAATCACCGTCGTCCGGCTTCAGTCAATGACTTAATAGGTGGTTTTGCTGATATTGCTGCTCGAGGTGCTTTAAACGATGTAGCAAAAGCTGGAACAGCGGCACCCAGCTCCTTGCTCAGCAAACCACTATGTTTAATGCATACAAAAACTGTCAATACCCCAAATCTAATTTTAATTTAGATGAAAATTCCTTGGAGCATCTTGTAGCCGTTTTTTATCTCATGACGTGTGCTTCACCACGACCCACCTTGCGATCTGGGATGAGATGGGTAATAGAGTCTGAATACTCGAGTTGACTTGCAGTAAGGCTTAGTCTATCTGTCTTGAGAGCTTTTGTCAGCTTGGGTGCTTGAACATTGCCATGAATCGGCAGTTCTCGATATATTATTGCTAAGTCCAGTCATACATGCTAAATACATAATTGACAAATTTTGATCTTTCATGACCTAAAGCAAACAAATTGGACCACAGTAATTGCCATACGTACTTTGTTCTTTTTTGTATTGTATCGCCAACCTCATACTTGGTAGGTGAGGTTCTCCCATGCTAGCAAAAATTCAATTCTGAACTGCCGATCCGTGTCCTGCATCAAAATTTGGTGGTCTAGTAAATCTAGAAGAATTTTGATTTCACCTTCTAGATCAATCGAACTTCTCAAGCCGGCTGCCACTCTTCCAATTAAGCTTCTCCTTTCTGCCATTTCACAATTGGAAAACCGCAAAAGAGCTGTCGGGTTTTCTACTTTTCGCTTGATGTAGTAGAAAGATGGCATGAAGTAAATTAATCGCTGATGCTCGATTATAACAAGTGTTAAATGATTTGTTGATAAAAAACTTGTACGAATACAACTTCTTTTACATTTTTGGTTTTGAATGATAAAAGCTCCACACAGCACCGGCCTTCACAACAATTCAAAATTAAAGCTGACTCGAAAGATAGACGCGATGATGCGGAGCTTGATTCGACATGGAAAGAAGTTATACCTAGATTTAAACGCCAGTAACTTTTTTCTCACCGCAATCTACGTTCGAAAACATTTCTGAAACCTTCTTTCGGTACAGCAGCGGTTTAACACAACCCCTCGACTACCTTAGAGCGAGAGCCACGACTTTTCAATAATATGGTAGTTTAAGAACCATTTGACTACTTAAATCGAACAGCTCAAACAGCTGCTATCTTGATGACGCAACCTCTCGACCATTTTATCGCGAGAGCCGCGTGATATTAGAATACTTCGGTTGCCAACGTTCGAATTATATTGATATAGCAGTAGAACAGATTTTAACCGCAAGGATTGATTCCAAGAATCTGCTGCATCGAGAAAAGATATTGAAGCTCTTCTGTGCGATCGTTGGTGGGGCG
The DNA here is from genome assembly GCA_001695595.3 of Plasmopara viticola. NCBI lineage: Eukaryota > Oomycota > Peronosporomycetes > Peronosporales > Peronosporaceae > Plasmopara > Plasmopara viticola. Next base: position 268,925 of record MBPM02000046.1, on the reverse strand, counting down.
GGTAGCGCGTCCGAGATGAAAATTGTCGAAACTGATTCGGTCTGGGCGTTGTAGTGCAAGATCAAGGAGAATGAGCTGAACGACTTCAAGGACACCACACTCTACTAGTGTGCGACTAGTTTATCTAGCATATTTGTAATGCATTTCGTCTCACCACTAATTCTTAGTGCTTGTTAATTTCTGAGAAGTGCATTGGAACGAGGTATTTTATAAGGCCTGTATGTCCATAATGACTTGTGGAATATTTTCGTCTAATTGTCGTACTTTTACACTTAACAGCTACCACATGTCGCAAATTGTCCTTGCACCAAGGAGGTGTGCACAAAATTACACGATCTTTTGGTATAAACCGCTTACTATTTGTGGTCTTAAGAGAATTGACGTTTGCCATGAATTGCAGTTTAAAAAGCTATCTGATTAATACATTGACCATTCTATTCTGGTCCTACTTACGAATCTGTATATGCACTAGCGTCAACTCCATTGCTTGACCCGTAGGACACCGTTCTTTCGAAGCGAAAAACTAGCTAGCTCTTTTGCCGTAGCATACGTTTTCGTTGATGTGAATATAAAATGATCTTTCCCTGAATATGTTTTACGACATGAAAAATGTTGACCACATTTTGATGCCACCATAAGCTTTACATCAATCTCATTTTCGTCGTAACCGTCTTTCTTATCTATACAAGCAGCTATAGACGTGTATTTTTGTGCTCACACGCTTCTTATGCAGTCATTTACAGAATAATAATTGCCTAGTGTAACTGATTGTTTTGGTTGCATCATCCCAAGTTATTCAGCTTGAAAGAGGCAGTTGTACGAAGCTAAGTACATGATTAAGTGTTCAAATGACGCCATCAAAACAACGATGACATAAATATCTTTTTTGTTCATGCAGACAAGACAAAATGAGGAATATTGAAAGATAACCAAAAGTGAAAACGTCCTTGATTTAATGGATCTAGTTGGTTGTCAAATTCGAAGGTAAAATGATAGTACAAAGACCCTTCATAGATAAGTCAGAATGTTCACCTGCGTTCTTTTGCGCCCTAAAATCTCTTTCGACTGAGGGTAAACAACATTAACTTAAAAAAATCTTCCAGAAGTCTTATCTGTACAAGGTGCTATACTACCTAGTCAATTGTAGGAAATCCTCACTACGCAAGGTATACTGGCAACGTGACTTTCTTAGTGGCCCCAAGATAGACCACGCAACCGCTCTTTATCCGTCGAAAGTGCAACGAGAGATCTGATTGACGCGTCAAGGCACTCAAGTTCTAAAAGGAAAGCTTATGATCCGTCGGGAGTGCAATGAGAGATCCGATTGACGCGTCAAGGCACTCAAATTTTAAAAGAAAAGCTTATAACTCAAAGCATAGGCAGCACAGGTTCATGTGAATCCGGCTATAGCACTTACTATGGAGTGCAAACCGAAAATAAAGTTTTTTTTTAAATAAACCTCTTAAATTGTCGCACCTGAATTAAAGCGGTTTGACATGGCCACAAAAGAGGATACGATAACGAATCGCGTTCATACGCAATTACTGCTTGAGAGGCCAAAAATAGTGCGAAGCACTCACCCGTTGAAATATCACCTGTCCAGAGAACTCATGATTAGTTAATGTAGCGCAGCAATTTACTTTGGGCACTAAAAGCTTCAAAAGCGCTCGGGCTTCCTTGCTTGCAAGCAAGAGAAACAAACATATAGGAGTTGCGTGTGCATCTCTTGCGCGCGTATATATTCGCGATCTTAGTGTTTAATGGCCTTCATTACTGGGCCACTGATCTTTAAATCTTTTTCAAGTGGCTGTGTTTAAGGATGGCCCAAGCCTTACCCTTAGAAGTAGAGTACCATGTATTCCACTTGTCGCTGCTAAGCACACTGTTAGAAGCATTGTTTTAAATTTTTGAAAGCTTTCTTCCAGCAATTTTCGTGTTTCGTTTAATAGTGGGATATGATAAACGTGACTCTATATCCAAGCAGTTCAAACATCTCTTGAAAAATGATTTGAATAATGTGATTAAATGCGCATTATTAAACCTGCAGCCAAAACTGACCGAGAAGACCAAAAACAACATTCACGGTAATTTAAAGACATATTGGTGGTCGATCGAGTGTGCACCGGCTTTGACTTTGACGGATGAGGCAGCAGTCTGATTTTGCTAGGGATGCTTTGATTAATGCTATCGGTTGTGTGTCTTAGCAATATAAAGGCAGCGACGGAAAGAGCTAACCGTTTTATTGGAAATTACCTCCGAGGTGTCGTCAATCTAGCACGGAACGATTGAAATGACGTTTAGCATTTGGCTGAGATAGCCTGTGAACGACGTGCACACTCTACAATCGGAATGTCACCGTTCAAAGCGGATCTATAATATGTTCCTTATTCGCCGGATGATGTGGCATTAGATCCAAGATTTCACAAGTTATAAAATCAGCACAAGCGTCTCTTCTACGTCAAATAACGTTACTCAAGGTTGCACAGAACCGAATGAGAAAAGCACAAGAACGCATGAAGTATTATTACGACAAGAACAGACTTGTTCAGAACATTCAAGTTGGTGACACGGTGATGTCCGTCACAAGGATTTTGCTCAGTCGAAGAAAATTGCGCTAAAATATATTGGCCCATTTCCGATCGTGAAGAGAGTTTCGCGAGATTCCTATGAATCAGGATTATCGGAGGGATTGAAGCTGCATCAAGTGTTCCGCCTTTCACTGTTGAAATTGTATCGCAAACACTTAAGCATCGCCAAAAGGTCGATAAGGCCAAGTAGGCCGACGGCCTCGTGGGAAAGCTCGCTTAAGTTGCAATTGGACGCCGTAAGGTAAACCTAGGGGACAAAGTTTGATGGTTTAATCAAATCAAGAAGGAAGCCGCTGAGAGCCCGTGGCAAATATACGGCAGAGTTCGGACCCACCAATCCCTATTTAGAATCCAAAAATATGGGCACTATCATCATAGTAGGCTATTTCTATAAAAAGAGTCATGTGACGTTACCGTCGTCACCGAAATGTTTGCCATTTAAGGCTAGCTAATACGCCGTAATTTTTTTTTTATATCACACTATAAACGATCACAATCTTTTGCACCAGAAGCAGAGTTCAGATGAAGAAGTTACCATAAATTACCAAGCATCATCGAACAACACCCATCTTTCATGCACACAAATTACCATTGTTCACCAAATCACCCTAGTTTGTCACCTATTGAGTATACATATTTAACACCGATACGAGGTGCGACTCATATCATTCTATTTTGAATTAGAGAAAAGCAGACATTGAATGAAAAACGCGGATGAGAACTTGATTCGAGCAATGTTTTTTTATCATGCACACCTTTTCCACAAAAGTAATGGTGATAGTTCTGTAAAATTCTTCTAGATCTTCGTCAAGCTTACATTATTGACACAATGACACGTCTGCTTTAAGTTCATAACAATAATAACTACAGAATTATGGATGTAGTCTGAGAACAACGGAATGACGGTCAGTTTGAGCTAAAGTCGCTTCACCAAACTTTTGGATACACCGTTAAGACTACATCCATTGTCGACGAAGACAGTGACGGGTCTCAACTGTCACGAAACTTTTACACCAAAGGCACGTTAGCTATAACGACACTTAACACCAGCACCAAGTCGAAACGCAATTAGTCGGCCCTGTCTATTTGAACAAGGCGTGATGACAAAAACCCGGTCGCGTTGCGGAGAGCATATAATGAAATAATGCATTGGAACTGTCGGGACAATGAGCGCAGAAAGATTGACTTCATGGTATGCTAGAACTATCTCAGGGTTTAGTCACTAACTTGACATTTGTGATCTTGTAACGGAAAGCCACAAATTAAATGTGATTGCGACGATGCATAACACGTGCATCAGTCCTTCAAAACAAGTATCAATGCTCCTTATTTCGAATTTATACTGAAAATAAAGACGTTTTGCCACGAAACTTTGAAATTGGGACTAATAATTCACCTTTCAAAATTCTTTGTACACTTTCGAAGTCACAATTTAACCATGATGTTCGAAATGTCTTGTCCCTGAGCAAAAACTTGTGGAGATTTACAATAGCAGACAAAATCACTATCACGAGCGCCAGAGGCTAGCAAATCTACCCTTTTTTTCGCATGAAACTTCAATATTCGTATACGAACATTGATTTGTTTACTGACCAAAAAATTACGCGGAGATATTGTAACATTTTATTGCTCATCTTTCTTACCAACTTCACGCACCGGACACCTTGAGAGCAATTTCAACTCAGTAAGGTCGTGGTTCTCTGAAGTAGCATCACAAATGGTAAGCCACGCTTAATTGTCGGGTTTACACTCTGTAAACGAACTTAAACGTTAAGTACGATGCAAATGTACAGAACAACCCACGACTGACAATCAAGTGCACGTGTTTTGCTGCAATTACGAAGTTAAGGGCTTACAAGTTCGTAATTGCTAGTGCGGACTTTTAAGAGCTGCAAGAATACAGCGATGCAGTTGCATCATCCCCTAAGGTTGCAGTCTTGGGTCAAGAGCGACATAAGTGTACCAACAGCTGGGTAAGGATTATCAATTTTAAGATATTGGCGTCTATCTACTGGCCCTTAGATGGCGCTTATAGCTCTCGGCCTCTTTTCCTTATGCTTAGTAAGAAAGATGCACGCGTATGGCCCTTGATATAATTCCTATACTGGGAGGTGTATCGGATATTTGTTTAGCCTTCATTATCCTTTATATAGGTGTAAAAACATCGAGTGAATCTAAACGTCTGCGTAGCTAAACCTGACACGACACGATTTGAACAGTATCTTGTACAAACTAGCACAAAATACAATATTTTTATATGCTGTTTAAATTGTTTGTACGTAAGGGTTCTATAGTTATATAATATATGAGGCTGACGCTGAAAATTGTCGTAGTCTTTTAATAAAATCAAATGTAGTAGTCGTTCTAAACAATTTAAATTTTGCGATTGCTGCAAAATTTGTACAATGATAATTTCGGACTGCCTACTTCCTGCTAGTTGAGTTGTTTGTGTGGTGCTTCCACCTTTTAAACAAGGGCTTTCCCGGTCGCAACTGCCAGTGCGGACTTTTATGAGCTGCAAGTGTACGACGTTCTCCTTGCTTATGAAGACTAGTTGAAGACGCACTGACTCCGAGATACGATAAGTTTAGTAAAATTTCGAGGTTCGTCTTCACTTGAACGTGACTCGAAAAGGACGAGGAGCTTGACAAATCGATTGCCTCGTTCAGTGCGCTAGCAGTAATTCCTTGTGCCACAAGCTAGGTTGCTGTAAGAGATTGAAACTACAGCCACCGCGTCCTTGAAACGGTACCTTTACGACAAAGTTTTAAGCGAAACTTCATTTGACTTTTCGGTCCAACCACATTGCCGAGCACATTTTTCCAGACTTACTGCATTGAGTCCCGGAATTTGCGGTAGCTCAAGCAAACAGCGACTAAGGATGTACATTGGTGGTTCTCGATAGACAAGATGCTGTGTCCCAGTTGATTCACCCTATGCACACCGCGTACGCTAATGATGCACCCGCTCTGCTCTTAATCACACGTTTTAATCAACCGAAGTCAATTACTTGGAGCGCAAGCGTGCAGATAATAATCGACGAGAACCATAGAATTAAGGCTGCGCCGTTGATCTGAATTTTGAAGTGGCGTGAGGGTGTTGGCATTGCCCGAGATCACGTCTACTTTGCATTCGTCATTCCAAGCTATTTGGAGTAACTTTTCAACCCATCAGACGATGCAAACGACGAAGAGTTCAGTCGCCACGAAGCCGTGTCGAAATTCTTGTTTCTGCCTTGAAACTGGATGGAACCATTAAATAACGATCGTCCACATTCAGCAACAATCAACTCAGTGTAATGCTGCTCTCGATTTCCACTTAGTGGCGTCCATCAAGAATGTATATGTCACTCTTTTGCAGAACAAACGCGCAGCTTTACTGCTGCTGCTGCCCAGGCATCAAAGAGTCTTTGCTCATTGTTATATCCAAACACGAACCAAGCTATGACAAACTAAACGGAAAGATTCTGGATTTTTCTACAGCTTTCGAGAAAAAAGATAGTTTACTTTTGCTCACAGGTCTCAATCGGAGCCAGCAAGGCTCTTTCCTCGGTGTTACTTCACGCGTTCATGTATGAGTTATCAACACTTTAGAACTTAGTAATGACTAGGCTGGTAGTCAGGATGGATTCCTTTTTCTTGATTGGCTGACCTTTGTAGTTTTCAAAAGTTTTGTCTGTAGAATCCATTTTCTTTATTCCCTCTTGATTATTCTAGAGAAATTCAATTGATCATGAAGGTACATGGTGCAAATGATACACAAGACTACATACAAACTCTGGTGATTTAGTACGGAAAATAAAAAACTACGGATAGTACATACTATTATGGTCTAGGTGCCCGAATGGAAATTTGCCGTAGCCAAAGGAGAACAGAACGATGTTAGTAAAGTGATGAAGCAGTATGGCTGTTGATTATGCTGATGACGTGGGGACAGGAAGTAGTTTTTGGTAAATGATTCAATACGCGATAGTGGACCTGATTGTGGAATGTGCTACGAAAGATCAATGTCGGTCTACGAGTGCCTATAAGTGAACACATGATTAAGAAAAGGTTCAAACAGAGGTATAATTCGCATCGTGACTTCAAAGGTACAATTACTTTGATAAGTGGTCAAAATTCGCTTTCATTTCCTGAATCATAGATCAAGTGAGTGGGACTTGCAAGTGACCCAACCAACTCTATTATTTTTGCTCGGCAACGTCCACGTGACAAGAATATCATGACTAATCTACAAATTTGATCTTACAAAGCTTATTTGCGGATTAGGTTCTCCGTGGGGGGTGGCACTTTATAATCGCTTGAAGGGGCGATTGGAATAAATAGGATAACTGAGTGGGCGTGCCTGTTCGAAGAACTTTAGATTGCCCTTTTTCAAGAAGATCGTCAGACTGGCCAGCCATACCCCGAAAATGATGGAATTAGCAGAGAAGATCGACGAAACGTCTGCGAGACTACGCAAGTAGCGTACGTTGCAATTGAAGATATCTAGAGCCAATCGACGAATTGATTAAAGAGATGGTGGTGGTTGAAAGCGGTTGTAGCCTGCACAGATACCGTATGCTGTCCTTTGAAGACTCTCGTTGGTCCGAAACTTTGAGTCTGTAAGCTCTGCTTCAACCAGGATCGGAAGCGGCCAATCGTTAATTAGGTGTCTTTATCTTCGGCTTCATTGCCTAAACACAGTATTCAAATGCAGACTTTCTTAAGGTGCGGAAACCGAGAGGTAAAGGTTGGTAGTACTGTCAAAGGTACTTATGGCGGAAATGGAGTCTAAGTGAAGTACTCATGCCTTATTTTAGTTAGCATTTACTCCCATCGACTACAATTAGCTGTCAGATTATTGTCTGCTACACGTCACAGTAAGTCACTCATTTTCCACGTTTTTGAAAGTCGAGGTTTAAATCTTTGCAACCTGGCCAAGTACGCCTCGTAGGAATTTGCTGCGTGCGCTGCGACATCAAGAGCATTGCGAACACGGTCGTCTGTTCCAGCTTACTATGACAGGATGATGCCACGGATTTGACGTAAAAGTTGCTTGTACGCAAAACATATCTTTTGCTAGCCTGTCTTTATTCCATAACCTTCCAACAAGAACTTCTTCGCCTTCCACCTGCGTCCACCTATCAGGCAAAAGTAAACGCCTTCTTATCACGTTGAGTTTTATTAGGCGCGTTTGCGTGTATCCACTGTGTTCGATCGTCTACGCGATCAGTGAAGCAGTTGCGAACTTTGGCAATCTGATTAAAGAAGGGATGTCACGATAGGTCATTCGCTGGCGTGCTGGATACGGAATAGTCGGATCTTTTGCTCTGCGATTTCTTGAATGTATTTTTTCTGCCAGCTGAAAAGTTGGGTTGTTCTAGCTCGCGTTACTAGAATCAGAGCAGGCAAAGTTGTTGACTGGCAATCGAGTCGTCTCTAGCGCATACTCGGATGGTCACGACCTTGGCATGACGAGGATTGTTTTGGCGCTACATACTCTGTCAAGATCGAGCTCTAAAACCAGCATTCGCGATGGTACACCGTTAAAGGCGTGGGGTACCGATGAGAGGAGCCTGCAGTCGAAATTCTTGGCTTTATGTGAGACGGTAGCCACACGCGTGCGTGCGTTGTGACGGTACCAATACATGTAATTGATAGCTTGCACTAGGATGGCTTTCACAAACTATCGAATGAAGTTTTCAGAAAGTCAAGGTTCCATGAAATGAAAATCCTTAAACTGCATACTCGTGTAATTTTGCAACTATTAATTTTCAAAAAGGGTGTCGGCTTTCGGTCACTATATAGAATGGCGAGTTGTTCCAGGTCGGTTACGGTGTGGTTACACACCGAAACAGCGCGCTCGTCCGAATCGCGCGACGTGAGCCACACGCCCTTTAACCAATTCTCGTGCATCGCTTGGCTGATCAATCTGCAATTCAGGTCGCTACAAAGGAACGCTTCCCGATGGCGCTAGGACTACAGAGTCGACGAGGATGAGCTCTCGGAAGCAGGTGGCGTCGCCCGGTTGCATTCGTTTACAAAGCCTGTCGCAAGCCACACAACAAGGTGTGTGCCTTGCGCCAGGCTTTGAAGCAAATGTCAGCGTTGCGTCAACGACGTCAACGGCAAGAGCAGGAGAGAAGGAGATGAGAAGGGAGAGCTCCGATATGTACGAGATAATCTCTGCAAGGAGAATTTCTGACTTTTACCTTGGTATTTATAAATTTTGAAAATTCGAACACGTCGCATGCTTGGTCTTTCCATCAAGTGAAGGCTCGGAAACTCACTGGACATAAAAAGCGATTAATCTTTTTGACGAATGAATGATCTCGCTCCAAAAAAACACTTCTGGACCATATGTAGAATCCGCTCAATGTTCTTCTAAAGGGACCTGGAGCAAGTGGTACAAGCAATCGTACGAATCGTTGACCAACCACATCCATGGCCAAGCGCTTTTTGCCCGGGACTGCAAGTGTACCTCCCCACGCCACAAAACCGTGCAGCTGCTTTCGATAAATTCGAGGCGGGGGGCGTCGTACCGTACTGGTACATATGCGACACGGTAGACGGGGCCACTTCTATTCAAAACCGGTTTTCCGACATTAAAAGCATTGTCGACGTTCTTGGTACAACACGTCGAAGACGGGGGAGAAAAAAGCCGCGAGTCGGTATCTTTGGTATTGGTACCCATCTTCTCCTGTCTTCCCCACGACGAGCGGAGATTCTGTAAGCAGACACTGAGATAAGTCGGTACCGTACGAAGGTGCCGTCAGTGGCTACAGCCATAGCCAGTGCCTATACAATGGGCTGTCTGTTCGACAATACAGGGGAAGAGAGAAAGGGAGGGGAATGCACGTGGAGAAAGTCATCGGGGTTCCGATCCTTCCTAAGGCGCTGAAAAACCAGCGCACATGTCTCTCAAGTGGTACCAGGCACACCTGTCAAGTGGAATATACACATATATCTCTATATATCTCACTTTGTATACTTTTGCCTCAATTTGATCCTATTACATAGTTGCCTACTATTTCACTCATCCAACCTTACTACTTACTACTTCAGGCGCTGGCGTTTAATCTCCAAGAGCGCATCCGAGTCGTCGGCCTTCCACTGTTGTGTGGAGCTCCACGAGCCCGTCGACGCGTGCGCGTTGCCAGTTAAAGGGGTCGCCTCGCCCATGTCGACATTCTCGCGGTCTTCTGGTACACTCGTTGGTACCCCCCCCTTCTTGTCATCCACTTTCTTTTTGGAAAACACAAAGCGACGGAGCACTTCCATGCCTGCTTCGTCAGTCTTGGGTTCGCTCCGCCGTTTGCCATTGCCCGGGCCTTTCAACACAGCCCCGGGCAACGAACTCATTTCTTCGGCAAGTTCCCAAATCGCATCGTCTTCGGGCATGTTGCGGAGTAATTTCGCAAAGTACCCGTACGCATGCGTGCGAACTTGTACCGCCGTTTTGGTCTTGACAAACGTCTGGATCTTCTTCCATTTGCGACCGTACCGGTTCAAGCCTTCCATGAACCGAGCGTGTTCCTCTTCGGTCCACCGTTCCCGTCGTTTGTTCAAGTCACTCGTTTGACTGACAGGGGACGCGCCCCCCATGGGACTCGGGACCTCGTCACTTGTGATTGACGACGTGTCCATGGACGTGTCGACGTGTGGCGGAGCGTACGCCGAGTAGCAAGTGGTTCGTAGTGGGGGCTGATGGTACACGGGAGCAAGGAGTGGTTGCTTTGGCGGGTGCATCGCACTCGCCTTCTCCATTGGTACCTCTGCTGATGGGGAATTAGATCGACCCATAAAGTGGATGAGATTTGTCCGAGCAAGAATGTCCACGAAGCTCGGAAGACGGCGGGGGGTCGGGACGGGAGTGGGAGCGGGTAAAGACGGCGGCGTCAAGAGGGGCGTCTGAGCACGACGAAAGGTGCCGGACAAGAGATTGGACACGCTCATGCGCGGGCCCGACTGCTCTTGCGGCAGCTTCCACGCCGGCGGTTGCTGGGTGAGAGCAAACGGCGGCACGTGGAGGCGTGGGAGCTCTTGGAACCGCACGGGATAGTGTGGCGTCGGCAGGTGCGACGGCTGGGACGGGTACACTGGGTTGTACCGTTCGTTGACGGCGGGCCCAGGCGCGTTGGCCAGGTGCTTGTTGTGTACCATTTCCGAGTACTCAAACATGGTGCCGGGAGGTAGATATCGATTGTGCCAGTCTCAAAAATGGAAAGGATATTGCTTCCTTAGCCAAACAAACACCTACCCAAAAGCGATAAAAGGGGCTTTCGATCGAGGCGGCAAATTGCAGAATAAATCTACCGGGGGACTTGTGCCATCGGGTTGGTACGCGGTTGCGGTGCCCCTTTCGCTTTGGCAGCCCTACCCTAGCCAAAGTCGTACGGTGCACAGCATCAGCCGTTTTCTGACTGGCGGTTTTTATACGTACAGTAAACGTACCATGGTACGGGTACATGTATATATGGCAGACTTTACCGCCGTGGATACCTCTGGTACAGTACGTGGTTCAAAATTTGGACTGTACCAATCTGCACTGTTACGTACTGAGTCGAGTATCTGTACCTCGATGACCAATCGCTCGGCTGCCTAAAGTCCCCGCTGCAACATGCACAAGTCCCTCTTGCCTCACTTGATCAAGACGAGAGAGCGACGAGTCGAATGTGGTACACGGGCCGTCGCTCGCCTAGTCAAGACGGCACAGATCTCAAAGTCGTTCATTCCACGAAACGGAACGAAACTACGTTGGCAAGCAACAGTTACCGTGCTTCCCGGCAAGCAAGCGATGATTAGTCTAAATGCTTGGTCCTTCCTCCCTGCTGGAGCGGAGGAGGGATTTGTCGGAGGACCCAGCACGGTGAGAAAAGCAAAGCCAGTGGTTGCGCAATTGCAAGGAAAAACCAGACAAAAAACCGGACTTTGGGACGCTGTTGGTGCCAAGATCGTCGGACTTTCAGATGACTATCTCCATCTCGACACTACTGCAGGTGGCCGTCCTCTACCCACGTGCTAATCATACGCCACTCAGTCGGTGTGTTTTCCAGCGGCGTGACCGTAAACTTTCAACCTACGGGACAGATGAGGCACCTCGAGCTCAATCGAGTGAGCGCGATCGAGCTTGATGGTAACGACGTTTCCAGCACCTTCTTCAGCACTTTTTTACCCACGAAACCGCGCCGTTCTTTTCGAGAATCGAGTGGCACTTGCCGACTCGATCCAGTCGAGTTGCAATGACTTGTATCTTTGAGAGAGACCGGTATCTTGATCGATGAGCTACTTGTGCTACGACCAACTAGAAGGGAATACGGATTACTAGTCACGAAGCACATTGATCCCTTTTTTGACCGAAAAGGCTCTTAAAAATGGGAAACATGTAATAGGGGTTTGGCTAGAAAAAAAAAAAAAGGCTCAAGGTGACACATTTCACACGTGTGCTGGTACAGAGACGAAAAGCGCAATTTCTCAGCGAAATCCGCAAATCGACCTTTTCTAAGTGTTCTGCCACCACAGTCGCACCGATCGTGTTCTTGTTGCAAAGTAGATACGAAAACGTCTGCGCTTTTACAAGAGTATGTCGTTCCCAAACCCTGTCACGAAGTTCACAGCCCCTTTTACAGAGGAACACGGGCGATCTTTCAGCGAACGAATGTTCCTTTGAAGGATGCATGCAATAGAATAAAAAGGGAAAGCCTGATTTATTTTTTAAGTGTCCTCTTATTCTTGATACGCGATTAAATCAAGTATGGTAGGGAGGGACTTTATCTCTTTCTTAAGATCTCCTTTCTACAGCTGGCTCGCATTACGTGATTTTTGGAGAGCCTCTTGGTGCGCTAAGCAGATGAGCGTACGAAAGGTCTAGTACTATCGATTTTAAGGCTCGAAATGTACCCTTATGGGTAAAGATGCATGTATGAGGCGGTGTTACATTTGAGAATTGACGTCCGACCGAGAATTCACCGATCAGGCCATGAAAGCCAACTAATCATATTCAGAAATGAAGGGGTGGTGGCCAGTTCACCATAAAGGAGTAATTTTATAAAATTTAGTGGCGATGCGGTTTTTAGATAAATTTAGGCTCTTATCGTAGAAAGGATGTTTCAATCGATTGACAGGATTTTCCAACGGTAAATTAGCTCTATACGCTAGGAGGTTAGCTTTATACAACGGCTCGTCACATCCTGCTTCCTTAAGATCTGTATTGATATGCATGCGCTGTCGTGAAAGAAGTCTTTGGAGGATCCCCCGGCTTCGTCACGATAGCGCATGCCTACCGTTTGCCTTTGCCTTGCGGTCCACAAGCACATCCCTATTTTGCGACGAAGAAGATAAGGATGGTACGAGCACTCTTGCGAACACTCGCCTGAACCTGCGCTCGCTAAGGAGGAAACGAAGCCTAAAGGTAAGAGCACTGTTGTTAAAATAAAAGCTTTACCAGCCAAACGTAAGCTCGGGAAAGCTTTATTTGTCGTCAGACTCATCGGCTGCGCAAAAGTGCTCCCTCATCAAGACGAATAGTCCAAAGTGATTTCTAAAGGTATAGACGCGACCTGATGCTCTCACAAACGGTGCCACCAATGTTGAGGACCAGAAATTGTCAGAGATATCAACCTAAGGCATCCCTACGGTGACCCCACTGACAAAGATCACGAAAGCGAGCTTGCGATGGCCTTTGATACTAGCGTACAGTAAGTCACTGACACAAATTGTCGACCCACGAAAGGTTTACTCATTCTTCGGACAATAAGCTCAACGAGAAAAGGAAAATGTTTTAGAATGCATTCTTTCAAGCCTGATAAGGCCATGGTGCCGAGTCGTACGCTCATCTGCTTAGCGCACCAAGAGGGCTCTCCGAAAATCACGCTTTGCGTAGCGTTTACGAGTAAAAACCTTTGTCTATAAATTAGGCGCTTACATAGGCTGTACGCATGCTCTTAGAATTGCACCGAGCCCTGTTTTAAATTTTCAATAAGGGCTGAGTACATCCGCGGTACCGCGATCATATTGTTTGCACAATTATTTCTGAGACTAGATAAACATCAGGATTGTTTGGTATATGGTCAAATAGTTGAATCGAAAGTTGTAATCTGCATAGATAGTGGGGCAAAGAGTAATCATCTCAGAGATGTCCCGGAACAGCAATGACAAGACAAAGATTTGATTTCCGAGCACAAATACTTATTCATTTTCATTATGCTCCAACGTGGATGATATGCGCATCGTCGACTGCTTCTAGTTTCACGCTTAAAGAATTTTGCTGGAGCCACTTCGATGGCTCCTAAGACTTTGTTGCAGCGAGGTAACTGCAACAATTCACAAAATGGTCGAGCATATGCCTCATTACGAGCTCGGGAAGCTACCATAACCAATTGGGGAGCGCCATAGAAATTCTCTTTTACCTCGTCTTTAAGCCGTCTCTATCAACATCTGCACAGTCGAATGTACGCGTCAAAAATTTGTGCTCGGGACCTATAAGTCGCGGCTTTGTTGTGGCGACACCGGCCTTTTGAAACCCTTAAGGAGGAGCTGAACTTTGTTTGATCGGATCTTTACAATCAATTAGGCCTTCGCGCGTCTCAGCATGAAGTGCCGGATTTGTTTCGAAAGTTGATTGACTCCGTACTAAACTTCACGATCGACCAGCCCTCGGTTCCACTACTTAGCCTCTCAGCTATATGGCCAATATGGACAATGGTTACACCCGGCCGTCATAATTGTAGCCTCACTTACCTTACTGTCAAGAGATCAGCGCTTAAGGAATAAAGCATCACAGGTGTCCTATGAGGGTGGAAATCATCACTTATAACAACACACATAAAATTGGGTGTGTCAACGGTGGAAGCTGGCCCATATTACTTAAGACCGTAGAGGTCCAACATAACGATCTTGCAGGTCGTTGTTAACGCCAGATGCATCCACCAAGGGTGATTTTTTGGCACCTTATTTTAGAAGAAACATTTCAAAAATGTATTTTTTTCTGCAGAAGCAATCGCGCCCCTTACTCAGATAAAGACATTCAGCAAAATTGTGAAATCAGATTAGCGCTTTCGTTGGAAGTTGGACTCTAACCAATGATCTAGAAGTATACACATTCTAAGGCTTTTCCTACATCGATCGCCAAAAGCATTTGTCTTTACCAGTCCACTTGTTGTGTAAACGCATTGATATAAGCAGAAGAGTGTAAAGCCTGTCTTTGTGTGAACCACGTAGTCGAGTACAAACTCAATCATTGGCATTTTGAGGCCCGCTCACGTGGTGCCTCAGTGCACGCACTGCCTAGCTTTTCTTCTGATACGTGTTCCCTAAAAGCAAGGTTCTGTAAAACTCTGTCACAAATGTGAGCTATATGTGGGCTAGGTTTTGATGTCACAGATAAGAATTTGGCACGCCAAGCTGGTTTGTAGTGGATCAATTAGAGTCGACAGCTTAGCTTGTGTTCAGCGAAGCTCGCGCCCATTCTTTTCAGTTTAGGAAAGTTCATGCAGCTCTCGATAAAAAAACTGATCCGTGAAACTTGGAAACGACTTCACGCCTAATTTGTGAGCTTGAACTTCAAAGGTGCGCGGTATTTGAAGTAGGTATGGACTTAAACTTTTCTACACATGTCGAAGATCTAAAGCTCATAACTTTTTTTATTACCTCAAATTGAACTGTAGTAGCAAGTCTATCTTTTAATCACTCATCGCGATTGGCAATGGCAGATACTGATACCCCCCCTTGCTCACGACAGGATCCAAGAATTTTCGTAGCGATGAGAGAAGGGTTGTGAAGCCAGCTGTAAGACTGCTTCAATTTTTTAAAATTTACCGAGCAGAATGGGATGGAAGGAGCGCTGATTTAAAGAAACTGAGCACGAGTGTAGCGATACCAATTATTGTAAATATGATAAATGTTTTCAATTTTCACCCAATCTAATACTTAGCTTTTTTCTCGTTCAAGTAAGATCACCAATATGTCTTAGAAATAATGTGGAATTTTCTTTGGTCTGATTGGCCACTTTGAGCTGCTGCCCTTCACAATTTGCAGAAATGCTCAGCCGATAGCAGTGACCAGTACATTTCTAGCAAAATTAGACGACTGTTTCATCCGTCGAAGCCAAAGCAGGTGCACGCTTGAAGCGCTCGACCACTAATATGCCTTTTAAATGCTGTGAAAGTTTTTATGGTCTGATCGGTTACTTCAAGCTGCTGCTTGTAGGAATGCGCAACCTATAACATTGATTGAATCATTTTTAACAAGCGAAAGTGCTGTCTCATCCATTAAAGCCAAATCCGGTGCACACTCGAAGTGCTCGGGTAGATATCATACTCCGATATACGGTGAAACCGAGCACGTGAGTTGCCGGAGGAAAGCTTCTGGAGCTGGATCAGCGCTACAAACAGTTCGCT
Organism: Plasmopara viticola; assembly: GCA_001695595.3. Classification (NCBI taxonomy): domain Eukaryota; phylum Oomycota; class Peronosporomycetes; order Peronosporales; family Peronosporaceae; genus Plasmopara; species Plasmopara viticola. The sequence goes on along the minus strand of MBPM02000046.1, from coordinate 252,959 downwards.
TAGAAGCGATAAGTAAAGTGCATGGCTCTGTATACAGGTAAATGAGACAAGGGTAAAGCTTAGACCTTCCTTACACAGCCACCTTGACTTGATTGAGAACTAATGGCCCAGTGATAAAAGCCTTCAACTTTAGAAAATCGTGAATATATATGTGCGCAGGAGATCCGAACGCATCTCTTGCATGTTTGCATATCTTGCGCGTAGGAAAGGAAGCCCGAGCGCTTGTGGAGCTTAAGCTCACAAAATGAATCGTTGCACTCAACTGATAGATCATGAGTTCTCGGGACAGGTAATAATCAAACGTGTAATAACTTCATTCTCAGTTGGTCTTTCAGGCAGAGATTGCTTATGCAACGCGCATCCAATGATCCGAAATTAAATCCGCTTTCGTGGCTATGTTAAAACATCTTTGATCCAGGCGCGAGAACTCTAGTTTCGTTTGCTTTAAAAACTAAAGTACCGGGTTGAGCCCCACACTCAGCGTTACCATGAGCCTGTGCTGCCTGTGCTCTAAAAAATTTTAATCCTTGAGACTCGTGATGCGTCAACCAGGTCTCTCACTGCGCTTATGACGGATGGAGAGCGGCTGTATGTTCTATCTTGGGACTTCATAGAAAGTAACGTTGACATCTCTTTTTCGTAGAAAAAACTACTACAAATGACCAGGTAGCATAGCACCTTGCATAGATAAGACTGTTAAAATTTTACAAATTTTATGAAAGTAACTGTTGTTTTCCTTCTGTCGTAGGAGATTTAAGGGCGCAAACGAATGCTGGTGAAAATTCTGGCTTATTTATGTAGTGTCTTTTATTCATAATTTCTTCTATAATATGACAAGCGACTATATTCGTTATATCGAAGACATTATCTCTCATTCGTTATACCTCGTTTTGCCTGGTCTGCATAGACGTCATCATTGTTTTATGAATTATTTCTAACATTCAATCAAGTACTTAGCTTTGTGCAACGTCCTAATTCAAGCTGATATACCTGAAAAAACAGATTTTCTAAACAAAAAATTCTTGCAATGGCTGTATAAGAAGGCGTGTGAGCCCATAATAAATCGGGAGCTGAAGCCAAAGACGACTACGGCGACGAAAACGAAAGCGAACAAAATTCAATGGTGGCATCAAACGATGATAAACATTTTAAATTTCGTAAAACATAAGAAAAATCTTCTCTCTTGTGTTCGTATACAGGTAAAGGTATGATACGGATTGTGATAAAAAACAATCTAGTTTTTTGCTTTAAAAGAGCGGTGAACCTGCGGGTTTGCATATCAAGCGATGCAGTTGACGGAAGTAAATGTGCAGAATCATAAGTAGGACTTGAATAAAATGGCAATTGTACCAATCAGAAAAGTATTTAGACTGCAATCTATAGCACACGTCTATTCTTTTAAGACTGCAAATAGGAAGCGGTCGTCCACCAAAAGATCGTGTGAATTCCTGCACGCCTCTTGGTGCAAGGTGCTCTCACAATTTACGACATGTAATAGCTGCAAATTGTAAAACTTACGACACTCGGATAGGATTGCTCCGCAACTCACACCCAAGCCAAACACAAGCTCATTAGTAGTATCCCGAAAACGAAAGGATTTTAGGATTAGTGGTGAGACGAAAAGGACTAGAAATGTACGGAAAAACCTATTTATACACTGGAAGAGTGTGATGTTATTGAAGTCGTTTGGCTTTTTCGCCTTAATCGCGTACTGCAACGCCCAGATCGACTAGATATCGTCGATCTTTACCTCGGACGCGCTGCTTCCCACATCAACGATCTAACATTGAGGCTTCACCATCAACCTCGAGGCGGCAGAATGGAATGAGGAAAAAAATTTCTGGCGTACTTAAGCGGACATGAAGGTGTGTGACATAAATTTTCAGCCAATAATGGTGCCACGTCGCGCTGATCCAGACTCATTTTTGGAGCTTGTAGTACATGAGTTAGAGTACCACTGTCGGGTCCTAGTTTTCTGACCGATACAATAAAACCTTTACTTGTCTGTCGAGATAGTATATAAAAGCTCGGTCCATTAAATCCTTTGCCAAAACATTTCAGCATTGATGCTGGTGTATCGGCAAAGCCTTTAGTAGTTGATGTTGGTATTAGCAACACTCCATCTAATAACGGTTAGATGAAGACACTTTAGATAGTTTGATGGAATTAATGACCAAAAGAGGTCAGAAAAAGCTGTTGCTGAGATATTTGATATTTCCTGCTCTTGCAGACCTAAGCATTAATCCAGTTGATGCTAACGGACGTCAGCTAACGAAGTATCACGACGGTAGATAAACAAAAACTTACAACATTAGATTAAACAAGGTTGTTTAAGGCCCAAGGATTTTTGGAGTGAGACATACGACTGGATTGGTTCAATAATCACCAATGATGTAAGATTCCTTGCATATATTGCTTTTGAAAAGTAAATGCAACGAAATGGATGATAATTCTTCTCATTAGATATGACAATATATTGGAGCAAAAAGGAAAAGAACCAATGCTTTGAAAGGAGGTCTTGCTGATCGTACCGATTAGAGGCTTGAACATAGTTTTCGATTCGATAATTTAAGTTTTACAATTCGGATATAACGGATAGCTATATATCCTGAAAAAAAATGTTCCAATCCTCGATCGGGCTTATAGAAAAATTGATACTGGCGGATATGTATAGGTTAATGAAAATTCAATCAACGTTGACGGAAATGAAAGCAATATAAATAGCCAGCAATCACGGAGAAGCTAGGTTATGTGCTTTCGCTACGAATCAATATGGTCAGAGACAGAGAATTTGAGTTAGAAGCAATTAGTAACGTCAAGGATGTGCGGGGCGAATCAGTCAGCTACTTCAGGGGATAACGAAGCGCAGCATGGAACAATGATTGGCATGTAAAAGTCGTCGAAAGTTGTACGAAACCGCTGCACTGCAGGCCATATGTATCCGGACAGATCATGATCAGCAGTTGCATTGGTTTTAAATTGAAGCCACACGTATTTCTCCGCCGTCGACGTCGTACAAAAGTAAAGGTGACGATCTTTGCGTCACGAGGGTGCATCGGAACGCCGAGTCCGAGTCCAGGCTTCCGCCTCAATCGGGGAGCTCGAGCTAGCCCCGTAGGTACAAGATGCAGAGCTGTGTTAAATCGTTGACCTAAGACTAATGATGCCCTTAAAGTCCAACGCCTTGACAAGTAAAACGCAGTTGAAAAAGCCAAAATTGCCCTTTTAAGTTTGTATTTGACATCCTGCGTCCTCTCGGACAAGTAACAATAGAGAAATCGACGCCGTAATGCAATGTAATAAGTCTTGCAGTGATTGAATCAGTCGCTGCGCTTTTAGGAATAGCCTCCATAGTGATAGTGCAATGGCACGTCATGTAGTACCTCTCGTTGAGACGATGACGGGATTGGCAACTCGGAGGAAAGACGGGATCTGACATCCTAGGCACCTGATAGCTTAAGGCCCTCATTTGTCGCGATTGACCTTGAGGTTTAGGGCATGGCTAGTGTGAAATCGGGCTGGGAGTTGATGTGTACAACATGAAACGAAACATGTACCGCGCTTATCAGCCCTCGTTTACATGACGTTCAATCGAAACAGTTTTAAGAACGAATTGAATTCATAAGCTTTAAGAAGCTGGAATTAAACTGCGGTTTGTGATTGAGTATAAGGATGTGCTCAGTCACCCGACTTTTAGAAGTGCCCGGGCTAACTAGCGTTTGGTTTTACGCGTGCGTTCTCGTAGTTCAGTCGATTCTGGCTTTTGCTCACGATGTCACATCATGCCGATAGTAACTTTTTTATTTTCGTAAACAGGCATGACTTGAAACGTTGTCGATGTTAAAGGAAAAGCAGGTATTTGCAAAGTTATGCGCACAGTTCGTTGGGGGCGTAGAACAACCTCATCGTAACAAATGTCGACTTGCATCGTATTACCCAAATTATTATTGGGAATGATGATGCAGCAATAAACTTGATGACATCGGCTTTTTAAGCTGAGCCATTAGCAGTATTTTTGGTTGGAGAAACTTACGAGTTCATATTTCTCCGCATTATACGCTTCTATATTTATAAACTAAAACACCGAAACACCTCCGCTATCCGCACTGTTTAAAAATCTTTTACACCATCAAAGTGATCCTTTATAACTTTCTCGCGGATGGGCTGCTTTGATTTATATTGATAGGCACCAACAACATGTGCATCATTCACAGAAAATGCGGCATTACAGCTTACAGCGTACCTTCAATACGAATACTTAATCTGTATTCTAATAGATCTGATGAGAATGCACGCTGCTGATAAAACACGTATTGCTCTCGTAATTGCATCCATCACCGTTTCATCTGAATCAAAGTATAACTTTCAAATTTTCTCATGAATTGGCTGCTGTCGAGTTTGCAACAATTTACTCACGGACTTCTTCCTATGGGTGAAAATTGTCTTCATTCTTCTGTAAAGTAACATTTTTGTTTTTGGTAGCGGCGGAACAGTGTATCCCCTCATATCAGATAGCGGAGCTACAGAGTCCAATCTTGGTCCGATAAAGTCTTCGAGACGGGTACATTTTGTAGAACCATGGCGATGACGAGTGATCGCAAATTATAGACGAACGTTGAGGCATGTCCGCTCGAGCGCATCAAACGGCTCTAGGATATGGTCAAAAGGTTGACCTTGTAACTCAAGACTCTGTCTCAGCCAACCAGACCGATCTATTAAGTGTCTCATTTCGCGACGATGTCCAGGAAGGTGACGTCCCATCGCTTGAACTTGCCGAAACACAACTTAATGTTGATTGCAGTTGAATTGCTGCATATAACATGAAAAAGGATAGCATATTTTGAATTAGAATGAGAAATTAAAAGCGAAAGCATATCTGATATAAACCATGCTATTTACATTTCGTATTGTGCGTAAAGTTGTGATGCGATATCTGGTAATGGTCAAAATTTAGGAACATAGACCGCTCTCACTTCCCGAAAAAGATGTTTTTGTTAATGTGTAGATCAGGGTCCAGATAGTCATGCGTTGCGGACTAAACAAAGAGCTAAGAACTCATCTACAGCGGGTGAACAAGGTCGTAGTACTGAACCGACACTTCTGCGAGCCGATCCATTTGTGGTTCTGGGAGATAGCGTTCCCTACCTAAGAAATATTATAAAGAAGGTCAGTATCATAGAAATACCAACGAATCAAAAGAAAAATCGCTTCGTATGAAACGATTTTTTCTAATGAGAATGACTTTAAAGAGCAACGCTCTTCCCAAAAATATCTATTTGTGTAAGTCATACTCTTTCTTTTTCCGTTTGGGTTGTTGTATTTGTTTTCCTAAGCGACTTATTGAAATCCGTTGCCCATACTGCTGCTTGCGGATGTCATGGTAATTATTAAATGGTGACATCCTTCATGAATGCTCTAAGCTCTACAACGATGAGATCAGCACTGTCTCCATAGCTTCCAGCTGAGCATCTTTACATCAAACGGACGAATTATGAACTCGTATTATAAAAATTAGACACTTAAAGTACATGTACACACTTGGCATCTCGACTTGTTTCATGATTGAAGGATTTCCGCTACCGAGTTTGAGCTCACCTCTCAGTTAATCATGTTTAAGTCTGAGTGATTCTAGCGGATCTTCAAATCGATCGTAAAAGTTGTACCGGAGATATAAATTTGCAAAATCTCCTTGAAAAGCTTTTGATCATCAACACTGAGCTTGTCATACTCTGCCTGATCGATATGTTACTTGAATACAAAAGTTAACATCATTGACTGAAGTGATTCACTGACTTGGTCCTCACTTGCGTCGATTCGGCTGAAACAATAGCCAGGATTTTGTTTTCAAGATCGTAGATCCAAATGTACTCCAAATGGAGCAGGCGAAAGATGTATGCTGATGGATTGACCAAACCTTGAATCTCGTTAAGGTTGTAGGTTTGCCCGCGGCGAACGATTTTTCAAGCGGGGCAACGCCAGCCCCTCATAGCCCACAACCCTTACGTCTACTCCCATTAACGGCATTAATTAATATCTGATCTTGACGATTGAAAAAGTCTTTGTCATCATTTTTAAACATGTGATGCTTGATTATATCTATTTTGAATCCGCGAAATAGACTGCCTCGTTGCTTGCACTGCTAATGTCGCCGTCTTTAACGCTGATATTGCTGATTTTGAGTTTGAGCCTCCACAGTCTTTCTAGCTTCTCCATAGCGCTTCTTGTCCTCGTCATATGCCTGAAAAGCTGCCCTTGAGTCATCTTGAACTCTTTGCGAATATCACCGTAATCATATTCCTCACTATTTTGACGTTTAATATCGTAAGTAGACCTAAGAATGACCTCATTTGGTATCTAAGATTGGTATCAAGGTTTTTCGTCTATACTACTTCAGTGTCTTCGCTGTAACCAATTCAGTCGCTTCTTCATAGATGATTATTGAATATCGATATCCTCAATTTTGTTTTGTATAAGTGTAAAGAATCCATTCATCTGATAGCGTTTATCATTTTCGCAAGCTTCGCCAAAATCTTATTTCTTTCCACGGTCATTGAATTTGAAGGTTTGGAATTTATTGGCTTACTGCAATAGTACATTAAGTAATTTTTGTCTCCATGTTTTGTTTGAACAACAGGTGAAATCTGAAAGGTGCTCCAGCATCTTACGATGCTGTGGTCCACTATTTCCTATAGTAATTTCCTCCGCGTCAACATCCTCCTCATTCTAATCGATTATCTCCTCTGCCGCTGACCATATTGATAGATGATCGTAGCGACAGTACTCAATTTGTCTTCTTCGTGATTACTGGATTTGTGTTATTGCTTTCTTTTTATAGACGTTTAGGTTTCCATCATCCAATATATATTCGTCATTATATATAAGAGATACTCTGATAGCCCCAAAGAGGATCGGAACAATCCTATTTCATAATCCATTACTTTCTAGCAACCCCTTTTTTTCAATGTTTCAAAACATATTAAGTTTGCTATGTGTTTGATCAAAAAAATTCCATGCCATCTTTTTTCGAGTTCAAGCAAAATGCAAAAAAGCTGACAGCTTTTCTGCGGTGTTTTTACTGTGGAATGGCAGGAGAGAGATCCACTCGGAAGAGTGGCAGCCGGCGTGGGGCGTTTATACGAGCATGGACTTTCTTTCTGAATTAGAAATTAAGCTTTCCCTTACCTCTGTCTTTGCAGTAAGTCAGCTTAACCTAGTTAAAGGGACAACGGAATGCCCAAGCTAAAGAAGCGTTTATGCAAACATAAAGATGGAAGCTTCAATTTCTTGAGTTAGGGAGTAGACTACGCACATGTTTACTGCAAGATGGATCGGCCGAATGCTTGTCGACAAACACTATGACTTAAAAAAACATTGACGGTCAGCAGACATCACGCCTACCATCTTAAAAGGAACTCTCATTGTTGCTTAGTGTACCCGGAAGGGGCGATCCTAATCTTTACAAGCGTTGAAATCGTCATTAAGCCAACATTTGCCATAGGGTTCTTTAGTAAGAGCTGTATGATAATAGTTGATTGCGCATTAGCTCTAAGTACCTTTAGAAACGTAGTGTGCTGTACAATTTTTCCGCAATCACGTCGGTGGAAAATTGCAAAATTATAGATTGAGTATTTAACGGAGCTAATAGGGCATGAATATGGACTTGGTTTCGAGACCAATATGAAAAAGTGTTTGATTGTCTGTCGGCGCAGTAATATTAAGCTCGGCCTGTTTAATCCTAGTGTAAAACCATGTAAACTAAAAGCTGTTACGTGGTGCCGGATCATCTGGGCTTCATCTCCATTGTGCAATAAATGATCTGAGATAAAAAGCGTGATGTCCAGCTCAGCATTGCACACGAGGCTTAAACATTTGCCATCTTTCCTTCAAGTATTCAGATCGCGTACAAATCTCTAGAAGTCGCTTCAGACTATTTGTCTTGATGGGTGAGAACTTTCGCGTGGCCTACGAGTCCGACGACAAATCAAGCATTTCTCGAGCTTACGTTTGGCTGATAGAGCTCTTTAACCTAGCAAAAGTGCTCTTACCTCCAGGCTCTTTCCCCTCTTTAGCTAGCGCAAATATAGGCGAGTGTTCGCCAGAGCGCTCGTGCCACCCTTGTCTTCTTCATCGCAAAACAAGGATGTGCTTGTGAACCACAAGCCATAGGCAAACGGTACGCATGCGCTATCGTGATGAAGCTGTAGGATCCTCAAAACACTTCTATCACGATAGCGCATTCGCACCAATACAAATCTTGATGCAACGAGCCGTTGTATGCTGAGCTACTAGCGTAGAATACTTAATATACCGTTGGAATTAAACCTGTCAAACAATTAAACACCCCACCGACATTTGTGACGGTATCCTTTTTCATGAAATAGATCGAATCCCGCCATTATTAGCTATATATTTATCGAAATAATTCCTAGCTTACTTTTACCCAATGATTCTCTTTTATTTTAACCAAAAGTTGGGTCGCAATAACATTGAGCCTTTTTCCATAAATTTCTAACAGCGTTCATTATGGACTGCAAGCGAGAACTCCCGTACGAGAGCGATGCGTCTACAGACCCACTTGATAGCAGTTCAGAGGGTGGAGAAGCCGTTGAGAGTGACATGAAGCGGCTTCGCGTGGCCTATAATTATGATGGTGAGCACGGCGTCCGATGGGCGGGCGAGGCCACAGCCGTCGATGCTGATCGCGAAACTTTGCGAGCAAGAGCGGTGCGTGGCACCTACGCCGAGGTGAACGCGATGCTACGAGAAATGCATTATTTGCGTCAGCTGCGCAAGTTCCAGGCCGAGCGAGGCCGTACGCGGATTCGCTCGTTAGAGCAGCACATTGTGTCCCCTTTCAAGGAAGGAGCAAATAGACTCAAACGACGGAATTAGATATTTAACCTTAGTATCATTATTTAAATTGCCACGTCAAGAAATTATGGTAGCGTTGAATAGAGCTTTCGGCTTGAGTGCACACCACACGTAGTCCGTGACTAAGGCAATTCGGACGTGATTAGGTTGGCCGCAAACTCGCGTTCTTTCTCGAAAAGAGGGGAGGAGAGATACCGTTCCCCAAAACTAGGAAGTATAGTCACAATGAGCTTGTCCTTGTTTTCGCGACGCTTGGCGAGCTCGAGACTAGCCACCACAGCAGCTCCTGAGGACGGACCGACTAGGATCCCCTCTTCCAACGCCAAGCGTTTCGCCATCGCAAACGCGTCGGGCGCGCTGGTCGTCAAGACTTCGTCAATGAAGTTACGCTCGAGCACTTTGGGCACAAAGCCAGCGCCAATGCCTTGGATCTTGTGAGGAGCAGGGTTGCCACCCGACAGTACGGGACTTTCTTCAGGTTCGACGGCCACAATTTGGACACTGGGTTTTTTGGGTTTAAGGTAACGAGCTGTACCCGTGATGGTACCACCGGTACCTACGCCAGCCACGAAGATGTCTACTTGTCCATCAGTATCGCGCCAGACTTCAGGTCCTGTCGTCTCAAAGTGGATTTGTGGATTCGCTGGATTGTCAAATTGACCTAGAATTAGCGCTTTGCTCGGCTCCTTTTTCACCAACTCTTCAGCCTTTGCCACCGCGCCAGTCGTGCCCTTGACACCAGGAGTCAAAACGACGTTACAGCCAAACGACTTGAGCAAAATACGACGCTCCATTGACATTGTATCGGGCATTACAAGGGTTAATTTGTAGCCGCGCACAGCAGCTGCAAAGGCCAGCCCAATCCCAGTGTTGCCCGATGTAGGCTCAATGATGTGCGTGTCTTGTTGCAAACGCTTGGACTTCTCGGCGTCCAGTATCATACTGAGCCCGATACGGTCCTTCACCGAGGCACATGGCTCCATGAATTCGCATTTGACAGCGATCTTGGCATGGCACCCTTTAGTCACGCGATTGAGATAGACTAGCGGTGTATTGCCAATGAGCTCAGTCATATCTTTGGCGATGTGGAGTCGGCGGCCATTGCGCAGTAGGTCGTGGCGTCGGAAGAGAAGCGAACGCGCGAGCATTATCGATGCGAGTCGAGGAACTTAAAGAAGAATGGAGAAGGGTACATGCCACATGCCACGTAGGACCAACGTCGTCTTACGATAGACCAATAATAGGGAGGGAACACACCGCTTCAACGGTGGTACCTTAGGTACCATCCCTCGAACCCTAAGTTGATGTAGGTTCAGTACTACTTAAGGGCAGGTCATTATTTTTTTTAGTATATTAGTATATTGCAGCTTCGGAAAAGGTTGGGGTGACGCCCTCCTTCCAAGCGCGGGGGCTATATGCTCGCGCGCTTCGGGCAGGTGCTCTCGGGCATCTGCAGGTCTCTAACGAGTCTCAACCTTGACGCGACGGTCTCCAGCACCAGAGCGCCACCTGGGCTCTTACCAAGTCAGAGATAAACAAAATAATGGAAGACCCTCACGGCCTCGGTGCTGGCTGCACTGCCCGCCGAACGAGACCCGACGTATGCGGACACCACTCTATGCCGTGGACTAGCTAGACTGAGCCTAGCACGTGCATAACTTGGCAACGCGATAACGTAATACAATACACAATAGTATATTGCAGATAGTAGTAATATAAACGCTATGTTAGGCTTTAGGGAATCTCACCAGAATGTGATAATAAAATATCCAAAGCACTGATACAAATCTAGGCATTAGGTAAACTACACTCTGCTGGGGAATGTTTCACATGTAGTTATATGGTCTAACGATGAAGAAGATGGGTGACGAGTTCGACGTCAAGCGCTTACAGAAAGAGAGGCGGCCAAGTGGCAAGGAAGCCGTGGCCGCCACAATGTTGATAGCATTCCGCCAGTCCGCATGCGCCCGCGTCAGGACCCATGAGGGCACTTGCAATCTGACAGTACAGAAACAGAGTGCGCGTGGTTTGTAGATGTTTAAGTTTTGGAAACGTTGGCCCTACCGACTGGCACGTGACTCGAGCCAATCTCGAACACATCATTTGAAGAAGTACAACAAGTCCAACACGCAGCCCACCCCGATCTTTGCTTGCGTCCGACCCATCATCAGCTGCCCGTGCGTTGGTTACGCAACTTCGTCACCAAGATGAAGGCTTTACTAAATACGATGTATTGCACTTAAAGGACGATGACAACCGAGATTTTCCGGAAGACCCGGCTGCAATTCATTTGCAGCATTTTTTTTGGCGAAATTTCAACGACTAAAGCTCGGAACGTTCACTGAAGTCCAGTGCTACAACACTGGCCACTTCCGACGTCACATTCTCGTACTCAGCCCTTGTTGGTTTTTGCCTGGACAAGAACTCTATAAAGTAGATACCGCCCGCATGGCCCGCGGGATCATCGGAAGTACAATGGGGTCAAGATTATCCTGGTAAGTCGCGACGGAAATGTATCGGGCCGACGCAATTGCTTTTGCACCAATTGACAACTACGCGTGGTTTTTTGAGCGAGTGACAAGCCACGACTTTCCGATTATCATGACTTCGGTGTTCAGCGATCGAGATCTCGGTCTTGTCTCAGCTTAATCTGAAGATCTCCAACATGCATTGCGTCCGTCTCATAGTTTTTTCCTGGACGTTCACCTAGAATCCGACAACTGGATCTATAGGATATATGATAGCGAATAAGTCGGTACGACTCGCGGTCAGTCAAGAGACTTTATTGCTGCAAACGCTGCCACTACAAAAGCTGCTTTCGATGTGGCAATCACCAATCTCGCCAAGGTCAATCTCGCCGCAGCAGCGTATCAATGATAAATTTTTGATTTTTAACTATAATTCGATTCCTCTCTTGCTTCAAAGGTGATTCGGACCGAGAAGTGGCCCCTTATTTCCGATTTAATCCCCTGCTGTACGGCCACCAACTTTGTTGAAAGCAGGCAAGCTAAGGGAGTTTCGGTAAAAGCCAAGACAGACGGTCCAATTCTAGGTCTACGCAACGGTTCCGATGGACGAGACCCACAGTCATACAGCTCTATGCAACCAGTGGATAAAAGCAGGACGAGCGGTCACTGCACGCGCCAAAACCAAGCCTTAAAATCAAACCGAAGAAAGCGAAAGAATACTCCTTTCTGTTCAGCTCGGACAATGTCGCTATTGTCTCACGCAACAGCAACTCCCCGAAACAACGGTGTGTAGAGACATGCATCCAAGAAAGTTTATGCGAAGTGTGGATGGAACCCGAGATATCAAGTCGACACTTGATTGCGAGGTTGACGGCTCGAGGGTGTTTTTCCTCGAATGCGATTTTGGTCGGCGAATGCTACAGAGTGACAAGATTCTAGGAGAGCGTCGGATCGCTTGAAGTTTCAGACATTTCGGCTCTAGTAGCTGATGCTTCTGTTCTACCCGCAAAGTTCTTTGCCAAGCAGGAAGGCCAAGAAAGACGAATCTAGTCGCGTGCTAGGTTTGGAGAACGTGTGCGTCAACTGTTTCGGTGCGGGAGATATGGTGCTTTGGATGGCCAAAACGGGTCACTTGACGTGGCCCAGGGTTATCGCAATTGCAACCGCCTTCTTGAACCCGCAGAAGTCAGAATGCTTCCGAGAAGTGCGAAGCGCTCGTCTGACATATGCATAAAGCTAGCCAATCTATCATGAGTGCTACCCGGTGTAATAAAATCATACAGCACTTTGAACGGAGAAGGCATGCGGGAAGGTATACTGACTCCAGTGAATGATTGCTCCTTATCCTTGGTCTTAGAGGACCGACGTGATCAATGAAGTGCAGTTTGAAGTCTGTGTTATCAGATACAAGGTGTCCCTTTGATCCTACCCAGAATTTAGGATATGCATTGAATTTAGACTCTGTTGTACTCTTTAAACTATTCGTATGCAAAACGGTACTAAGATGAATAGAGTGCTTGTTGAGAACCAGGAGGAAGCCAGCTTTTGACACAAAAGCTTATCCACAGCCACAAAAATGGTGCTCGAGTAGTAGCCCAGGAGCTTCTCCAAGATAAGTTGGAAGGATACATCACATTTGCTGACTCAGATGGCCCTACCAAAGGAGATCAGGTGCTTCATACTCCATTAGTATCTAACAGCCGGAGCTTATTATCATCGATGACCATAGCATTGAAAAGATACCTCAAAAGAATATCATATCTCATGTGGGCGACGCTTTTAATTCTAAATCATATTTCTAAACCACAACCACTTTGCCACTGATCAGATGATTCGATTAAATTTAGAGTATGAAGCGATTTAAAAAGCAAATTCAAGGCATGATTCACAGATGGTTGTGGAGTTCTTCAACACAGAAAAGTTAATTCGTCTATTTCGACACGGAGCGTAAAGGACAGATACTTTAGTCAACGGTCAAATCAGGTATAACTTAATTAACGTTGAAAAAAGTTGTGAAACAAACTTTGATAGCTGAGCAATTGAAGCCATTCCAAACACTGAATGGTGCGTGCCAGCAGTCAATCTTTTTACTTGACCAAAAGCAAGCGTTATCATTGATGAGACTTGGTTTTGTACATCTTTTGTACATGCTACGTCTATAAAATCGGCAGTACCACGTGGAAAGCTGTACTTTCATGTGCTGTTGTACCCATTTGGACGAGGGTGGTGGTTTTGAGTTTGACAACCGAAGCGCACATAAATTGTATTGTATTGTATTACGTTATCGCGTTGCCAAGTTATGCACGTGCTAGGCTCAGTCTAGCTAGTCCACGGCATAGACCTGGTGTCCGCATACGTCGGGTCTCATTCGGCGGGCAGTGCAGCCAGCACCGAGGTCGTGAGGGTCTTCCATTATTTTGCTTAGCTCTGACTTGGTAAGAGCCCACGTAGCGCCCTGGTGCTGGAGACCGTCGCGTCGAGGGTGAGACTCGTTAGAGACCTGCAGATGCCCGAGAGCACCTGCCCGAAGCGCGCGAGCAATTAGCCCCCGCGCTTGAAGATGGGCGTCACCCCAACCTTCTCCCTGATCGCACATGAATTATGTACATTGATTCATTCAAATTTTTTCAAATCACACTCAATATCGATTGGCTTCAGCCACGTCTTCAATGTGATAAAATTTAAAACGAGTATGTCACCTCTGGGCATCTATCTTACCCCATAACACTAATTTCGCCAGATAAACTTCGTAGTGATCCAACATTTTGGAGAGCTAAAAGCGATCGCCATCCAGTGTTTGACTTGTGGCTTTTCCATGAAGCGCAAGACGTAACCCACAGCAAAAGCAATATATGGTCGAGTCGCAATCACCAAATGCCTCAATGCACCCACAGTTTACCCAGGCATACTGACTCGATTTGTATGACATGAGCTGACCGACCTGAGAAACACCAAATGCATTAATGCACCTGCGGCTTCACGATGTAAAGTCGTTCAGATCGTATCATACAAATCGAGTCAGTGTGCCTAAAAAACAGTCATAATGGAGCGCGCACATCAATCACGATTGACTATTACTTTTGGTTTTGATTTGAGAGCTATTCTCGAACTGCAGAACTTCATCGGGAGCATAGGAGTCTCAGCTGTATAAGCTTTGTTTGAGATTTTCTTGATCTCATGACGTGTGTTATCAAGTCTAATAGCACGACCCCGAATGCTTGAGTTGGTCTGTAGTAAGGCTTAGCTTACCTGTCTTGAGAGCATTGGTCAGCTTGGGTGCTGGAACATCGCTGAAAATTGTTAGTTCGCAATACGTTATTGCTACACTCCAAACGTTTTGAAGACAAACCCGAACCTGACGACAAAACCAAATTTAGTTAATGCATCATTTCTTATTTCAAACAAAAAGCAGTATAGTCAATGACAATGGCTTGAACTCTTCAGAATGTAAAAGCCATACATTGGCCAAATCGCTATGAAGTCATATCGGCGGAGAATAATATAGCCAAGCACATATAGGCAACTTGTTTGCATACGAGCCCGAAGGATTAGAGAAATTTAATATGCAAGCTGATTAAATTATAATTCGTAGCTAAGCAGCACAATGTTTCGATAAAAACCCTTGAGAAGTACTCGTTTTCTGACTCAAGGCTGATCCTGAGTATCGTTTATACACCAATTACTTGGAATCGCACCTATATAGGGATGTTGAGCCCTTTATTTCTACGACATGCTCAAAAATGCTTTGGTGTCTTGAGTGAGAGCTTTCGAGGTTAATATTGCTTAAAGCTTCAAACTTTTTAGCTAGTCCGACCCTGATGATACTCGCTACTTCTGTCCAAATCTCACTAACACTCATGTGTTCAATAAGCCTGTCGCTTTTAATAGCAAGGCTGACATTTGAAAAAAAGGTGATTTCGGAAGTTGGTTCTGTGGAGTTGGCCGACATACTAGACTACTCCAGCTCCGGGTATAAGCTTAAAGCGATCACTGCATTCAAGAGTTTCGTCTACTATCTCGACAATGCTTTGGAGATAGCGACGCTGTTTTTACTTAAATTGTCCGCGAACATGTAATCAACTTCCCTAACCATAACAACAAGTGTGTCTTTCCCTGCATCGCCTGGCACGCATTCTTGAGCACCAAGAAGGATCTTGCAGAATCCAGGTTCAGATGAAGGGTAAACTTAAGAGTGCTGCGCTTTAAAAGGTGGCAAATATTTGCTGAGCCTGTTTGGAAGTCTCAAGCCCATTGGCCTACTACAGCTCGATGAAGTTTAGAACTACTCTTATCTCGGTATTAACGTTAAAAGATGGATGTGGCTTCAGGAAAATGCAGAATGCATTCGAAGATCGGACAAGAAGTGAGAATGCATGAATATTATATCGCGAGAGAATTAAGTTCTTCCGTTAACAACATCGATATTGTTCATTTTAAGTATTGCTGCTCTCAGTGTGAAACAGTTTTTGTCTGCGATGAAAAGCCAAAATATATTAGAAAAATTAGTTGA
Organism: Plasmopara viticola; assembly: GCA_001695595.3. Taxonomy (NCBI): domain Eukaryota; phylum Oomycota; class Peronosporomycetes; order Peronosporales; family Peronosporaceae; genus Plasmopara; species Plasmopara viticola. Next base: position 237,110 of record MBPM02000046.1, on the reverse strand, counting down.
GTATGTAACTCTTACGAGCTTCCCCAAAAACCGGCTTAGAACACGTCACGGTCACTGGTTACGAAGTATTCCATCAAAAGTGCGTTCCATTAAATTGATCACTTCATTTAAGCCAACCGCGACATAGCACGAAATGAATACTGTCTTCATGAACGAACACATTTCTGTGTCGTATCAGTTTGACCGAGTGGGTGCGCTGTTTTGTAAAGTAGGATCCAAAGACGCTACTTGCGAATATGTTTGTTGCATTGGGGATGTATTAGCTAAGATTCAGGAGTCATCTGATCACTTAGATCGTTGTTGTAGAGGTCAATTGTCTTGAAATTAAAGAGTTCTTAGGCCTTGTCACTCGTTAGGATATCAATTCTGTGAAGACGAATGACTGCTTTTTGCACTGCTAACACAGTTGCTGTCGTCTTGTTTCTGAAGATCTTGCGTACCCCAGCCTTGAGTTGATGTTGATAGCAGTCAAATTTGGTCGATTTTCTAGAATGCAAGAACGATTTGCCACGAGTTGGAGAACGGCAAAGCTATTTTAGAGCCACTCAATCTCTATTTTTGCTTTGCAATCGTTATATGTCGTTCTGACTCCCACACCACTCATTTACTATTTTGAAAATTTTTCAGGGTATCACGCCTTTCCCTCCTGATATAAAGTTTAAGTTCCGATAAAACCATTTTTAGGTCAAAGAAGAGTTTCTGTAGTAGCGCGAATATGGTCTGTCAATTCATTAAAAAAGTATCCAAAGGCGTTTGCTTCTATATCAAGTGCTTCAGTCGCGATACCATTATCAGATACTCGACATTTGTCTTAGTAGAAGATGAGTGCTGTTTTGTTGTGAGTGTAGGTAATGATAGACTTGATTTTTCAAAGTATGATTCCTTTGTTTGTACGGTGCAGCGTGATGCGGACCCGTACAACAGTCTCAAACCCATCAGGAGTAAGACTACCATTGTTTTGACCACTTCCCTGCTGTATTCTTTTGCTGAATTGTTACCTTGTAATATTCGTCGAGTAGATAGCAAATATTGTTCTCACTCGATTGTGAGACCATAGCATCGCCGGACCATTCATCTTTGAATCAACCAGGCGTTCGCTGATCGAACTTAGCTGCTTCAGTGTAGTAGTCGCGTCGTAGTTGTGCTCCTTGAAGTGGATTCGTAGCCCAGGGTTGATGCATTATTGAAACAAATTATCACAGCTGAAAGCTAAATAGACCAAGTCAGTGTTCAACTCTTGATACTGAAATTCAGAGCGATCGAAGGAACGATTTATGCAGTCTTAGTAGAACTGAAGCATACGTTTCTTAGCAAAAAGAAAGATAGCAATCGACAAATCGATAGGGTTCTTATTAGTGAGTTGGCGCTTCTTGATCGTGCTTTCACCCGGACCGTTGGGCTCCTCCAGCCCATGAAACGTAAATTAATAAATCTTATTCTTATAATCACCTTTGTGCTTGCTCATGTTCAATCTAGATCGATCAACAACACTGTTGCCTAGTTATCACCTCAGCAATGATCGCCTTCGACTTATCAACATCACCCTTTCGTCAACCAATTAATACAGCCTTCATAAACGGAGCGAGAGTCTTGTGAGAGGTAGCCTTGCCAAAGCAATAAGTCTTGGTTATTTCCACACCATGAGAAGGCGCCATTTGAGCAAAGGAGTGTAGCTAAGAATCTTTTCGCCAAAGTAGCTACCAATCATTTTGCGAGCTGGTCTTGCTAAGCCTTGCTTGCGCGCCTCATTGAAATTGAACATGAGCTTACCAATGACGCTCTCATTCGTATAGCCGATAAGTACATTGTTGAAAATTGGAGTCGTCTCACCAAAGTACAGTCTGACGTGTAATGGTGTCCGAATGTTACACTCAAGAAAGCCGAATACCTTATTTGCTCATCGATGTCATCGATTATACGCTTTATTACCAAGTGCCACAGATATAGAGCGTTAGCATCGTATCCGATAAATTTCTTACAGGCCTTGACGCCACGAATATTTGTCTCATTGCACTTAACGTAGCGGTTGAAGATGATAAATGGGCCTCCAGCAATGTTGGCCTTCATATTTGAGCATCTTTCTTGTCAATAAAGTAGACAACTTTATCTGAATTAGACTTAAGCAACTTCTCATAACATGATTGCTTGAGCGACGAATCTTTTCGTGTGGTGTTGCTTTTGACGCAGCTGAAAGATTTTACCGTCGATGTAGCCAAGAATGTGGTTGCTACGATCCGACAAAGCTGTACCAGCAGTCAGCTGATAGCATCGATCACACAGATACTTTTGCTTTTGCAGCAACGTATCAACGTGCTCTATTGTCATACCACATTTCTGTTTTCTCTAGCATCGTGACTCTTGTAGCCAGCCATGCGCTTAGCTGGAAAATAAAATGCGTTAGCAAGTCTCTTATGCGGGTATTGGAGAATATTGAAGCAGGTTTGAAATATGACCTTTTCCAATAAACCAGGAAGGGACAATCGCAAACATATCCAGATCGAAGCGCTTTACTAGCTCTCGCTGAGCCTTGACAGCTTGGAGAAAGGGACTACGTCGAGACATTTGTATCAGATTAGAAAATATTTGATCAATTTCGTCTACTAGTAACCCCCCATATATCTCACTCGTTTTTAGTCGTCGCTGGTGATGCTTGCGCCACGGATTCTGCTACAAAAGCTGACTCAGGCGGGATAGTTGTCTGGTTCAAAACAATGAACGCGGGGATGTACTCGTAAGGGGAAGTACCCTTACCAAGACCATAAACACATCTATTTTGCCATAGCATTTGCAGCCACCAAAACTTGTTGTAAATAATTGTTGTAGCTGATACCAGCTGGTAGGAAGTTAGTATAATCAAGCATTTTCATGTCCAATGAAGTAATGCACATGGAGCTGGGGTTCTTGATGATAAAAATAACGTTGTCGGTACCAATCTAGGCAAATAAATCCTTCTCAATCAAGTCTATTTCGTCACGACCAGAACTGAAGCTGAGTACTGATACCTGGTCAAGCTGCTATTTCATTTACCCATAATCAGACCTTTGCTTACCAAAAACAAGACTGCAGTCAAAGTCAAAGAACCTGACATACTTTTTCTCTTAAAGCCAACTCTCCATATACAAATTTATGTATGTCTTGCAAAAATCGAGTCCTGGAATTTCCATACCTGTCATACCATAAGCATTGGTGATTATTCGAAGAAGCGACATATACATATTGACATTGTACTGCTGAATCCGAACCAATACATTACCGATTCAATAGATCATATCCGTAAGTAGCATCTTTAAATCGTCATACGCTTCCTCTGCTAATCTATCAGCTACTGTTACGTCATTAAGATGTGTTCGTTCGAAAAGACAGAATTCTCCCCGTGTTTGATCGCGGTAGGCTTAAGACTGACCTTAAAGTCATGAATGATGAAGTGGTCGATGCATTAGCCCGCGTCCTTGACGAATACTTGGTTAGGAGTTATCGTATCGCGTTCTGAGCCGGTAAGTACATAGTTAACTCAGTAGAAAGCTTTCAATATTTACAAGCTCACACTGATTCTTGTTGAGATTTTTTAGCTTTTCAGCGTAGACAATAATCATTCTACACTTAGGACATTGATATAGAAATTAAGTATACCGACGTGAGAGCGCAATTTTTGTGCGATAAAACGTTCCAAGATTCGTACCACTTGTTCGTTAATTGAATGCATTCCGCATTACATTCATTTTGAACACGTCAATACCGAGATAGAAGCAATCATAAAATCTCATCGAGCTGTAGAAGGTTAATGGGCTTGAGACTTTTTAAACAGGTTCAGCAAATACCTTTAATTGCAGTGGCTCTTATTGCATTCTTAGTTGAGCCTGAATTCTGCGAGGAGTTCTCTTGGTGCTATAGAATGTGTGATAGGCGATGCGGTGGAAGACGCACTTGTTGTTGGTCTTCGGAAAGTTCATTTCATGCTTGTTTTAAGCTTACAAAAAACATCGTCGCTATCCCCAAGAGCATGGCCGCGATGGTAGACAAAAACTTGAATGCAGTGATCGCTTATAGCTTATACCGGGAGCTGAGGTAGTTCACTTGTCAGCTAATTTCACAAAACAGATTATCCAAATCACTTAATTTTTTGTAAGAGGCCTTGCTGTTGGTAGCGACAGGCTTATTGAGCACAGAGGTGTTTGCAAGATTCGAACAGAAGTAGCAAGTATCGTTAGGATCGGTATTGCTGACAAGTTCGTACCCCAAGAGCAATATTTACCTTAAATGCACTTATCTGATTCGTAAGAATCTTTTCGAGTATGTCGTAGAGAACAGAAGGCTCAACACTCGCATATAGGTGAGTTTCTATATGATTCCTGAGGATCAGCTTTAAAGTCAGACGACAATTGCTTTTCAAAGGCTCCAATCGAAACATTGTAATGCTTGGCTACCACTCTCTGGTCGATTTGGCGTGAAACATTACCTACATAAAACATCTTACCCGTTCTACCACGTACCCTAACATGGTAGCTGCTACCCCATCCGGTAGTTTGGATATATAATCTCTTTGATCCTTCGAGTTCGTGTGCAAGGATGTTGCCTACATATGCTTGACTGTATTACTTTTCGTCGATATGACTTTATAACTTGTGTCAGGAGTTTAATCTCTAGATTATAGGTTTCAATATTTTGGAGTTTCAAGTTGTTGTCATTGACTACATTGGTTTAATTTGAGAAAAAAGTATAATATATTAATTAAGTTCGATTTCGTTGTTGGTTTCGCATTTGCCTTTTAATAAGTTCGGTATTGGGCTTACGCTCTCAAGCTCGGATTTGGTCTCTAATTTTGGCGAGCGTCGCGTGTGCGCGCTTCTGTGCTGCCTAAATGCGCTCATTGTTAGCGAGGTATTGTTCGAGCGGGTACGTCTTTTCTATCATCAACCTCATTTCCATCAGGAATAAAAATCTATAATATGAAAGGCAAGCTTAATTTTTTTCGGAAGGTAAAGCCCAGATATTGGAAAATTTCAGAAGTGTCCCGACATTCCGGAGCATACCATCGCTTGAAACGTGTCAGGGTCTGACGCATCGTGGAAAACGAATCTCTCGCAGACATCGGAGTCAGGACCTACTACCACAAATGCGCGCTTCATATCCTTAAGCGACTGATTTTTATCCATCTCTTCGTCCAGCCGGCGCAGTCTCTCTTCCTTAATTTTTTTCTCGCTTTGAATCGTCACCTGAATATAAGCCATGATTGTCTCGAAATCTTCACTTCCACAACGGAACGCTTCACACGTGGTCACTGCACCGACAAAAGAAAAGAACGGGTAGTCGGGGTACCAGTAAGTGTTCTTTTCAAGTTTGGACAAGCATAAATAGCACGATCTTCGCCACTGCAAACGACATTGGGCACTCAAACTTCGGTTTTCTCGTACTTTGACCCTTCCCGCATCTTCAGCACAATGGATTTACGTTTTGCGAATGCCCTTTGAACTGCGTTGTGAAGCAATACTTCGTATGCGACGCCATGAAAGCCGGCATCAACAGAATTTGCATATTTGTAAAGCTCTAGCTGCTTGTCCGTGTCGACAATCCGCCCAACGTGCTTAATGCATATCTCGAATCCACAGATAGCTTCCATCATCTACGGTCATAGTAGTGCTCTTCTTTTTGGCAGTCAGTGATGTAGTGACGCCGCAGTCCATTCACTTGCCTCCTACTTTGTCCCCCATCATAGTTGTACATCGAACTAAATGCTAAGCAATTCCCAAACTCCAACAAATGTTCGATACGCGCATCTTAAGCAGTTTGTGTTATTTACAGAGCTCACCTATACTCCCACCACTGTAGAAGTACTGCTCCTTGACAAGTTTTGGCAATGGTGTGTTCTGCCGCTTGATCTTAGGTAGACCAGTTTTGATAACCCAGTTCGTTGACTTCGCGTACTGCAGCAGGTCAGCTTCACACCACGCCAGCAATACCACAGCGCGTGAGCTGTCGTCTTGTTTTGCATCAAACTGGCAGGATGTTGCAAGACACTTAAAAGGCTCGTATTCATTTCTTACATCCTCTACTTGATCTTGCGTAAAACCAACAACGAGAACCAAGTAAATGTCATCGACCTCGCCCTCGACCGACTCGAGAGTGCCTTGCCTACGGATGGCAAAGATATCACGCGACCGAGCATTTAATAGTCGTGCGTACAATCCTTTGCCATAAAGAAATACCAGAGCGTTACTTGCCGTTGCTTCTTTCAAACAGCGTATGATCAGCACTTTCCTCTCTTCAATACATGCCAGGTAGAATGCAAAAGGTATTAGAAAGCAGGTTTTTCCGACACCTAATGAGCCTACTATCACAACACGACTCTTCGTGAACAGCAGTTTCTTGAATACCTTCCAAAATACCACTTCTTCTCTCCGGATGAAATACTTAGAGGGAAATTCACCAAATTCCTTTTAAAACTCGTGTACTGTGGGTGGCACGACAATTGGATTGTCACTCTGTTGCACCATAGACAGTCTGTCGAGTCGAAACTCGTCTTTGCGAACTAATAAATTTTTAAAGTTGGTCAATGTCTTCGGCCTGGTGGTCGCCACATCCGCTTTAAAGGCCGCCACCTCCGCCCTGACGGCCGCCGCGTCCGCCTTAGCAGCCGCCATCTCTGCCTTGATGGCCGCCATGTCCGATTCCATAAATCTCAATCTTTTTAGAGCTCCATTCAAAGGGTCATCTTCTGCTCAACCCTAATTTTTAATCTTAGAAGTCACCACCAGCACGTGGACCTGGTCCGTTGATGGTCGAGGCATTCTGATCTTCTCGAACAACCAAAGCTGCAAAGTCTTCGTCGCCTTCATCTTCTCCCCATTGATCAACGCTTGAACGTCCTCATGAACCTTTCCGTCTGCCAGATCCAGCGTAGTTTGGTTGTCGTCCGTCAGCCACGCGCCACCCTCCGTCTTGGCCAGGAAGAGCTGCAGCTTGTCTGCATCGATGTCCTTGAAGTCGTTCGGCTTCTCGCCTTAATCGCGTCCTGCAAATCCCAAACCGACTCAGTATCGTCGACCTTCGCCTCGAATGCGCTGCTCGCCACACCAACCATCGCACAAAAGAGCTTCACCATCATTTCTCGAGGCGGCAGAAATGAAACCAGGGAGGGAAATTTTTTGGCGTACTTAAGCGGACATGAAGATCTGTGACATTAATTTTCAACCAATAATGAGACGCCACGTCGTAAATGAACAATTCTGCAAAGGTTCATGAGCAATTTCACGAATACATTTCCAACGACTTGCGTGAAGAAGAAAAGACAGCTTCTTTGTAGTTGAATTGTCAGCGTGATCGAGCGTGAGCTTCGTCAAACACTGCAAACCACCGCAGTGCTTGACTTTGCTCGTCCATCAAGATCGATTCTAGCTTTTAGATGTGGGTGTACTTGATAGCATTGCAACGAAAAGCTAAGCATCTCACGTGCTTGTGGCATCTCTAATACTAACTCGACTCCTTTGGCGACGGTCCTCTTTTTTGCGGCTGCATAAATTTTTCAGTGTCATTTATCGAAATTTGTCATGGTCGTGCACCAAATTTGGTCATGTTTGTGGGTCATAGATGTCCCGAATATATAACAGAAGAGGGTAAAGTTGCGTCACCGACATTTGATACATCGACACAAACAATGCTTTCAAAGATACACTGTTAGTAAGACGTAAGTGTTCTTCTGGTCAAAATAAAATCCTGAGTACTCATTCCAGTACGATGTCGTTGCTTTCCTACCATCTACGGCGCAGCACTACTACAGCGTCAAGGGATAGTAAGAATGGCGAAAAAAACAAACGCTACACTTCTAAATAGTCGGAAGCCCCAGCACATTTTCCACAATTTTATAGACAATATCGCAATTTTATTCCAGCTTCTAACAAATTACACATTCCATTTCGTTTCTAAAAATTGTTTCGATTGATCGTCATGTAAACGAGCGCTGATTGGAGCAATACCCAACATAAGGGCTTGGTTTCCTGTGGTGCACATCAACTTCCGGCTCAATTAGTATCAGTAGCAAACTAGCCATGCCTCAAACCTCAAGGTCAGTCGCCGCGACCGAGGGGCTCCAGCTATCAGCTACCTACGACGTCAAAGCTCGTCTTTCCTCCGAGTTGCAAACTTCACCGTCGTCTCGACAAGAAGTACTACATGACGTACCATTGCGCTATCACTATGGAGGCTATCTCCAGAAGCGCAGCGACTGGCTCAAACATTGGGAGACGTACTACTTTGTACTACGGCGTCGATTCCTCTATTGTTACTTGTCCGAGGAGGACGCACGTCGGCAAAATGCCAAATCCAAGATTAAAAAAGGCAAATTCGGTTTTTCCGATTGCGTTTCCTCGTCAAGCGTGGGACGTTGAGGCCATGGTTAGTCGAGGGTCGACATGTCAACCTAGCTCTGCATCTTGTACCTGCGTGGCTAACTCAAGCTCCTCGACCGAGGCGGGAGCCGATGCTTTGCCTCACCACGTGCTGGACTCGAACTTGGCGTTCCGATTCACCCTCGTGACGCACAAAGGTCATCACCTCCACTTTCGAACGACGTCCGCGGCGAGTAAACACGTGTGGCTTCAATTTGTAGCCAATGCAATTGCTGATCATGACCTGTCCGGACACATGTGGCCTGCAGTGCAGCAATTACGTACGACTATCGACGACTTTTACAAAGGGTACGAGTATTTCTACACTGCACTCTGTAGCAGGGTGACAGCCGACGAAAGAGGGGTACAAATGGACGTACCTCCGTCGTGCGCGACGACGAAACCGGGCACTTGTAACGGGACCCTAGACGAGCCAGATCGATCGAGTCTACCCGCTCTATCGCTTTCAAGCAAAAAACCCGCCATCGCATTCGTCGCAGTTGCGCCGAATCAGCCACTGGCAAAGACAAACGTCGTTGCGCCCATGGACCACATTGTCGTCCGGTTCTTCTCGCTCTTGACTTCGGATGTGATCGTTCGCAGTAATTACTTGCCAATGGTGCCCTTTGAAGGCAAATACCGTGGCTTTAATGGAATTGTCGAGTACTTTACACGACTGTCGCAATCGGTTCAAGTCAATCACTTTTTGGTCGAGAAAATGGAGCTTGAATACGACAACGACCATGACGACGTGGTGGCCGAGTCGGGTTCTGAGTCTTGCCACTCTCGCGAACGCAATTGGATTGTTGTGATCTCGGGACGAGAAACGATGCAAGTGCGGTATAATCAAACGACGTTTGTGCAACAATGGGTTCATAAGTTACACTTCAAAGCAAGTGATGAAGGACGTGTGAATCGATGGGAGATTTTTGGCGACGTTGTGGCCTCGAGTGTGGTCTTTCAACCTCCTGGTGTAATACCACCCTCACCTTGCCGTCATTAGCTGAACGGATTCGCGAATCTGTGGTTGGAGGCTATGTGGTTACCATTCACTTGGCTCAAATAACCGATGTACGGTCACGCGAATTGCAAGACGACGAGTTCTTTGTGCGCTGTTCGCTGGATACGAATGAATTTGAAGGGGTTTGGCACACGGAAGCACAATCTCGCGCGGCTGCTCCGATTAAAAATGCAATTGATTCGCATGAAGTCACGGTCTCGTGGTCGTACAATTATGATCAAGAGCTCTTCTTGCAATTTGATCGACTGTCGCGTGATGATAATTCCGTCCTACTTATTGAATGTTGTCGCAATTCGAATCACGAGGTCGTAGCTCGTACTCATGTCAATCTCGCCAGTTTTCTAAACGGTACCAATGGCTCTTGCAGCTTTCTGGGCGCGAGTAGTGCCATTTCAAATCGAATGATGGGACGACGAAGCCGAAGCAAAGTGGAAAGGAATGCTTGTCAGCGTGGCAAGTTACAGAGCTATGTGCTGTCAAACGAGCATCAGAGTTTCTTTGGAAAATTACAGTTAGGTCTCACAATCTCGTCCATGTCACGGTGTTCTGGATCATCACAACAAGTTTTAAAGTCGCGTATTCAATGCACTTCACCCTCAGATGACAGCAGGCGTGAACCAGTGTCCCTTGTACCATCTAAAACTTCGTCCACTTCACGCCCAAGCTTTCGATCATTTACAAAAGTATCCCAACACGTCTCGTCGCCGGAAGAAGAAGTGATGCATCAATTTGTAATTAATGGCGTACGGTATCAATTGGCCGAAAAGTACCGCATGGTCAAGATTGTCGGGAAAGGAACGTATGGCGAAGTGATTGCAGCCAGCGACTTCGTACACGGTGGCACCTTTGCGATTAAGAAATTAAGTCAATTCATTCGACACCCCAAGGTGGCCTTATTGGCTCTGCGTGAGATCAAGTTGATGAGTGAAATTGGCTCGCATCCGTGTCTCATGGGCTTTCATGAATTGCAACGCCCATTGAACTTTGAGTGGTTTGAAGACTTGTACATTATTCAACCGCTCATGGAGACGGATTTGTGTCGTATCATTCACTCGAAAGAAACGTTGAGTGACGATCAAGTGCAGTATTTTTTGTACCAATTGTTGTGTGGGATCCACTACTTGCACTCTGCCGACGTGTTGCATCGTGATTTAAAACCAAGCAATGTGCTCGTGAATTCGGATTGTCGGCTCAAAATCTGTGACTTTGGCCTTGCCCGCCATGCCAATGATTCCGATTTGGCCGAAGGATTGTCCGAATATGTCGTGACAAGGTGGTACCGGGCCCCGGAATTACTCCTTGCCAATGCGTACACGAAAGCGATTGATCTGTGGTCCATTGGTTGCATCTTTGCTGAGCTCTTGGGCCGACGTATCATGTTTCCTGGCACGTCGTATGTGGACCAACTCAAGGTGATTGTCGAGATTGTGGGCACCCCCAAGACGTTTAGCTTTTGTGATAATCCCATTGCTCGACGGTATGCTGGACGCCAGTTTTTGATTCAAAACCCCCATGTACCAAGAGTTGATTGGGCGCAGATTTTTCCCGAAGCGAATCCAGATGGGCTTGATTTACTCGATCGGTTGCTACAATTTGACCCTGCGAAACGAATTACAGCCGCTGAGGCCCTTGAACATCCGTATGTGAGTCAGTGGCGTGATTTGCAGCTAGAGCAGCCGTGTCACGCCGATGTGGCGATGAAATTGGCACAATTTGACTATGTGCACATGTCGTACGACCCGCAGACGCTGAAAGAACTGCTGTATCAGGAAGTTATGAAAGCGAACCAACCACCGCTCGAGCATCGAGAGACCATTAGTGAGGAAAAAGAAGTGCAAAATGTTTGAAGGAGGGATTAGTAAATAAATAGATATACTTTTGACAAAATTCAATACTACTAGCCAATCAGAACCGCTGCACAATGTAGGCTTTAAAGGTTAGCTCTGCCCTAAACTTAAGAAAAATATCTTCTCTTGTAAGTTATAAACACTTTATGACTATAAAGAACGCATAGATTTCACGATTATATAAACGAAACAAACTGCAATGTTATATTAAAATTTAAAAGCCAAAAGTTGGGACGCTTATTGCCTTTATATGTTCTAGCCAATCAGTGTGCTTCAACTTTAGAGATTTAGCCACTCACAGCAAGCACTTCCTCAAGCCACACGTGAGCAAGTCACTCATTAAGGATGAAGCTGCTAGTACAAACGGCGCGTCGCGTGGCACGAGCGACGGTCCCCGCAGCGGTCGTTTCATTGCGTTCGTCGGTAGCGCGATCGTTGCTTAATAGCTTGTCGGTGCCCAACGCGCGCTTCTTAAGTGATAAACCTAGTAATAAAAATACCGATGCTTCCAAGCTTTTTGCGTCCAAGGACGACAGCGATAGTGACAGTGGTAGCGACTCCGACTCCGACTCGGACTCGGACAGGGAATCGGAATCGGATGATGAGGAGGTTAAGGCAGTGGAAGAGTTGCTTCCTATCGATGAAGATGGTATTTCCACGGCTGAGAGACGGCGCCGACTTGACGCTTACTTGAGTCACAACGCTGAGTTCTTTGATGAGAAGCGCTGGGGACCACAAGATGGCGAAAAATGGTTTGGATTTGATGGCGATGTGGATGCTGTGACGGAGGAGGGTGTTCCTACGTGGCTGCAATCCGTGCGGAATATGATGAGCGTTGAAGAGGAACGTGCCACCCGTGCTAAGGCAGCCCGCGTTGCCTTTCACGAAGCGAAAACAAGATTGTGCGAGTGCGAAATGTCGACGAGAAGGGTCGCGCGTACGGCACGGGTCGCCGCAAAACCAGCACAGCACGCGTGTGGGTCAAACTCGCTGCTCAGCCCTATATGAGCCGTATCCAGGTGAACAAGAAGGATCTAGTGGACTATTTTGTGCGTGACGCCCACCGTGAAGACGTGTTGAAGCCGTTTATGGTAGTGGAACAGATTGGAGCGTTTGACGTCTACTGTACGGTAAAGGGCGGAGGTATGACTGGTCAGGCCGGCGCCGTGCGTCACGGCATTGCACGTGCGCTACAGGAGTTTGATCCAGAGATGCGTCCAGCGCTTAAGAAGGCAGGATTGCTTACACGTGACCCGCGTATGGTAGAGAGGAAGAAGGCCGGTCAAGCAAGGCTCGTAAGAAGTTTCAGTGGGTTAAGAGATAGATATGCACTACGAGAAATTGAGAATGCCCACTTGCCATACATAATAAAGGTGCAGAGTTGCTCTTTCTTTCTGCTCTTGTACTTTTATGATACGCGCGACAGCGCCATGGATGCTTCGAGATTCCGCAGTTCCTCTAGCTCGTCATCGTCTGAGCTGCCCACCACGTTAATATTGGATTCAAGAGCGTGCGTAGGCACATCCGGTAAATTGTATTGCGCCATTGAAGCCGATGCAGGTTTTGTTGCTACAGCGGCCGCAACAGTTGCAGGCGGACCTTTAGCCGCTTCTGCGGGCGTAGCAGCAATCGGTTCAAGCGTCTTCTCTTCCAGCTCTAATTCTTCCATTTCGCGCAACTCGTCTTCAAGCTCGTCGTCGTCGTAGAGCTGCGAGCCAAGTGGTTGCGAGATAGCACGCCCAATTTCATCCGCTGTAGCCATCTCTTCTTGAATGTTATCCATAATGTTGTCGACCTTGTCCACGTTCATCTGGCCGTGAATGGCTTTCATCTGCTCCGCGCCCGATCGCAACGCCGTAAACGTCTCCATGTTCACGTGCGCACTCTCAAGCGTCATGACTTGCGTCTCTAAGGTCATACGTGCACCTTGAAGCTTTTCCACCTCGGCTTCGTACATTTTCTTGCGCTTGAGCGCAAAGATAGCGCCACGTTTATCCTTCGCCGCACTCTTCTGCTTGGCCTCTTGCACCTGCAACGCGATTTTCTTGGCAATATGGAGCTCTCGCTTTTCGAGCGAATCTAATTGTTCTCGTAGCTTGGAGATCGTATCCGCTGTCGCTACAGGCCCCGTGCGCACAGGTGCCGCCGACTTGCGCCCAAACCAGTTCATGTGCCGAACTTCCAATTCTTTCTAAGCCAAATATATGTACGCACATAGTTTGTGGAAATATTACGAGGAAGCTACGAGAAATCTCCGATGTTGACTCGTGTCGGCCGCGAGGTGAGCATTTTCATGCGGCAACCGGTGCTGCCGCGCCACAGCAAGAACGCCTACTCGTGGATTCGACATTTGACACTGCTGCGTGCACTACTATTGGTCCTCCTAGTCTTTATCTCTTGGGGGTATGTGCAGCTACTGGTGCGTTACGGGAGTATTTCCCCCGCGGCCACGGCTCTCTTTACAACGGCCTATGACGGTCGTGCGGCCGACGATCTCCCTCCCTTGTCGCCACCTTGGCGACCGCCCTTCCGCGTCGTTGTTTCGCTTACTACGACCCCGACCCGACTGAACAAGGTCATGGATAGCGTGCGGTCACTAACTAAACAAAATCTCGTCCCGGATCAAATCTACGTGAACATACCAGAAGGCCCAATGAAGCGGCACCCCGAGCGCTCATACGACGATGCAGAGATTCCATCGGAGCTTTTAAAGCTCACACCGCTGGTCCAAATAAATCGTTGCGTGGACGACGGTCCAGCCACAAAATTGCTTGGAGCTTTACGACTCGAGAAGAACTCATCGACGCTAATCATCACATTGGACGACGACTTTGTGTACCCAGCGGAGCTAGTGTCGTCATTAGCGTGGGAAGCTGTAGCCAAGCCGGACGATGTTTTGGGTGTCTGTGGATGGGGAATGTTACCAATGTGGCATGAAGTGGGCGTCGTGCCTGCCTATGTACCATACTTTATGCGCCCACGTGGACGTTTTGTGGATATTTTGCAAGCATGTTGTGGCAATGCGTACAGACGCGGATTCTTTACGGATGTGGAGGCACTGGCAGACATTCCATCCGTCTGTGTAACAGTGGATGATGTCTGGATTGCGGGGTACTTGCGCACAGTGGAGCAAAGACGTAGTGCATTAATTAGCAAGCGATTGGATCCCATGGATCCACAGTGGAAGAAAGAAGAAGCGCGGTCTTCAGAAAGTCAAATGACTCTTTCGAGATTTAATCACGAGCACCAGATACATTACAAGTGTGTCCAGGCACTTGAGGAAAAGTTTCAACGGCGCTGGATACGCAACTTTGAAGAATAATAGCTTTTATTGCATAAACGACACCTTTGTTCCAGTCGAAATCGGTATATACTCGTATCTGACTGTCAGCTCTCTCTCCCTTACCGTTCAAGCAAATCCCACATTACTAAGTCTCGAAAACCTTATGCTGCTTACTATCTGCATAGGCGCATCTTTAGTTGCCGTTGTGAATTGCACCAGCCTCGTCCACGGATGAGATTTGACTGCAGAGAGCCCAGCAACAGAACAAACACACATGAATAAGTACCACACGCTGTACATCATGTCTACAGAAAAGCACGTTACATCCACTTCTTGTCGAGCGTTTCCTTCCAAAGCGTGACCGTGTGGTCGCCTGACGACACGGCAAGGATATTACCAGTGATTGACCAGCTCACACGCCACACGGGGGCGTCAAATGTATGTAGCAGCTCACGCTTCCAAGCGCTGTCTTCCGCAGTCTGGGACCAAATATACACGTGCTTGTCCTCGGAGCAGCTAGCAATCAGGTTTACGGGCAAACCCGTGCTTGGAGCCCACGCCACGTCTCGGACCCAGTCACTGTGAGCAGGAACAGAGCTCAGTTCCTGCTTACTCCACTCCGTCTCACCCTCGGGAAGGCTCCAGATCTTGACGGTCTTGTCACACGAAGCTGTGACCACACGGCGGATAGGACCCAACGGACTCTGTGATCCCACCGAATTAAATGGCGCCCAGCTCACGGCATTGCAGCCTAGCGCACTGTCCTTAAAGTGGCTCACGCTCCAGCCCTCAGCTACGATAAAAATCTCAGTAAGTACAACTGCACAAGTGTACTCAAATTCAGGATACGTTGCCAATGGAAGAGACCACGTACGCGAGTAACTGAGTACGGAGACGGTTCCATCAGCCGAGGCACAAGCGAGGGCTAGACCGTACTCATGTGGTGCCCACGCGATGCTGTTGACTGAGGACTCGTGGAAGGCGTGCACGTAGGCTTGCGTCCACTGATTCAAGCTCTGCTCGCGGTAGACAATCACCTTGCCGTCATACGAACACGCGGCTAATAGCACACCGAACTTTGGATGCGCCCACGATATTTGCCACACAGGGCCCTCGTGACTGCACCGATACGGATACCAGTGCAACAATCCATATTATTGACGCGTTTACAATATTAAGATTGAAACTGCGTACCCCATTAAAATTTGTTCGTTATTCTGCACATCACCAGTGACGTCATATACCTTGATAGTACGGTCGGAAGAGCACGTAGCAAGACGTTTACCGTAGTAATCTAGCTGCGCGTCATGCTGTAAAAAGAGACATTATTAGCGTTCAGCGAGTTGTCACTTTTGCAGCGCTTGAGATACGAGAATGAACATGAAGGAAGGGCAGTGATGTGACGTACAATCATGTCCTCGTGCTGCGTGTCGATAGAAAGGATTGGGGCACTCATTGCGATGACTTGGGCGACGACGACACTTTATGGCTCGGGGCGTGATGCTATCGTGGCACTTCGACTAAGTGCGGCAGGTTAAACGATAGAAAATTGGAGTATATAATGTGTGCACGTAAAATGAAAATTCAGCTTATCGGTAACAATGGGGGTAGATTAAAAAGCATAGTACAATGTCGCCCGCGTGCAAACGACGCCCCCTGCAACTCTTTACCACCAGCCTGGACTCTCGTCTTCGACAGGCATGACCATGACAAGGCGCTGCCAGCCGAAATCTTTCCAGTGGAGCTGAAAAACAAGCACCCACGAGACAAAGAGAACTGTCCAGAAGCAGAAGCCCATGAACGACCGTCGCACCCCTGAAAGTAAGATAAAAGCAGCAGCTGTGAGCTCAAATCTCTATGTCACCTATAATTCTATAGCAGACGTGCAGTACGCACACAGTGTGACACTCGCGTCGATAATCGGGTCCATAAACTGCTTGCGGTAAAATATAACGTTGACGAGGTGCAACCACGGCAGGAACGCCAGCCCGCCAAAAAACATCTTGCGCGCAACTTTCTCATCCGCCTCCTTGTTTAAATTGCGTGTGAAATTTCCACGATTGTTGGTATCGGCAGGCTGCTCCGACTGCGGCGCTTCCTCTAGCACAGGCGTGTCCGTCACCGACTCGTTCAGGTTGCGTGCCATTTTCAGGTCCTAGTTAAAAACAGAAATTGTTTTCCTTACACTTTGCATTAACTAAAACGGAGCATAAATTGCTACAGAATAAGAGCATTCCTGAACTGGCGCTTTTTTAAGAGACGCGTGCTTTACAAATTAGATACTAATGAACTACCCACCGCCGCGAGGCAGCTACCCGCCTCTAGGCCAACCATATCCACCCGCACAAGGATTACCACCTCCACAAGGGTATCCACCTCCGCAAGGATATCCACCACCACAAGGGTACCCACCTCCACAAGGATACCCTCCTCCAGGTCAGCCATATGTGCAAGGATATCCACCTCCAGGCCAAATATATTCGCCGCAGTACCCTCTAGGCTATTCGGCACCCCCCGCACCACCACCGCACCAGGCACAAGCCTACTATGCAGCCCAAGGACGTCATCTCTTTGTACAGGCGACGCTCGCACGTGGTGGATATGTAGTGCCTCAGCCTCAGTACGTTGCGTACCCGGGCGTTGCGTATGGCGGCGGTTACTATAACAGAAAAGGCAAATTTAAGCGCTACAAGCATAAGTTCAAGTACAAATAGCTTTCTTCGGTAACTATCCATTAATGGTATCTAAATCCAATTTTTTATAAAGTACGTTAGAAGTATCTATCAAAGGGGTGCAGATCAATGTGGTTTTATTAGATTATTGATCATGAACAGCCTTGTTAAGCCAATTATTAGTGATCACGATCTAATTGACGCTGAGAAGATAGCGATAATATATTCGAGTCAAGTGAGATCACTCAGCCGCTTCCGAAGAATGGATCATATGTGATTTTGCTACGACAACCTAATATGGATGTAGGACCCTGGACAGCTGTCCAAATGGCAATCATTTCGATAGCATGGGAGAAGCGGCACCTACGAACTATGGAGTCGGGCGATATAATACCAAACGATATCAAGGTACGTATGGCGACTATTGCGGACCTTCTGGATGCTTTGGTTATATTCCAAGCAGCACAACAAACCTGATGTTTTATAAGAACATGAAAGATCTGAATTGTCAATTCTGTGTTAAATACGGTCTAGGGAATATAGCAATAATGTATCGCGGATTGACGATTTCCAGCGATGTTCCAGCCGCCAAGCTGACCAAAGCTCTCTAGACAGGTAAGCTAAGTCTTACTGCAAACCAACTCAAGGGTTTAGGCTCCGTTATCCATCTCCACCCAACTTCGTATGAGAAAACGCTAAAGGCTTGCAAGGCAGGTCGTGGTGTTAGACTCGTTAACACTCGCCATGAGATCAAGAAAGGATACAAAAAGCTCCAAAAAGGGTCCATTTGGAGTAAAATCAAATCTAATTATCAACAGCATTCAAGTTTGTAAAAGACAGCGGTTTGCTTGGACGCGGCGGTTCCGGCTCTTGCGTCAGCGTTTGGGGCCCCTCAAGTAGCAATCTCAGCGAGAGCAGCTATTAAGTCATTCATCGGAGTTGGTTTTTACGACTCTGATAGTGATATAGAGAAAGCGGGCGGACGTGTATTTACAGCGGATGTTTAGAAGGCGGCAAAAAATGCTCTCGGGTATGCTATGTCAATCAGGGCTCTGACTGATGCAGTCGATGCAGGCGAGAAGTTTTTACTATCAAAAGCAAGCAAACCGGAACATGAAATTATATTCAAGTCTGTGCGAGGTGAGGTAAAGAGACGTTATGGTGTGGGAGATTCTAAGAAACTTGCTGAAGGTAGTCCTATAATGAAGGCTTAAATGGCCGCTTTGCGTGCTTAACGGCATAGGGGAAGTTTCCGGTTATGAGAGTTGGATAAAAAATAGTCATTCAATTAGTTTTTTCTTTGGACGAAGCAGAAGCATGATACTCACTGAAGTGTCGCGGAACTGTACCTTTGTGTTTATCTAATTAAAGATTGAGATCGTGATTGATGTGCGCGCTTCATTATGACAGTTCGTCCAGGCATATTGACTTGGCTTATAGCTGATTAATTGATCTACCTGAGCATCACCACGATCAATCGCACTAAGAATATCACCAAAGGCTACATACTCGTTCTCAATTAGATCACAACGAACAATGTAAGAAGTTAAAAGGATGGATTTGAGGGGGTATATTACTGAGCTGAGCACTTGAATCTGTTGCAGGCGCTGAAGGATACATACCAGTAGTCAATCCTTCTACTTTACCAAAAGCGGCATTATTGATGATGATGCGAGGGACACGCGTTGTTGTTGGCAAATCAGTACCGCCTGACGAACAAAGGCCACTTGCCGGTCGTGTCAAGTGCCATTAGCCGTAGAACGTGTCTTTGGAGCAGCGCTAAAATCAAATCGAGCAGCATTATACACACTGTTTTCCGTTGTTTATAAAAAACGTTCTCACCCGATGGATTAATTAAATACGCTCCAGCATTTACGAGAGCTGCCTGGATGCTCCGATTCATATCAGTATAACTGTAAAGCCCATCAGGCAAGCTAACAGATACAGTGGATGTGGTTCCAGCTGTCAGAACTTCAATTTTAAAGGAAATGTTCCAGAATTGAGCGGCGTCAATGTTGTTGTATTCAGAGTTATACATCGAATCGATTGAACTGCACATGCTACATCCTTAAAATCGTCACCACTACCAGAGAAGCTGTATTTCCATGGGCTGTTGTATCCGTATTGTACGAGGTTAGTGGAATCGAGTTTAACAAACAAAGCGCACATGCTTTATGTATATTGATTCACTCAAAAACATTTAAATTATTGCTTAACATCGATCGGCCGATCGAAGTTAGTTCTGACTTGACCTTTGACTGTATCCACGAACAGTATCTGTCCTTTGTGCTCCGTGGCTTTGTTGTAGTAATAGACGATTGATCATCCATCAACGCCCTTGGTGCTAGAATCCTTTACAACCATATGTAAATCAAGCTTCGAATTCGCTTTTGGAATCGCTACGTGCTCTGAAGCAACCAAATCATCTTATTAGTGGTAAAGTAGCTGTGGCTTAGGAATATAATTGCGAGTTTATAGTGTCGACCACGTGTATAGTAATGAGAGAAGACATTCTTCTGAAGTAGTCTGTCATTGCTATAGTCATCGAAGATAACAAGCTCCGGTTTGTTAGAGTTTAATGGAGTACGACGCACCTGATTTACCTTAGGAAAGCAATCTGGGTCAGCAAATGTGATGAATCCTTTCATACTCAATGGGGGGATTTCTCCCATCGAAGCAGACTTGACTTTTTATGAAATCGAAGCCCCGAAGTCAGGAATAGCACTCATGACTAAAATCGTTTGATGTTTATAAAATTAAACAAAATGAGTTCCGGTTTTTCATATCCACAGCCTACATTTCAATCATCCATCTATGATCCTTCATTCTATCTTTCGTTAGACTCGAAAGGTTTTCTAACATACCATTATGCGCAGACACTATGTTTGAGCTAGGATGATTACAGGATGGACTACTTTAGCGGAGTAATAGCGGGAACTGCTTCGTACAGCAAAGCTTTGATTCTCGATTCGTCCGGCAATTTCAGCGAAATTAATGGTTTTGGAGCTTCTACTATTACTGGGACGCTACAAACCGGATCTCAACCCAATGTAACGTCTCTCGGCTCTTTATCAGGTCTTACGATCGGTAGAAATTTATCGTTCCGTGGATCTTCACGCTCGATATCGATAACAGGCTCTTCAAGCTGCATCGATTGTCGAAATTATCGCCAAAACGGGACTATATACGATTTGGGCCTTCTTGGATACATAAATGTAATTAGGTTTGGTACAGCAACGCCAAATAAATCTCTATAATGCGACCCAGGCTCGAATATCGGAGGCCTATGTGCGGTAACGGCTACTACTCTGACCTGCACGAACTTGCGCAAGGAGTCGACGTATTATGACCTATCAAGCTTGTTAACATCTTATTCCGACATCTCTCTCGCTCAATAATCTGGCAACGAGTGGGGATATTAGCTGCTCCGGCATTATCAATGGGTTTTCATCGTAGGGAAACCAATCAGCTAAAACAACAGTAGGATCGCTGACAGAGCCTGGCATAAACGCTATACCAATAAATGAGTATATTAATCACTGGTAGTGGATTGAACTTTCTTGATGGTTCTTACACACGAATGATGACTCCAACCGGGTTGAATACGACTCCTGTTCAATTTCAGATCCATGTCCATAATGGCAATTGAGCAACCACAGCAAACGCGTCATGCATCGGGAATATCACAAACGACGACCTCATATTCGGGGTCAATAACTCGACGACGATGATTCTAGCTACGACAGGTCCTCTTGTTCTTGGTACCACAAGTCCTTCAGTCCCGTTGCACGTCCCTGGTGGCAGCAGTTTTGTATTTGGAGCAGGAGAGACCACTGTCTATAGATTGAGAACAGACGGTGGTAATACTAAATTAGCGTTGGGGCCAATCAGTTATTACGTGAGCGCTTTGTTTGGTGGATACACAGGATGCAGTGCTCTGCCAATGACATCTGACCGTCGTTTGAAGCAGAACATTCAACCTTGTCAAATTGACCGTGTCAAGCGGCTCTACGATAGCTGTGAGGTCAAGCTATATGACTGGATCGAGTCGGAAAAAAAGCCTGAACAATAGGTTGGTCTCATAGCTCAGGGTCTGGTCTTAGCCCATCTAACTGAATTGATGGCGAGCTTTTACAGAGATGATATCGAAGCGGGAGAAGACCCAAGCCTTGAACCCACTAAGCAGTAGCTCAACGTTGATTATAGTCGGATTAGTGCGTAGAACATGAAAATAATTTAGCATCTATAGGGTGAGATAGATAGATTTAAAGATCGTTTGGCCGATATAGAATCATGTAGATTGAGCGCTTGGAGTCAAGCCCTTTGAAGAGCAAGAAATATCAAGTATGGGTACGCCTTGACACTGGAAATCTACGAAAGATTGATTTTGGCTCGAGTGGCCATGCTCATTATCGGGATCAAACCCATTTGAAAGCATACTCACACGTTGATTAAAATGATAAGAAGAGACAACGCTGATACTATCTCAGACACAAAATTGATTACCCGGAGCCATCAGCGGATTTTTATGCTAAAAAGGTTCTTTGGCAATGATATACAAGAAATAAATTGCGTACCAAGCAAAGTTCTCTAAACGATTTTAACTGCTGATGAACCTGCTCAGGTAATTGGTTTTACAATCATGCATGCTGATTGGATCGTAGCTCTCGGAGAAAGTGCATTCGTTCCTATCAGAGACGCGAAGACAGGGAAAGATGCGATAACGGAAATACGTGTTGAAGAAAAAAAAGCTAGAATGCATCGCGAAATGGCGAATAGAGCTGTTGGATGGGTATTGCTTACATAGCAAACGGCTTTACGTTTTTAATTTTTTTCGGTTGGTAACCCCATACGCGACCACCCTTTGTCTGAGTCGAGGCATCAACCTTCCTGATAGACTTATCGAGGTCAGTAGCCCAAACAGCTGCCAGAGTCTTTTGAGTGCAGTCATGAATGAAGATGAGATTTTTCATGATAGTTTTTAGCTCGTTTTCGTTAAGATCAGCGCTGTCTCCATAGCTACCAGCTGAGCTGGAAATAATTCGGGGGTTGAAAAAACATGTTTTCATAGTAGTCGCGTAATAATTTCCTTGAACTTTCTACCATCAATTATTCGATTGCTGTACATAACTACACCAAGCGATTTAAATGGCTTGATGATTAAACAGTTATTATTACCGAGTTCGAGCTCACGTTTTATCTTATCATATCCAGCTTTTAGATATTCTAACGGATCTTCAACCTGATCATGGAAATTGTACTGAAGATGAGTAATCGCGAGAATCTCCTCGAAAAGCTTATTGTCGTCAATACTGATCTTGTCATACTCTGCTTGAAAAAAATGTTGCTTAAAAGTAAGTGTTTAAATCATTGGCTGTAGCGGATCACTAATTACGCGCTTTGGATCACATTTACGACGATTGGGTTAGAAAATCACAAGGGTTTTGGCATCAAGATCAGAATTTCTGATATACTTACTACCCAGTTGACGATAGATGTATGCTGATGGGGTAGCTAAACCTTGGATCTCATCGAGGTCTCTCGCGCCGAACAATTTCTTCAAGTGGGGCGACATCAGCACCTTTTAACACACGACCCTGAAGCTTCCTCTTGACCCATGATCCCACGCCCGTCGTCCTTGCCTGATTAACCATGTTCTTCACAGTTTGGCGAACCGTGCGCTCGTCTTATCTACTCCGATGCTAGTTTCTAGCATCGATGTAGCTTTTAGGATCGGAGTAGCTTTAGCCTCGATTTGATAGACAGCCGTGGTCGCTTTCATGGCAGCGGTTGCCGCCTTCAACGTTGACCTTGCAAATTTTGAGTTATAGCCCCTATTTGCTCGCTATGCCTCATCGTACTTTATCTGACCTTCGCCATACTTTAGGATCGCGGCTTCTGACTCATCGTGGAGTTTTTGCAAAGTGTCATCGCGATATTGGAGACCCTCAGAAAATTTGATTCGAGCTGGTGTATCTGTCGATTTTGTAATGTCGAGGATCACTCGATTCAATGGCCAAAAATTAGCTTCGAGATTTTTTTTGCAATGCTGGATCAACATTCTCATAAACGTATCGCTGTAAATCACCAGACCCGGTCATCAGGCTACTGCGAATGTCCATTCATCTCATGGTTTTTATAAGATCGTTGAAAACCTTGCCAGAAACCGCTTTGTTGTCGTGGTATTTAATGTAAAATGTTTTGCTGCGGTAGGCTCACTAAAGTAATAATTTTGATTAGCTATCGGACCACTTTATGTAGCTACTATTGCTTTCGGTCTAAAGGGATTCGAACTCCTTCAGATGCTATTTTGCTGCAGTAGTCCATGCAAAAAAATTTCGCATCGTTATTAGCATTAGTAAGAGAATGATTTATATCTTAACAGATTCCAATCGTTACTCCATGGCGCCATCGGGTGGCTCAAAGCCTTTGCAAGTTTGATGGGGTATTTGATAGTAAATAGATCGATATCGTCATGATCTTTCACTAAATCGATCAATTCTTGGAATGTTAATCTCCAATCAATTTTCATAGAAATCGCTAGCTTGCCTCTCCCACAATCAATATCAAATACACTTATTGATGAACAATCAATCCACACGTATACAGTTTTGTCCATCTGAGATGTTTTATCCATGCTTTTGAGGATAGGAATGATTTTCTATTCCAACCCAGCCGACTCAAGCATTGCCGTATTCTTAAAAGTAGACCAAAGCAATCAATTCTTACTATCTACTTGATCCAATGAGGTCGAAGTCGATGTGTCAAACTCTAAAATATCATCAAAACATTCCCTTGAACGGAATAAATCATAACCTTCTTTTCAATCGGCGATTTTTCGTCTTCGTGTTAGTGGAACGGTATAGATAGGAACTTCAAGTCTCATATAACCGCTCTCATCGATTGTTTTACTTTCATAATCATACTAGATGTCCCTAATCTTTTCTGTAGCCGCCCAGTCAATGGATTGATAAGTCTTACTCTTTCTACCTGTTTTGACTGCAAGCAATGACCCTCTTCACCAAGAAAGTATCTATTGTCACCCTTACCAGTTTTACGCTTAATTGGCTTATTTCGAAGCGCTACCCAAATAGAATTAGTGTCAGACAAATTCTTAACCCATGATCACGCCTCCACTTGATCTTCGGTATCCAGGTTTTTCGTGTTTGTTTCAGAATTTAACATTCTTAGAGTTTTGTCGATTCCAACATCAGCTGTTTGCTGTGTGTTATCGATACCAACATCAGATGTTTGAGGTCTCGCTCGAATAATTCTATCAGTTTAGTTAACACGAAAAGTATAGTTTAAGCTATTTATCATCAGCACGCCGCTATCTACTCCAACATCGATCAGCACATCTGGAACATTTGGAGTTGAGACCTCAGGGTATGTTTGGGAGTATCCAGCAAACAGTGTTTTTTTAAAGACTCAGCAGACTCGGATGATTCGGTTTGAGTTGATTCGGTTGATTTCTTAGAAGCTCCAGTAATCTCATTCGTGATATCACTTGCCGACGAAGCCCCTTCGTACATCCCTCGCTAGGCTTTAGCTTGTCGAACGCGGCGCTGAACTTTTTCAAGAAGCTCCTGCCATTTTTGCTCTCTCTAAACGAGCGATGTAAAATTTGAAACATTGTGTCTTCATCAAACGAATCAAAAAAGATGAAAGGGGTAGCCTTTAATACTCTTACCAGTAGCTCGGCATAACTGAGTCATGACGAAAGGGTAGAAACGAATTACAGATACGATTTCGCCCATTTAGAAGATTTAGATAACGATCCTTAATGCAATGGACTGGAACTTCAAAAATTGCTCTCAAGTCATGGCGACACTTACGATTTACTGCTGTTTTCTTATAAATTCGCGCCTGCATCAAGATCCAGCAACTCATTATTGATTCAAATCACCTCTGAACAAGCCAAAGCTTACGTCTAATTCTAACACGCTCACGTTCTTTCTCTACACAACTTGCGCACAATACTATCTTATTCCTATGTATAAAGTCAATAATTTTACCATAAATCTCAGAAAATATTTGAGATTATGTAATTGGGTCAAAAGCTTACAGAGGATTTATCTAATTAATTTATTTACAAGCTAATCACGACTTATCTTTTTGTGGCGCGGGGGAAAACTACGTCAGCTTTTTCTTGAACGCCAATACTCCTTTATAAGCGTCGAACTCCTGTTATTGTTAGCCAGTCGCAGATTATCTCGTGGCTCCCAGGAGTCAGGTCCATCGCCAATCCATCTCACCAGATTTTTGTACTTTCCAGAGCGTAACGTTTTGTGACCCAAGATTTTTTTCGCCTCGAGAATATCGCCTTGATTAATAGTCGCATCTGTAGTCTCAGTTTTATCCATTTTAAGCTTTTTTGGCGCCTTGTAGAGGGTATGCTAATTTCTTGAACGGATTTCGACTCGGTAGCCATCGATTCCATAGACTGCTTTGCTCCATCGAACAGCTTCTTTATCAAATGCCTGTTTTTGAGACGGTATAATACGTCTGATCCGACGTCAAATTCCTTCTCCATTCTCACAGCTTCCACCTGATTATGACTCAGATCTTCATCCATTACTTTGCCTTTTGCCTCGTTTGGGGTCATACCAATCGAACGATGAAACGTGGTATTGTAGTTTTCGATAACATCAGTGATAAGCTTTTGTGTAATTCTCTGGGGGGGGGGCGTTTTAGTTTGTCTCTGCTTTAAGGTCCTGTTGAATTGTCCGATTTCACCCATGGTTTCGTGATCACCAGGGTCGTTGTTGTGGTGCTCATTTTCTTAGTTTGGAAAAATTCTTGGGCCTGTGAGTTCGTAAACTCGCTTCCATTATCACTTGTTAGGATATCAACTTTGTGGAAACGAACAAAGGCTTTAAGCTCTGCTAACACAGTTACTGCCGTCTTGTTTCGTAAAAGCTTTGCGTACCCCAGCCTTGAGTTGATGTTTACAGCAGTCAAAATCGGTCGTTTCTCCCGAAACGCACGATCAATTTGCCACGTGTTGGGGTTATGCGGAGCTATCTTGAAACCATTGAAATTTTTCTTTTTGCTCCTGAAGTTGTTGAATATCGGTCTTAGCTTAGAAATTAACTCCTTTGCCTTCTGATACAGAGCTTAAGCTTCGATAAAAGCGGGTTTTGAAGACTTTTTTAGTGTATGCATGATCTATATTAACATTAAAATAATCCTTAGTTGTTACCGGCTTGAATAACAAATGCTTCAGTCGTGATACCATCATCAAGTACTCGACGTTTGTCATAGTAGTGGTAAAGCGCTATTTTGTTATGAGCATAGGTGATGATAAATTGGTTTCTTTCGATAGTCTGAAGCCCTTGTTTGTACCTTGTACAACATTCTCAAACCCATCAGGATCAAGAACACCATCGTTTCGACCACCTCCCTGCTGAATACCCTTCGCTGAAACTTTCACTTTGAAAGATTCGTCGGGTAGAAAGCAAATATAGTTCTTACTCGATAGCAAGACCATAGCAACACCTGACGATTCATTCTTGAACAAACCAGGAGTACGGCGATTTAACTTAGCTACCTCAGTGCTGTAGTCGCGTGGGAACCAATTGCATTTATGCTCCTTGGAGTGGGCACGTAACTTTGGCTTGTTACATGCTTGAAACGGATTCCCACAGCTGAATGCGATATAAAATGAATCAGTGTCCATCTCTTGATACTGGAAGTCAGAGCGGGCAAAGTAGAAATTTATGCAGTGAAGCATACGTAGTTTAGCAAGCTGATAAATAGCAATCGACAAATGGATTGAGATCTTGTTATTATGAGGCGTTTCTTCATAGTGATTTCATACGCATCATTGAGCTCTTTCAACACATGGAACGTAGAGCGTTCGATCTTGTTCATTATAGCATTGTCGCTGGACTCATACTCATCCTCTTTGTGCTTGCTCACGTCCATTCCAGATCGGCCACACGCACTGTTGCCTACAAGTTATATCATCTCAGCAATCATTACCTTGGATATATCAACATCACCATCTCGTCGAGCGTTTGATAAAGCCTCCATAAAAGGAGCAAAAACCTTGTGAGAGCTGGCCTTGATAAAGCGGTAAGTCTTGGTGATCTCCCTACCATGAGAAAGGTACCACTTAAGCAAAGGAGTGTAGATGAGAATCTTTTCACCAAAGTAGCTACCAATCAACTTGCGAACTGGTTTTGCTCGACTTTTCTTGCGCGCCTCATTGTGGTTGGACATTTGCTTATCAAAGACGCTCTCATTCGTACAGTCGATCGGTACATTCTTGAAAATTGGAGTCATCCCACCAAAGTACTGTTTTCGATGCTGTGGTGTGTGAAAAATCATTTTTAAAAAAGCCAAAAACCTTGTCTGCCTTGATGGCATCAACGATACCGTCATACGCTTCAATTGTTGTCAATCGGCCGCACGGCATCTCGCTACCAAGAGCCCATAGGTATAGAGCGTTAGCGTCGTACCCGATAATTTTCTTACCAACCTTATTACCGCGACTATTCGTTTCATTACGCTTAGCGTAGCGACTGAAGATGATAGATGGACCTCCAGAAATGTTGACCTTCATCTCAGTGTAGGCATCCTTCTCCTCCTTGTCGATCAAGTAGACCAGGCTGTCCGAGTTGAATTCAAGCAGCTTCTGATACCAAAATTCCTTAAGCGACATGTCTTTTCGAGCGGTGTTGCACTTTACGCAGCTGACCAAGATGTTGCCGTCGATGTGGCCAAGCGATCAACTAGCAGAAGCATATACCACATAGATTATTTTGCTTTTGCAGCAATGTATACAAGTGGTCGAGTGTCATACCAAATTTTCGCTTTGTCTAAGCATTCTGACTCTTGTAGTCAGCCATGCGCTTAGCTGGAAATTGGGATGCGTTAGCAAATTTCTTATACAATTTTTGGAGATTGTTGTTACGGGTCTGATACATAACCATCTCGGAAAGTCCAGGTAAAAACACTCCATCTGCGAACATATCCAGCTCGAAACGCATAAATAGCTCGCGCTGAGTCTTGATAGCTGTGATAAAAGGGACTACGTCAGATTTTTGTAACAGATTAGCAGATCTTTGATTGTATTCATCTCATAGTAATCCCACACAAACTTCACTCGTTCGTAGTCATCGCCGGTGATGTTGGTCCACGGAGCTTGCTATCAAAAGCTGACTTAGGCGGGATAGTCGTCTGGTTTAGTACATTGAACGCGGTGATGTACTCCAAAGGGAAATGACCCTTACCAAGACCACAGACACATCTGATTTTGTCACTGCATTTGCAGCCACCGAGATATATCGTAAGATACTTGTCGTAGCTGGTACCAGCTGGTACATAGCTAGTGAAATCAGGCATTTTCATGTCCGATGTAGCAATGCTCATGTAGCTGGGGTACTTGATGACAGATTCGATGTTGTCGGTACCAATTACGGCAAACAAATCCTTCTTAATCAACTTAATATCGTGTCGACCAGAATTGAAGCTGAATACTGGTACCTAGTCAAGCTGCTGTTTCAGCTTCCCATAATCAGACCTACGCTTACCAAAACGAAGACTGATATGGAAGTGGATGAAGATATCATGCTTCCCTTCCTTAATCCAGCTCTCCACATCAGACAACTTGTACTTTTAATCAGAATTAGCGCCTGAGACTTCCATACCTGTCAGACCATGTGCATTAGTGATTTTTTTTTGCAGAAGCGACTTATACTTATTGACATTGTACTGTTGGATCTTCACCGATACATCACCAATGTATTTGAACATATCCATAAGCAAAATCTTGGGGTCGTCATTTACAAAGCAACGCACCCCCTCAGTTAAACTATCAGCTACTGATACCGACACAAGAATGTGTTCGTTCGTAAAGACAATATTCTCCCCGTGTTGAGTCGCGGTAGGCTTCGGAATGGCCTCAATGTCATAAACGATGAAGTGATCGATGTAATGGTCAGCATCCTTGATAGAATTTTGTAAGCAGCGATCGTATCGTGTTCTGAGCCGGTTCGTATACAGTTGGCTCAGTGGGGAAGTTCTCAACATTCACAAGCTCGCACTGATTTTTCTTGTGATTTTAAGTCTTTCACTACCAATCGCGAAAATCATTTCACACTTGGGGTACTGATACTAAGAGTGAAGCATATCGATGTTCTTGATGTAGAGAGCGTAAAACTCATATGATAGAATATCTATAGCTACATACCCCTTGTCCGACCCACGAATGCTTTCAACATTTCCGGTAGCCACATCCATGCTGTATACGTTAATACCGAGTTGGAAGCAGTCCTCAACATCATCGAGCTTTTGTAGGTCAATAGGCTTGAAGCTTCAAATTAAATTTAACGAATACTTAATCCTCTTAAAATAGCAGTAGCGCTTAATTGCCTCCTTCACCTGAGCCTGGATTCTACGAGGATGCTTCTTGGTGCTCTGGAATGTGTGCCAGACGATGCAGTGGAAGACGCACTTGTTGTTAGTCTTGAGGAAGTTGATTACATGCGTATTTTCGCGAATAACCTTAGGACTGCGAGCATGGTCGCGGTGGTAGACGAAAATCGTGAGCGCAGTGATCGCCTTTTGCTTATATCCAGAGCTGGGGTAGTTCAGCTTGCCAGCCAACTCCATAGACCGAATTTCCGAAATCACCTTCTTTCGAGTATTAACCTTGCTGTTGATAGCGACAGGCTTATTGAACACATGAGTGTTAGCGAGATTCGGATAGAAATAGCGAGTGTCATCAAGATTGGTCTTGCCCACAAGTTCGTACCCAAGAGAAATCAGTGGCCTCGATACCCTCATATAGGTGTGATTCCATGTGATTATTAGTGTAGAAAGGTACTTGGGATCAGCCTCATAGTCAGGCGCTATATTAATCTCGTGAGAATCGACTGTATAATTATCGAACCTTGTATCTGGATCGACTTTATATTAGGGCTGACTATATCTGAGAAAAAAAATGAAATGATCATTAAGTTCGCTTTGGTCAAGTTCGGATTTACTTAAGAAATTCTTCTTCTCACGAGCACGAATTTCTTCGCGATTCTTCTCATCATATTCTCGCTGCTTAGCCAGTCGCGTTTCCTTTGTATTTAGATGGTGCCGCTTATGAGCGGCTTTGATTCGCTCTTTGTTAAGTTCGTATTGTTGAGGTGAGTACGTCATCTTTGTATATTACAAACTTTTTATTTATCAGGAATCAATAGAACCACCCGCAATTTTCATTTACCACCCCGTACCCCATTTTTTTAGAACCCTTACACCATGTAATGTAATGTATTACGTTATCGCGTTGCCAAGTTATGCACGTGCTAGGCTCAGTCTGGCTAGTCCACGGCATAGAGTGGGCAGTACATCCAGCACCGAGGTCGTGAGGGCCTTCCATTTCTTTCGGTCTTGTGCAAGGGTACGAAGCACTTCGAGGTCTTGTGCTATCCGGAGTCGAAAGCCGGAGCCACAGGAAACAAGTTTGTGGTCGAGTGTTGAGGGGAGCGTGGTGCGGGGACGTCCGCGCCATTTTGCTGCGGTGGAGAAGAAGTAGGCACGCATCTGGAAGTTAGCTGGAATGTCGGGATTGCGGCGAAGTACATGGCCAAACAGGCGCCAGCGAGCTTGTGTCAGTCGTAGTCTCAGCGGCCGCTCATCACAGAGGTCGTAGAGTCTTGCATTCGAAATGGGTCGAGGGTAGCGATAGCCAAGAACGTAGCGAAGCTGGCGGCGATGGAAACTCTCGAAGCCGTGGAGCTCTGACTTGGTAAGAGCCCAGGTGGCGCAGTTGTACAGCAGAATTAGTAGAACGTAGGTTTTGTACAGTCGAATGCGGGCCTTGGGTGAGATGAGCGTGGGGCGGAGCCAGACGGACCAGAGGCGGTGGAGCGCGAGGGTGGCCAGGGACTTGCGTCGGGATAGATCTTCAATATCGCCGAGGAGTGTTCCGAGCTTCTTAGTGTGGCGCCAGGTTTCTTCTCGGGCTCGGGCGTGTCGAGTGGCGCCTGACGGGTTGCAGTGGCGGCGAATTTCGGTAAATTCGGTCTTGGCTTCGTTTTTTTTTTTTTTAGGGTTAAAAGAAGGAAGTCATCAATGCGGTGCTCACCTCTATCGTAGATCTTGGTTTCTCGGAGGCCAAGGATATCGACGCGGTAGCGCCGGAAATCTTCGGGGAGTGTTTCGTGCTTCTTGCGCTTCGATCCTAGAGAATTCACACTAAACGAGCCAATCCGGATGCGGTTGGCGCGGTTAAGGGCGTGGAAAGGGGTTTGGCCTGGTGCTGGAGACCGTCGCGCCTAGGGTGAGACTCGTTAGAGACTTGCAGATGCCCGAGAGCACCTGCCCGAAGCGCGCGAGCATTTAGCCCCCGCGCTTGGAAGGAGGGCGTCACCCCAACCTTTTCCAAGATCTTTACACCATCTTTTTGGTATTTGATTGACTGCGACTACCGACCTTGGACCACATCGTGTAATTTTGGAAAGCAACAAAGCTACTGAGAAAGAGCAGCGATGGCGGAACCTCACAAAGACGTTCTTACGCGGCTCGTGCGCGACTTGGAAACAAAGACGACTTTGTGCTACGTCAAGGACTATCCTGGAGTGGCGCTGAAGCAGTTAAATCATCACGTGAAGAAGCTCGGTCCACTGGTGAACCCCGTTTTTGGCGAGCAGCCGGCGTTTTTCATCGACAGAGGCCGCTTCATTCCCTATCGAATGGTCGTGTATGGCAATGAGAAGGTGGCGGCCAAGATCGCTAGAGTTTTGGATGAATGGGCGACGTGGTCTGGAGAAGGAGGCAGAGTGACAACCTCGCAAGGGGCCTTCATTCTGGAGCATCGTCCGGAGGCCCAACGTGAGAATGCCCGACGTGGCATACACACCACGACATGGTGACAGAAATTTGACTCGTGACAGAGGTGGACGTATCGTGGCGATCCCTATGTTCCCACCTTTGTTGTTGAGATTGATAAGCTCTCTGGTCGAGGCTCTCAACGCAGCGCTCTTGATCGAAAGATGCGAAACGATTATTTCCAGCACGGCGTCCGGTTGGGTTGGCTGATTGATCCACGCCCAAAATTTCAGCGGATGTATGAGTACTATCTCGACCACAATGAGACGTACAATGCTCTGACAACACTGCGTGGAGAGATCTTGACGGTGGCGACGTTCTTCCTGGTTTCACTCTTGTTAGCACTGATCTGGAGATGGTGTTGAGCCAGGATTCGGGTTCGTCGTCAGAAGATGAAGTTGATCTGGTGTGTCCTTATCCAAGATGCAACAAGCGATTCAGATCGCCTGGTGCATCTGCTGCTCATGCTGAATGGCACCGTGCTGAGCGCTCTCGACAGAAGTTCTTAGCCAAGCGTGAGAACTCATCGTTATCCAGTGTGAACTCATAGTGGCAACTACGCTTCGACAAGTTCCTATCTGACCATATCGCAGAACTCATAGCTTGCGATCTAAAGCATAGTTGGCGGCGCTGACTGAATTCTTATTTCTGATCGGTGGCTAACTATTGCAAGTAGTTTGAATGTTGTCGGTCGAGCGGTCGACCCACTACTGCCGTCGCATTCCTGAAAGTGAGATAAAAGCAGTGTTTGTGAGCACAAATATCTAAGTTACATTTACTTCTATATTAGACGTGCAGTACTACGCACAGTGTGACACTCGCGTCGATAGTCGGGTCCATAAACTGCTTGCGGTAAACTATAATGTTGACGAGGTGCAACCACGGCAGGAACGCCAGCCCGCCAAAGAACATCTTGCGCGCAACTTTCCCATCAGCCTCCTTGTTCAAATTGCGTGTGAAATTTCCACGATTGTTGGTATCGGCAGGCTACTCCGACTGCGGCGTTTCCTCCAGCACAGGCGTGTCCGTCACCGACTCGCTCAGTTTGCGTGCCGTTTTTCAGGTCTTAATTAAAAACAGAAATTGTTTTTCTTACACTTTGCATTAACTAAAACGGAGCATAAATTGCTACAGAATAAGAGCATTCCTGAACTGGCGCTATTTTAAGAGACGCGTGCTTACAAGATACTAATGAACTACTCACCGCCGCGAGGTAGCTACCCGCCTCTAAGCTAACCATATTCACCCGCATAAGGATATTCATTTATACAAGGGTATCCACCTCCGCAAGGATATCCACCTCCACAGGGGTATCCACCTCCACAAGGATACCCTTCTCCAGGTCAGCCATATGTGCAAATATATCCACCTCCAGGCCAACCATATTCGCCGCAGTACCCTCTACGCTTTCGACACCTCCTGCACCACCACCGCACCAGGCACAAGCCTACTATGCAGCCCAAGGACGTCATCTCTTTGTACAGGCGACGCCCGCATGTGGTGGATATGTAGTGCCTCAGCCTCAGTTCGTTGCGTACCCGGGCGTTGCGTATGGCGGCGGTTATCATAATAGAAAAGGCAAACTTAAGCGCTACAAGCATAAGTTTAAGTACAAATAGCTTTTTTCGGTAACTAATTAATGCCGGTATCTAAATCTAAAGTCTATCCCGAAAGTCCAATTTTTATAAAAAATGGCAGGCACGCGACTGCAGATCGTGGGAGCATTTGTGCTGTTCGTGCTTCTGGCGGCGCCTGTGGCTTGGCACCTTACGCAAGTTGAGCGTAGAAATCTTCCCGTCTCACGCATCCAAATATTGTCATGGAAGGCGTCACGCTTTGGTGAGAAAGACACATTTGACGTGGATGTCTACAACATTGAGTCGGCATCTTCGCCTGCGCTGTCCTCCAGCGCCTCCACCATCAGATACGTAACGCATACTATGCGATTAGACTCAGAGCAGAAGCAAGCACTGCACTTTGCATCGAATTCTGGTCTGCAGGCGATGGACGACGCACTGAATTCGCTGGCGACGCCCGATTCCAAGCGCTTTAGCATCTTCCTGCTGTGCGATAAGAAAGCAATCCTTTCGACACCAAATTTGACGGTCGGAAAGTATCGACACGCGTGGTCGTCGCACTGTCAAGTAAATGAAGGGGATGCGATCCATTCTGCCATTGAAAACCTAGTGCAAAAACACATTTACCCCCAAGTCGACAAGGATCGCGACAAGCAAAATACCGAGTCAAGATCGACGAGACACGCGCTGCGTTATCGCTTACAATTTTCGTTGCTTAAAGAAAATCCAGTGACGCCATGGAATGAGAGTCTTCAGGCACTAGTGGATCAATATTTCAGTAGATGCGTGCACAAAGTGGAAGCTCTAGCTAATTTCACAGTCGAAACGCAGGTAATTCAGTACGCGCGACTGGCAAAGCAAGTTACGTCGAATGCGGATGAAACCGAATTTTACATACATGCAGACGATCTCAAGCATGTAAGTGTATTGACTTCATCGATTTGATATTGATTCTGACGCTTCACAATTCTTAATTGTTCAATCGGTGTTTTTAGTTCAAGAGCGCAAACGACTACTTAGACGCGTCGGTACTAAACGATGGCGAGCAAGTGCTACACTTTATGGCTGCGCTCCCAGATGCACAGCACGCACCATTATTTATCCGCCAAGATGGGAACAAAGGTGATCTAGCGACGGCGTTTGAGCTGCCTGGGTGGGGGATTGTCGTTATTTTGAACCCTTTTTCGCTAAATGCTCGTATTTTAAGCGATGAAAGCACGGCATTGGCAACTACAACGCGAACGCGCGAGTTGCAGCGAATGATGGGACTTTTCATCTCAGAGTTGCGCACATTACTTGGTGTACCCTCATTTTTTGATCGACAAGTTGAAGAGGACGCATCATTAAGTGGCGATGGAAGACAACAAGTGTTCTTCTTGCCGTCTCCTGTGGAGGGTATTGCGGTTTGGGAACTCGACACTGTCATGCGCGACCGCTTCACGAAGCTCATACAAACGGCAATTGAGACGCTGCAGTCAACGGTGAAGCTTGTCGAGACGCTACCGGAGCTCAGCGTGCTGGAACGCATACAACTTCGAGTAGAAACAGCCGTGACGAGACTTGAAGCCATTTTGTGTGGAAAAAACTGGCAACACGAGTGCGTTGAGGCGGCAGACTTGCATACTCTCCTGGCTATGGCTCGACAGGCTTCGGAGCTTACAGACGCTGCCTATTCCGACCACACGATGATCCGACAGCTTTACTTCCCCCAGGAACAGATGCTGGGCGTCTATGCGCCGCTACTCGCTCCACTTATTCTCCCTTTCATATTGGGCATTGTACGAGAGGTCAAACGTTATAAAGCAAAGCGTAAAGCTATGAAGGAAAAGATGCAGTAAAAAGTAAATTGTAAATTTTTGCGTGTTGTTTCTGATAATTTATATAAAATTAGTACGGTTTGCTGAGGGGGGAGTTATTCGTTAGGTGGAGGGTACCAACACACACCTGTCTAGGTATGTACACGTCTCCTGCCGCTTACAGCGACTTTCTCGATGCGTTAACCTCATTAATACCTTTGTCTGTGTCTTTTCTATCCGGCCATACCAGTTCCACGAGCCAAAGCTACCTACATCGATTGCAAATTGCTAACATCGTTGCCGTCTTCTTACGCCTCTATAGCCCGTGGAGTCTTAGACGCCTACCATGGCTTCAGAAGACTCGCTCTTTGACTTGACTTCTGATGGACTACCAGCCTTTTTCTCAAATGGCAGCGTGGACGACACCAAGTACGAGTCGCTGCTGGCAGATCTGCGTGCACACGACCTGCTGGGACCTGTAGAAAGCAGCGCCCAGGCCAGCGACGCCGGCACGTCTCTGTTTTTCAATGATGCTTTCTCTGCTGTCTTTATGGGCAGCTTTCAGTCCAAAGATGCCGTTCAAACCAGCGCTGGATCTTCTGGCCGGGTGCCGCCTGGACTGGCGGCACCGTCTGAGGACTTAAAGTGGGCCAGAGGTCAACAGGTTTTCTCACGACTGGAGGAAAAGTTTCAAGGCGCTGTATTGGATAAGTCAGGTGCTAATGGACGAGCACCGCCTCCCGGTCTAAGTCTGGAACAGGATTCTGAACTAGATGAGAGTCAAGTGCCTGGACTGAAAGGACTGGGTCTCGACGATGACGACGCGGCCCCGACACAGGTCCCACCTCCGCTACCACAAGCTCCACCTCTCCCCACGCACCCCGTTCAACCGCCCAATGCTTTACATCCGTCGTTTTACACCCAGCAGCAGCAACAGCAGCAGTTTGTACCTCGCCCGCCGTATATGCAGCAGCACCCATCTCATCCCATGTACTTGCATAATCACCCATCCATGCCTCCACATGGAATGTACCCACCGCCATTGCCGCAACATTATGGACGTGGTCCACCACCTCCTATGCGTCCACCGTTTCCTGGTCCTCCCGGCGCGTTTGGACACACCAGCGTGCATCACACCCCACCACAAATGCACCCGTTTGCTTTTAAAATGATGACACCGCGTGACGTGAATTTTGTCATGCAGCAACAGATGAAGTGGCTCCGGTCAAGTGATCCATTCAGCGATGACTATTATTACCATAATTACATGCAAAAACGCAACCGGGTTGGTGGATCCGGTCGTTCTTCTGTCCCGCTACCGTCTTGGAAGCTGCAGCACGTAAAATCAGTCGATCCCCGTGATGTGCAACATGAGGTCAAGTCACGCAATTGGGAGAACGAGTATCACGTGCTTGGACGCAACACCAAGAGCAGTTTGTATCGCCCAAAGCTTTTATTAAACTTGGCTGGCACGGACGTCGCTGCTTCGCCTCAACTTCCGTCCTCAACAAGTTCTGAGGACCCAGAGCGTACTGCATCTAAAGGCGACGACGACGATCTTGCGTCTGCGACAGCCGAGTCGAGTAGTGAAGCTGCCAGTTCCAAACACCTGCGTGGCTCAAGCCCTGGTGCCCTGACTGTTGCTGCAGAAGCTCAAGCTGCTAAGGTTTTGCGAATGAGCGACAATGCTCATCGTAATTCCGTCTTTGCGAACGATACGTGGACTTTGCGTCTGCAATTCGATCGCGGGATGCAGTGCCTGCTCTCGCTCCAAGACGCGCGTCATTTACTTGATGCCCGTGGCATTAATGTACAGCAGTTCCACTCCATGGCTGAAGACGAAATGGATCCAAGTCTAGTGAAGTTGCGATCACGAACAACATCTTTGCTTTTGGAGCTTGCAGCTCTGCTAGGAGTCAACGTGACTCAACCAAGTGACTCTGAGAGCGAAGTGGATTCGCGGGGCGTCATGAGCTGCGACGTACAGCAGCTACACAAGATGCTGTCGGTAAACAAGGGCAAGGTGCTGGTAAGTCGGGCGTTGCCGTTGCTGCACCCGTCGGCACGGTTCGTGCTCTTGCCTCACCTGGTCGACCACTTATTGTCCGGACAGACGGACGTTGGTCGTCAACTGGACGGCGACGATCGTCTTTGTCAGACACTGGTGCTCATGTTTCTCTACGTGCCGCCCACGCCACCGGCAGAGTTGCTTGTCGAGTGTCTGCAGCGCGCCCTCCATGGCCATATCGTCCAATCTCTCTCAGTCGTGCTGCACGACCGCGCACGTGCGGAGGCTTTACAGGCTCTACTGCAATGTGGCAAATTAGCCGTGCACCAGCTTGCAACAACCGACGAGACCGACGTTGAGCATGTGAACAATGTTAAGCAGCAGTGGGAACACTACCAGAATGTGTTTGTGCAACTCGCCACTGCTATCAAGCATGGAGAATAAGCCGAACTTGTCGCGCCATTTTTGTTAAAGCGAAGACAGTGCATACGGAAGTAGTCAATTTTTACCATTGCCAATGGGACATATGATTGGGTCTTTATGTTTGTTTTAAAGGATTACTAAACTAGTTTTATGACAAGTGGACGTGTTTGTATGTGTGTATGCTTTCATTGCTGCAAGTCTGGGGGAGAGCTGGGCCAGGTCGATTTCGGGTACATTTGCCGCAAGGAAGAAATCCTCCAATCGACAGCACAATGTCGTTAAAAGTAGCATACTACCCACAAGTAGTAATTGTATGATGCTCCATTGCGCTGCATGAACTACGATGGGGTCGTCCCAACAGCTAATGACGTCAAGCGCAGCGCGATCAGAACGTTTTAGAAGGCCCATGAAACCAACCGTGGACCAACCAATGGATGTGAGAGCGAATGCTGCAAGTCCAAGCGCCACCACCATCTTGTTGGGTCGTAAAGACGTTTTACGGCATTTGCGCGAGAGCGGATAGCACACAGCCAGCATAGTTGCAACAAACATGGCCAAGAATACAAAAGCAGTGCCAGCAAAGAAAGTTGTGGGTGGGAACAGCGTTGATGCATTGCAAGCAATTAGACAGCGGCTTTCAAGCCAAGACGCAATATTGAGCGTCACTAGTAAAGCCAATGGAGGCAAGAGTAGGGCGCGTTTGGTCAGACGTGAGCAGCATGAACAACGAAGAATCGTCAACATCTACACAAAATTACCAGAAAATCATCAATTCGTACACTTTTTAACAAACGCATGAGTACATGTTGTGATACTGTGACGTACGTCATAGTCAACGGTTAGTAGAGCCTCTCGTGCACCCATCCACGTTCCTATGAGCATACATCCCCCAGACAGTGATAAACAGAGCACAACCAGCCAGTGTGATGCTGGACAGCCGGGCTTTCCGCTCAAAAAAAATCCAGCGACGCCCCACACTTCGAGTCCCAGAGCTATCCCAGCCATTTCGCACCGGAATTTGGGTTGTAAATGGTCGTACAATGCATTCGATTCGCGAATCGGAAAAATGTCTTCCTTTTTCACTTGGTGACGCAGTGTAAAAGCTGTTACGACAAGGAACACGAGCAGTGAAGCCTCTATAAAAGCATTGACTTGAGGCAGGCAGTCACTTGTGTCGACCATAAGAACACTATGACGAAATAAAGGCGTCTATGCTACTTATACCAGGCCTTGCCTTGGAAGTGCGCTGTCAGCTGCTGCATTTCGCTAAAGATAGAAAGGGTCATGCCGTTATCGTGACATGGAAGACAATACCAATCACAATATAATTATAAGTGGGTTCATATTTTATTTGCTGCTTGCCAATACATTTCATCCACGAAAACTACTAAGTAGCTGGTCCTGAAGTGACTTTAACTCAAACTGACAGCCTGTTGGTACAGGAAGATTCATACCTTGGTGCTTCGCCATTGATAATTGCTGCTCCATTGATTGGTATTGCATATTCATATCCATTTGCATTGATTGCTGTCCTTGCATTCCCCTCATCATTGGCTGGTGCATCATTCTTGGTATCGGTGGCTGCATATTCATAAGCATTGTTGGCTGTTGTTGCACACTAGCTGACGACTGCATTCCAAACATCGTTGGTTGCTGCATCAAGATTGCTCTCTGCTGAGCCATATCCGATCTACTCGGCGATTGTTGATACAATCCAAAGTCTAGCAATGCTACTCCAGAAACCGGCGTCTGAGACTGAGTACTTGGCTGTTGCATATCATCAAAATGTGTCATTCCCATTCTCTTAATTTTCTCGGTTGCATCGCCTGACATGAGGGCGGCAAGTTTGCTACTTTCAACTCTTGAAGACGGAGCCACGGGCAAATCAACGTCAAAGTTAATCATATCAAGCGCCTCAAAATCGCGATGCATCTTTGCACGACGTTCTTCTCGTTCCTCTCGTCGCTCAACCTTTTCTTTATGGCATTTTATTGCCCACTGCAACTCTTGAAGCCAATTGCCACGTTCTTGCTCACTCATGGCAACTAATTCATGGCCTCCAACAACTCCAGGGACATCCATCCGAAATCCGCAGCTTTTTGGTGTGTTATAAAATGTTGCAGCCATCACTTGTACCTCGTAGTTCACCGGAATAATAAAAAGCGGTCGATTACTTGTAGCGTGCTCATAGAGCAACAATGCTTCTGGACGAAGCACTGCAAAGTATTTAATCCATACAGCATCCATCTTTTTCCGCATCAAAGGACCACGGAGAACGCTGTTTGGCATTTCAGAGGCGTCAAGAGCACTTACATTTGCGTACTGCATGCCATTGAGACTCTCGCTTGAGTCAATATCCCTCTCTTCCACACCATATCCTCTCTCTTGCTCTTCGTCCTCATTGTGATGTTTAAGAGCTGCATCTAAGTCAACAACTTCTAATTCGGCTTGTTTCTTTATCCACGTGTTCGGATGTATCATTGCATAGCTTCCTCCATAATATTGCGGAATGGCTGTAGATGGTAAGATCGTACCCAACTCTCTCAAGTCACTCAATACCCTTACCCGTTGCTGAGTGCGTACCCCTAGTAGCTTAGACAATACTATTGACAAGACTCTAGTAAACGCCGAGCCGTTGATGACCAATATTCGCTTTACCACTTCGGGGTACCAATTTTTACACATTTGCAAAATATCTGTCACCATCTTGGCTTCCAAGTTTGCCAGCGTACAGTTGCCCACGTCGACAATGAATACAATTCCCGGTGCATTAGATTCCTCCATGAGCTCAACGGCCAAGTCCATGAGGTACACACACAACCTACGCGCATCTTCTAATGAACTATCGACCGATCCGTCGACTGCACCGCACCCTTGCCGTTGTAATTTCTGATCTTGTCCGAAACCAGGTTTAAAATGCTGAAGTTGCAGTAGGAGAACAGGACAGTGTTCCGAATCTTCGGCACCATCGAGTAAGTGAGCATACCCTTTACGTAATTCTTCTTGAAGAGGAAGGAGCCCTACATTGAGTTCCGAAAAGTGCATTTTGTTTCGAAACGCATGTTTGTCTTTCAGCTGAGAAGCCGAGCGCATAATGTCCCCATTATTGCGACGTAGTGTGCGAAGCATCTCGGCTTCAGTAAAAACATCGGGAAGGGCCACGGCACTGGCCAATGCTTCGAGAGGTGTCGCACGGTAGCTCATGGGAATTTAATGAAAATTGTTTAATAAGGGCCGCACGGCGCGGCGAGGACGATGCTATTTATACGACGTATTGGCTTGGGTTTATTTCTGAAGGGCTTAGAAAACCGAGCCAAAAATTGTTAAGAGCGCTACGAGAACTTCGATTGTACCATCGGAAACTGAACTTTCACTAGGATGCAAACCCGATGCACTCGTTTCCTTAGGTGAGAGCAATCCAGTCACTACCAAACAGCCCTCTGCATTTTCTAAGAGAGTACACGCAAAGATATGATGCTGGCTCCACTACAATATCTATGGTAAATTTAGCAGAGAGGCAATTGTCGTTAGCTATACTCATCTGCTCGAGTCTATAGAGCGGAAAAAATTCTAAGGCATCGTCAGGAAGCCACTACACTTTGCAACGATATGAACAATATTCTGCACGAGCAGTTTGGACAACATCCGAAAGTTTCGGCCTACTTGGAGAGTTGCCGTTGCTGTGCCTATAATCCCTGCACCAGCTTTGTGTGACGAAGCATTTTGCAATTGAAAATGACGACACCTCTATACGAAAACTTTACTTGCACCATATCATGGGCTGACGAGTCATTAAACTTATAGAAGTAAACATTTTGGAATTGCTTCAGTTTTGTTGTTCGATGGAATCATCGCTTATGTCACACTAAAAAAAATCTCCTTTTTAAGTGACAATGTCGATGCAAGACCTTCGGCGACGGCTGCTTGTATCGTCGAATGGTTTTCGCAACATTACCCATCGACTGATAGCAAACGGTTTTGTGGGTGTAAGGGATGATCATAATGCCTACGTTAAAACGGAGCTGAAGTAAGAAAAACAGACCATTAATCAAGCTCAACGAAAGTTCTGTTCACGTTTAAAAAGGAGTAGTAACAAGAGAGAAAGACAATTACTTAAGCTAAGTAAAAGTGCAAATGGGCTTAACGCCTTCATTAATAGAGTCCCCCCACTCGTGCAATATGATGAGCGACCAAAATTACTCTTATTTATTCAATGTACTATACTACGGTCCTTTACAAATGCATACCGCTAGCAAATTATCTCCATAAGATGTCCTGTTGTGGTGGATCGCACAGTGCCTTGCACAAAAAAGTAGAGAGACATACAAGATCCCAGTAAACAATCGCTCACCACCTCCGTAGTATAGTGATGTGTGCAATAAACGGCAGATTAAAACAAGGTATGTCCTAGTTTCAATTTTTTAGATCGGCTGGATAATTCTATGGAAGTTAGGTCAATCTTTACCCATTTTTCCAATTTTAAAAGACCTCTGTGTAATGTAATTTAATGTATTACGTTATCGCGTTGCCAAGTTATGCACGTGCTAGGCTCAGTCTGGCTAGTCCACGGCATAGAGTGGTGTCCGCATACGTCGGGTCTCGTTCGGCGGGCAGTGCAGCCAGCACCGAGGTCGTGAGGGTCTTCCATTATTTTGCTTAGCTCTGACTTGGTAACAGCCCAAGTGGCGCCCGGTGCTGGAAACCGTCGCGTCGAGGGTGAGACTCGTTAGAGACCTGCAGATGCCCGAGAGCACCTGCCCGAAGCGCGCGAGCGCTTGGAAGGAGGGCGCCACCCCAAACTTTTCCAAGCTAGATCTCTGTGTGTATATGGACATTAATATCGATATGTTGCCTGCAGCACAGCAAAAGGCACATTTCTTAAACCTTAAAGCGAAAAACTAGCATTTTATCCCAAAGATCGGCTTCATGAAAATTTATTTACGTCCTTCCCCACTAAGACGTGAAATATATTCAGGAGGACGATGCATGGTATCCACCACTCTTTGGCATTGGAGCGAAATAGCGTTTTGGTCACAACGATGACCAAAAAGGTAGCAGAAAAGGCTGTCGGTTCAACAAATAACTTTGC
This sequence comes from Plasmopara viticola, assembly GCA_001695595.3. Taxonomy (NCBI): domain Eukaryota; phylum Oomycota; class Peronosporomycetes; order Peronosporales; family Peronosporaceae; genus Plasmopara; species Plasmopara viticola. The sequence continues at coordinate 194,187 of MBPM02000046.1, read as the reverse complement.
TACAACCAAGTCAACCTCAAATTAGGTTTCTGAAGCACCAAACAAAAGCCTTAGCAACAAAAAAGGCATCTTTGCCTGAAGGTGCGCCGACAACAAAGGCTGTGATTGCAATAAAGGTTGAGCCTTCGCCGTATTATTTTGCTTTTCCTACCAAGGCAAGGGAGCCTCTACAAGAACCTTTCTGAAAATTGCATCGGGATAGGCGTGTCTATCCTTTCTTGATGCTTAGTTTACGCTTCCGCATCGAGTTTTTAAAATGACGATGAATATTGCGGGTGCTTTGAAAAAGGAATGCCTGGTTTTGCCTACTAAGGCAACGACGAAGCCTTAAGCCAACGATAACGGTGTTTCGACACTCTCAAGGGAATACCAAAGATATTATGTACTTGTCATCCGATTCACCCTCGTGCAAAGGGCCTCTTTCATAATGACAACGAATGCCAGGTTTCCCCTGGAATATTTTCTGACTTGAAGCTCACTTGTTAAAAAGCTTATCAACATTAAAATCCAGGGTAAGATCAAAATCAGCAATATTTGTTTCGGTGGTATCAATGACCGGAGTTTCAACGCAATGGCTGCTTGCTCGACCTTAGACAAACACTAACGCAATTTTACGTTCCTTTGCAAATTTGATTATTTTTGAGAACAAGACTGACGAGGGAGAAGAGAAAAATCCATATAAGTATTATCGGCAAATGGGAATTACCAGGTCACAACGCTAAGGAGGGTGCCCATCTGCTTCGCGCGTGTTAAGGGCATTTTGAGAGTCAATGTTATGTGACATTTATTGAATATGAAAAGAGCTATCTTCTCAGCGTTACCTCACGAGGTTTATGTGCGTACTTTAAGCACTGCAACAAATTTCGTTTGAGCATTTTATTCGGCGTCATGAGAATAACGAGGAAAAGGGTTACTTTCGTACACGGGCCCGACTACGACTTATGGAGTATCTATGCGGGTATCGGATGAGCCTGCAAGGCGGTACAAGCCAAATCTCATCAACAATGGACGAGCTAATTTACGTTCATCAGCTTAGAGCCGTTTGTCGATAGGGCTTTAGCCTTGCCGATATGAGCCAACATATAATCTAGCATGTGCAAAAGCGCAACCGAAGCATATTAATTTTGGCAGGCTCCTATTCAATACAGCAATAAATATTTTTCGTACGAATGGCAGCCATCTTCATTTCTCAAAGACAAATGAAACGTATCTGTCGCTCTATTTTGCTTTCATTTTAAAGTCCTTTGCTCGTTGACACCACTTCGTGTCTGACACAAGGCAAATCTAGTGCAAACTTCGCTATCCGGTGAGAATTTTGATGGTGAGCCTTTGGACCTTCAACAAAAGGCTACTCTAGTATAAAATATATACTGATTACTTAGGATCCTTTGAAAACTCTGGTCCAAGGCAATGCGTTCGCTGATCATAAGAATATTTTCGTAATATTCGCCGGATGAATTTATATTGTCAGGAAGTGTTAAAACACTACCTCTAAGACATTTCTGGCCGATCTAAAACTAAGCCGCTTCGAGCTCAGTGCTTTAATAGTGTCTCTTAACGAGACACACCTGCCTTAACACAACAAATAGGTGGATGTCAGTTTTTGTTTGTTTGTGAGGTTTCTTCGTCAACCATGACGTTGCTCGTGAGACCTAAGTATTTACTCCAGATCGCATCTTTATGCTCTTCTAGTGGACGTATGCTGTCCACTCTAGAAACTTACCGACCCTGTGGCTCGAGCGGTTAGCCGTTCGACCCAGGACCGAGAGGTACCTGGTTCGTACCCATAGGATCCGAATTAAGGCAGCCGGAGATAGGTCACAAAAGTGGACGAGCCATCACACCCGAGTGTGTGACTGCCTACCAAAACGCGCCCGATTGGGAAGTTTGGGTAGGGGACGCCCCACTGACCAAAAAAGCCCCATAGTGTAATGAGGGGTACGGAACCCGGTCCCAATATGGGTCGGATTGCTACCAGCATCCCGCGATAGAGACAGCTTAGTCCTAGCGCGTGGGATCCGGTAGCTTAAATCTCGAGTAAGTTTTTGTAACTCACATGTGAGTCTGTACGACACAGTGGGTGTGTGACACACATCCACTCGGTCGTATGCATCTATAATACCCTTACGGATCACTTCTTTTCGCTGTGAATAACGCAATTTTCCACGACTCAAAATTTTTCCCTTTGTTTGTGGCTATGCTTAACATTTTCGCAGCCGGCGCTGCAAGTAGATCTAAAATATACACTTAATATACGAATATTTATCTCTTTAAATCTAAAAGTACCTACAACCCCTTTTATAAAACCTTTGTTTCACCTCTTGGATTTTCTTTTCTGGAGGACCGTAGGCACAACAGAGGTGACAACATGGCTAGTCAAAGCTTCTTCCAAGTGATCCATTTTGTCTTTCTTGTTGGTCGTTTGATGCATATGGTATTGCTTTGCCAAACACTCAACGACTCATGTTTATCTAGTCACGACATGCCTATGATCAGGTCATTCTTGCTTATGACATGGACACGAAACACTAAAATTTGAATTTCATAGCCAGATCGCTTTCAACCCTAGGGACTCTTAGAGCCCGCCTCATTTGTCAAACGTATAAGATCTTTAAAATTTTTGTTGCTTTTTGTACAAGTTGCTGTCAACTTATTTTAGCAACCTCATCTATTTGTTAGCGTACAAATGCCTCTATGCGCCAAAGTCTATCAAGGCTGAACCGACTTCTCCTAGCCTTGTAAACTTGCGTAACATTCACTAGTCTACAAATAGTAGTCCCATCTTCAAGATAAAAAGCTCTCGTTTCATAGTGTGTACCGACCGCTCACCTATCTTGGAGGCTTAGTTTTTTACCTATCGTGCGTCCCGCTCTTTTGCTGCCTAATATATCTTTGAATCTGAGGGCGCGGGCTGAATCAGCAATTTTCAAATTCCTAAAGCGAAATGCAGGCCAGCTTCGTCGGGCCCCTTCAAATTAGACTGAGATTATGTTTTATTATTTACCTCAGCCAAACCAGAAAATGCTGCGTCGCTCTAATCTATTGGAGCTGGGCACGATTTGGTGGGCCCACGGAGACTTCCTGTACGCCAAGGCGCTACCTCTTCACGACATGAGGCTGTATTGGGCCTGTACTAAATTTTGAAGGGATTGTTAAGTGCGAGACGGGCCCACTCCAAAGCCAAAACACGTCTGAAATAATTGCTCTGCCCTGACCAATGGTCTGTAGATGGCCGGTGGAAATATGTATCTTTTGACGACGCGATCAAAGAGCAGCGCTATTAGCTTAAGCATGTCAATCGCTTTAGCACAGTCGCTGAATAAGCTACTTTGCTTAATGAGTGTGCAAAAAATCATAGCGTTAGTATTGACTGCCAAGTCCTCCAGAAGCCCGAGTGCAAAATCCATACTAGTGAGCTTTCAGCAGTGCAATATACCAGCAAGCTGTCCAATAATGCGCTTTCAAAGGTGAGGTCTGCCGGCACACCCTCCTCTTGTGCACATATGGACCGCCCTTCCATAAAAGAATGGCCGTATATAGTGGGTGCTTATCATGATTACTAAGTCGTATATTTAGGATTGCCTACAAGCAGTATATTGTGCACGTCATAAAGAATACATTTCTTTGTTTCTCTTCATGAGAAACAGCTTAATATGGTGGCTTGTGCTGTTTGATGCTGTACACAAACATCTCTTGTCGAGAGCCGATGTATAGACATCGTAGGTTTGCCGAAATCGCTGAAGCAGGAAGACTGAGAAAAGCTTTTTGGCCTAGCAATTCGTTCCATACGGATTGTGCATAGTACGTAGAAGTCGAGAGGTCACAATCTTATCTCCTCACGAAGTATACAAAATGGGTTTTAAACACGCAAAAGCGAGAGGCATTCGACTGTGTCAAATAAAGCTCATTACAGGCGTTGACCATTGGACTTAGCTTCCGACACCGCGCTGTTCCTAGCAGACCCAAACAGGCGAGGAGGGCGAATCGCAAACCAAATTTAGTGGCTCAAAACAGCCGACTAATTAAAGACAAAAGAGCTACTTGAGAGGTTCTTAGATAAGATTTGGTGTTCACCTACTAGACTCTATGCCATTCGTGGTTCATACAGGTGACGCATCACTGTGCACTGTGACACAGACTTCTCAGAAGGCGGTGTGCGACGAAATATTTCGAGAGTGAAGTCCCCAGTGTGGCTTATGCATATGAGACTAATTGATATGTTGGTACAAGCAGCAGGTACCAAAAAAGGGCTTAGACTTTGTCAAGTGGAAAACTTTGATCTGGTATCAATTCGGTGGGTCGTAGTCGATGAAGCTTGTATATCGTGCTTTTTGGAAGTGCGGGTGCGATCCGAGTGCGACACAGTGTACTTACGCCAATCTGTCGTGGTGGAACGAACTCTGCAAGCTTGCCTTTTTCTTTAGAATGTTATCTGCTTCAGACCAGCTAAGCAAAAGGAGGGCCTACGTTTCATAATGACCTTTATTCAGCTCGATGCAAGGCCTTTTAAGAAATAGTCGCAGTCACAAAGGTGATGTCTGATAGGAGAACACTTTCAAAAAAACCTTTTTAAATACATAGACTCAAAGCCATGTACTCAGCGTCCGTCGAGCTGAGAGCAATTTTCCTCTAAAATCTGGTATCAGGCACCACGGCGGCGCGCGCTTACAATCATTATTGTACACCCGATACGGAACGCCTATCATCTAGAACCGTACCATAATCAGCGTTTGAGTATGCATCTGGCGTCACCGTTCGCGCGCCACCTCGATAGATGATTACATGTCCGTGTCAATTTAAAACATCGTAGCACACGCACTGCAGCGTATCAGTGCTACTGGACAGGGATTTTTAGAAAGCGCGAGAGTTGTGTGACCACAAACGTGCTGTCTGGACGAGTACATGTCATTATGTATAGCAGGCAGTCGATCAGGAAACAGTTTTGATCTCACCCGCATTAAGTATTGTTCTTTATCCGTTGCTGATGCCTGTATCTTTGACAACCAGCTTCACACGGGTTGTCCACAGGATTAGCTCTCTCCTGACCAAAGCGTTCCATCACATCGTTGATAGACCGTGTCTGCTTGGTCGTGATCGTTCCGGCTGTCATATGGCTCGAAAAGTCCCTTTGAGTTATGGTATAAGCTGCAAGCTTACGAGCAAGTTCCCGACTTTGTCGAGCGGTGCACTTTCCCAGGTCACATGGCTGTCTACATGGACCCTTATAAATAATTCGGGATGAATCCACTCACGAAAACGTAAGAATTCTCAAAATAGCTACATTTCGCACAATATCTTGCCCAGAGAAGGCGTGCAGAAAGACCTACTACTTTCAGGTGAGCGACCGTTATTAAGGTCTTATGATGCTCAAAGTAATGTAATGTAATGTATTACGTTATCGCGTTGCCAAGGTATGCACGTGCTAGGCTCAGTCTGGCTAGTCCACGGCATAGAGTGGTGTCCGCATACGTCGAGTCTCGTTCGGCGGGCAGTGCATCCAGCACCGAGGTCAAATGGGTCTTCCATTTCTATCGGTCTTGTGCAAGGGTACGTACCACTTCGAGGTCTTGTGCTGTCCGGAGTCGAAAGCCGGAGCCACGGGAAACAAGATTGTGGTCAAGTGTCGAGGGGAGCGTGGTGCGGGGACGTCCGCGCCATTTTGCTGCGGTGGAGAAGAAGTAGGCACGCATCTGGAGGTTAGCTGGAATGTCGGGATAGCGGCGAAGTACATGGCCAAACAGGCGCCAGCGAGCTTGTGTCAGTCGTTGTCTCAGCGGCCGCTCATCACAGAGGTCGTAGAGTCTTGCATTCGAAATGGGTCGGGGGTAGCGATAGCCAAGAGCGTAGCGAAGCTGGCGGCGATGGAAACTCTCGAGGCCGTGGAGCTCTGACTTGGTAAGAGCCCAGTTGTACAGCAGAATCGGTAAAACGTAGGTGTTGTACAATCGAATGCGTGTCATGGGTGAGATGAACGTGGGGCGGAGCCAGACGGACCAGAGGCGGTGGAGCGCGAGGGTGGCCAGGGACTTGCGTCGGGATAGATCTTTAATATCGCCGAGGAGTGTTCCGAGCTTCTTAGTGTGGTGCCAGGTTTCTTCTCGGGATCGGGCGTGTCGAGTGGCGCCCGACGGGTTGCAGTGGCGGCGGATTTCGGTGACTTCGGTCTTGGCTTCGTTTTTTTTTTTCAGGGTTAGAAGGAAGTCATCAATGCGGTGCTCACCTCTATCGTAGATCTTGGTTTCGCGGAGGCCAAGGATATCGACGCGGTAGCGCCGGAGATCTTCGGGGAGTGTTACGTGCTTCTTGCGCTTCGAACCTAGAGAATTCACATTAAAGGAGCCAATCCGGATGCGGTTGGCGCGATTAAGGGCGTGGAAGGGGGTTTGGCCTGGTGCTGGAGACCGTCGCGTCGAGGGTGAGACTCGTTAGAGACCTGCAGATGCCCGAGAGCACCTGCCCGAAGCGCGCGAGCATTAAGCCCCCGCGCTTGGAAGGAGGGCGTCACCCCAACCTTTTCCGAAAAATGCTCAAAGTACGCAACAGAATGCAAAATAGATAGCTTTTTTTTTATTTTTAATTTCCCCCCATTTTTGAATCTGAATATCATTGGAGCTTTTAGTGCTGCTCGCGCGCTTCGGGCAGGTGCTCTCGGGCAACTGCAGGTCTCTAACGAGTCTCACCCTCGACGCGACGGTCTCCAGCACCGGGCGCCACCTGGGCTCTTACCAAGTCAGAGATAAACAAATTAATGGAAGACCCTCAAGATCTCGGTGCTGGCTGCACTGCCCGCCGAACGAGACTCGACGTATGCGGACATCACTCTATGCCGTGGACTAGCCAGACTGAGCCTAGCACGTGCATAACTTGGCAACGCGATAACGTAATACATTACATTACATTACCGGTCGGGGTAAGTAACCTATGAGTTATTAAAAGCCTTAGCTGTGCTCGATCACCTATTTTTGAAATGGGCTATAATAAATATATTCTGAATCTAAGAATGGCTTTCCAATAAAATACAGTGTAGAGCATATACGATATGCAAGCATTCCAGGCCTTGTTGATGTGCTGCTATCATTATGCAATAATGGGATAACAAACATTGACATGTATTTTTACTGCAAGTTATGACAATGAACAGGACGACTGACGCACACCAGAAGTCTCATTGTGCTAGCTTGACTATAATATCATGCTCTATAAACTTTTAATATAACGGCTCGGACATAAATAAACAGACACCGGATTACAGCTCTAACATGGCGAGAAAACGTGTGTGGAAAATCTTTGTCCTGACAGCATTTGCTCTGTCGGGGCTGACAGGATTAGCATCTGTTAAAATGGCATCCACCTCTTCCTCAGCCTACCGAAGCGCAAAAGCAAAGCAAGATGCCGATCGACGCGGCACTGAGAAGAAACGCCAGCAGATCCTCGCCGACTCTGCGGCCAAGTTCGACCATCAGCAACGTCACTTGGGAAATAATGACATGAATGATTCGTGGGATTACCGGATTGAACGCAATATCAATTCGGACTGTCAAAAGTATCAGAATTTTAAGTGCATAAATGGCAGAAACAAATCGTGCAAGAAGTATTACAACGTCGTCAAAAGAAGCAATGATTGCAACTCGAACGGCAATTATTATCCTGACAATAGTGTCGGTAAGCAGAAGTACTATACATCCGCTTGTCGAAGCAACCATCGATACTATTAGCAGTAGACAGCAACATCCTTAATGAGCCAAGAAATCCATCGTCTTGTGGAAACAATAATTGTTTTTGTTATCTTTCTACAAGCAGATAGGCCATGTCAACCTTTCTCTGAAAGAATATTTCTAATTTAAAGAGATTGCTCGTAATGTAGCAACTAAAGCTAAGGGATATCTACCATCAGTCATTGGATTCCATCCCAGATCAGTACAATCGGCAAACTCTGGAAGAGCTGTATCTATATGAGTGCAAAGTGGGCTTCCACCCAAAGCGAGAGCTTCTTCACCCGTCTTGGCCCAGGCTGGCAGCTCCACTAATTTAGTATGGTCAACGCTCAAGTAGCTAATCGACAGGCCATCTCTCGTCAAAAGTGGCAGTGCTTTGATCGGATTGTACGAAAAGCAAATGTCAAAATATTCGTCCAGAAGAGCCACCGTTGTGAATAAATTTTCGGGAATCGACTCGAGCCCGTCATCTAGTAGCGACATGGTCATGGTCGGAATTTGGAACAATGCAATTGGAAACTCGTTTAGGAAAGCGTGTTCCAGGTAAATAATCTGGACGTTGACCCACGTCTCTGCTACTTCGTGGGGCACGACGTGGAGGTTTGTGACGGAGATTTCAATGTCAGCAAGTAGTGGCGGAAACGGTTTCGTCAGCAACCCTTGCGGTAGTTCAGTCATATTCGTGTAAGCCATGGTCAGGTACACCATGTTTGGGTGGAGCTCAGCATCCAAAGCAGCGTCAGTATCCCACTTTGTGATTGAAGTGTTCCAAAGATCGATCCCGAGCAAGTTGTGAAACCGACGAATGATTGGAGGCATCACAAACTCGGGACAGTGTGAAAAGACGATCGTCGTGACCGAGTCGCTCTGAAAATGATCAAACTCCTCACTCGACGGCGATAAGACACCATGCGTGTAGCAACTATACTCGAGGACAGAGCAGCTCACATTGACTGCAAACCACGGTCGGAGGCCTTGACGACACATTTTCATGGCATTTGGATCTGCTGACTTTGCCAAGTCTACGGCGCGAAGATGCAGACCGAGCACAAGAGCTCCGACAGCGAAAAACCCGACAGGAACCAATCTCCGCCTAAAAAAGGCCAAACCAACGGCACACGTTGGTCGCGTGCGCTTGTCCGAATACTTTAAAGGACGTTTCCGGCAGCAAGTAATTGTCATGCCAATCTGTGGCTCTGCACGAGCGGTTGTAGATGCTTTCGCGGCAAAGTTTTTGAGTCCTAATTGGTTCTGAACTCTGTGAGGAGGGTATAATTCCAAGACGAAGCTGAGACTGGACGTTCCAAAGAAGATACTCAAGTGTGGAAAGAGCTTTGTGACACTATCAAGGAAACCGAGTGCAAACACGGCTTGATTCTCACGTACGAGATTTGGAAACGCCACGTCATTGTACAACATTTCATTGGGAAAAGACAGCAACTCGGGGCGAAACGCGCGCGCGTAGGGCACAAAGATGGCGAGGGGAAACACAAGACACGTCATGATGGTCAACAAGGTATCGATCAACACGCAAAACGTTCGCCCTCGAATGGAAATGTCGACTTTGGCCTTTGCCACGTTCGTATTCACTGCGTGTCGGTTCGTGTGCGAGTCGGCCTTGAGCATGATGTAGTCCAGCACCGGGGTGAGCCAACAATTCAGAATGACCGCAGCTGTATACACGTCATTGATCCAGACCCGACCGATCAAAGTAGTGTGATGGTAGCACTGCACGATCTGAGCACTGGCTTCGGCAGCTTTACGCAGGAGAAAAAAGTCGGCAAAGTACTTTCCTTGGATACTCAGTAGTTCGTGCAAGCTTGCGATCGTCACCGACGTGATCAAGTTGCACGCGCAACACGAACGAGTCGAAGACGCCGGTTGCGTATCAAGTTGAGGTTTTGATGTTTGTAAAAACTCGAGGAATCGGTTGACCATGGCAATTCGAGGAAAGACCGCCGGAATGCGCGATTTCAGCGACCAGAGCACGTGGAGGACCAAGAGAAGGAGGTGGAGCGCCCCCAAAAGTCCTACGACGGCGCCATACATGCGAAAGTAGCGCCGTTCGGGAGAGGCCAGTAGATTGGCGTAATATGCCATGAGAGGGTTTTCCAAGAAGGCATAGATTAAAGCTTGCGCGAGAAGGAAAGCTGCGCATAGACCATGAAAAGATAAAAGAAGCAACCACAAGCCAATGTACTCGACGGCCGGTAACGTTTTCACGAGATCAACCTGCGTGTCGGGCTTCGACACTCGTCGCACTTTAATTATAGGGCTGGCACCACCGCTTGCAGTTGTCACCTCATTGTCGACTTTACTGTTGACAGGATGCACGGACGTGGACGTGCTTCGTCGCACCGATCTTTCGTCCTCAACACGTGTTGGACAAAGTTTGGCCCGAAACTGAAACATACAATTGTGGCAGCATGCACGAAGATAGTCGTGGAAGGGATAAGACCAACTTGGTGTCGATGACGTAAGCGCTATTTTTGAGAAATAGGAACCAGGTGCGTGGCCCTTGGCACAAGATGTTTCAGTGCGACATATTCACTGAACAACATCTCTGCAGCTTTTTATTGAAATAGTTACAAATTGCCGCAATAATATTGCCCGGGCAATGATTTACTTAATTGATCTATTCAAACACCAGTCATTGAAAGAATTAGTCGCTGTCAATTCAATTTTATAAGATGTTTTTTTTATAGTAAATTAACATACAATGGGCGATCTGGATCGATTGCCTTATCATAACATTCCGCCTCTAAAGTGGATGCTTTGCAAAGTGTCGTTGCATTCTTTAAAGAAGCGCCAATGATTTCGTGCAGGGGGTAGAGTATTGTTGATTGGACTACAAATCTGGCATGATAGTGCAGCAAGCAGCAGAAATCTCTTATCGACGGCTGCAGATCCGGAATAATTCCGGTGATTATTGCCGGAACAACATGAGGCTTTATAGCTACAAAACTTTGAGGGGTCCTGGAGAGTTTGGAAGCGGGAATTGATCACGATAATTATCGTACTTCGTTTGCGGTTACGAAATATTTAGTGAAGTGTGCAAGAAAGTGCTATCGTGTTCCTAGATTTCTCACGTGCTCATAATGATCAGAAATAAAGTCGAATTGACCGTTTGCAGGAAATCACGTCTCCATGTTCAATGACTTGTTCGGACTACGCAACGACGATATCTTGCCCAGTGAGATGTAAATTAGACTTGTACATACTTTGTATTGACCATTTTCCTCTTTGATTCTTCAAATATACTCTGCAGGAGCAATTACAACCTTGACCTGCACTTCATTTTAATTGTGCGTCTATAAAAACGCTTGGAAGTTGCTAAGGTAAGAGTGCGTCCTACTTTGATATCAGGAAAGCGTAGCTATAGATCTGTGACATTACTTTCATGGTATGGTACTTCGCTTGCTCGACTTGTTCAACAACCGTCACTGTAGCTTAAGTGTCTATTCACTCGAATTGATCGGGAGGTACTCTATAGTATTTGAAGCAAAGCAGCCACAGATTGGCTTTTAAAGTGGACGAGCAATCACTCGACTGCCTTGTGTGACAGCTGAGTAGGCTGGAAGCCTCACCGACCCGGGAAAAGCCATCGATGCGGGGACATAGCTCGGTCTCAAAACCCGTCGGTGAAATACCGGCATTCCTCGCCAACGACAGCTTAATTGTAGCGTGTAGATTCCGGTGGCTTGATTTCAAGATAGAATCAACAGCTAAAACTTAGATCTTGATGTCCATTTGAAAGTTGTTTTGCTTTTTATTTTAACACAACCTATACCATTTCAGCTTGGCTAAGCTTTTCTACATCACATTCTAGTCTAAAATGTCTTTTTCCTATGTATTGTCTTTTTACCGGGTTTGATAGTAATTCGCTTGGGGCCAACCGTGACACAAGTCTGATCGATTTTACATTTTGCCCGGTTCGGGCTTGACTTCGCACCCCACACCTAATGGACCTGAAGCACTGTTCACTAACCCACGCCATCGGTCCAGACTTGATGTCCGGTAAATCAACGGGCTTTGTTTAAAACGTCAGTGAAAATACGGTCCAAGCCATAATTATAAAGCTCGGTTGATTTGCGTTCGCGAAAGTATACGTCGACAAGAACATGGCGGTATCACCCATGATGGCAGCTTTTGTGAAATACGTGAGCCATCATAATGAACCAAGTCTCAATCTTTGCAACCTCTAAAGTCGGTGGATAGTCCAACAGTGCTCACCAAAACCAAGCGTTAAATCTCCTTCACCAGGGAGAGGAGTCACAGATAAGCTTGCGACGTGTAGAAGGGCTTCGGACACTTATGAGTCTCATAAAAGTGGACATGAATAGATATGACAATCGCGACCAGAGAGATACATCTGGTGACAAAATTGAATATTGCTCTTCGTCTTTTATATAAGTCTTGGTCATAAAATAAAATGTTGCCTTTGACGCGAGGTCTTGGTCATTTCTGTATGGCTTATACAGAAAAGGTCGTGCATGACCCCATCTACAGAACTAGAGCTCAAAAAAATCTTGTAAAACTGCAGCATATTTTTCTTGTGACCGCCTGGTGCATCTTTGTATTAAAGCATGAATAATTCTTGCACCAAGGTCAGGGTCATCTGGAGCATATGCGAAGAACCAATTACACATACGGTTCGATAGCGAGCAGAAAGCGGTATCTTTGCTTGCGCGCTGGTCTCCTTAAGTCACTTAAATTTCTCGTTGTACAGTTTGTAAGGAACTAAAAGGGAAGAAATCGTATTCTGATTGATGCTTTTTTGCAATGACCAGTTTTATATAATGGGGTATGATGCGATGTGCAGTTCGCACGTATCAGAAGTGAGCCTTCTAATCATGTCCAAATTGATGTGCGCAAGCACATAATTGCCGAGATAGAAAGCAATGCATCGGATAAGTAAGACACCATTGTCGCCAAACAGGGCTCAGCATCATAGATTCTTGTCCTCTGAATAGCGAAACGTATCTAAAAGCTTTGCTCATCGGCTGTTGCGATAGCCACAAAGGGTAATATTGACTTGTTAGCAATGCTTTTTAGCCCTCAGGTGTAGAGTAAGTATATCCGAAACTCCTTTGTTTGGTAAAGCTATCCGAATAATATGGCTATTTGAGCACATCGGCGCGTGTCATTGTTCGATTGGTGACATAACTAAGAGTGAATATAGGTGTAGATTTCCGGGACTTTGATATCTTTAGCTGCTCCCCTATCGTTGCGAGTTTAAGCTCATCCTGAGCATGGCGTTGCTAGCCCAGCTCAAAGACCTTCTCGCCATCTGTACGGCTCAGCAGCAACTACATCCGCCTGCAGCTAAGATATGATAGGCGGTCTACGCGAATGACATGGCACGGCTCTCACTAAGCAACAAAATTCGTAGGAAATGTACACTCGGCAATCGATCAAAATGTTACAGAAGACATCCTTATCATGCACATGAAGTTGCACGTAAACCACTCAGCAGCGCTCGCCATGCGTTTGCTGTATGTCATCCGTGACATAGGCCAAAATTTTTTTGCCACTCCCTTGTGGTGCAGATAAAGCGGTAGACATCCCGCTAAGCGGGGACACTAAACAGCATAGCTCATGACTGTACATTCTTTAATGTCGATGCTTAAATGCAATATATAATGTAACGGCTACATTATATAGCGTCTTTTCGATACCGCCGTGCTTTTGAAGGTGAAGGAAGCGACACAGGGCGCTCTTGAAGTGCATAAGACGTGTCGTCTTGACAGATAAAGAAGTGTGAATAAAGCTGGAGTCTACTTCACCTGAGACTGCTCTGCTCTGCTTGAGTTGAACAAGATGACATGACCGAGCTTGAAGGTCAATGGCATAAACAAAGGATTGACCATTATACAAAACGAAGAGAAAACCCTATGATTATTAGATAAAGCAAACTTTTTCGACACTTAATTCTCACTTAATGCAATCAATTGCGAAGAATCTATTGGGTCCGATATGATAATTGTTAGAGTAAATCACAGATTTGGTTTTACAAGACTTGTCATTGACGTTAGCACCGTAACGAAGTGTACATTACGACATCGACTTGAAAATAGGAGCCAAAATTAAGTTTACCATGAAGTGAGAGGCCTTTACTTAAAGGAATAGCCTGACGGTGGCGACACATCCTTTCGCAGCCACGCGGTAAAAAGTGTTTGAGATAGCAAGTCTCTTCGTTCCATGCCGATATTAGACTAGTCGTGCATCGTGCACATTTATAGCTGGACCACCCTTGCACAGACGCAGAAAAGAGAAAGGTTGTGCTTTAAACAACATGGTAAACTTTACAATGTACAGCGCACTCGAATCATTTGATGAGTGCAATCAACTATTAATAAAAGTGAAATACATTTGACCCTGATCAGCACTACAGCGTCATGCCCTAGGAGATTTCTTAACATGCCCCGAGGCCTTCGGCATCTACAGTCTATTGACGTGGCTGCGCAGTCCCATATGTGCACAAGGAGCGCAAATTCGTTTCTGATTAACCACATCTTCACTTGCGAGCAATGATTAAGCAAACAACCTTTATCTTGATGCGGAATAAAGCATTCTCGATGCTTAATGGGGTCAATCTTATCATACCACATCTTGTGGTCAAACGACCGGCGAGCTTGACAAAGCGCCAATTAAAACCGTTTCCCGCAACAACAAACAAAAGCAACTCTTAAACCGATACGTAAGATAGTCGAAGACTTCCCTTAAAAACATAGTGTCTGAAAACATGGATGCAACAAAATGGTTAAAGCCCAGAAACATCTCTATCGAGCGAAAAAGAAGTTCAATTGGTAGTATAATCTAATATTTTATGAAAAATAAGAAAGAAATATTCACCCAAACTGGCGATTTCTATCGTTTCTAAGACAACTCTACGTCCGAGCATTATGGTAGACGTCGTAGCTGTACGGGTGTCCACGCCTGACAATCTAAAGCATGTGTGAGAGAACCTAACGCTCTACAAGAGCTCGTTTAAGCCGTAGTATGACTCAGTTCGGGAGGTTGCGGAAGCTTAGCACCAAATCGTACGACGCGGATATGGCTGCCGGGGGCTTATACATCAACTAAACTGTGCACGGAGCCTCACAATACCTCCTGAAAGGGAAAAATTAGAACAATTTGCTCGCGGGGCGATACGACGACCCACTCAGATCTCGGGACGAAGAGACACACAAAAACGAGCCTTCTCAAACGACAAAATCACCAATTGCAAGCCTAGTATCTGTGAAGAAAGGTTCCCACTACCAAGATCTCATGAGGCACTTAGCCGCCATTTTGGTCGCTTGAGAGCACCATTCAAGGCAATTTGTAGATTTCAGCAATATGCAAATATACTATACCTTTGCCAAGTTGCATCGGCGAGCCAACATGCTTGTGGTGTCGTGCTGGGAGTTCAATGTCGGCAGAGACTTGTGTATTATCATTATTTAGCGAATCATCGAATATGAGGTCCTCGTGTAATTACAGGAAAACCATCGACTTTATATTATTTCAGCCCATAACTTGAAAAAGTATAAAGTCGAAGGTTTGTTTGCCTGTAATTTTGACGAGATAATAAATTAAAACTAGACCCATCCTCACGTGAGTGCGAGCGTGTCGATTTTACCGTGACTTTGTAGGTATATTTCAATGAGAATACTACTGCAATATTTAACTCGAATAATGAGCACTTTAAAGTCGGCTTGCCCAGTTATCTGGGTGTTAACAGCTCACGTCATTATGCTCTGTCACAGAATTTTGACCGCAAGTCACTTAAAGAAATATTTATGGTATGACAGATAGGTTTTCCGAACAATTAGAGCTGAATATTTCCGATCTCGCGGAAGGTAGAACAGGATCGCAAGAGGGCTACGTAGAACTCTACTACTTTCCGTGATTCTTTATAGTCATAATAAAAAACGAGGAAAAAGGTCTTGCATCGTGATCGATGAGTCGTGCTTGACTCGAGTATATATAGCAACATGTGTAAACAATGATGTTGCGTTTTTAAATATCAGGGCAACTGTCATGGCATTCTGGACAGCGTCGTGGCCAGCCGTATGCCCTTGATTCGTTTGACACCCGTCATTGTTAACGATGGTGTCGCCGTGGATGCGCCTGCATTTCATTATGAAGTAAGCAGTGTGCTGGTGTTTGTTATGACGGCATCAGCTGCCTTTGCTTGAGACTTTTCGTTTGTTGATGACAATTCTTTATTGTCGGTGCTTGATCGAGACTCAAATCTTCACTCGATTTCCGAAAAGTCTACCTTTTCTGTTAGACTTTGGAACACTCAGTATATTTTTAACACTCATATTGCTTCTAAGGGAGGGCTTATGGGATTGACAACAGACTAACTTATTGAGTAGGAGCATATCTAAGTATTTCATAGATGCAAACATATAGTACAAGTTTGAAAGAGAGATATTAAATTAGCTCAAATTGTAGGACTTGGTCTTAGCTGCAAGAAGCTGCAGCTTTTTTTCATACTACTGTATGGTCAAGTGACGGATACACTCCGCCCTTTACGTTAAGCATCTTGGCACGTCGGTCGCACCACATGTGCAAGTGGGCTGCCAAGGATGTGAAATCTAAATTCTCGGCCTGTACCACTGGTCAATCACAGAGTCTGCCGGTACTGGCGAAACGCACAAGTCAATGAACCTTGGCTTTGTTCTTCGTTTGCCCGGAGGCGACTGGAATCCAAACATTGTAGCAAACACAAGTACTTCCAAGTAATGTCATCCTAGCCCTTTTCACCACTTTATTAACAAATTACACAGCCAAACTCATGTCGATAACTCTGAGAGCTGTTGCAGTATTAAAAAAACTCCCAAGAAAATCACTCAGAGTGCATCACCTCCTGTTGGATGGTCAAACCGTGCTGATTGGTCGAAGATATACTATGCAGCTTGCGCTACGGATATGCATTTGCTGACAAAGTTGCACTTAGTATTCTGTTTATGTATGGACAAGTTTAGCCTTCTTTAGCTTGAGCACGCTCAATCATCCAAGAGCTTTGCCGTCTCTTAAAAGGTACGAGCTTTCAAAAAAGGGTATGTGGAAAAACTTGAAAGGGTCATTTTCTCAGAGAGCCAAATCCTCTTTTTTTACTTTGGCGGAATGTGAAGCAGCAAAGCAAGATGCATTTCCATAAACATAAAACAGATCAAAGCTCAAAATCTGCCACTCATCAGTGCAAGTTTAGCTGTAGAAAACAAGTAAATTGTCGTCTTATCGGACCTCTTTAAGTATTAGAAGGGAAACAGGTCTCTCGCTTGTCATATCAAAAGGATTTGTGTAATTAGGAGTCGTGTGGTCTCTCCAGCAGCTCTTCAGAGCAGTGCTTCTTCGCTCGGTCTTGACAATAAGACAAGCGCTGGTTGCATTAATTTTGTCAAATTATAAGAAACCCTTTACTGGCCATAAAGCTAAGCCCGTATTTTGGGCAGCCACCTCTAGCTCTTGCAAAAGGAAACAGCTTCCGATGCAGCTCAGATATTTCACGCTGGGAAACTTTATAGGAAATTCGGCCGTAAACTTAGTCACTCGCTCAAGCAAGTTATGTATCTTAAGACCTTCCACGCTCCAAAGGAGCCACGGCTTTATCTCCAAGCCCGACATCGATAGCTCGCAAACTCAATCAAGCTAGAGCTGCTCTTCCTCAGGCAAAAATGGATATATTGTTGAGACAAAAGCGGACTCTTTCAGACTTTCTTAGCCACCAGAAGGAGCTGTATACTGCTGTAGAACAAAATGTCGCTTACCACTTCGTAAGCGAAAGTCACCTATAATTTCCGACAAAGAGGATGACGTCGACAGTATTCGGGATCTGTGTTCAAATATTCCTGGGAGCTCACTCAATCTCAATCTCAAAATAGAACCATAACCATTAAGTTAGGATAGTTTCCATGGGAATCGTCGGAGCCACCCTCATCTCAAGACTCCTTACAACGTCACGTATAGTGTACCATGAAAGTTTGGTGCGGTCGCACAGCGGTCGAAAGGTCGCGCTTGAGCAACAGGATTGCAGCAGTTAAGAGTTGTCAAGGCGGACGATGTGTATGAGCAGCCTTTCGATGCCATAGCCAGCAACGGCTGGCTATTATCCAAAAACATTCGTGAAATTATCAAACTGTCATCGACCAGGTGTGTTCGCTTACCGCTAGGCAGTAAGCTTTGTCTGTACACGGCAATGAAAATATTATAGACCATCGTCGACGACGTTTGTGCATACTCCTACACACATGATGGTGAGGTCCTCAATTCTGGTCTCCCAGGATGAGTTTGCGCGCTTAGAACTCGCGCTGGGCCATTTTTTCGTGACAGGTGTATCCACATAGACATTCGGTCGGTAAGTACCAAAGGGGATAGAGCGTTTAAAATTGTTTATTCGGCATATTCTCGCATCGGTGCCTTTATCTACAAACTTCTTTGCAATTTGCTGAACAAGTGATCAGGAGGGTAGTGTTGACCGGAGCGCCGTAATTTATCGGACGTGTCCCATCTCACCCCTCTGTTGTACCAGACAAAGACAAACGGTATTGGTGTGTTTGCTATTGCTAAGAAAATCAACTGCCTCCATGGGCTTGGCTTCTAGTCATGTTATTTTTTATGCACACATGCGTACGAACAGATTGTTGACATTTTGCAAACAACTTACACGACTTGCATCTCATGATCAACTTCTTCAAGTGGAGCGAGTGATCCAAAGGAGGATACGTCTACATATGTGCTTCTTGACGAGATAATCAAGAATTGCTTTCGACAGAGTGTTTGCAAGCTGCTAAATCTAATACAGTGACGGTAAAGCCCAGGTTCTTACAGCATGATACCAATGGGATCATAAAACTTAAAAGTGAATCTCAAAGATACTTTTTGCAAGCTAATTACAATTTCGTATTATAGGGTGATTTTCCTAATTTTATAGTATGATTTGTTTTTTAGTGCCTGGGGTTTTCCAGAATATTACAGTAAGCAATAAGTCTCCCAGTTTAATTGTCTAAAGTTCCTGTCTGTCATGGCGTCCACAAGGTTCGCGTCCGCTCTCAATGTCGCTTGGTGGTTTGCCATCGTACACTTACCGATGCATTTATCTCTGTTCTCTGCAGCCACGCTTTAACCACAATCCAAGACGATGATTACTTTCCGTCTTTCCTGACGGCGTTGCAATCCACTCCCAAGGCCGACATATCCAACGAGAGCGCGCCTCGCGCCCGTTCTGAGGCCAATGTACCGTCATCAAAATCCAAGCCACGTCTCACTTACGCCGAAAGTCTGTCCATGGACCGAAATAAGCAGAGCATGCAAGTTCCAGATGACTCGCCCTTCAGCTTCGGCGGTAGCTATCAGGACGGTTTGGGGACACGCAGACGCAAAACTGGCTTGCCCTCTGAAACCACTGACGGCGACGAAGCGCAGAATGAAGATGTACCCCCTCCACCAACAATGTCGTTGCTAGACTCGGCAACTTTGGCTGCAGGATCGTATAGTGTCGACGAAGAAGAGGCTGCGGCTGCTCGACGCAATGCTGCGGCTGCAAGAGCTTCGTACTACCCAAACCTTCACAGCGACGAGTGGGGACAAGATAAACAGTACTGGATTACGGTATTTGGCTTTCCGTCAAGCGCTCGATCGTTTATCCTCCACCACTTTCAATCCATGGGAGAGGTCATCAATTACTCGCGCAGTAGTGGCGGCAACTGGCTCCATCTGCGCTACCACACGAGACTGCAGGCTGAGAAGGCGCTTAGCTATGATGGAAGCACGCTGGCAAACAGTATGATGGTTGGGGTAAAAAAGTGTTACCCGTCCGACCGAGACGCGAGCGACCTTAGCGAAGCGCCCGTATCCAATTACTTTGGCGCTACTGCCCACCAGTCTTTGGGATCTAGAAACATAGAAGTTGACCCGACGGACGCGGACATTATGCTGCCTCCACGGCGTCGACAGGATCTTTGTTCGCGGCTTCTCAGCTATGTATTCAATTGGTAACGATCCTGTCATTAAAAAGGAATGCAGCAGAGTAGCAGGTGGGGGTGCTGAACAATGTTATAATGAGCGATTGAGTAGAAATGCATACGATATTGGTCATGTATCTTATGCAGCGCTCAAGCAAGCACTAGACGCATATTGTTGAGCATCTACCTTATAATACTATTGAGAAGGTAAGAAAATTGATAGCGGAACTTAAGCGCTCGGGTGTCTATAATTTGCACTTCGTATTAGAATTATTTTCAAAGAGAGGACTCTTAATTCTAGCGTCTCTCAAAAAATACATTCTGCTACGTGTAAATTTCCGACCGATCGATGCTGCCGTCTATCGTTCCCCGTCTTCAGCAGAAGGTTATGGAGCACCAAATCGTGGCTAACAGCCCAAAACTTACAGCGATGTTAAGCCATCCAGCGGGGCCCTTCACCGTGCACTTTTGGGCGCCGACTTTCAAGTGGGCCATCTCTATGGCCAACGTTGCAGACATGCGGCGCTCCCCCGAGCACATCTCGGTAGCCCAACAAGCAGCAGTGACGGCCACCGGCCTCATATGGTCTCGCTACAGCTTGGTCATTACTCCAAAGAACTGGAATCTTTTCGCCGTCAACGTCTTTATGGCTGGTACGGGTCTCGTTCAGTTTTACCGCAAATTTTCGTACGACCCCAAGAAGATCGAGGAGGCCGCCAAGTAGAACACGTTGTGCAGTGCTTATAGGACTTTTTGACCTAGCACTCAATTATCTTGCAATATTGTTGGAATAGGTGCTGCAGTATTTGTGGAAGTGCATCTAGCATTTTCAAAATTCAACACATGCAATGATTTCTTTAATTAGTGAATAAGCCATAAGTAATTTGACGAAAGTAGCTCATAAGAGAGCTAGTTACAGCTTACTTTGATTAAAATCAGGTATCATTTCCAAAATGACATAGTGTCTGAGAGATCTTTGTCATGACAGGACTTCACCAAGATAGACACCGTCTCTTACATAGACTTTATCACAGCAGAAATCCCCAGTATCTTCATCAATTTACTGAAAGAGGTTACTAAAGTTTGTAAGATTTTATTGGGTTTTATCCCACGATTAGGCTGTCACGCACTTCTAGACCCTTCCTACTACGCTGGTATCTCTACTAATATGGTCAGCGCTTAAATAGGTCAAATGCATGCCCTGTCTCGTCAAAAGTGGCATTCATATTTGGTTGTAAGAATAGTAAAAGTTAAAGCATTTGTTTAAACTCGACGCCGCTGTGAAAAAAACACCGAGGATAAGCTTAGGTCCAACGACATTGTCACAAATGGAATCTGGAACAAGGCAATAAAAAGCACGGGGCCAATCATTTATGCTTAGTACGTCAAAGTCAGTTAAAACCAAAATTTATCCAGTTCGCGCCATGGCATTAAATAGAGGCGGTTTGTGCTGTCGCGCGTGCTTATTAAAGTATCGCAGGCAGTGTACCAACAAATGGTAAAAGAGCTAGTGTATAGGCACCAGCAGATATACAACGTATCTAGCTCGATGCTGCATGAATGGTCTCTAGTTCTTTGAGATAAATACTTCATCAAGAAATTAATAATGCACTATCTTTTCCGCAAGTGCAGCTGCTTTGTCGGGCCACGACAACTTATTGCAGTGCGCTTGGGAATGCACTATACGGTCATAAACAATGTTGTTTTAGCCATGACTAATGTTGTGGATAAGTGCCGCTTACTGCACCTTTCTATTGTGCCTTCGGGCTCTCCTTATTTGTGGCAGGAATAGGAGACTCCAATGCTCGGAGAGAAAGCACCGTTGCAGTCGTGGGTGCAAGATATGGGAATGTGTATGCCCGGAGGATTGCACATCAAGCATAGCCCTCGTTTGATTTGTAAAGCACTTCAGACAGTACTGTGTTGTTCTTCTAGGCCAAACTGACAAAATCACGCCGATCTTACTCCTGTGAGCATAACTTGCACACGAGTGGCAACACAAGCCTTTCAGTTCGTTCATCGATGCTGTCCGGACTGCCGTGATAAGGTTCGCTAGGTCTCGAGCTCTCGGTTTGCTGGTGCCATGTGGAAAAATTGCACATAGCGGTAGGAGAGCCTGCCCAACTACAAAAAGTTACATTTCCTCGACCAAAAAATACAACCTTACGCATTCAGCACGACATTGCTCATGTTTTCAAGTAACGGGGCAAGAGACGCGCCCACAGCAGCGTCAGCAGCTGTCTGGAGATGCAATTGGCGAGGATTTGCAAGACGCCGTCGCAGAAATTGCTGTAAGAGATCATTCTTCACAAGCGCATTGCCTGTTCCAATCACCCTACCATTAAATGCCACACACAACGTTCTCCGTCAAACCTCGCGATACATGCATGGCAAGGTAGGACGTACGGTTGCGTAGAGACTAAGGCTTGCAGCTCTTGGGGTATCATAGCAAAAAGGTTGTCCACAAGGCCGCGGGATAGTGCTGCACTAATGTCCCCCATACTCCAATTGTTCATTTGCAAGTTCAGAATACTGCCAGTTGCATTCGGGTCAGCGCGCTCGCCGTTTAGCGTGGGCACAAACGTGAGTTGGGTGTCTTGGCACTGCAATCCCAGTTTAATCAGCCGAGCGTAGACCTCAGTCTCTCGTTGTGTCGTTTGTTCTTCGTCGTTGTTAGCCGTTGAATCAACAAGTCCCATCTCTATGGCCCAGTGCTGCCATTGCTGAACCAACCACGCAAATAAGTTGCCACTACAGTTGAAACAACATCATTCATCCGATTCTTCATTACACTCTCAAAAATGAAGTTCAGAGAGAACACCAACCCGGATAGCGAGGCCGCTACACCTAAAAAGTAGTCGTCCAATAGAAACGGGCGCACCTCAAAGCTCAAAGCTTCCTGCTTTTTCGCCAACATCGATGAAGTTTCCGAGCTACATGACAGCTTGGCAATGTCAGTGGCAGTCAAAATCACAGCCATTTGAGCCGACGTGCCCATGTTCACGACTACGAGTACAAGACAATAGAGCGTGAGTAACTAAGCACCACGCTCAAAAGCAATACAACGCACGAGTTAGCTTCAAATCTTTGCCCAGCTTTGAGTGGCGCTTCGACAGAGCGGCCAGGACGGAGCAAGGGTGGTCACCCATTGGAACGTACACGGGTTGGTTCCAGGGTAACCCAAAACAAGTGGACCCCGTCGAGGTATGACCAATGCGTGTACCCGGCTTCTTCACACTTGGAAGCATTGATGATGGAATTCGCAGCGCGCGCAAGACCTTCGAGTCCCACGTGTTCGTAGCGTCACTAAAACCACCCCAACTATGCGCATTTGTCGTATCCATAAACGTCTCACTTGGAAGCGTATGACCACATAACACGAACGCCACGAAATCCTGTATCGTCCCACACGCATCCATGCCCACTAAAGTACGTGGCGAATGTTCCAAAACATGGGCAAACGACGCGAGTCCATAGCCAGCAGCAAGGCGACTGGATTCTGACGCATTGGTTGTCGGGTTTGAGCATGAAATTGTGTCGCGACACTTTTGAAGGAACGACGCTGTGCAACGCTGATCTTGCCACGTAATGAGCTCGCTCCATGCCGGTTCGTACAATTTCTCATCGACGTGAGGAGAAGTATCGCCTCCAGTTAGCAACCGTTCTGCTGCTTCATGTACCGCACGACTGCACCACCAAACGATCCCGTGCATTTGTCCACAGATCCCGATTGACGTAACCCGTTGCCGAATTGTTTCGGGTAGCAATGCTACCACGTGCTGCACTGCGAATAGTACTTGACCGACGTTCTGCACACCACTTTTCTTCGTGACACGATCGTCTCCTGGTCGAGCTGGTACAGGCACCTCCGTAAGAGATACGTTGGTCGTACCAACCGTTTTACAACCATCCGCTTGCACGACGACGCATTTGATGGCCGTCGTACCGATATCTAAACCAAACAGCAGTGGACTCTCGTCATCTGGCCTCAATTTCGAGGAATCGAACTGCTTGGCCGCCGTGTCACGCGAAAATGACGACGTGGGCTTTCTAGCCTGCTTGAAAGGGGTGCTAGCCACGGGGGTTGGAGTACTATTGTGTATAGTAGACGTTGCTGCTTCATGTCGCGTTGAAGTACTCCCACCACTTCCTGCATCGGTGAGTCCGTGTCGCTCGACAAACCTCTGACACAGTCTCGTGAGCGCTGCATGTCCACTCTCCGTACTCTTCTTGTCTGCCATGTAGCACTTGAGCCACGGTGCGTGGTCCTGTCGAATGTAATCAATCATATGCGCCGACGTCATGTCTCTGCCTTTGCGTCGTCCCTCTTCCAGAAAAGCGCTCAACTCGCGCCCAAACGGCAACAGCTCACGACGACCTGAACGACCAATAGACTTGCGCGTGTCCGGACCCTCGTAGCTGTTAATTTTCTCCGCATCACGCAGCCAATGGCGCAATGTGCGTCGGGGTATGCCCTCTACTCGACAAACTTCGCGTAAACCTGCGACTTGAGCATGTGCAATGAGCTCGCGTTTCTTCTTGACCGAGTAGTTGGTTCGACGCCGTCCGGTCGAGTCTTCGCTAACTTCGGCCGAGTCTCCTGCTGCCTGTAGAGACGTACGTTGGATGGCTTTGCTGCTTTCGGATGAACAAAAAGATCTTTTCGCTCTTGCATTCGCACTCGGTGCAGTCACGTTGGCGCTCGGGATTGCCATCTTTATTGGTTGCTTTTAACTTATGGTATTGCGTGTATTACAATATATTGTGTATCATAAAATACTGCGTGTACCATATTATGTTGTGTGTATCATATTATATTGCGCGCAAAAGTAATACTTTATGCAAAAACATCATTGCACAATTAAATACAGACGAAGAGGTAGATGTGACACAAGCACTCATCGCTGGCAAGGCCGTAAATGCAGTGAAGGTGCCGTAGCTATATGCTTAAAGGAAGCGTGAGCTCAAACCTCTGGCCTTCGCTCCGTCACAGATCGCTGTCTGCAACGATATTAATGTGTCGCCATTAAAACGTTCATTGCATGATTTGATATACTGACACCACCATTTTGACTTTGAAAGTCTACATAATCGCCATAACGTGTCGCAAATTTCGTATGAAGCATTGACCATAGGTCCAACACTTTTCAGACGTAGTGCACCGTCGGGCCTTCAGCAGACAAATCTCTTAAGAAAAAGTAAAGTCCACAGTTTTTAATACTGTACGGCACGTCAGCGCGAATAAGCGATGCCGTCTGGTGACGATTCTTTCGCTCATTGAAAATATTGCGCCGTGTGCAAAAGTCTCCTATTTTCGCGAAGAGAAAGACCCCAGCCACTTGGTCGATTATGCCAGAATTGGCATCAGAGACGCTAGATGCAGAAGGAGTCAGGGCTCTTGTGATGAGAGTTCGAGCCTAGTCTATGAGATCGTGGTTCGTACTGCTAACCTGAGCATCGTGAAAAAAGTCGTTATTCCACGAATCACGCTCACTATTATCACGGTCTATGAGAACAACTTCAACAGAACCTCGGTGCTAGCTCTTTGGTCCTTACCCGAACTTTCTGGGCAGCATAAACCTCTGCGGACTAAAAGTAGTTTTTTAAGCAATGGACGCGAAAGTATAGAGCGGGTCTTATTCGTACTTCGCGACCCTATAGCAAACTGCTATGCGATTCGAACGACTCCTTTGTAAGTTTGCTTGGTAGTAGACGATCGTTGTGCGATAGTCAACTGGAAGCGCGAGCACAGTATAGACGTTAGGACTGAAATTAGTACATGTATAGGCAGTTTTAGTATTTATTAACATTAGTTTGTTATTTAAAATCGGCTAGTTATTTTTTCTTGTCAGTCAGACTGTTGATTTAAACATTTGTCTTTTAATCACTCTATTGCGTCGTATAGGGTTGTCTTACAAGTTCAAAAACGTTCGACTTGCTTACGCAGTTGATATCAACAAGACGCTCGGCTGTTCCTTGTCATCGATTTTGTCACACTACTGGCACTAACGGAGCACGATAGTCGGTAATATTCATTCACTCACAGCCTGCTGAGTCATGAGCAGTACTGCACAGCGGAAGCTCAGCGAGTAGGAGTACGTCGCTCCAGAGTTTTAATTTCTTTGCTCTATTGCAATACCAGTCTACAAGTTTGTGTAAAATATCCAGCCAAGTGCCAAACACCCGAAAAAGACTCTTCCAGAACATGCCGGGTCTCGGGCCGAGGTAATCGAATCGGATATATGTGTTGCTTATAGAAACGGGCGAGAAATAGCGCAATTATTTCGACGCCATTGACCTTATTTGTCACATGTATGTTTTTTCAATCGGTCAGCAAAGACCACAATACCATTGTTTGTTAATCAAGTCCTTCGGCAGATCGGAAGAAAAAAATCATACTAATGGACCCCAAACAGCACGATAACACCAGCGTTCTATCCCATGAGATGGCCGCATTCGAAAATTCCCGAATCGCATATATACTTTGTGTTTGTGCTGAACGACCCGCTCTACAACTTGGATCACTAAAACTAAATCATGCATCTTTTCTCGACCAAGACAACCATTAAGCGATGTTTTTAAGCCTCATGAAGCATGCTTTGAGTATAAAGAATCGGACAAGAATTTGTCGGCACGGTTAAGGGCAAGACCAGGTCGGCTCTCGAGAGAAGTCGAGCAGATGCATAACAGCATTGATTAAGGTGACAGACTAAGCTTAGTGGTTCCTCATCGACAAATTCTTGCTTCACGAGCCTAATTTAGTACAGCTACCAGATTAAAACGTGGATTCGGTTCGTTAAAGGGTGGATGCAACAAAGTGCAAAGGTAAACTTCGTAATTGTAGAGTTAAATAAAGATTATCGTGATGCGTTAAAGCACTTCAAGTATAAGGGAACCCAGCTATTGGCCTCCTGGAAATGCGATACAATTCGATATTATATACAGTATCGGAGATAATGACAAAGGGCAGATAAATAAATACTTGCATTTTCCAGCTGATATACGAGTGGACTAAATCAAAAGCAGGCTTCAGTAGCACATGTGAAAATCTGACTTGACTTTGGTAGTCGATTAATTATATGTTTATAGATGTCCACATCTTGAACTGCGTAGGAATACACATTTTTACGCGAATCGAAAATGGACATCATTGCATTAGGTACGACTTTACGCTCCTATACAACCGATATCTTTTAGCGCAAATATTTTTGCCAAACGACTTGACACCAAGTTGATGCAGTACATGGTTGGAGAGCTTTCACATTGTACTGTATCCTCTTGCCAAGTGATCGGTTTGGACTACTTGAGCTCGAAAAGCTTTACATAACGCTACAACATGTATGTGATGGTCGCCTTGTCTGGCATACAAAATGATTATTTGCCCATCGACGCACTACAGGCAACATTCTTATGTTTTTGTTAATGGCGGTGGCGTCATTGTCATATCAAATCTTAGATAATTTTAACGACTTGTACTTTACCAATATAAACGTCTTGAAAAGATGGAGAAAGTTGAACGGTTCTGGATATGTTTCAGCGCCGCCCCTTCACCAACTAAATTTGTACATCAAATTATAAAAACAGCTGGAATTCAGCCATCTTGAAACTCAGAAAGCCGGAATTTGTGCGGTTATCAAGTGCGATGTCCTATATGTAACCGACCTAAATTTAAATCTTCGCGTCTTTCTCAATATAATTTATAAATCTAAAACTGCTGTGCAAAGTGGTTTCGGTGATCGATGTGACTAGGCAATAAATCATTGATAAGGACCGTCTACAACAAGTTCGTAACTTAGTGTTTGCGTTCGTAAGTATCAATATGTGCAAGATAAGTGCGAATGATTTGGCGGTTAGATCATTTATGTTTAAACAGTTTCTAACGCTCTAACTAATTTACACATCCAATGCGCACCTTGTATCGCTAAAAACTGACCGTTTCTTCATTTGGTATATTTGAATTTAATAATTGTATTGCTGAGCTTAAGATTTGTATAGCACTCGTACCAAAATCGGCTGCAAATCTGGTAAAGTACATATTGCTACATTCCGTTACAATACTAGCCGAATTCAATAAAAGTTTATCGCATGTCGCACTATCGTAGCACTCGTAAAGCTTGGATACTTTGGCATACCGTTACGTATGAAGCAAAAAAGGAAAAGGCATGGGTGACTTTCGCTCGGGGAAGGATGGCTCCACTTGCAACCGATATCTTAGATCTTATCGCTTTCGTTGCTCTCGCAGTGCACTTCATCGAGGAGGAAGATGTCGAAAGAGTTTGAAATCGTCATTAGACAACTTGCCTTCCCAAGTTAAAGTCCTCATAAACTGATTTGAGCTGTCGAGCTTCAGACTTCACCACAAGAATTCAACTAAGTACCATGTTGCCCTGCAAGAAGATGTTTGCGCTATGTGCGACCGCGGTCGTGATCATGTCCAGCATGACTAAAGCGGACCCTATCAAATCGGGAGAATTTGAAGTTGCGAAAGGCCCAGGCGTCGGTGTTGGGGTGGGCGCCAATGAGCACCACGAAGAAGACAAAGATGGTCTTGGGGTCGGAGTTGGAGTAGGCGTTGGTCTTGGAGCGGGCGTCGGACTTGACGGTGATGAGCACCACGAAGAAGACCAGGATGGTCTTGGGCTCGGAGTTGGACTAGGCGTTGGTCTCGGGGTGGGCGTCGGACTCGACGGTGATGAGCACCACGAAGAAGACAAGGATGGTCTTGGGCTCGGAGTTGGACTAGGCGTTGGTGTTGGTGCGGGCATCGGACTCGACGGTGATGACCACCACGAGGCACACACGGATGGTCTTGAGGCTGGAGTTGGACTAGGCGTTGGTCTCGGGCTGGGCGTCGGACTCGACGGTGACGAGCACCACGAAGAAGACAAGGATGGTCTTGGGCTCGGAGTTGGACTAGGCGTTGGTGTTGGTGCGGGCATCGGACTCGACGGTGATGACCACCACGAGGCACACACGGATGGTCTTGAGGCTGGAGTTGGACTAGGCGTTGGTCTCGGTCTGGGCGTCGGACTCGACGGTGATGAGCACCACGAAGAAGACAAGGATGGTCTTGGGCTCGGAGTTGGACTAGGCGTTGGTGTTGGTGCGGGCATCGGACTCGACGGTGATGACCACCACGAGGCACACACGGATGGTCTTGAGGCTGGAGTTGGACTAGGCGTTGGTCTCGGGCTGGGCGTCGGACTCGACGGTGATGAGCACCACGAAGAAGACAAGGATGGTCTTGGGCTCGGAGTTGGACTAGGCGTTGGTGTTGGTGCGGGCATCGGACTCGACGGTGATGACCACCACGAGGCACACACGGATGGTCTTGAGGCTGGAGTTGGACTAGGCGTTGGTCTCGGGCTGGGCGTCGGACTCGACGGTGATGACCACCACAATGCACACCCTGAAAGCCGCAGGCTGATTATCGGTGAAGATCTTGCCTCTTTCGGTGACAACCATTTTGGTCACGAAAACGAAGGCTTTGAACCCGTTGAAGATGCACTAGAGGCTGCTGGTGATGTTCCGATTCCCGAATTTGTCACGGACATTACGGATTTCGCAGATGAACTGGTCCAAAAGCACGTCACAGGCGAGTCGGACGGTCGCCGCCTTCGTTCACAAGACTAAGCGAACCTCGAGACATTCACGCTCTTTAAGCTTTCACTTTTCAATCGTGTAGATAACACATGTACATAAGAGCTTTACATTTGCAATCCATTGATCAACTCTTCGTTTCAGATTTATTGCTTAATTAGAAGCTGCATCCTTTGCTTTTTTCCGCACAAAGTGGCACGAAAATTGACGGGAAAGCATGCTTAAGGCTACTAGTGGTACACATACACACTTCCTGCTCACAAAATCGGACGCGCAGGAGGCATTTAGCGATATAAAGTACTTTGCATGCGCTTTAAAATTAAAAGTCGTCGGATGCGGTGTCTACTATATATCTTGTCTTCAATGAGACCGCAAAAGTATTTGGAGGCCGGCGTTTCGACGAATAAGCAAGAGTACGAAGACAGCGAGGCCTCCTGCCACTTGTTGGTGATCAATTACTAGCGCTGAATGATTGTTTGCTCTTATCTCAACTCTCGAAAGACTTTTTGAGGTTTTATTATTGAGTGATCAAGCTGCAACGAATTGTGCTAACCTTCATACATCTTTTGCTCCCGGCTTTTTGCGTGGTCAAATTTGAGACGTCTGGCATGGGAGCACCTAAAAAAGTTTCACGCAGGTGGAGCTGAAGCTGCTATAAGTCTACAAGAGATACTTTCACTAACAAAAATCATTCATTTTTACGCATATGTTTTTAGAACCGACTTTAAAGATTTGTTATATTCGCTCAAACGAAACACTCGCCCCCTTTTAATATGTAGATAGTGGAACGAAAGTGAAGCGTGTTCTCATTCTGTTCATCTGATCGCTTGCACAGCAATAACGAGTATGCAGAGTCACAGTTGGTGTGATATCTTAAAAAAGTTACTTACTGCGTCATACAAAGACACTTAAAGAAGATAATGGAAAGCAAAAGATTTGATTCTATGAAGTCTGAAAACTAGTACCATAACAGTGGCATGGTGTCCATTCTAGTCGTTCCAATGTAGGAAGTGGTTATTTACTAACGACATTAAATCAAAAAGTGGATAAGCGCACCAATTCGCCGTATGTATGCGCAAAAGAAAATAGTTTTTGACTGAGTTTCTTTTATACGCGCCACTCAAGAGGTGGCCTCACGAGAGCTTTCATGGCGCATTAAGTGGATAAGCGTGCTGTTCGGCGCCATGGCTCGCACTGACCGGGTTGTACCCACCTATTCGAACGTCATTTTTTCTCTGCCGAATCCGCTTTTTGAAAAAAAGGGTCTCTAAAAGGACGGTAACTTGGGTCGGTATTTGGCGGTGGACGAGTCACAAAGACCATCACCCACATTACTTACCACAGACTGTCATCGGTGACTTCGCCCAATTAATGTGGGTCGGCTTCGAGGTGGGAATAAACTGAAGCTGTGTGTCACACCTGTAGGTGATATCACCATATTGTGTCGTCTGATGCTTTGATAATCACATGACTTAGTACCAAGGAGTAAAAATAGGAAAAGCAGGACATGTCTTATGACTTTCAAGAAATTTAAAATAGTAGAGCTACTATATTAGATAGTAATGGTAGGATATTAACCCCACTGGGGGTTTATTGGTACGAAATTGGGTCATAAGATTATAATCAACTAGAGTCATGCAGATAGCGATGTGCGACTTGTGATTATTGTAAGTTTAGAGCGAAGGTCGGAGATCTAAACTCAGGCGTCCTCCAAGCCGATAGCTTCGCAGCAGCGTTTCTTCTGGTTGTACTCGTAGTCAGTGTTTACCCATGCATTTAAGGCTTGACACAGTGAGGAAAGAGCATGCTCATTTGCCCATGGACATACAAGACGAACTACCTTTGCTGACAGTCCTAGAGGTGTAACACTTGATCGAGCAAGGACCTGGCAAGGTCAGCGTGCGTCTGAAGGCGCTCTACGGCTGTTCGAATGCTCTTTTCGAGTAGCTTTGACTGGGTCGTCTGCATCGATGACGCTGGCACCTCAAGTGGATGCCCAATTCAGCCCAAAGCCACTCCCGGTGAGGATTTTTATGGAAAATGATTTGAAAAATATCTTGCTCTGAGTCAGAGAATCAAACTAGTCATCGTGTCTTCCTGAGTGGGGACTGTGAGACATCTGGAAATTTGACGTGAGAGCACCAAAATGTGCAATACCTCAGTTGAGGCGGCTTTCTCCATTTGAGATGAGCTGAAGCGTCAGCGGACGAAAATGTTCTCGTCAATGAACTGTGCTGGCACACTTTCTCACAAGCTGCCAGAGACGTACTGCAAGTACTTCCATGTGTCGCCGTCTCATTCTCGACAAGTCTTGCTTGAAGTACTGTAGCCATTCTAGGTAGTCCGTTTTCTCATCCACTTCATTAAACCCTCGAAATATCCGAACCAAGTGATTTTTGGCTCCTCATTTTTTCCGACAATATGGCAAGAAGTACATCCTTCTTCACCATACTATTGCGGTCATTTTTTCGACCAGAAAGTCGTTTACACCTCTATCATTGGTTGCTTGTTAAAGCACTACGACTTAGTCAACTATCTGTCTACGCCCTATCCTTATAACCGGACTTCACTCATTGACATCCCGACTTCGAAGGAATATGGACCGCAGTTTTAATACCACTCCATGACCCGGTAAGAATAGCTTAATAGCCAGTCTGCCTAGGACCATAGACAGTCGGCCTTGCTTTCGACCTCCAAGGCCGTCATAACAACAATCGAGCATTCAATTAGCATCCTCGTGCTACCAAATAATTGCTGTCATCACTGCATTTTCCAAAGATGACAACTATGTAGTCAAAGCAATCCACTTCACGTAGCTACCACCATTGTCGTGCCTCCCATCATCAGCTCTCCACATTTTTTTATGTTGTCAAACATCATTGAACCTTTATGCAGCTGTCGCATTCATCTACTTTCTCGGGATTTCAATTCCGTTCTCAATTTCTCTGTGTCGCCTCGCCTTGACTTTTAAATTTACCGAGAATGATTTCAAATCAATTCATTGCGACTATAGACCCCCTCGATAAATCGATTTAAAGTCAGTCCGCAGGATGCTTGCTCGTGTCTTCTAAGGGGTCAGCTGGGATTCGGGGTCACCAACCAAGGCCCAGAACATACGACGATACGCGTGCGGAATTAAAGAAAACCTTGGGCTTAGAGATTTCTCGGACAGCTTGAGCTCGGGCGCTGGCAAATACGGCTGGGAAAATAGAAGACCACGTGATAATTCAAGACTAAAATTAGTATTGGTGGACACGAGCTAGCCGCGAAAGGAAATTTTTGTGAATAAATCAAGCCCAGATTGACGGCGGAGGTGACACAATTGACTCATTTTGTGGCTTTGCAAGTAATTTCTTATGGCGTTCTGAAGTGGAGAAGTATGCCGAAGAACATCTTCAGCCAAAACTGTGCCTCGAGCAAGTAAATTTTTTGTGTACCTTACCATTTTACACCGTTGGATTTTGCTAGTATCGCAATATCAACGACTCTGTCATGCGGAGGTGTGTCAAGAAAAGACGCAAGTAATGGAGTTTGTCGTTCTGACAAAGTTTGTGCGCTATTATAATTTTGATGAAGACTTGTTCTGGATGAAGAGGGAGGTTTTTTTATGACCAGTGAGAAGGCATTTGTTACAGGAATGCACTGTCCATCCCGCGGAGCCTGGTGTTGGAAGTCTCGTATTTACGTACACACATTGATGGTCAAAAATTTTATTTAAAGGAGTATGCTCGCGAAAAATTGAATACGAATGGGAGTGAGATTCTCGTAGGAGCAGGTGAGGGCTTTAATTGTGGCAAGTGTGACAGTTTTTAGTCGAAGCGTCTTCCTTATTCTTCCGACAGAGCCGCAAATTGTCGTTCAACTTATCGTCTTTCTCAACTCGACGTTAAAGAATGGGTGGTTGTGTTCTGACGCTCTCTAGAGAAGTACGCTTTAGGTTAACTTATTAGGATATGTTTGACCGCCTTTGAGTTGTGCATGTGGGTCGAAAATGATTATACAATATCACCCTTTAAAAATTACCTTCTTCGGGTAAATGCCGGCTCTCAAAAATAGACTTGTGAGGAATAGGGCAATTCATCTACGAGAAAACGTAAAGCTTTTATTTACTATGAGCCGTGCATTAAGTTTAAATTGCTTCTGGTAGGCTTGAGCTTCACGCAAAGGAGGGCGGACAAGACAACAGCTTACCCTCAACGATTCCGGATGTGTGTTAACTTTGGATATATGAGATATGCACCTCTCGCCAAAAAATATCACGGGTGTTTGAAGGCCTTGAAGTGATTACGAGGTTAAGCTTTGTTACAACTTCCGGCGTGTGTTTTAAAGAGGCTGAGCACACTGTGGCAAGTAAGGTGTTTGGAGATTAGTGAGCTTAGTGTTTTTTGGCGTGGAGTGCTGCACGTCTCTTCCTCGAGCGCGTCGAGACAATAAAGGGTAAAAGAGATATCTTTAATTTCAACAAGAGTATGAGAGATGTTTCTAGCGTGAGATACGCAATTTCACCTTCATTTCCGTGAATCATGCCTAGGGTGTGGCTTGCAATCAAATGAGTAGTGTTGCGAAAATGTTACGACCAAAGATTCGGCCATATGGCTGTTAAAGATGCACAGAGTGCTAGCGGCTGCCACGCCGGATACGTTGTGGCTGTGAACAGTAGATTTAAAGCAGAGGTTTGTTCAAGCTGAAATTATGGAATTCAAAAAGAGGCCACCACTGTAAAAAAAAGCGCCGCTGAGAATTCGAAGGAGGTCGAAGAAAGCTGAAAGAGCCTTTTTTAAGACGAACGCGATATCAAATAGAAGCTATATAAAGCCTAACGCTGAGAGAAAGGTTTGAAGGCTACAAGAGCGCAACATAACTGATCAGCCACTCGGCGTGATTTGGCAATGTATGTAACCACTCAGCGCCTCAACAAAATAAATTACAAAAAATGAAGCTGATAATCGCGCCAGGTAAACGTCCTGAGAAATTTTGGAGGAGAAAAGGTGGCTGAGGAGGCAGCCTACACTCCAACGTTTTATACAAAGGCGCTCATCACAAGGAACGATAACATTGTGTGCGCCAGGTGCAACCACTTTTTAACTATGATAGTGACATTTCAGGCAAACCAGCAAGAAAGTGAGGTTTAGGCAGCAGAAATAAACACAAAGAAACAGAACGTCTTTGTATGCGATTTTCTGCATTAATACTTTATATGGGAAAATCAAAGTGCCACGATCGACGCCAAGCAAACCAACATTGTCGACAGCAAAGTCTTTCGCTCGAAAGGCATGGGTAATGTGATCTCACTTGAGTTTAATTCTGTGGATGGGAAAAGAAAAACAAATTACCAAAAGCGGGAATGCCGAGCCCATTCAATACTTATAAAATATAGTTGATTGAGCTCGGCATTTACACAACCGCAAGGCCCCTGTCTTCTAAGACAACGACATGCCTGAAGGTGCCGGTGCCATATGGCATATGAAACACTCCAGAATTTACAAGCAAATTTGCAGTATTAGAAGAGATGACGCGTGGACTCGGCAGCTTTAACACTGCTCGCTAAGTTAAAGCTATAATATGTTTGTGCGCGTCTACATAGACAATCGCTTCCGGCACAAGTGCGGCCTTTGGGGAGGGCACACTTTAGCCGTTATTTGCAAAAATGTGGCTCATTTGCGCTTGTGCACGTCTAGAAAGATAGTCAGGATTAAGCTGCGGCTTTTGTGCATGTTGTGATGGCTGTATACGACATATGAGCTTCTAAGCATGAGTGCGACTTTAAAACTCTGTAAATACTCACAGCCAAGAAGCGACTCAATATCAAAACGCCCTTGAGCCTGAGCCAGCTGAGGCGTCGTACGGCCTCGAATATGCCTCCGTAGCCTAAACACGATTGACGTTGGGTGTGTGGTTCTGAAATGGCTGAACATTTGGTGCTGCGACTAAGACATGAGATCACTGAGATTTTGGTGCACAATGATTTTCATTGAACGTCTATGCCGTCAAAGCGTTGTCCCGCTTCGGCTCCGTGAGAATTTCTGTCAGTCTGTGAGGCATGCGCTCAATCTAAGGTAGTTTGTGGACAAGACGATATGTGTCTTAATCTTTAGCGCAACGAAGAGCTTTTTTAGCATGAGTGACCAGTGAATTTTGTGAAGTCTGTGGAAGAGGGCTTACGAGCTTGGTAAATGGCGCATCAAATCCAGTAGAGGGTCATGTTAGCCAGCAGCTGTTTACATTGGGCGATTATTGGAAAAAAGCCTTGGTAACAGCCTAAAAATGACCAATTCGCAAAATTGTCGGTCAAGCGCTGAAGCGCGTGAGAAATGGCGTTGCAGCTTTTCAACCTTAAAGTGAACATTGCTACAGAAAAATGCATCCAGCTAAAATGGCCTGAACTCTGGGGTCGTCACGTTTGAGTCTCGCAGTCGCTTTTAATCTTGGAGAGTTAAGTCCAAAATGAGCCGCCTTTGGGTCAAGTCTCAGCCGTTAAGCCCCATTTAAAATAAAGTGTGTACAGAGCACCGAATGTCCGTTCAGCTGCGGCTAGTGTCTCTGTCATTTCATCTGCAGCAAATGGAAACCAGCGCGGTATCGACAATTTTGACAAATACACCGCATGGCATCTCGGACGATTAGAAACTAAGAGAAGAACAAAATGTGCGGGCTTCGAAGGCTCTTGGTTTGGGAAAATAATCGAGTTAAGGGCCGGCAATGCGCAATGTTTAGCGTCTTTTACCAACGCGAGTTGGAACAAAGAGACTTTGCACATGCACTTGACTTTCTTGCAACGCGCTAGAGTCAACGATGTCGTTGTAGCCGTGTCATTGAGCAGCGGAAGAATAATCGAACGTAGGATGCCAACTTTTACAAAGCGTGTTTGTTTGGTATTGCCACAGCTTGAACATCGAGCCATCACTTTTGAAGCAGCGAATACAAATTGAACGTCTGCGGCGGGTGGAGCTCTAGAAGAACGATGGAGCCAATATCGAGGTCCCTATGGAAGCCAGTTTCGGTGAGGGTCGCGCGTATGCTTAAATATAAGGCTTTAAATAAGTAAACGTTCGTCTTTTGCACGCTGAGCTGAAGACCTACGGCTCATGCGTAGTGAACTACGGTATCGAGAACTTTGGAAGGAGGGGGAGATCCTTAATACGTTCAATGCAGTTGTCGGCATACGCAAAAATATATCACGCATTAAAAAGTGGGGACATCTTGGCCGATTTTTGCGCACCGAAATTTGAGCATTGACTCAACAGTGAAGCATAGCGGGCGGGCGAGAGCAGATCATCTTGGCGGCTGCCGCAAATCAATTTAAATTAGTGGCTTTCGACGTAGTGGACGAGTACGCTCACAAATAAGAAAGTCTTCACAGCAATTCGCAAGCTACAGCCGGCGCAGTAGTATCGAAGCACTTCGTCAAGGCCTGACCGATGAAAATTGTCGATGGAAACTGCACCAGAATTCCTTAGCCTTTCTACTCAACGGTAGTCTGGGAGCGAAGTAGATTGACCATTCTGTAAATTTATAGTTTGATTGATAGAAACAACCTTCAAATAGATCTTGACGAGGCTGCTTTGTACCAATGTGCAAAACGTGCCATGAATAAGCGGTATTTCTTGGAAGGCACCGCGATTTCCTTTCTTGTACACTGTAATTTTGTATACATGTACGTCGTTTAAATCGTCATCTGCCCAGTGCTCAGTACAGCTGCGCATATCAACGCGTAAATGTGTGCCTTGGTCACTGGGAAGAGCTGATCAAGCTTGGCTTGTTGTCGAGAGTGTGCTTTACTGCTTCGAAAACGTTTGCCAACATCGGGGCGTGAGTAAAGCAATAATCATATTCCGACACTCCGCCAATTATAAAGCAAACGTTCGATAAAACTGATCGTGCCCTACCTCCTCTAAAGATTCTCGAATATAGAGACTAATGAAGATTAGAGTTTGGAGGGGGTGGAGGCTCCTGATTCGGATCTCAGATGGCGCTTAAGACTGCAAAAAACACTTCCAGAAGGATTTCGCGAAAAAATCCCGTTTCGCGCTCTGCTTGAAAATGCTCCATAAGTGCCTTGCGATTGAGCGCTGCATATCGCATTGCTGAGGAAGTGGTGTGAGATAGTGTCTCAGCGTATGTCGCCCTGATGCTCAGCTTGCAACTCCGCGAGATGATATTTGTCGGTACTGCGACAGTTTTGAAAGAATGGACGGCACCAATACGCTCGTGTTTATTAAAAAAGCGTATATGCAGTAATCTCTGCCATGCAAATGGCGCTTAAATTACTAGAAGTTTGATTCAGCCCCGATTGGACCTTCGGCCATTCGGGCAGAAATGCCGGGCATCACAATAAACGATATTTCGTAAACTTAATCTCAGCTTCGCGTTGATGCCGCGCCGCACCAGTCATGCCTCCCCTCAGAATGTAGTGCATATTATGATATAACGAATACTATAGAGGTTGTTGTCGAAAAGCGCTAACAGCATGAGACAAAAGTCGATACGATTACGTCGCGTCGGACCAGTAAATCGGCAACGCTCCGGATCCTATTTAGCACCCCTCGTCAAACGAGCCACGACTTGAATTCCGTTTACCACCTCTCGTTTAACGAGCCACGACCCGGATTCTGTCCCAACCAAATTTAAAAAGAAAGTCGAGTCTGGTCCATCGGTACATCAAAGCCACATTATGTGGTAAGCTAGACGAAGAAGAGAAAAGAGAGGAAACATTTGCGCTCTACCAGAAACGACACACTCATTTGAGTTGACTAAGGAAGTTTTTATTTCGAGATCCACAAGCATACTCGATACAAGACGCTTGAGCACGAAGACTGAGTTGCGTTACTCACCACTTAATCGTACATCTCCAATTCACATAAGCCGCGTTCTCTTTGCTGTTCGAATTTCACAATTTGCCAGCTCCTTTAAGTAGACATAGACAACCCGAACTTGCTTCTCCACTACACCAGTCGACAAGTCACCCCGCTCCGCCCCCTCGGTCGTGTCAAGCCTCAACCCTAGCCCAGCAGTAGGCGTCACTGACAGACAAGAACTAAGTGCGCTAAGCCTTGCAAAAAATAAATTCGCTCTCACTACATCGTAGCGCAACTCATTCTTTAAGGTGCAATGCAGTACTTGCGTGAGTCAACAAGAAGCTTGACTTTACGCTGAGTGAAACAGAGCATACTTTGTAGGCTGCACCTCAACTGTGTCCGAGTATTGAGGTACCTTCCACCTGTGTCGGCTTATGTGTCCTTCGATAATAAAGACGCAGGACACGCGTCTCCACACTCTTCTACGTTGGCCTCAAAACGAAAAGTATTTACTCTAAGGCACTCCCCAGCTATGACAGGCACCCAGAGCGATTAAGATTGGCGCCAGGGATGGCACAATATTACGCCAAGGGCCGATTTTTCTCGCCCTGCTGACGCCATTTTTGAAAGGAGGGGTAGTTCTGTTGGATTCCGACCGAGACCAACAGAACCAGTGCTACGCTGTCCTGGAAGGAGTTCCACAGCACGTTTTTCCTGAGCTACTTCTGTCAAGGTTGACTACATCGTGGGATCTAATTGTAGCACTGGACACCGAGATCATGACTTCGCTGGCTTCGGCTCCAGAAAGCGTCGTGTGAGCATCAGATCTCGGCAGCTTTCGCGACTTCAAGTCGGTCCGCAACAATAAAATAGGCTTTAGTATACCGTCTGAGATCTCTGTACGAAATCGCAGAGGGGTTGTGACCATATGTGGTCGCAAGTATCTTACTCGATGAACTCTCTTTGGTTCTAAATAGACCTGCCACGCCTTTCTGACGAGGGAACGGACGGCATCATTTACGACTATTTTTGCCAAATATGGCACATCGTCGGAATAAATCACACCGGCTCACACTGTGCGAGGTTTGCGCTCTCGCAGTCGACAAAATTTCTTCAGACAAAAGTTAATTTTTGGCTCCGGTGATGCGGACCAATTGCATCACACTCCGCCCAATCTTTTTACTAGACAAGACTACAGAGTAGTGCATCGCCGTACCCGGGTCCTGAGCAGCGTCATCTCGCCCTATATCGAGACGCTGAGAGCAAAAGCATCAGGCTCGCTAAACACCCACGCCCTGATCATGCAGAAATAGACAGCATCACGGACGCGATGGTCGACGTATCCTCGTCGGAAAGAGGATCACATAGTAGAAATCTTTTTGTATGACGAGCCTTCACAACATAGCTCTACGAACGGGCTTGAATGCGGGATTGTGACCATCCTATTGTCGGACTGGCATCGCAATAGCATTGCCGCTTCTCAGTAGGTGCGACTTAGGTTATAGACTGGACAACGAACCGCTTTAAATGGTCGAAGTGTATGACCTTCAGCACTATTGCGAATTTAGCGATAGATCTGCGCCGCTCTCACAAATGAGTACCCGATGGGTGCATCGGTTTAATCGTATGACTGGCTGAATGATGGCTTGTATAGACTTATAACACCATACTGAAACCTCATTTCATGTAGTCTACTAGCACACCGTAATCTGTAGCCTCACAATTGGAGCTGTTGTAGTCGACGGAAAAGTCATAAATGTCTGTTAAACTAGGCAACGTTGGACTAATGTTGATTCAGGAGCTTTTGCACAAAAATATTGCGCGTTGACCGACCCACAATTTGATTTTTATCGGTGCAAGCCCAGTTTATTCCTTACCGCATCCTACTCAACACCACGTGAAAAGACAACGTTCACCACCTCTGCTCTAAGGCCGTTTAGCATGCCATCCTCCGCGAGCTATCCGCCCTGCCTTGTATACTGGACGAGGAAGGCTCAAAATTTAATCTTTATCCAGACTAGCAAGACCTTGATCTCTCGACAGTTAAGAAGCAGCTGTCTCCGGATCGACACCCAATTATGGGTCAAGCTACGACTGGCGGAGGCTGATCCGGCTTTGAAAATTATTGCACTCAATATCTGCTTGAATATGCTTAAGCTGAGCGGACTCACAGGGAAAGCAGTATTGGCACTGCCTCACCCACTCAAACTACTACTGGATAAAACAATCCTTGCCAGCAAAATAATGGCGCCCTTACTAGACCGCATTTTGATAAAGCCTTTTTGGCAAACCTTTCCTATACAGCTGAGTACTCACGAAGCCAGGCTATCTCGATGGCTTCCTTTGGTTTTGCCCATATTTATCGAGAATGAACTTTGAGAGTGTTTTCTTTCGACGCGAATGGTTTGAACAGCGCTACACAGCGTACTTTGAACTTCAATTCAAACAGCTTTTACATCTTGGGGTTAGAAGAAGCACAATTTACGGACATGAATTAGCTTTAAACGAACAAAGCACCACTGGAGTACGGCTTCGCAGCTGTATTCAAACGTTTAGTCTCAAAGATGACCAACTTGACGGAGACAATGAAGCGGGCTTGTTACTTACATCTTCCTGTCCCGAACGAAATGTCCGCAACAAATGCCAGTATCTCTCCTCAATGGAAATACTGTCTTAATACTCACTTTTGCGTTGCACTCTCGGACTTGGTTGTGACCTTCATTCATGTAAACTGCGCTCCGATCTAGCTGATCTAGCGATCAGACTTCTTTTCAGCACTCCCCAGCACGTTCAAATGAGTTCTCAGGTCCTTGTACTTGGTTACCTGAACACAGTCCTTTCCCGTCAACTTGACCAAACAAGACAAGATGACCGAAACCGAGTACAAGGCCTCGAAGCCTTACTGTATTGGATGGCCACCTTGCGCTAAGTCAACGCCTGACGTCTTCAGCATCCGAACGCTTAAATTTTTCAAGCTCAGCAGCACTTGCATCAACAAAGACTAAGTCACTTCCAGACTCTTATACTCGGCAGCCCAAGTTGTAAATCACAATTTTCGGAGTTAGTAGATAGAGAGGACCATACTGGAGTCTCATTTTGAGTTGGTACTTCCTGCTACAATGCTTCTATTTAAGCCCCACGGAAATGTCCAATCTAGGTCATTCAGCTCCAAAAACACCTGCAGAACTCACTTTATGAGCTTTCGGATTTCTTCCGGAGCTCTGGCAGACCTTTACAACCTTGAAAGCCTTCTCGGTAAGCCCAAGCGGATAAATTTGATTGTCCAACAGACGCTCGAAGATCTTGACCTTACAGAGGATGCGCTGCAACATGCCCAGGACTATTCCAAATAGAATGCGGCCGCCAGGGCCAAGCTCAAAGGTGTAGCTCGGTAAAAAAAACCGAGCAAAAAATTGCGGACCTCGAACATCCTTAAAATTTCCCTAGGTACTTCACCTAGCTGCCCCAAGCTCTCTCTCTACAATGCGCTTATTTCCTTGAAGTTAACTGTAAAACTCAAATTAACTAGCAAGACCCTCTGGATGTATTGGTCTGGTGTCTACTGCTCACCGTTCAAGAGGCTCTGGTATGTTGGATCCAATTGGAGCACCATGATATTCTCCCGAATAGTCTCAGACGCCGCAAACTCCGACTGTGAAAACATTCAGGCCTGAGGTCCTGCCAATCGAGTATAACAAAGTTGCCTCGCCCTACTTAGAGCTTCATACTAGTAGTAGTATACGCGTGCTCGGTCGGATGGATAAACTTAAGCGACGTGCTCAGGTCTCATTGTTATACAAAAAAGATGACTGCAAGGTTTTTAGCAACTGCCCACTGATCACACTTTTGAATGTGGATGCCAATCTAAAACCTAAAATTCTGGCATATAGACTTGGGTTGATACTGAAGAGTCTTCTGTTATTAGGCCAGCACAAATTTGTTTAAAAAAAAATCGCCACGCGCACAATAGGCCTCAGGCCTTGTCCCACATGTTCGGCAAAGGAGGCAAACCAACCGGGGCAATTCTACTCGACTTAGCCAAGGCCTTTGATAGTGTCGTCTGTGAAGCACTTGACGTGGTCCTGACGCTCTTTGTATTCAACAACACGTATAGGCGATAAATCGGGTCCTACTTCCAGACACCCTGATACTACTCACGTACAATGGTCGATCAGAATGTCCGTTCGAACTTGGTGTGGAAGTTCGACAAACTCTCACTTGGTAACTCGCCCTCTCTAGCCTTTTTTGTGCTCTTTATCGGGCCTTAGTTGAATTTATTAAGAGTGAAGTACAGAATTACGGTTTACACAGTAAAAGTACATACATTTCTCGATATTAAAATTGGACAACTTCCCGACCTCAAGCCGAACAAGTTTTTTTTCACCCAAGCCGAAGACTTTTGTGTGGCTCAGGGAATACGCCTATACAAGGACACATTTGTGATACTTCCTTTCCATCCCTCTTCAGCTGAAACAGAGCCTTTGCGCCATTCCTTAGCCGGAGTGGGAGCGATTTGGCCGAAAATGCAAGACAAATCAAGCTTTTGAGTAGACTATACGACCCAGCCTTAGTGATGCTGATCCCCTTCAGCACTTGGTTACGTAGTGCACACCAAGCGTCTAAAATGGCTGTCGCGAATATCACGTAAAAACTTCACGATACTTCAGCAAATTATTTTGCCAAAACTGTGGTATTCGGCTAGCGTCTGTCATGTTCCTTCAGCTGGATTCCAAAATCAGCTTAAAATGTTCATTTCGCGCTTTTAATACCGGCTCAAACTTTATAACGATCTATTTAAGACCTGAAGGTTTCTTTCTTTGCACACAGATGTATTGGGTCTCGCTTCCATCCCCGATATGAGCTCTGTAAGGTGATCGTAGCTAGACCCCCCCCAGATCAAGTCATTCTCTCTTGGGCAGCCCCAATTCAGCCTATTAAACCAAGCAGTAGCCCCTCGCACCCAACCACCAGCTCAGACTACGCGGTATCTCGATGATATACTTGTTGGACAGCCTTAAATGCCTCTAGGCACTTTGTGCCCTTTAATTGATAACCCGCTTTTAAGCGAAGGCTACTTGTCTCCAAGTCAGGTTCGACAAACTTACTTTATCAGTGTTGAACAACGTCAGTATTGCCTGCAACTATCGTGGCTGTACGGTAACAGAAACCTCACTGCCATCAAAATTTAATCATTCTTCTGACCAACAAAGGTACCCTTTACCTTTTGAAATCCTTTCAGGATTGTGAGCTCCCGGTAGAACCCGTTTCAGTAGTACGCTTCTATTTTTGGACAAAGCTAATCAAATTTAAGCTCGCTCGCCGAATACTCAAATGGGCCGATCCAAGCGGTGCAACACCACGCGGAATTCTACGCATGGGTCTTCGATGCCTACAAAGCGGCCGAGCTTAGCGTGGCTATAATTCGAAACGCGATATCCAGCTACCAAGCTCCGGACTTGCCGCTATCCCGCCTTGGTGTGAGAAGAAGTCATGCGCAATTTGTATGGAGTCGTGACATCAAAATGGGAAAACATGTGCATCCAGTCTACTCAGTCCTACTCTACAGGCTTTGGAACAGCGCGCTGTACCTCGGCTTCCGCGAGCATCTTAAAGAAATCAAGTGTTTGTGCCACCACAATTGCGGTGTACTCAAGATCGCTCCACATCTATTTTGGTATCGTGAGTTTGCGATTTCACTAAGTAATATTGACTCGCTACCTTCGAGGCATCATTCTCAACCAAGCTCGAGTGGGAGTCAATACTGTAATTTAACGTCGAATCTACACCTCTGGTCTACCGTCTGTTTGTGATTTCTCACAACGTACGGACTGTAATCTGACGCTATTTGTATGCGCATAGGAATAATATTCGTTTTCGCGAGATTTCGTGCAACCTGATCGACGTACAAGCTCGAAACAAAGGTGGTAGTGAAATTTCACGCTGAGCGCTACTATCGAGACCTTTTTCCTAAAATGCTCAGCCATTCTGGACTTCAGCGGCGGCATCTACTGGACCTGATGGACACTATTGTACTCTCCTTGATACGACAGTTAACAATCCATCCAACGAACTCCTCACTGGACCAGACAACTTGTAACTCCACCCAGCATCCAAACTGCTATTGACTCTTTCCATATCAAGGACGTTGCGACTGAGTGAGACCACGCTAACCGGTTACCTTTAACGAGCCTTTTTTTTTACTTTCACATAATTACTTCGCTTACATGTTTAGCTTGTAAACTTTCGCGATTGAGTAAGACAGACATCGATAGCTAGGCACCTTGCTCGATAATTTACTGTCAAGATATAATTAGCACACAAAAATATCGTCTTTTAAAGACATTTAATGCCAATTCTTAGCCGCCGCTGCATACACTTTTTAAGCTAGTGCACAAGCAGCGTTTATGT
Organism: Plasmopara viticola; assembly: GCA_001695595.3. NCBI lineage: Eukaryota > Oomycota > Peronosporomycetes > Peronosporales > Peronosporaceae > Plasmopara > Plasmopara viticola. Next base: position 149,712 of record MBPM02000046.1, on the reverse strand, counting down.
CATCAAAACCGAAAAACTAATCCATGAACCAGTCGAAGGTCCGACAAATTCCATTTGCGTGTACTTTAGATTTTCGAATTACCTTTGGCCTACCCTCGCGTTTCTTAAGGATTTCCACGATTGAGTTTTAAGGTTTAGGTTGCCTAAGACCAACTTTTTTCTAATCAATGCCAAACTTGTCTACCTAGAAAATTGATTAAACACCCTTCAACATTTTTCGAGAAATTGGCGATGTAGTGAAGTAAAAAGAAGAGATTATCCCCTCTGGTGTTGCAAGAGTAAAAAAGGTGTAATGGTTCCGACGGATCAGGCTGTCAAACACTTATTTAATCACGTGTGGGAGGAGCTATGAGCGATCACGTCGCCTCACTTGTGTAAGAAACAACAGGCGCCGATGATAAGCTGTGTACAAATCTTGTGCATGGTCCGTGACATTTAGTTGTGAGAAAGGTATATGACATGGCTCTAATGATAAAAATACTCTTATCAAAAGCTCACTTCTTCAACGCGACTGTTGTGCCGAATACGGCTTTTGACCAAGAGACGTCAGCAAAAGAGCGAGGATTGTATGGAGTTGCCACGGTATCTAAATTAGGAAACGAGGAACTTTTGAAGAAGGATTGGCCGAGGCTCTAATTTCCTTTAAAGAGTATGTAACAATTTTTATCGTGGAGCTTCGGAACATCTAAACGTTGAAGACTTGATATACATCAACTTCCGCGCGAAAAATCCTAGAACACCCTTTTTTTACTCTATATGCTAACACCGTCAGCTTTGGTCAGCCCTGGCAACAGACCTTAAGCACTTAGTCATGATAACAACATCCATTAAGCCCTAAAATGTAGTGGAGGGACTCTCGATAAAGATACGATGCCTCAATCAAGCACTGAGCTTGTATTGCTAGCCAAAGCTAATCTGTCGTGGGCTCTGCGGAGCATCTCACTTGCCGGTCATCAAGATTGGTGCTTTCTTCTGGCGACCTAGTGAAATTGTCGCTGGTAAGAGCAGAAAGATACCACCTTCGATTAGATCGTTGCTGATTATCGTCGTTATATTCTTAATTTGAAAAAATCGTGGTCCGGACAGCGCTCTCGTAATTGCCGCAGAAAACGGAGGAAGCTCAAAAGGCTGTTATAATGGAACTGCAGTCATTAAACCCGAATCGAACAAAGTGAGCTTTAGTGTGGCGGAGAAGAAGGGCTATGTACGAGTGTACAAATTGCGATATTGGTCATCCGATTTAGCAAAGCATAAACCCGGCATTTGTCTTTAGCGTGACTGGTCCAATCGACCAAACTGCTAGATAAGGCTAAGTAGTTAGGGAATTTGCTTGCCTTCATGATCTGTGGAGATCGTGAGGTCCGCCAGGAGATCGCATGATCTGAAGATTTGTCCCGCGTTCACAAAAAGGGGAGGAGAAATTTAAGCATCGGTACGTCCCACAAATGGGCATTTACTTAAAATCAATCTTTATTTCTCGTAAAAAGATTTTCTCACTGCAGAAAAGATTGCTTAGCTGGAACTTGGTACTAGGAAGCAATTAAAAAGGAGTTAAAGATCCGATTAAACATTTGAAGCTACTGAAGCGATAAGTGGCCACATAAAATTTTGGCAGTAAGCAGCAAAAGAGGGGGGGAAGTACTCATTAGTTGGAGATTGCGGGGATACACCATCTTTGTCCCCTATTAATACGTTTTCTCTGACATCGTCAAAGGCTACAAGGGGAACATTGGGAATAGGTCAGCAACATGATCACCAATCCCAGCGAAAATAAAAAAAGATTGCTTGCGTACCGAAACTGACCGGTCTAGTCGGCATTCAAGCTCAGATGCATTTCGAAGTACTTCAGTTTCTAAGAATCGACTCAGAGATCTATTCTCTTTCAGTCTGTCGTTTTCCCGTGCGATACAATCGATTTTATCAAGGACTAAGCGATCCATGAATCGTATCTCCATCAGCTTAGCTTCACAGATATGGTGTTTAAACTTAAAGTTACACCTATTTGAGAGTGCTTGACCTCCAACTTTCTACGACAAGCTCGAGAATATTCTTTCGACTCAGGCGGTTGCTCTTGGTATGAACTTGTAAGTAACACCGATCCTGATGATGCTCGCTACTTCTATCCGAGTCTTACTAAAAACAGCAAGGCTGACATTCGCAAAAGGTGATTTCGGAAATCGACTATATGGAGTCGGTTGACAAACCGGTCTACCCCAGCTCCGGGTAAAAGCTCAAATTTATCACCACATTCAAGATTTTCGTCAATTATTGCGACCATGCTCGTGTGGATGGCAACGCGGTTGTTTGTAAGATTGTCCGCGAGAACAAGCATGTAATCAACTTCTTTAAGACTTGCGACGACAGCGTCTTCCACTGCATCGCCTGGTACGCATACCAGGGCACCAAGAAGGATTCTCGCAAAATCCAGGCATCGGTGAAGGGTGCATTTAAGAGCTACTGCGAATTCAAATGTTTTCAAAATTTGTCGAGCATGTTTAGAAGTTTCAAGCTCATTAATTTACTACAGCTCGATGATCTAATTTTGTCATCGCATTTGCTGCCGCCGAGTTATGTTGTAAGATACTTGTCGTGGCTGGCACCAGCTGGTACATAGATAGTGCTATCAAGCATTTCCATGTAGCAATGCACTTGCGGTCCTTGATGACAGATTTTATGTTGTCTATACCAATTATGGCAAACAAATTCTTCCAATTCGGGTTAATATCTTATCAATCAGATTTGGAGCCGAATACTGGTACCTGACTAAGCTACTGTTCTAGTTTTTCATAATGAGACCTTTGTTTGCCAAAATTAAGACTGCGGTGAAAGTCAAAGAAGCCGGCATACTTCCACTTTAAGTCTAACTCTCCACATCAGGCATCTTGTAGGTCTTGCCATTTCAAGTAGCTCTCACTTAGCCGTGAAAGCTTTGGTGAAAGGGACTACGTCGAAATTATTGTACCAGATCAGCAAGCCTTTAACCAAATTCATCTCTAAGTAATCCCAACCGAACTTCTCTAGCTCGCGGTCATCGGTGGTGATGCTTATTTCACGTAACTTGCTATCAAAATCTGACTTAGGCGAGATAGTAGTCTGGTTTGGAGCATTTAACGTGTTGATGTACTCGCAACGGAAAAGACCCTTACCAAGACCATAGACACAGGTTGAAAATTGCTTTCATCTCGGTATTAATTCATTGTATTTAATGAATCCGTCTTTGAGTGCACATGTCAATCCCTTCAGGACTGAGCAATCATTTAATAACTTTGATCATTTTAAGCACCCTTTTCCGTGATTGCTACTGTTTGACTCTGTCAAAAAATTGGCACAAATATAATGTGTACACTATGCGCTTAAATAAGCAGGATTATGTTAAAGTGGCCAACTATGCAATCATAACAAAGGAGATTATATCATTATATACGCTACCGACCGCAAACCTCCGAATGGATTAAAACTGGTGTAAGTGAGTGTATATGTCCAGACGGTGACCAGGAATCAGATAAATGTGCGCCAGTGTGCGACTTCATGGCCACGTCCTGTAAACATTTTCATATCGACGTCGATCTTACAAAAAGCACGCAAAATGTGGCCAATTTTCTGACATTGCTCACTATGATGCAGCTAAAACGCGCATTTCGTAGTCTATTTGATTGAACTCGTTTGTGTATTTGGTGCATTTCTTTATGACGATGCGACAATTGGGATTGTGGTCATTGCAACGCCGTTTGACAGAACGGCTCTCGATCTAACGCCGTCGGTCAATACTGCTGATAGGTTGTTTTGAACTTGAATTGATACGGCTCTCAATGTGTTCGTGGGTGTCGCCGTAAGTTAAGAGCATGAATCTGGTCCAAAGACGTAGTGAGGATAACGTTGCGAATTTGATGCGTGTAAAATCACGCAAGAAAGTGATATGCGTGGAATTTTATTTCGGTTCTGATTGTCAATTCACGCACAGATGTTGAAATAACATATCGTTTATTGTGATTATTCACAAATAAGGTGTCCTAATGTATTGGTTACTGATTTTGTGGACCGAGAATTTAGTTACTCAACGAGGTACAGCCGAAAATAGGTCATTTAAGTAGACGTGACTAATCTACTAACCCGCATCCAAACGCGTTGGGTGGGCTGGACGCCCCATCGATTGAAAAAGTTCATAACTTAACGTGGGGAACAGAACCGGGTCCCGGAAAGAGTTGGACTAACTTCTAGGGCTTAGGTATCGCTAGCCTGAACTCCTAGCGTATAAGAAATTGATGTGTGCTAAGGTATAAGGCGTCAATTCGACAGCGATTTCAAATGAATATTTTGGAGACTTTGTAACCTAGCGACCGGCGATGGCCCTTGTACAGTTATGATGAACATGCGAGAAATGCAGTATCCGCACATTATTTGAACACTACCTGAGAATGTCACTTCTGATGCTATGCTTAATTTAAAGTATCTAAAATGGATGTAGCTTCGGGAAACGTAGAATGCATTTCGAGATTGGACAAGAAGTATAAATCTTTGAATATTCTATCGCACGAGAATCACGGATTTTACATTAAGAACATTGATATGCTTCACTCCAGGTACCAATGTCCTATGTGTGTGACGTTTTTTGTATGCGCTGAAAAATCACAAGAATAATCTGTGTGAGCTTGTAAATATCAAGAGCCTTTCCACTAAGCCAACCGGCTCACAACAGGATACGGTTACTGCTTACAAAGTATTTTGTCAAGGCTGAGACCATTTTATCGAATACTTCTTCATCCATGACTTCAAGAAAATCCTCAAGCCCACTGCGACTCAACACAGGAAGAATACTGTTTTTTCAAACGATCACATTCCTGTGTGGGTATCAGTAGCTGATCATTTGACCGAGGGGATGCATTGCTTTGTGAAGACGATCCAAAGATGCTACTCACGAATATGTTTAATTACATTGGTGATGTATCAGTTAGATTTCAGCATTACACTTCGAGATATAAATGTTGCTTGCACAAAAATCATTAATACCCATACTCTGACAGGTATGGAAATCCCAGGAGTCAATTTGGCACCGAGACACGATGTCAAGTTATGGAAACCCATTACTAAAATAAAAGATGTGATATATACAATTATAGCATTAGATTTGACTGCCTGCTATGAGAAACTATCTCCACTTTTAAATTTTGTGCTGATCTGGATATAATTGCGGATGGAGTGTCCCTACTTGATCTTACAGAGCAGGTCATGCATCAAACTTGCTTCATCAATCTTAATATCCGGATTTAAGCAAAGTGAGGCCTCTTAGTCAATGTCAAAATTATTTATTATCTATATGTAAGAGTGCATTTAAGGTACTAAGCATCATGCTGGACATGTCCATAGTGGACAATCTGCTGATTGTTTTTCGAATATTGTTTTTACAGACGTACTGCGCGGCTTGCGAGTGGAAGTGACAAGGCGCTGAGGCAAAGAGGTAAAGAGGTAAAGCCGAATCACATATGTCATCTCTCAAGATCAAAGATAGTGAACACTCGTCCGATGGAAGCTCGCACATTTTTCTGCATGCCTCCTCTATGCAAGGTGCGTTGTGTCCCTGTCACAATAATCGTCGAATGTAAATCGATATCTTACAATACTATACAAAGCAAAAAGTCAGCATTTTAGTGCCGCAGAGCTGGCCATCAAGGCCAGTCCGACCTTTGAAGCCCGATCTATGGAGCTTATAATCTAAGATATAAAGCCAAATCATTTTCCTCCTATACAATTTATTCTCGGGCTTGCGTAAGAAGTTAACAAACATCTTTGAGGTTCACATATGAAGCCAGATTGAGACTCGAGCTGGTAGACAAAGTTGCCAAGAGAAGATTTCATTCTAGCTTAGCCAACTACCTGAATTTGTACTTTTCAATAGGAATCACATATCGTATAAAACAAAGCACGACGAAATCGAAGTATAGAGCCTGCATTTGTCAAGCTATTTGCTTTAAATTGCGGTTGCATCGTTCGTTGTTAAGCTCAAAACGATTAAACAGTTTTTAACGCTAGTAAATTATGCCTTCTATAAATACTTTGAGTAAGTTATATAATTTGCAATTAATTTACTGTTTACGAATTGCACTGGCGTGCGACAAAATCTAGAATACCTTTATAAAGCGAGGCGGTGTTTTTACTATTAGTCTTGCGGTATGTAGGCCTCCCAATCGCATGCATCAACGACCCCTATCCTGCCACCCGTAACTGACTCTCAATACAAATTTCGTAATATCGCCGTGGGAAGGCGCAATAGCCACTCGTTTTGCAATTCATTTTCAATTCTTTTGCAATTCTTTTGGGTAAGAACGCGAAGAAAAGCCGCGTGGCATAGGGGGAGAACTGAAGAATCGCGCGATTAGAGAAGCCTTGAATTAAGGCTCCATCTGACAGTAGCGAGGGGACAGCAACCTTATCCGCAGCGGAGCTTTGGACGAAAGGTAGAACTCGTAAGAGCTCTCGTCGGCGCGTCGTAACTTTTTCAGCGTTAGCGTGGCTACCGAACGCGCTCTTATACAGCCAGAACTAACTCCGCGGTCGTTTCTTGTCCAAGTCGCGTTCTATCGAATTGGTGGAAATCAAATTTAGCAGGTAAAGCGTGTAAGCCTTGCGAGTGACTAAAGGTAGCGCTGTGACCGCTAATTGCGTCGATTGTGGCTCAGGTTAGACACGTAATTTCTGCCTAGTTCTATCATTGCAACGTTGCCCACCGCCATGGCTGCGCCGTCGAGCGACTGGATTTTTTCTGAAAAAGAGCTGCACTCCACTCCCTCGCAGCGCGATGGTATGAAGTACACGGACGAGTTAGTACTGCGCCGTAAGGCGTGCGACTTTATCGAGAAGATGGCCAAGGCACTCAACTTACCGAAGCTGGCTCAGATCAGCGCAGACAACTTTCTTCACCGATTTTACATGCGTCAGTCGCTCGTCCGTTACGACAAGTACCTTGTTGCTGCCGCCTGTGTGCTTTTGGGATCTAAAGCTGAAGAGAGCCCGAAGAAGATTGGACTTGTTGCCAAGGTATACGTTGCAGTGCGAAAGGTTGTTGAGAAGGATCAGGTGTTTGCTATTCAAAAACACGACCCACAAGCTATTGCTGGCAAGATTATCTCGATGGAGGGCGTTGTTCTGCACAATTTGGCGTACGAGCTCACATTATCGCATCCATACAAATATATAAACGAGAAGGTCGACAAGGTGGTACGTCTGCAGCAGCTGAGCGAAGAGGAGACGAAGACTCAAAGTAGCAAGATCAAGCAGGTGGCCTGGTCCTTTTTAAATGACAGTGCTTACACGGTGGCGTGCTTGCGGCTTGAGTCAGTGGATCTGGCGGCTGGTGCCGTGTACCTGGCCGGGCTCTATGAGAGCTACGTGCCGGAGGATTTATGCACCGCTAGTGGACTCCCATGGTGGAGTGGTTTAGCAACCCCTCTTCATACCTTGCAAGGTATTGCCATGACTATTCTTTTGTCGTGGGTGCTGGCAATATTTAAAGAAAGGTGTGTTCTCCCCTTTGTTTAGATGCGGCTCGCTATTTGCTGAAAGCCTACACGGCTCCGTACATCAATACGGACGTGCTTGCCGGGGGATTGTCCAAGCTAGTCTATATGTTTCACCCGCCTAAGCCAGTAGAGACTCCTTCTTCACTTATTGAGCTGGACGTAGTTGAAGTGCACTTGTCGTCCATGGTATCGTCACCTATGGACGCTGCTGCATGTGTGACTTCCCCTGAGTGTTGCAGTAGCCAAGGTCGATCTCCGTACGACCACGATTTTGATCAAGACGTGAAGGCACATGTTGTGGACAGTGACGAAAGCCCCCGCGAGACGGCGCAGATTCCTGCCACGCCCGCATCGTTGCTGGACAGTTTCCCTCTCGCCAACGAAAGTTCAAGTGCTGACAAGTTGTTGGGAAGCACTGCAACGACGCGTGTGGCGGATAATGGAAGAATGTCGCTTAAACGCGAAAAGGACACAGAAAAAATGTTTTCTTCTGAAAAAAAGTTTAAGTACTGCATGTAAAGAGGCTGAAAGTCGGAGAGTGAGCTAGAGAATTCTGGCGCCCGACGTGCAACAAGTTTCCAACGGTCAAAGCCGGGTGGGCTTGCTGCCATGCGCGCGTCCTTGTTGCTTCAAGTCGCACATCACCTTTAATGTACCAGCCCTCCCACGAGATGCTGATATCAGTTTAGAAAAAGTAGAAAAGCTTAAAACCAAACAATAAAAACATATTTATAACAATTTGTTGCAGCACATACCTTAATCGAATCAGCTATCCTTTCACACGCAAAGAACGCCATTGCGGAGCGCATTTGGAGGGTCCCGAGTCAAGCTCCTCCAACGTCCAGAATCGTGTGCACATTCTCTCGGCCACTTGCTCAATTTCCGATAAGTCAATCAACAGGGCATTAGACGACCTAATCCAAAATCAGCGACTGATGCAAGATGCATTTTGGGCATGGCAAATTCTGTAAGGATGGTCATGGCACAAGTTCGTAGGCCATACATCATTCAAGAAATAGGTCCACACCGAAATCGCTTAGCCGCCAAATGCGACTTCACCCAATAACTTGCGGAGCCCGAGGCAAGTTGAAAACTGCGCCCTACTGTCCATATTTTTAAGAATTGCACATGCCGGATATATGAGCGATTAACCGGCGGGTTGCCTGTTCAACACGATTGAAACCCGCAAATATCGAATTTTCACCTCGGGTAGAATACTATACTATTATGATTTTCGATTAGACGACGGCTTTTAGAGCGCAATACTATTATGTTAGTGTAAGAAAATGCTTGCCAGAACATCTCAAAGATTTTTACTGCCGGAACCACTATTGGACTACATGCAGGACACCAATGGCAGTCTTACTCAACACCGAGTGCCAATATCTGCGTGCTCGATTGCCGTGCAAAGTATAGTAACAATAAAAGTAAGGTAAAGTAAACTTTTTTTGTAACCGACCACACGAAGTTGCAAGATATTTCGAGCCTTTTTGCTGCTACAGTTCTCACTTAAAATGCCCTTTCAAGAAGGTAAAATCGTCAGTTCCATGTCACATAGTCGCATAAAAATAACTGCTATTTCGGGTGTTTAACCTATATTATTAATCTTTTCCCAAGGCTTTGTGATCGCCTCCCCAGCCATAGTCTCTTTTCTCAGCAACTCAGTCGCGTCTACCGACAAACTTTCCTCAATGTCGCGTATCCCCGGCACCTGCTCGCCCTTTTGAATAAGACTCATCACGTCTTTAAAAGATTCCGGATACGACGGTTCGCGCCCGCACACCGTCGTAGAGTCGAAGCTGGTTGCCGTCTTTTCTTCACCTGCATCCTCTTGGACCAAGGGCAACGAGACCTCCTTTTTCATGTTTTCGTCACAATTGGCGATATTTGTGGCACTAGTTTGCTGCTCCAGACGTGCCATAAATGCATCAAGACTCGCGGAGGATGATGCTGCCGGTTCATTGATTTTCCGACTGCTGCTTTGCTCCAATTGAAGCTTCTCTTGAGCTGTTGTAGCCTCTAGCGTCATCTTGCCCTGTTCTACATCAAATTTGTCAAGACTTTCGCGTGCAATCTCTTCAAGAAAAAGGTTGGTAGACGATGACTGCGGATAAGTGAGAGACTTGAAGGCTTCTAGCACTGCGCGTAAAATGGCAATGTTTTCGTCGAAGGCACCACTTGCCTTACTCGCCGTATGCCACTTCCACTCCATATTAAGACCCACTGTTTCGAATCCAATGGATTCAAGCAATTCCCTGTGGTGCTGCGCGACATTCATTTATCACCAATCAGTATTTTTAGTATTAGTAATCACTCCATCCCACTTCCAATGTACCTTTAACGGCTCCATTTTCTGCTTAAAGTTTGCATTACCAAGAGCGATACGGCGATAGCGTGGTACATCCGGATTCTACAACATGTGTGTTACCAATTACTTACCGTGCTTTGCAATCGTTTCACAATGCTATAATGGTTTACCTCGATAAGATTAGTGACATACATGATTAGAATGCCCGCTGCCAGCTTAAGTTGTTCCAACGAGTTCTGCACGTCAAGATTGCAAGACTTTTACGATTAAACTTCAAAGCACATGTTACGACAAATTTTTGTCGATGCGTACCTCTGTTCGAAGCTTCTTCAATGCCCTGATCATCCGAACAGCTTTGGATGCCACCACCGAGACCGCATTTGGTGGTTGCTGTGGATTTACAAAAGTTCGGACCACATCAATAGTCTTGCTTGGATCTGTCTCGGTCTCTTCATTGTTATCCTCCACCCTGCTGACACTGTCTGCGCTTTTTGAAAGCAATAGCGTCTTTAACGTCGATATTTCAGCACGCACCTCAGCAATTGCTTGCGTAGTGCTTTGTTCAGCCAGCGAGCTGGAAATCTGAGCGCATAGCATCTTTTTGTTCTGCAGCGAACACTCCTTTTCATCCAATGATACGCTTAGCTTGGCCAACTCTTCTGTCTGTTGCTGAATAGCTGACGACACTTTCGACAATTCAGCCAGCACAGCATCGTCTTTTTTGGCTTCCTGCTCCTTCTCTTCTTGAACCTTGGATTCCTCCAATAAAGAGGCTGTTGGTCGCTGCACGAGCGGCGTAGTAATACGACAAAAGTCAGATAATTTCGGCACCTCAACTAGCAAAGCAAATCAGCATTTACCAGCCACGGAATGTAGCCCGACTGCACCGCAAAATTCCATAAAAATGCAAGGATCGAAGCTGCTCCCACCAGTGACGAGACTGTCCACAGTATTCGAACGTAGGCAGGATACCGAACTCGATTCCGTATCATCTGCATGGGTACGGCTGCATTCATCATCGAAAACGGCACTTGCTGCTGCTGTATCGCTTCCTGCACTGGCAACGAAGCTGTATCCGATGTCCCTCGTTTTTGGTGGCGGTCAATCGCTTCTTGAATCTCCTCTTTCGTCATACCTTTGCCCTCTAGGAATGACACGCGTTCAGACAGCGGAGTAGACTACAATGGACGCACTGTTAGGACACGCATCAGCCATGCAAAATATAGAGTTCGTGAGGATGCACCTGAACATTTGGATGTTGTAGGAATCTAAGCCCGTTTTCCACCATTTCATCGCGCATGGCGCTGAGTGCTTAGTTTTATCAATTACGATTTCACGCAAACCGTTCTCTTTATAAGATAATCAATGTTGATTTGTTACCCTCATCATAATACTATAGTGTACTATGATACACAAACTACTTAGTTATTATTATTATGTGGCTTAAACACTAATGAAGGTAGTTGATTGTCTTGCACATAATGAGCAGAACAGAATCAGCATGTGTCGTCTTTAAGTTTTGCCGATGCCAAAGTGATTCATTCTTTTAAGCAATTTGCTCACAAACGCCGCTTGTTCTGCGTGCAAGTGGGTCATCACAGCCAATGGTCTGGTATTCGCCTTGTAGAGCCTTTGCATTCGCAGTTGTAAAGGTCAGTTCGCCTGGCATGCTTCAGCAGATAACGAAGCCAGGTGTTAGGTAGTGTGACGTACCATTATTATAACACCTTCATATTCAGTGCGTTTGTTGAGCTATCCAGAACCGTCCGCTCCACATCACTGCGATTACCAACTTCTAGTAAAGTCACGGTAAATCAGGACAGATGATAGTATTAGTCATTCTGTTTTTATAAATGCTATCCATAGTCTACAGAGCACGGAAAGGCGGACGTAAGAAATAAGTAATTCATTTGCGGGCAGTGTCGAAGAGCATACAAGCGAATTAGCATAGATCTAATGCAGATAGAAGTTTTTCTAGTAAAAGCGCAATTTAATGTTTAAGCCGGTCAACCCACAGAAATTCGTGGGTTGTCCGGCTCTGTTTAGGCAGAAAATATTTGAAAGTAGCCTGATACACGCGAGTACTTTGTAAATGGAGCAAGCACTTGACCGAGTCAATTGTGGTCGGTCTCAGGCACTAATTCTGGCTTTGCCGAATACGCTCAATCACGTCTGTGAAGAGTTTACCTATACCGACAGCGCTGCACTGATGGGAGCAAACATCAAGGAATAACTACATGTAATTGCGTTTTTACTGTCCGCACAGAGGATTACGTAGATACGTTTGAGACTCCAAGCCATCCGTGATATACAACTGATGCATCTTTATGTACAGCAATTGCCTCACCTCTTGCTGAAAGTGACCACATAAGCCCCATTTCTTGTGAGGTAAACCTTAGTGTAACGTATACACCAGGATAGCAATCTGTTTTGGCTACTATGTTCGTGCGTTTCCGGATTTTTTAAGTTAGCACATACCACGACTGGTGCCGCGGCTGCGCATGATGATAGTGCGTAGCTCTCCTTAAGAATCAAAGAGGCGATGCTATTTGCGTAACTCTGCTCGAGGATAAGGAAAAGGGATGTACTAGAGACTCGTACAAGAATTTGTTGCCGCGATTACAATACGAACTACATGAGATTTCCATAGAAGTCGAGCTAGCATCGAACATAATAATTTCACTGTAATGGATATTTAAAATAAGTGTTTTAGATGTCATATCTGCTATGAGGCTCACAATAAACCTCTTGGCGGCTGCTTTGGTTGGGGGAAGACGTATGGCTTCATTAGCTCCACTCCAAAGTGTTTTAGTCTATTATTACACACGTAAGAAGTATGCCAGCGAATTTAATTATTATCAAATGCTATTACAACATTAATAAGATTGACGGTACTGGCTATTGATACTGTATTCGGCATGCCGAAGGACTCGGCAGGCAACACGATTATTGGTGTCTTTGTTGATCGTTGAATCTCATAGTGGCAGTGTCGGACACAATTGAATGGCACCGCCGTTTCTCGATAGCATGTTAGACAGAATGGAGTCCTATTGTCGTCGATTGTTAAGACCGAGATATCCGCTTGACGGCTCGATTTGAAATAAAAATCTATTAGTTTGGTACTGAAATATACAAACTCACAGCCGTCTATCCGTGGACTGATGATTGGACAGAGAAAGTAGATTGCGCTAAAGTGTCAAGGATTAAAAAACATAGATACCACAAAACGTTACCGACATGCCTCAACTAGATTCAAGCCGTTTAGACGAATGGGTCATTTAACCCTCGATCTAGTTAAAAAATATGCAATCTGCGGATCTATGTTTCGCACCTGAGAAACTATGCCACCCGCATGTGGCAGCGCTATGCTGCACACTCTTGATTCACTTTTACAGCACTATTTATCTTTATTGTTTCGTTATCGACGAATGGCGCTGCCAGCAAAGCTTAATGGTTTCAAGAAAAAAAGTTCAAGGACGTCGACACATCTATAAACCTGAAGATCGATACCCTCGCAGTTTTACTTCAAATATAAATATCTTCATATAAAATTGCTCGCCTAACATGGGTGTAATCATGACCTATCAAAGCTTAGCTGCTCCAAACGGCTGAAAAAAAGCCGAAAGGGAAGTGGCCAAGTCGATAAAGTTTTTCGGTTTTGATTCGCCAATCAATCCAGGACTCTCGATCTTCTTGTCATGGCATGTCCACAATCGAGTCAAACACAGATGTTCATATCTTTTGCTACCACCTATATAATTTTTTTTTGGCTTTTACTAGCTTCACATCTTCCAAGTCCGACAACTCTGACATGTCCTTTATCAGATTGTACCGGCCGCGATATGACTATCACTTGACCTATCAGCTAGATCAACAGATGAGGCCTTAGTGTTATCAACGGGTCAAACGCACCAAGTAAATACCGTATTGTATACCCATTTTCGTCTTTTGAAGCTATACTACGCACTTATGATGGTACTTTGCTTCCAACAATTACAAACTTTGTCTTGTGAGCCTGAGTTAGTTGCTTGGTAATTTGTCACCCATAGTTGGTGGCGCTATGTTACCTACTTATCTATCGATGTTCTAAATTCAGCCGTGGTTCTAGCGATTTTTGGTATTTGCTACTACAGCTTTTAGCCTATCGTCACCGACGAACGGCGCTGCCAGTGAGGCTTAATAACCTTAGAAGAAGAAAGCTTCAAGGACGTCGACACATCTATAAACCTGAAGATCAATACCCTCGCAGTTTTCCTTCAAATATAAATATTTTTATGTAAAATTGCTCGCCTAACAGGGGTGTAATTATGACCTATCAAAGCTTAGCTGCTCCGAACGGCTGGAATTTTTGGTTTTGATTCACCAATTAATTCAGGACTCTCGATCTTCTTGTCATGGCATGTCCACGATCGAGTCAAACAAAGATGTTCATATCTTTTGCTACCACCTATAAGTTTTTTTGGCGTTTCTCAAGACTTCTCGTTCCACCATTTTTTATCAAAGGAGACCCTTGCAATTCAAGCGCGTCGTATTGGGCAGAGGTAAAGACGTACTGCAAATGCTCATCCATCTCACGATGCAAAGATTGTGGTACCCGTTGGCGCAGAGTCCGAGACAGTATCTCTTGTATCTCATTCGATACAATGGACAAAAATGCATCCGTCATGTCGTGAAAAGGAGCTGGTAAACACTCGAGAATTGGCGTATCGGACGCAAAACTCGCACTCGAAAACTCTTCAATTTTGTCTTGCAATGCCCGCACAAACTCACCACTCATATGAGCCGAGTTGATGGTCATAATGAGCCTTGCTTCTTCTTGAAGTGTTCGCTCAAGGTCTTCATAGACGACGTGTAGAAGCATGGCCGAGAACGATACATCGCTCTGACTACCATGCGCTTCCTCGCTGCCATCCTGTCCACTTGTTCGTGCAGGTACTGCTTTAGTAGAAGTCAGCGGAATGACGCACGGTCTATGCGAGAGATGCAGTATCTGTAGATCCCACAGTCCCACAAAAGTCAATTAATGCAATTTGAAAGAGAAATCTTCGAGACGCTGGTGAAGTGATTGAACTCTCCCTTAGCATTTCTATGTGTCGCACTAGGTTTTGTACACCACGCAATGAGTCCGAAGTTATACTTAAAGTAAGATAGGTTTGTCCAAGAACTAATAAGTTTGCGGGGTCGCTGTCCGACCACAACGGCTGAGTCAATGTGTGCTAGAGATTTTTTGCATTGCAGTGGTGGAGTATGCCGTTTAAATACCTAGTGTGGAGCCGTGACCCGGCAATTTCATCAACAGTGATCAGCTAATATAATAAATGTATTGATTTTTTGTGGTGGTAGCAGAGATGCAAACCAGCGATATTCCTTGATGCTGAAGGGCGTTTGGATCTATTTCACATCAGCATTTTGCGGTCAGTTCAGCGACGTTGGTTGTTTAAATCATTAACCAAGCATAAAAATGACAAGGTCTAGCAGTAGTTGAGATGGTCTGTTTTCGCGCAAAAGCAAGCGTTACTTGTCACACCAGTCCGAAAATAATAAGGGCAAATGTTTATTTGCTGCACGAGTGAAAAACTGATGCGTAGAATCAACATTTTTTCATTTGTTAGTGAGATTTTCTGTAGATGTGTTATCTTAGCAAATCAAAAGACCTCTCATGCATCAAATAAATTTGCACCTATGGTATGAAAATGGTATTTTGCTTGACCTCGAGTATACTATATATGCTAGTGATTTTAGATCGTTGGAAGGTATATTTCGTTTAAACTGTTTATATGGCATTGAAACAGCAAATCACTATTGCGGGTTATTTGCTGGGGCTGTTGCTGCAGTTTATAGTTCAGCAGGTTTGCGTTTAGCAGATTATCCTTTTGCTGCAGCTCCTGCTGCTGGTTCACATTCAGCAGGTTCACGTTTAGCAGATTAGCTTTCTGCAGAAGCTCCTGCTGCTGGTTCTGATTAAGCAGATTCGCATTTGGCAGACAATTGTTCTGCTGCTGCTCCTGCTCCTGCTCCTGCTGCAGGTTCCCATTCGGCTGTTACTCGTACACGAAGAGTAGAAATCCGGTCTGCTGTTGTTGTTCCGCAGGCTGCTGGTAAGATACGTGTTACCTTACTAATCTTGCCCTCTGTCGGACGTAGATTTTTAACGGGATAGCTGTCATTGCCGCCTTGTAAGCTGTTACATGTTGCCTCAAGTGATTCTGGAGGCGATCATGACCGCGGTCGTGCACAGCGCCAAAATCTTTTTGCAAAGCGGCATAATGCTTTACTTTAAACATAAGAGCGCGTTAGATTCGAGGTGGGTAGTTAAAGCTGAACCAGAGCAGGCAAGTTGTAAAATGGAGAGACGAAAGTGGTGCATTGCACTGCAGTCGCAACACGGTTGATCCAGCTCTATTTCGGGTTTTCGACGTGGTGGAGTCGCAGCTAGTTCCATCCAAAGCTTTGGGTGACTACGATTCAAACGAATTTGAAGATACTACTTCTAATATTTTTTGGAATACAAACTGTAGGCGTGCAGGCTCCCTTACGTTTTAATTTGCACTCTATTTTACCCACCCCTTCCTAGAAACCTCTTATGTCCAATTTCTGATGTCAAGGGGTTAAAAGAGTAATTCAAATTAAAGATGAGGGTAGATCCGGGAAACGTAAAGCGTCTTCGTAGGTAAAAGAATCTTTCCATCCTATGCGTATACGCAACATTTTAATGTGTAAAACGCTATGAATGTAGAAGTTTGCTTGCTCTTTGGGGTGATCTGGGGTTGAGCAGTGGCTCGCGTAAGTTTATGCATCAGCAATAATTATTGCGCATTTAGAATTTTTGTAACGCGCAAGCGTAGGATTGTAAATTAGTGCAATACACGTACTTCGCTTATTAAAATTCCCAGCCTTCCTGCCGCGAGGCATTTCAATTTATTTAAGGAGATTGCGGATGTTTTCGATGTTTTGAGTTGTACTCTGTTCTTTCCTCCTTCCAACAAGTGTATCTATTGAAAAAACATATCAAAAAGCAAAACCTCAATTAGAAAGCAAACCGATTCCTCCAAAGGTTCAATGAGGTATAACTTTTGACTTACGTGGTTTTCAGCTAGACTTATCATTAATACTTTCTGCCGCGAGTTGCACACGTGGTTTATGTCACTTAAAAAACACGCAGTGCCGTCGATGATAACGGTGGCAACGACGATCATGCCATCTGAATGAAGCATTAACAGTGACGGACAATAATATTGCTGCCTTGCCATACAACGCTCCATTCGCCTTTCCATGTACAATCAGTCGTCGAAAATCCATTTTCAAGAATTCGAGAAACATAGTCGCTGCCTGCCAGTGGGGTAAATTCTATATCGATGAAGTAGAAAGCAGCGATACTATATATTCCTAAGCTTACAATAAAAAATGGATATCTGGTGCTGCAGACCGGGGCTGTCTACACTATACCATAGTTAAACAAGTGCATGTTATCCACGACAGTTACTTGTACATCAATCGAAATTTATATGATGTCCGTCAGTCGAACCGCTTAACGTTGAATTAGAATTGTGGCTCGAGTACCTGGTCGCTTGACACGAGGTACTTGGCTCGGTAGTCATAAAATCCAAGTCAATTTAGCCGCGCGGCTGCCCTACCAACCCAATTGGGTGTGTGAGAGCTGAGTAAACCGGACGGTTTACTAGCAAAAAGGCCCCATCGTGTAATGAGATGTACAAGACAGGCTCCAAAATGGGTCGGTTAACCCGAGCACCCCGCGCTAGAGACAGCTTAGTTGAATTGTGGTAGAATTTTAAAGTTAAACGAATTGCCCAATTTTATAACCTGCAGAGCCGCGCATGATATGAGGTCGATGTGAGTGAGCGTTCGAACGATCCAAAAAGGTGACCGCAAATCTGTGCCGTTGTGCAGTGCTCCTGGACTATCCTGTACGCAAACTCATGTCGGTATTAGTCATTCGAAAAGCGAGCTGTCACTCTGACTTCTCCGCTGCGAGCAAGCATCGCTGAGACGTGCATTTCGGAGTCTATTTTCGAAAGCTCTCTTAGTGGTTGTTGCATTTCATCTCGATCGAAGTAGTGTACGCGATTTGACAGAAAGGCAAAGACGTGGTCTCAGACCAACAAAGTATGCCAACACTGCTTATTGGTTTAAGAACAATCACTCGTATGTTAACAAAGCATGTGTGTGTGCGTGGACGTCGCCGTCACGAAAAAGCACGGTCTCGTCACATACGCGTAGTGGGGAATGATGTCGCGACGCGAGTGAATAATCACGCAATAAATAATTTCGAAGTGCATGAAATTCTATTTCGGTTTTGATTGTCAAAACTAAGACACAAATAATGAGACTACATAATAACTAACTATAATCGGTCACTAACTAAAGTGATGTGTGCTGAAGGTTGGAGTGCCATCCCTCGTCTATTCGGAGGTCAGGTGCAGTGATCCAGATGTACATTTTAAAGACAGTATGAATCTGGCCTAGCAACTGGCGATGACCCGTGTACAGTAATGACGACTGTTCGAAAGTTGCAGTATCTGCAGATCCCACAATCCCACACAAGCCATCTGACGTAAATGAAGAGATGCATCTTCGAGACGCTGGTGAAGTGATTGATTAAACCACTTTTGTGTGTCGCATTGAGTTTCGTACACCACGCAGTGAGTCCAAATTTATACAAAAAGTGAGGTAGGTTTGTCCAAAAACTAATAAGTGTGCTCGCTCGCTGTCCGACCACATTGGCTGTTTTAATTTCAGTGTAAAGCCGGAGCCCGGCAATTTCATCAGCAGTGATCAGCTGATTTAGTAAATGCTTTTGTTTTTCGTGGTGGGAGAAGACATGATATACTTTGATGCAGGAGAGTTGCACATCGGTACTTTGCGGCCCGTTTAGCAACGTAGATTTGTCTATACCCTTAATTAAGCATGAAAAGTGACAAGGTCTATTTGTTGTTGAATGGGTTAAAGTATATTCGCGCAAAAGCAAACATATGTTTGTTTAAATAAAATCAGTCCAAATGTTTGAGCGCTGCAGGAGTAAAACCTGATAGTGTCGTCTCATTTGTTGGCCAAAACTTATTAATCAAAAGACTTCTCATGCTAAAGATCTTTATGCACATGTGGTATAAAAAGGGATTTTTCTCGTGCACTCGAGTGTATTATCTTTTTGGATCGTCGAAAGAAAAATTTGCAATCGCACAAAGGAAGCGTTCATGCAGCATTAAGTCAAAGATTAATTTTGCAACCGGAGACGGTGAGTAAGTAGCTGGGGCCCTTGCTGAAGATTCCTGTTCAGCAGGTTTGCATTTAGCAGATAACCGTTCTGGCTGCTGCTCCTGGGGCTGGTCCTGATTCAGCAGGTTTACATTTAGCCGATTCCCGTTCTGCTGCTGCTCCTGCAGTGGTTTCTGATTCAGCACGTTCGCGTTCAGCAGAGTTCCGTTCTGCTGTTGCTGTTGATCAAGCTGATGTAAGGTCCCACCATGCTGATTTTTTCTTTGTTGGATACGCAAATTCGACGGGATAGCTGCTATCGCAGCCTTGAAAGGTGTTGAAGGTTGCATCCCTGATGCTGGAGGTAATCATGACCGCGGTCGTGCACAGCGCTCACATTTTCTTGCAGGACGACATATTGCTTTTTTCAAACGAAAGAGCAAGTTAGATTCGAGCTGGGTGAATCGAACTGGACCGGAGCGGGCAAGTTGTAAAATGAAGAGGCGAAAGTTTTCGGACGTGATGCATTGAATTGCAGTCGCGACACGGTTGATCCAGCTTTATCCACGGGTTTCTGACGTGGTGGAGTCGCAGCCGGTCGTATCCCAAGCCTTGGGACCGACGCATTGTTATCGATCCAAATAGATTTGGAGGTACTACCTGTAGCATTCTTTTTTGAAAGGTTTTTAGGTACGAACGTAAGACATCTTTTATTTAATATGCACTCTATTTCACCTCAGAGATCATAAGAATAGGTCAAAAAGAGTGCCAATTTTATTGCAAACATTTTAAAGGTAAAAAGAATCTTTTTGTCCTATGCGCCGTAAAGAAGGGGGATCCGGATTTATAAAGTAATTTTTTATTTGCGATAGCCGATCGTCGTTGCCACCGTTTTCATCCTTGTCACCGCGAGGATTAACTTGCGACACAAGATACAAATAATAGGTCCAGCTTAAAAGCACATGGTATATCTCAAATGAGTCCGGTTAAACCAAATAAATATCTTGTTGAACCTTAAGAGACATCGGGAAGCTTACGAGTTGAAAATTTGCCTTTAAATATGTTTTCAATAGAGGTCTTTGTCGAGAGAAGGAGGGTACAAAGAGTAAATCAAAACGTAAGAAACAATCCTCAGGAACGTGCAAATAATAAAGACTTTTGCAAAATGCTGTCTAGATTTGCAGAGTATTTTATGTTCAATTTTTATTAGTAAATTACGTGCATTGCACTAATTTACAACCCAACGCCGATAGCACCATAAGCGTCACCATAAGTCTTACTGCGAAGTAGACTGCTAAGGCATATACTAACTAGTGACGTTTCCATTTCTCTTCCTATGCATTCACGTGGACCACTGATTAACCTGCACAAGGCATAAAATAATTATGAAACAAAGAGAAACATTAATATTGCTGCCTTGCTGTGCAACGATCCATTCGCCTTTTCATGTACAATCAGTCGTCGAAAATCCATTTTCAAGATTTCGAGAAACATAGTCACTGCCTTCCACGATTGGTGAGTAAATTCTATTTCGAAGAAGTCGAAAGCAGCGATACTGCATATATATTCCTAAGCTTTCAATAAAAAAATGGATATCTGGTGCTGCAGACCGGGGCTGTCTACACTATACGATATTTAAACACGTGCATGTTATCCACGACAGTTACTTGTACATCAATCGAAATTTATATGATGTCCGTCAGTCGAACCGCTTAACGTTGAATTAAAATTGTGGCTCGAGTACCTGGTCGCTTGACACGAGGTACTTGACTCGGTAGTCATAAAATCCAAATTATGTCAGCCCTGCGGCTGCCCTACCAACCCAATTAGGTGTGTGAGAGTTGTGTAAACCGGACGGTTTACTAGCCAAAACGGCCTTATCGTGTAATGAGATATACAAGACAGGCTCCAAAATGGGTTGGATAATCCGAGCATTCCGCGCTCGAGACAGCTTAGTTGGATTGTGGTAGCTCCAATCTCAACATTAAGCTTTAACTGATCTTGTGGCTCAAGTAATTAGTCGCTTGACGGGTATCTGTATTGGTAAGCATAAGTTGAAGACGGAGATAGGTCACTAAAAGGATTGAGCAATCACATCCATCAGCGTGGCTGGGCTGGACGCCAGAATTGTAATGAGGCGGCCCCTAAATGGGCCGATAGCAACCAGCACCCGCAATGATAAACTATAAAGTCTACTTAATGCTTATGACACAAACTAATAAACCGCCTCAAGTACATAAAATAACAAATTTTAAAAACTTGATTGTCGACCTTATTATGATGCTTGACTTGTTCGTGTATTGCTTTTGAAAAGACGTTAGCATTTTTTTTCGAGCGACCTCATGACAACGCGGATAAATTGCAATTTACTTTGTCGGAATTATACAGACACAATAAAACATACGGGAATAATGGCGGCCGGCAAATTTAAAAGAAGTGCATACAAAAGAATCAAAAGTAGGGAAGAGTATAAACATTGTATACAATACACCAAGTAGTATGACATGGAACATCACGCCGGCATTTTTTTCCCTTACCGTGATTTACCACCAAGATCAATCCTGGAACCTCCTTTCGGGCCAGGTGCTATTTTGGCGACGCAACCTCTCAACCTCCTGAAAGCGAAAGCCAATCTAAGGTAGTCTTAGAACGTGGCGTGGCGTCTCATCATTGGTTGGAAATCTATGTCACACGCCTTCGTGTCCGCTTAAGTACGCCGAAAATCATTCCAGAATCAGCCGGCTCGGAAAAAGATGGTGAAGCTTGTCTGTGCGATCGTTGGTGTGGCGGGAAGCGCTTCCCTGTGGACATCGACGCGAGTCAGCTGGTGGGAGACTTGAAGGACGCGATCAAGGCAAAGAAAATGTACCAGTTTCCTGCGGACGAGCTGGAGCTCTCTCTGGCGAAGAAGGGCGCAGGATGGCTACCAATTGCGGAACTTCGTGCGATACGAAAAGGAGAGGATTTATTGGGTTTCGAAAGGGTATCACTGGTGGATACAGAGGATGAGCTGTACTCGACCTATTCGATTCGGGATATGTGGATACGAATGGAATGTCACCGCCGCAAACGCGGCAAATTCACGTGCTGGTGGTGGTTCCTGAGCAAGGGTCCTCGGTTCCAACAGTCGCTCAAGACGGTGTATTCGACCACTGCAGTGATCCATTCTTCTCACAATTCTCCACTGCTGACCAAGTTGGCGATTGGCTTAATTTTTCGTCGTTGCTGCCGCTAACGAGTCGTCAGAAGCTCTACATTCGCTCTTCGTACAGAGTGATCGCCCACCAAGCACTGTTGAATCCAGATGGGAACATGGTCAAGTATGCTGTCGTCACGGGCACGCCTGGGATTGGCAAGTCGGTGTTTGTCTACTATGTCATGTGGAGGTTGATAAGAAGCGAGTGCTGTTTTTCGACAGCGACGAGAATTTCTACTTTGATGAAACGACGATGTTCCAGTGTGATTTATTGCCAAAAAAGTTTAATCAACAATTTTGGTCAGCTAATTTGTGGTGCCTTGTTGATTTGCTGGACCCAACAAAAATCCCTGGACTTCCCTACCGGCGATGTTCAATACTTCTCGCAACCACACCGCGGCGGGATTACATTATTGAATTCAAGAAGCTTGCTCCTACTCCAGATGTTTTCTACATGCCACTGTGGTCAAAAGACGAACTGGAGACAATTGCTCCCTTGTTGCAATTTGCTGCAGCTGCGTGGCAGAATCGATTTGAGTGTCTCGGTGATGTGCCTCGCGCGGTGTTGCAAGACATTGGATTAGACCCACAAACTTTGTTGATGTCCGCGTGCAGCAGTTGTTCTTTTGACGATTGCATTATGTTGGTGTCCGACTACTCTAAGATCAACTCGAAGACCAAAATCGATCAGACTTTGGTTCACATCCGTAGCCAAGAACCGTATCGAGAGTACGAAGTTGCCTATGCATCAGAATTGGCAATGCAAGTGATTGCTCGAACAAAGTGGCGATCGGATCGCGCGAAAGTGAAAAACCTTCTCGGTTCGTGTGATGGAAACCCACTAGCACAATCGCTATGCGAATATGTCTTTGAGCCTTACTCCATGGATCTGTTAGAGCAGGGTGGGACTTTCGTGTGTCGAAAGCTGTTGTCTGGCGCTGACATGCGAAAGCGCGACACGATTAAACGCAAGCGAGGCAACCCAGTTAATCAAGACGGAGAAGCAATCGATTACCCATCGTCATCGCAGCCTCGGCAAATAGCGGAGCGGGTGGAAGTCGATCAACATGCAAATCAGGTATACGTGCCTCATACATCGAACTATACTGCTATTGATGCGTAAATGCCGCAGTTCGGTGGATTCCAGATGACTGTGGGAATAACGCATGACATCAAGAGCGGGGCGGCAGATGATTGGGCGAAACTGGGTCAGAATGGCAATCGACTCTTCTTTTTGCTTCCACCACTCTACTACAAACTTTCACCAAGAAGACACCTCAAACCATCGAACAGTATGCTATCCTTGTTCCGTTTCCCAAGCAGGTGTAATAAATATGTGATTTAACGCTTCAACGACATCAGCTTCTCTCTTCCATGGCCTACCAAGACATTACCAAGATTTTACTTCGTGATCTATTCGTCATCCGGATAAAGCACAATTAATTTTTTCATCCTAATAAATATAGGGAACCGTTAAACTGCCGATACCCTTTTGGTAAACTGCCGGTACCCTTTGATTTTAGCCAATGAGATTAAACTAATCTATCAATGGGAGCAGTTTATCTCTGTTAATGAACACAGTGTTTTTCAACCAATAAAAAGAGAAAAAAATACTTATCCGTACCCCTCTTTTTTGAACTGCCAGTTCCCCCTGTTTTAAGCCAATGGAAGTAGGAGCAATTCCGTCAATGAGAGCAATATTTTTCTGTCAATGAAAGCAGCACTGAACAAGTTATCGCGCGTGCATGAGAGCCGCCGACTTTGCCTATTCCAGAGTGCTGTACGAGGGCTATCTATGGTGTTGCATAGCGTTCATTGCGAGAAGAAGAGTGCGAGAAGAGTAATATTGAGAAGAGTAATGTTGAATAGAGTGATATTGAGAAGAGGTGAGTAGGAGTTATTTTTTAAAAAACAAGGAGTACCGGATTTCGGAAAAGGTTGGGGTGACGCCCTCCTTCCAAGCGCGGGGGCTAAATGCTCGCGCGCTTCGGGCAGGTGCTCTCGGGCATCTGCAGGTCTCTAACGAGTCTCACCCTCGACGCGACGGTCTCCAGCACTAGGGCGCCACTTGGGCTCTTACCTAGTCAGAACTACACAAAATAATGGAAGAACCTCACGGCCTCGGTGTTGGCTGCACTGCCCGCCGAATGAGACCCGACGTATGCGGACACCACTCTATGCCGTGGACTAGCCATAGAGCCTAGCACGTGCATAACTTGGCAACGCGATAACGTAATAGAATACAATACAAGGAGTACCGGCAGTTTACAAAAAAGGGGTACGGATGGGTATTGCTTTCTCTTTTATTGGTTGAAGAACACTGTGTTCATTAACAGAGATAAACTGCTCCCATTGATGGATTTAGTTTAATCTTATTGGCTAATATCAAGGGGTACCGGCAGCTTAACGATTCCCTAAATATAAATTTAGTAATCTACAAAGATGGCGTACTTACCTGAACAATACCTCGCTGACAAAGAGCGCATTAAAGCTGCGCAGAAGTGCTACTATCAGCGCGCACGTGAAACTCGACTGTCGTATCGAAAGAGCTACGACGATATGAGTAGAGAGCAGATCCGTGCTCGCAAGTGTAAGCCAAAGCCGAACTTGGCGATTTTGAAACCAAATTTAATTAATTAATCCTTTTCTCTCAAGTACAAAGTTAATCCCAATGAAAATGCCTTAACACCCTAAAAAAGGTACAACCCAAATATTTGAATTGATTAAATTCAGAATATTTTGTAAATGACTAAGATATAAAGTCGATCCTGATACAAGGTCGAATAGTCTTTTCTACGAAAACAATATAGCCAAGCATATATAGGCAACATGTTTGCATACGAACTCGAAGAATTAAAGAGACTGGTTATCCAACCTATTAAATGAGGTAGTAGCTACAGTGTTGAGGTGCGTGGTAAAACAAGCAAGATAGTTCATGTTAGCAACGTTTCGCGTCTAAACAACAAGAGATTAGTAGCTAAGCAGTACAATGTTTCGATTGAAACCCTTGAGAAACACTTGTCGCCTGACTACAAGACTGGTCCTGAGTATCGTTTTTACAATGGTAATCACATGGAATTACATTTGTACGAGGGTGTTGAGCCTTTTAATTTTTACAACAAGCTCGAAAACGTCCTTTCGACCTAAACGAGTGCGTTTAGGATTAATATTACTCTCGAGTACGAGCTTGTAAGCAAGACCGATCCTGACGACACTCGCTACTTCTACCCAAATCTCGCTAATACTCATGATCTCAATAGTCCTAGTGCTATCAATAGCAAGGCTGAAATCCAAAAGGAGGTGATTTCGGAAATCAGTTTTAAGGAGTTGGCTGACAATCTAAACTATCCCAGCTCTGGGTATAAGCTAAAGGTGATCACTGCACTCAAGATTTCCATCCACCATCGCGACTATGCTCTCGGGAATAGCGAAGCTATCATCCCTAAGATTATTCGCGAAAACAAGCATGTGAGCAACTATTCCAAGACAAACAACAAGTGCGTCTTCAACTGTATCGCCTGGCATACATATCAGAGCCCTAAGAAGGATCCTGCGCTACTGTTCTTTCAGGGGGTTAAATATTCGTTGGGCCTGTTTAGGAGTTTCATGCCCATTGACCTTCCACAGCTCGATGAAATTGAAGGCTGCTTCCAACTTAATAGTAACGTACATATGATGGATGTAGGTTCTGGCAATTAGAATGCATCCGTAGATTGGACAAGAGGTACGAAGCTATAAATATTTTATTGCATAAGATTCACGCTCTTTACATTTAAAACATCGATATGCTTCAGTCTAAGTATCAATGTCTTAGGTGCGAAATGATTTTCGTCAGCGCTGAAAGACTTAGAAATCATAAGAAGAACCAGTGTGAGCTTGTGAATATTGAGAGCTTTCCTGCTGAGCCAACTTTCTACAAACCAGCTCAGAACGCGATAAAATTATAGCCTACGAAGTATTCCATCAAGGATGCTGATCGGTACATCGACCACTTCATCGTTTATGACGTTGACGCCATGCTTAAGTCCACTGCGACTCAACACGAGGAGAATACTGTCTTCACGAACGAGCACATTCCGGTGTTCGTATCAGTAGCTGATAGCTTAGCCGAGGAGATGCGTTGCTTTGTAAATGACGATCCAAAGATGCTACTTACGGATATGTTCAAATACATCGGTGATGTAACCGTGAAGATCCAGCAGTGCAATGTCAATAAATACAAGTCGCTTCTACAGAACAATCTCAATGCTCACGGCCTGACAGTTATCGAAATTTCAGGATTCAATGTTGGCAAGACCTATAAGATATCTGATATGAAGAGTTGGATTGGATAAGGAACGTATGCCAGCTTCTTTGACTTTCACAGCAGTCTTGGCTTTGGTAAGCATAGGACTGATCACGGGAAATTGAAACAGCAGCTTGATCAGGTACCAGTATTCGGCTTCAATTCTGGGCGATACGATATTAACTTGATTATGAGGGATTTGTTCGCTGTTATTCGTACCGACAACATCAAATCTGTCATCAAGAATTCCAGCTACATGTGCATTGCTACATCTGACATGAAAATGCTCGATATAAGCAACTATGTACCTGCTGGTACCAGCTACGAAAAGTATCTCACCACATATCTCTCGGTGGCTGCAAATGCGATGACAAAATTAGATGCGTCTGTGATCTTGGTACGGATATATTTCCATACGAGTACATCACCGCGTTCAATGTGCTTAACCAAACTACTATCCCGCTTAAGTCAGCTTTTGACCTCCGTGGAACAAGTATCACCGATGATGACCACGAGCGAGTGAAGTTCGTGTGAGTGTAATACGAGGTGAAATCAATCAAGGACCTACTGATCTGGTACAACAATCTCGACGTTGTCCCCTTCATCAAAGCTATCAAGGCTCAGCGCGAGCTCTTTACGCGTTTCGTGCTGGATATGTTCGCAGATGGAGTTTCTCTACCTAAACTTTCCAAGAAGGTAATGTATCGGACCTGCTTCAACAATCTCCAGTATCCAGATAAGAAATCTGCTAACGCATTCCAATTTCCAGCTAAGCGCATGCCTGGCTACAAGGGTCAGGGTGCTAAGACAAAGCGAAATTTGATAGGACACTTAAGCACTTGGATACATTGCTGCAAAAGCAAAAGTATCTGTGTGGTCTGTGCTACTGCCAGCTGACCGCTGGGCACCGCTTCAGCTGACCGTATCAACAATAATCTTGGCCACATCGATGGCAACATCTTGATCAGCTGTGTGGAGTGCAACTTCGCTCGTAGAGATATGTCCCTCGGGGGATTTCGATACAAAAATTTGCTTGAGTTCAACTCAGACGGACTGGTTTATTCTACCGATCGGTAGGAAAGGGAAATCTACGCTAAGGTGAAGGCCAACATCGCCGGAGGTCCATCTACTATTTTCGATCGCTACGCTAAACGTCTCCCAAAGGACATGAAGGTGTGCTCCACATCAAGCAAGCTGCGGCCTGATGACAGCGAAATCGAGCGCGTGCACCGCTCGCTGAAAATGGCTGCTCCTCTCAAAGGAAGCGCAAGGCCAAAGCGGAGGAGGTCTCCTTTGCGGATACTTGGCCACCAAGACAAGCGGCAATTTGTTACGGAGTAGTGCAGGCGCATCTATGGATATCAAAAGCTTCTTTTGACGGCGTACAGGTATCTCGCTCTCTAAAGCTCAAGAGAGCCATCGAAATGGCTCCGCTTCGGCTCTTACAACAAGCGCTCGGAATTTACAAAGACCGCAAAGATTGACATTACGACGAAGCCGACTTATCTCAGAGGTGAGTTACCGCAAACCACTTCGTGATAAATTGTACTCTAAGTCACGAATGTACAGAAAATGGTAAGATTTCGGCTTGTATTACCGTTTACCTGATCCCTTAATGGGTAACATCTTGATCCCAGCCGGTGAGTCGATCGTCAATTCTGACACCTTTAAGCGCGTATTCCTAACGCGAAGACTATTTCAAAGAGGGTGTTATTGATCTGAGGCTTCTTTGTAGTTCGAGCGATCAAACGCCAGGTGAGTGTTCGCCAAAGGGCACAGAATGCTTCTCGTCATATTCACGCTCGAAGGCAGATGTTTCCGCCTGTTACTAGTCAAAGGTGATATGCACCGTCACGGTAGAGCCAATGGCTCTCTCCCAGCCTTCTTTGCAATAGTAGCTGTAAACGCTTTTAGACTCTTTTCCCACGGTACAGGTGCACGCAGTCTTTGTATTGGGTCCCGCTTTCAAAGAAAAGCCAAACTTGGTGCAGTGGTACCTTCGGGAGCTGGAGCGACCATTCTCGGATTTGGTTTGAAAATGGTTATTTTTTCATTGTATAAAATATGAGTAAAAACATAGCGGCCCTTACTAAATCTTTCGTTTAAATACCGTCACAAATTTGGAAAAAAGATAGCGCACAAATGCGCAGAAAGAAGAAATTGCCAAGTTACTAAGATACAGATTAGTGAGGAGGAACAATGCAACTTTCTGTGCACGCTAATACGAAGTCAATCTTAGCTTTGTTCAAACCTCCTTATCTATTGTCACCAGCTTAAGCATGCCATTATTAAGACAAAACATAAAATTGAGTGTGGTTCAGCAATTACTTTTGGCACGCAATTTTCGTTCAATGCGCGCTCTATCTGGTGCTAAAGTTGGTGATTGACTGATGATAAAGAAATTAATAGCAACTACTTGCATAAATGGCTTTGACTGTGTTATGTTCTATCGCAAGTCGACTGAAAAGCTGCTACATTTGCAGGTGTGCGCACCTGTGTAATTCATTATGTCGATTGCACACGGAAGGGTCCTTGCTTTATAAGATTCAAGGCGTGGTCGTACTAGGCGCAAGCTCGTGAAAAGTTTTCAAGCATAGCAAGCACCCTATCCACTTTCTGATGCCGAGATTGGTGAGTCGTAATCGACTATGAGACAAAAACATACGATAACCGATGGGCAAGGCGCGAGTAATCTCTGTGGGCAAATAAATCATCTCATTTTAGCTCATTCGTTTCACCGTACGCGCTTAAAGAAGCGGTAAGTCGCAAGGGTAATCGGACGGACAAATAGATTTCTTGTGCGGCACTAATCAACAGTATTTGATTTGGAGCACCTATTACAAGGCAGTACTTAGTAGTGTTCAATCAACTTAAATGATTAGTATGCTCGATAGTAATCGTACAATCTTCACCAAAATAAACTTTTAAAAATAATCTCAGGCTTTCCATGAGAGTATAATGGTCAATCAACTAATAGCAACCCTTGGAGGAAGGCGGATAGCTCTCTACAATGTCGAATAATCGAAGTCTAGTGCGAAGGCCATACCTCTTGATGCAGCCTTTTGTAAGTAAATAGCTAAGGCTGCCTCATTGTGGGCATTGCGTGATGAACGACCGCGAAGCCTACCGTCCACTTCGTCAATGACTTTGGTCCTTGGATTCACCCTTTCAATGCGCCGTGGGTTGTCGTCTTTGGATTTACACTCTTCTCGTGGTTGTCAGCGTTGGTAACTTCATCAACAAGAGTTTTGGATGCCCATGAGAATCGCCATATGCTTCTCTGTCTTTGGAATAGGCATTCTCATGAAAGGTGATTCTGACGACAGGTACATCACCTTTTGGTCCTGAGGTAATGATGCCGCTTTAAAGCTATAGTCGCAGGCTTGAAACCTTTTGTAATATTTGCGGAGAGGAGTTGTCAAAATCCCGCGGCGCTATTTCCCATTTTGTATTGCCCGAAGACGGTGTTTTGTGCGGAAAAATAAGCGAAAGAGAGCGGTGCGCTCTTCGCCGTAAAAAAGCGGATAGCTTCTCCAAAGCCTTCTTTGCGTGAGCAACTCATTGGCAGGTAAACTACCTTTACCTCACTATTGACGGCGCAAGTGCAGCAAGCACAGCCTTAGGCACAAAGATTGGTTTTAGAGTAGAAACGCTTACGAGCTGGTTTGGTCATCGCTGACTGACTCGGTCCTTCTTTGCTGTATGTTTAGTCATTGTGATGACCAAATCCTTTTTCTTATAAATCCAAAAAGGGATGAATGTAAAAACGTAAGTCATTGTATGCACAGCAAATTCTCCACCATGTTCTCTATCGGTACGCAAAGTGGGGTGTTTTGTAGGATCACTGCCTCGAATGCAGAATTAAATTTAGCGCAATCGATAGATATAAAAGGTTTACTAATGCACACGTTATTCCCGGAATAGTGAACGGTCACGCCTCCTCTGTGCACGGGGCTGTGTGACACCGTCACATTGGCAAACTTGAAAATTGTTAGTATATGGTCAAACGCCTTTTGTCATGCAACTTTAAGCGCTGCAATTTGCAATATCCGATTTTTGAGAAAAAGGTCGCGGTCAAATAGTGTGACCCACATTTTGTCTGTCCCATTTTACTGGCTGGCATTGAAGTAGTAGCGGCACTGTGACATCACTATGGCTCCTCCAAGAAAGCGATCAAATATTCACGACGGTAGCGAGAACAAGGTCGATGGCAACGAGCCCGCATTTCAAATGCGTAATCCATCGCATATCAAGAACAAAATGAAGCGTCAGCTTGTGATGCAGAAATATCGCAAGGAAAAGAAGGAGGCCCGAAAGGCTGCACAGCTCAAGCGCCGGCGCGAGGCAGAGGAATTGGGCGAGGCAGCACCACCCAAGCTAGAGCCGCGCACAATCGATAACACTCGTGAAAAGGAGGTGACGATGGTCGGTAATGAAGGCGACGAAGAGATTGAGGCGGACGAGCGCGACGACGAGTTTGCCAGCATCTTTGGCAATGAGGAAGTGCCCAAGCTAATGGTAACCACACGACCCTTCCCGTCGGGAGACCTTTATCATTTCATTAAGGATCTGATGGATTTGCTGCCCAATTCTTTCTACTACAAGCGCGGCACCTTTGATATCAAGGAGATTGTGCACTTTGCTAGCAACAAAAAATTTACGCACCTCATTGTGTTGTCGGAGAAGAGTAAGATTTGCAATGGGTAAGTCTAGAACAAATGTCGCTCAGCTGTATTGTTGATTTACCGACTTTTGCCACTTTTGCAGAATGCTTGTGAGCCGTTTGCCGGAGGGCCCGACAGCGTTTTTTAAAGTGTCGAACGTGAAGTTGACGTCAACTATCAAGGAACGCGGTCGACGCACGAACCACCAACCAGAGCTAATTCTTAACAACTTTTCGACACGTCTAGGTCACCGCGTAGGCCGCTTCCTCGGCTCTTTATTTGAGCATCAACCCGAATTCGAGGGTCACCAGGTCGTGACGTTTCACAATCAGCGGGACTTTATCTTTGTACGGCACCATCGCTATACGTTTGAGAATGAGAAGAAGGCACGTCTGCAGGAGATAGGCCCACGCTTTACCATGAAGTTGCGGTGGCTGCAGCAGGGTACGTTCGACACCAAGTTTGGCGAGTACGAGTGGATCCATAAGCAGCACCAGCTCGATACGTCGCGCAGAAAATTCCACCTTTGAAAAAAATGCATACTTAATGTCTCCAGATTGGCACTTGTAAATTTCCGCCTCATTTTAAACAGCTGGATGCGTTCTTAGTTGATTGCTCCTTTTGCAAAGCCAACGTCTGTTTCATCACGCTGCTAGGCTGCACCATAATTTATCAATTGCCAAGTACCTACTTTCGTAGCGAACCATTCGATAATATACGTATGCTCTCAAAATTTCTGTAAATGATACTATATTAGCAGCAAATGCATTAAGCAAGATTCTTGTAAGCGATTAAAAAATATATTCTAGAGTGCCCAAGACATTGCCGATTGTCGCAGCGCCCATCACAACATTAATCGTCGTTGCCGTATACACGCCAGACGCAATTGTAGCTGAGCCGGAGCGAGCCACTGCTATCAGTCGTTTAGCTTACTCGTTAGTGGCCTCCATAAGGTATGCGATCAAGTCGCGACGCTCCTGCGGCTTCTTTAAACCAGCAAACACCATCTTCGTACCCTTGATATACTTCTTGGGGGCTAAGAGGTACTCAAACAAAGTTTCGTCCGTCCAGACGACGCCCGAGTTTTTGTTCGCAGCTGAGTACGAGTAACCTTCAGCCTGACCAGACTGGCGATTTATCATGCCCGAGAGGTTAGGTCCCTGCTTATGCGCACCGCCCGCATTCGTGGTATGACACTGTGCGCACTTTGTCTTAAAGATCTTCGCGCCCTTGGTAGCATCTCCTTTCCCGCCAGCAACGTCAACCATTGTTCTAAGAGTGAGCTTGCGCTGTTCTGGTGGTGCTCGCGAAGCGTCTGAGACGTTTTATATAATGAGACGTAGTAGTATTGTTGATTGCATTAATCATTCGAAAAACCTTGGGTGGCAAGGTTTTTCGCTTATTTAAAGCACAACGTGAGGACTCTAAGCGACGGTAAATTTAGAGCCAATCAGCAACTATTTTGGAGGGAGCTCGTCACGAAAGTAATTTAGAGTAGGAAGGTTTTCATAAGCCGAATAGAAGACATATCGGTATTAATACCTGTTTGCATACCGAGATAAAAAATTTGTCCCTGCCGAAAATAAATTGAGTCGCTTATCAAGAACTGAAGGTAGAGCTTATAAATATGTATACAAAAATAAATCTTTGAACTGCAGCGTATTGCGCTCTAAAGCCAGGGTTATTGTACAATCATTCTTCATCACACGTCATTACTGCACAAGGGTCACCGCCGGTTGCTAGATCTATTCAGTCTATAAACGTACAACTAAATCATCTTCGAATAGACTAGGGATGGCATTTAAACCTTTAGCACACATCAATTGCTAATGCACTGGAGCATGACCTCTTACCATGGAATTCTTATCGTCTGGGTCCTAGTTTTGACAATCAAACCGACTTTTGAGATAAAATTTTATGCGTTCAATTACGATTTCGTGCGTGAGCGTCGCAACATTAAGCTTTTATGACGTTTTCGTGCATTTACTTATCGGCGATGAACCGCGTCATAACTATCTGTCTCATTGCTATAAAGTACACCAAAGGTCTATTGTACACGGGTATTTGGCAAAAATAACCGATATTTATTTTATTTCGGCCGTGTAGCGAACGGTACCACCTCTAGAAATTTATGAAAGCTGCAATAATAGTTTCGCGCAATATTTATTTTGTCTACCTTTCGCTAAATGCCCACGTAATAACCAAAATATTGAGCATTTTATCCAACTTCATTTCTGAACCCATGGACCGAAAGAAGGCTGCCACTGCGCTGGGCACGGTCGTTTTGCTACCGATGCTGACGGTAGCAGGGCTTCCCAATTTCGTAGATAAAAAAAAAGCGTACAATGAACCTGTGCAGTATAAATCATCGGCCGCAGACTGCATGTCTACAACGGCATTGCTAACTTTTCGAGGACTTGGGGCGGGTCTGGCCTGGACCTTTGCTGTGGACGCTTACCTTCTTGCCAGCATGCCAGGTGCAGTATCGAAGGAAGTAGCAAAACAGAATGGTTCTAGCGTCAGGCGTGACGTTATCAGGTCGCTTGGATCTCTCTGCAAACGCAACATGCTGGGCTTCGCAGGCTTTTTAGGGATTTTTGCAGGCGTCAGCTGCAGTTTTGAGAATGCACGCGGCAGGAACGACCTCCTCAATCCTTTTGCCGGTGGGTTCACGGCTGCGATGGTCTATATGCGACGTGAGCTGCGCAATCCACGTGCGCTACTGACGTCGGCATTCATGTGTGGCTCGGCATCGATGGCGTTGCACCATTTCGTCCCAGTAATCGGAAACAATCAGAATGAAGGCAGCATTGCCAAACCGTAATAGTCGACAGAAATCGGTGAGCCATGTACCGTATTAGACAAGAAAAAGCGAATGGTGATGAAATTCTATCTTTGTTGCTTATTTATATCCGCTACATTACGTATCACGTTTGTCAGGATTAGGACTTTTGAGGACAGGGCCACATGCGACCGCGAAGACATGGAAATGGCACGAGCAATAGTAATGCGTTGACAAATACAGTGAAGCGTTCTGCCTCGTCAAGCCAAGAATTTGGACGAACGGGGTCTCAATGCACTGTTTCATCCAAGCAAGTGCCTCCTCGGATGGTTGATGCGTCGGGAGTGGCCGCGAACGCTCAATTAGTGAAAAATGATAATCAAGAAAAGGGAAATGAAGCTGCAAAGATCAGTCTTTTTACATCTTGCAGCCTTCGAGACAATAAAAGCCGTCAAAAGCGCCGCGTTCAGGTACAAGGCAGTAGCTAGATCAAGCGGGATACGCTACTGATGTAAATTGTCGATTACAATGAGGCATACTTACACGCTTTATTTTGTCGAATTTACTAAGAGTGCACCAGTTGCAAGCAGAAATCGATTGCCGTTAAGCTCTCTTGCAAGTGAAGAGACACTTTTTGATACAGCATTGCAATCTAGTAACGATGACACGTACGTGGCATTTTCGTTTTGTGGCAGTTGTCAGGTCAAAGTTGACTAGCGTCTCTTTTAGGCTTCCGGAGCTCCAATCATTTGTGGGTGATCTGGCTGGGGCACAAAAACGCGAATGCCAAGTTTCTCGCTCCGTACGGAAGCCGAACATCGTAGATTTGTCGCTTATTCCGTCCAAGACAAAACATATTGATTCACAGATTCGATGGGCTGAGAACAAGTCGTCAACAAGTCCTGTTGACGTATCGGCCGGTTCTTCTGAACCCATCGGAATGAGGGATTTACGCTCTTTTCTACATGACCGCTACGGTGACAAGCGCAGTGTTCGTCAAGCGTTCCTTTCCTGGGATCGTGACCGAGACGGATGTTTGTGTGCAGAAGAAATTCGAGGAATGCTGACTCAGCTGGGCATAAATCAAGTTTTTGGCCCGAAAAAAGTCGACTCGATTCTTGCTTACGTTCAGGCATTGCCAACCAGGTACGTGAGTTGCTATAGTGTAGGATGCATTAAGCTAACAAAGGTTTGATCATTGAAGGTCTCTGCGCTATGATGATTTCCACCGATTTGTGTGTAATTCACCGGATCGAAATGATCCGGCAGCGGACAATCACTTTTGCAGTTTAAGCAGCAAAATACAAGCAATCGAGAACGAAAAGCCGGAGGAAGACAGGATTACGGCTTTAGATTCGGATTGTGTGGTGTCGTTATTGCGAACCAAGTACGAGTCGCGAAGACTTGACAAGGTCTTTCGTGCATGGGATATCGATAAAGATGGTGGGATCACAATGGCAGAGATTGAGAAGAATCTACGCCGCCAGGGCTTACGAATCGTGAAATCAAGTTTGGAAAAGCTTTTCGATACGTTTGATGTCGACCACGACGGCCGCTTACAATATCATGAGTTCATGCGCCTAATGTATGGACCGGTCCGTGAGCAACGTTATAGCTACTTGGCAGAGCAACGTCGCAAGAACCAAAATAAGTACCTGATGCATGAGGAAGACCCATTGGATTTTATACGACGCTCTATAGTGTCCGAGCAATCAAGTCGTAGCACTGATGTAAGTACACCGTGGGCTATTGCAATGGTCATATGTGTGGCTAAGCGCTTTGTGAGATGATGGTACATTTTGCGTCATAAGGACCCCTCTTTTCATGCTAAGCTTCAATGCAAATTGAAATCGTTCGCTCCAAGACTAGACGATGCAGTTGTCGCACTTAATGGCAATCGGGACGGCTTTCTTTCTTACCGCGATCTCTACGACGGGGTTCGTTTGAATAGCTTGAAACGCACTTGTAGCTAGTTGTGTAGCAGCTTATTGAGACTTTTTCTTTTGTTCTTTGTAGCTGCAAGATCTGGGGTTAGAGTTGACTAAGCACGAGTTTCATCACTTGGCTGCACGTGTCGGCAGCCATGGAGACGGTAACATTAGCTCAAAGGAGTTTTGTGACGCCCTAAGAGATGCTCAGGTTGGTTCTCGAAGACATGACAAAGACAGTGATGATCCAAGTCACGAAGAGCCAGAACTTCAGCCAAAAGACAGTTTTTGTCGTGGAGACTCGAAGGCGCTTGTGTTTTCAACCTTAACGAGGTACTGATTAAGTGACTACTGTTTGTTTGTTGCCTTGTATAACACTAATGACCCACGCCAGGCGAACAGAAATCCCAACGCGACGCGGTCGTACGGTTTACCCCGACACAAAAAGGCTTCTTGGATTTCAAGACAGCAGTACGAATGCAGCTCAATTTAGGACAGAAGCGCAATCGTACGGCCATCGGTCGTCGTCGCATACATTTCCTCCCACTCAAGTCATGATGACGCTCGGACAGGAAGAAAAACAACGCCACGCTGCTGCTATTGCCGTCCGACTGCAGCGACTACATATACAAATGGAACGTTATGAAGCTCAAGCCAAGCAGGTCAAGAGTATTGAGAATTTGGCGCAAGAACGGCGAGTACGGACATTGCAGCGTCATCGGGAGCGATATCATCAGCGAATTAAAGGACAGCAAGCCTTTTGCCAGCACGGAGTGGTATCTAGGTCTTTCGTGTAAGCTATAGAAGCCCACTTGTGTGATTTTAGTGCACCACCATCTTGAACATACTATGTAGCTTGTCACTGTAATGTCATTGTCCATTGATTAGTAAATTGTGCTGATAATATCAGAGCGCAATAAGCGATATTCCCGTTCGGAATTATGAGACTTTAAGTGCTAAAGATGTTTGGGGAGAAATTGGCTACCATTAAGACATCGTCGGCACAGCCGCCAAGTCTTTCGTTTTGCTCACCCGGTCAGCAAAGACCGACAAAAAAGGTAGCAAAAAGTAGTCAAATGCAGCCGCACCATTGGCGATCCCGCCTGCTAGTAGTTCACTACTGTGAGTCTCTTTTTCAGCCTGCCAAAAGACTCGATGGACATCACGGGGATGAGCTCGTATGTGTAGACCAACGCCTACATTTTGAGTACTTACCAAGCTATACTTATTCTCTTGACCGAGACGACCTCCAAGCGGTGACCTATGATTTTATCTGAGTACACGATAATTTAATTCGCATTGTGAGACTCTATTAGGCATGAAAAGTCACCTTGATCGGTGCTGTAATAGACCAACTCGGCTTTTATCGAAATTCGATGTAGCCTTGCAAGTTGTCGCATCGTTTTTTGTGCGAGTCTTAAGGCGCTCATCGGAGCCTTTAGCAGAGGTCAACCGCCCGCATATGCAGCATGATAGAGATTTTTCTTGAATGAGGTAAAGTTGTGATATGCTCTGCTTCATATCTCGGGTGGAACAATAAAGCATCATCCGGAATATTCTGCTTACTTCGAATAGCCTTATACTTTGCAGGGAAGAAAAATCATCTGGCCATATTTTTCAAATGAAAGTCAGATCCCTTGTTGCAGTACGTAGTGGTGCATGATTTGTATAGATCGCAATGAGCTTAAACTCTAGTTCGACAAATCCATTTTTCATCGCAGCAGATCTTTGTCTAGAGCGAGGTATTTCTTATCAACAACATTTAAAAACCGAGAATCAAACACAATCACTCGATCTTACCTCATGGCGTATACTTGCAGCAGTGCAGAGCGAAGGGCAGATTCCGATGCGCCACAGGCGACATCAAATGATCGGATGAAAACGGCAAAACAAGGATCGGTGCTAAAAGTGGAATTTTCTCCCTAATGTCTTTTGGTGCGGGGACGACAAATCAATTTCATAACATTCTGCAGGAGACCAGACAATAATTTCGCTACTTGTATATTATTTGCATTGTACTAATTGGCAAGTTCAAGCCAATTCCTTGAGTCTTATGATTTTGGGCAATTTGTTAGTCTACAATGACCTTACCGTTTGCGGGGCTTGCTCGAAAGTGAAAGTTTTTGATGACGCAAAGGTTTTACGCGCCATATTACATTAGCAAAACGCTTATTCGTTCTCATGCACCTGGTTAACGCTTGTGTGTACAATGTGTACAATGCGGTTTTGACGTCTTTTTTTCCTCGCTCGGTATAACCTAGTGCACTGTACATTGTACATTTTGCCATATTGTTCTACAGCACATCATCCCAACCAATGCCGAGACATTTGTCGTATCTATCTTACTTTGAGTGTGTACAATGTGTCACTTGCTTCTTGGCGCTTAGACATAGCATGTAGGCGCAAATAGACTCATA
Source organism: Plasmopara viticola (assembly GCA_001695595.3). Classification (NCBI taxonomy): domain Eukaryota; phylum Oomycota; class Peronosporomycetes; order Peronosporales; family Peronosporaceae; genus Plasmopara; species Plasmopara viticola. The sequence goes on along the minus strand of MBPM02000046.1, from coordinate 111,405 downwards.
CCATTGCTTTATTGTATAAAATGCCTAGAGGAATACATCAATGACGTTAAACTGCTCTGCCACTACCGTAAATCAATCACATGACGTGCACTTGATTTGGTTAGAGTACTCGGACATATTCACATAAGACAATTCACCGATTGACGATCAGACAGATCAAGTGTATCGGGTCATTGTAGACGTGTTGCATAATGGGTGCACAGAATCATAGAAACATTAGAGCAGCATTCTTCAGTTTCTTTACTTTGCTTTAGCAAAGTCATTCATGCCTTTACACGCTACTCATCGCTTTAAGAGAGAGTTGGCCAACCCTCACAGTAAACTTAAGGCATCATAAACTTTTTAAAAGGATATATTCATGCGGCTCGCCGACACCAGCTTGTCTACAATGGGTAAGCAAAGTTAAGGCTTTTTGTTCACAAGTATTAGGCTCTAGGGCACGTAAGCAACAAAGGTGAAGCTAATATACTAGAAAAAATACTTCAGCCAAATTGCAAAAAAAAGATCACTCGGCAAGCAATCACTAAACCGCAAAAAAATTAGAATGCAAAGCTAGACTTAAGCGTTACTAAGGCCTAGACGTACATAAGATGAGATTACTGCTGCTTTCGAGTCTCAATTGACCTGTGCTTCACTGGACCAATTTAAAGTAATTCCCACACGCGCATGAAAGGCTTGGCGCATTGGCTTTTCAAACCAAAAGAGAACACAGATATTACTCGAGCTTATTCAAGTCGTACTATCACCGAATTAAGCAATCAAGGGAGCTGGTACACATTTTGTGTAAGCACGTTTGCGGGAGGCGTGCCCGTCCGATGGTTCTGAATTTGTTCTGGTAATTTCGTGCCACAATTGAGGGTCGAGAGATCGATTTGCTCGCGAACCAATTTAATGAAGCTCACCACTTTGAATAGTTGGTCCAGTAGGTGTTGCAAAACACGTAGCGGCGATACTCGGTGCATGTCTTGGCAAAGACAGTGGGTGTCACGACTTATTATATCACAAATTACGGTTGTTATGCACAGGCCGCGAGCGACATCAAGGTGAAGGGCACCGAGTGTGGCAAAATGATGTTGACACGTTTTTTTCTTTTCCTCTCTTTGATCTATTTAGATCAAGCGCCACTAGCAAGGCCAGTGAACAATTGTGCAACAACATTGCCAGTATTAAAATTCGTATATTTCCCGGGAAGTGTTAGAGTTGGGGCACCACTGTCCTATAGTTGCAGCCGCTTTCGACCATGTTAATAATTGGTGATCGCAATTATTTATGGTGTAGTTGGAAGTTCAGGGGGCACGAGGAGATATCTTGTCGAGATCCCAGATGGCCATTACGGAAGACATTTTTTATGGGAGCAAGGTGTTACCAGCCATAGATTGCAGTACGGGAGCTCGAAAGCGAGTCGTAAAAATGCTGTCAGCCGTTCGCAAAATAAATCGCAATGTTTGACGCAAACCAATGAGTAAGAGTACGGTTCAAGTCATGCTATTCATGCCCGACACAAAGGTTTGCTCTGTTGAGGGCCTAATATCTTTCTTATGATACTTTCTGCGGAGCCAAATACTTTACCGTAAGAAAAATGCGTATTTCTCATGTGTGTCTCTGAAGGCCGCAAGCCTAATGTGGTTAGCACTTAGGGTAAAAGAGGTAGCCTTCGGGTGGTTGTGAATGCTCAGATTGTAGTTTTAGAGCCAGCCGGAATTAAGATGGAGGAAGTCTAGCCTCATTCAATGACCGTCTCGAACGCTTGAGTCTCATTATGGTAGCTGATTATAATATGAGGTTTGCTATGCGCTAGCATTGAATAAGCGACAAGGCTTGTACGCCTTAGAGTCGTAAGGTCATCAACGCGGTGCTTGTAGCACTAACGGCACATCAGCAGAAATTATACGCCGCCGTGAATCATTCTCATGTTGGAAGCGGCAGCAATATTTTGCTTGAGATAAGCAAGGGATCAGCTTTTTAACCGATGACCGCTGACATTAGCTTTGAAACACAAATAAAAAGAGCGCTCTTCTCGCGAAAGGCTAAACTTTGATCGTGAGCCTGTAGATCAAGCTTGAAAGCCGAGCTTACTGAAGTATCTATTGGAATGCTCTTTACTGAACCTATACTTACGTAAGCATTGCACACGTGCGTCTTAGAAACGTAAATCTTATTTATAAGTTGGTTATTTCATTGCGTACTTCACGCACTACGGCTGATCATGCTATGAGTTAGATGGCTTTACTAGGTAGCAATGATGCACTACTTTCGAGCAGCAATTTGGTTTGGAAGTAATGTTTGTAGATCTTAGTGGCCGTCGCAGCTCATTGAGATTGTCAGCATGAGCCCCAAGATCAGTACTTTAAGCTGTTATGTGATGCCGAGCTTTAGTGGCTCTTGCTAGCTTCTCGTTAGTTTGGGCCTTTAACGGAGGGTCACTTCCGATTCCCGTTTTGACGTATATACATCTATGTATTCCGAAAGATAACGAAACAGATCCTGTCCTTACCGAACAGCTATGCCGAGGAGTGATGGGGTGGCACTTGCTAAAGTTCAGCCTTTCTTCATGAAGATTTCCAAGTGCAACGAAATTGGTAACTGCTATCATTAACTTCTTTGAGTATATGTCCTAGTCACAAAGCAGCAAATTGACCGCATATTAGACCCAAAAGCTCTGCGTTGGACGGCTTGAAAAATACTGTGATCCTTAGAATTTTGAGCCTCACATGGCTCTTTTTCCTCACGATCGAAATGTCTTCTCGAGTGCCTCCTCTTTCTAATTCGACAGTATGTTATCATCCGATATTAAGGATGCTGGAGTACTCATTTTTCTTCTGAACTATAAAGAAAAGAATGCGGAACCACATCACGAAGGTGAATGATCTAAATTTTCACCGGCTTGGATTCTACATCAGGTTCTACTACCGAGTCTTATAGTCTGTACCCCAAAGAGCAGACTTTGTTCGTAATGCTCGAGAGCTGCGATAAGTCATATATCTTTGGCATAAAAAAGGCTGCAAATGCAGTCGCTTTTGGTACCTTTACGCCAGTAATACTTCTAAGCAACGCAAGCTGCACGTTTGACAGATGCAAATAGGTAGTTTTGACAATCCCACATTTCTTGCGAGGAGTCAGAAAATCATTCTACGCAAAGAAGGCGTAGGATTGTCTGCTATTGGGTTGAAGAGATCACACAACGCCTTGCTGTCATTGCTTGCTGTCATTGCTTGCTGTCATTGCTTTATATATTATAACTTTTCTTTTATCTATTTAGTCGAGAAGGCTCTTCGAATAAACACTGATGGACAACCTATCAGCCGGACAACTATACGTCCTGCTAACGTGAAGGCGCAAGCTAGTCAGGTGCAAACTTTATGAACAGACTATAGGTAAAGAGAGTAGGTTGCCTTCATTATCAAGCCACCACACGCTAAATGTGTCAAGCTCGGTGGATTCATGGGCGGCCTAAGTGAATTCTCACCTTTCCCTCAATCCAAGCGTGCTGGCATACAATGAAAGAGAGGACTTTACCGCCACATAAAACTTTATCCTTCGGAATACTGTGGATGGGCATTTCCTCGTCCCGCAGAAGTTGTTCACGTGGTTTTGCCGACTTTTGCTCAGTCCCAATAAAAGTAAGTGCTTACTAGCAAAGCAACATCCGCTGCCTTGGCTAAGATAAGCTTGGGTACACTATTGGTACACGAATTGTACCTGTACCGAAGAAAGCCGGCGAAGTGGACCGATATCATCTCAGGACTTTTGTAGTTTGCTGGCAATAGCTGAGCCCTCAGAGACAAAATCTAGCTGATTGCGAGCTGAGGCGGGGCGCCCTTCTGGTGAAGACCTAAATCCTCGTGATAAGTGCGCGGTTCGTAATCGTCACATGTGTGCACATTTGGCTCTGTCTCGTAAGTCCTCGACAGACACTCAAAGAGGAAGCATTTGAGGAAAATTACTGGCTTTATACGTAAGTGCACGTGTTTAAAGTATCTGTACAAGCCTAGGTAATTTTGGCCCGTCGTAGAATTTCGCACACCAATAGCAATATCAGGTTAGCTAGAAGACGTTGACTGATGCTCTAAAGAAAGGAACGACAAGCATAAAGTTTTATTTCTACTGGCGAGCGAATGGGCCAATTTTGAAAAGTCTCTGGGGTCGAAAGGAAATCGGCTGTGAGATTTGAGGTTTTGACAGCGCGAAGACATTCTTTGTCCATGGCATGAACAAGTACAACTTCGTATGAAAAGGATCTATTGAGTATGCACCCGAAGTTATTATTGGAGTTTCGATATTCCTTTAAAGCAGGCGTAACGGTCTCGTGCAAGTAGAAGCGTTTCGCAAGAATGCAACACAATTCGCAAGACAAAGTGTATGCCAATCATGAGTTCGGATCAAAATACTGGTGATGGGACACGAAATATATTCTCAAGTGTCACAATTGATGTCATGATCGACAAAGAGATCTTGTCTGCAGGAGATACCAACCGTTTCATTTGCAATAATTTTACAGCACAGCGTTCCAGAATAAGGCCCTTCCAAGGTGTCGGAGCTATCGGACGTCAAAGAGAGCTTAAAGCAATTGAACACTTACTTATATTGAATATAGAAAGAATATAGAGGTGCTAATCTTGTACATCGCTTGATATAAAAGAAAAAATAGTCGTTTCGGGACAACCGTGTATAAATCGGCTCTATAAAAAGCGTACACCGCGCCGTGGTCACGGATACTGAAAGATCATAAAATTACTGTGTATCCGCTAACAAACGAAAACCTACATTTGATGTTCATAGGTGCACCATCAAATCACTCACCTTGTAGAGGGACAAACATTTCAATTTGCGCCAGGCACTAAGTAGGGTTTCACAAGACAATATGCAACAACCACTATAGCAGTGTGAGGTCATTTATATATATCGCTAAATAGAGAAAAGTATATGCGGGGTCGAAAACGCTGCGCTTATCACCGACGTTTTGTCATTCGATTACCAAGTAAGAGGTGAAAACTATGTAACGCTCATATAACGTGGAACGGTACAGCGGTACCTCAATAAACACCCATTTTAACATGGGATGGATTGCATTCTTATACTACATGCCCGGGTGTACGTTATTCAGTTTATTCAAATTCTCATGAGACCTTCGTGACCATTGGTCTGAGTAGAAATGTCCGTTAGCGGCGGCGGTTGGTACGACATACGGTCTGGGAGGAGTGAATGGTAACGACGCAAGATCTATCAGATTCCCTGGCTGCATCTAGCCATTAAGGTACACAATCGTTTTGACGATTGCGGCTTTTTGGCCCGACAAATGCTGACTGTTATTCCATAGCAACTCTGAAGAGATCAGTCGGCACTGAGGGACACCTAAAGCAGGTTTTCGAGGTGACGAAGACCAAAAATGGCTAAATAACGTCGAAAAATATGTCTTTGCGAGGAAGAGATTTGTAGCCCTCGACTGCTTACAAAAAATCATAGATATGAGCAAGTTCCGACAGAATAGAAGATGTCTCGGCTTGACTTACGCCCCACTTCAACAACGTATCCAACGAAGCGTTTAATTCTAGCCAACTACGTGCACAAGTACAGTGCTGACTATGCAGATGTCGAAAATTGGTCCGATTTGAAAATGTAAACCATGAGTGTTGATGAGAAAACCACCACTCGGATGCTTCGAAAGCAATCGCCGGCTGCAAATTCCCGGGCGTTGTCATCTCGTACTCGTCTAGACAGCTAAAAGCTCTCGAACGAAGCTCTCATTTTATGACATACTCAGTAGATAATAACCATTTGTGATGCAGATATGAAAGCTTACATTTAAAATGCACACTGATAAGCTTAATGTGCTTGCCGATGCGCTTTCGAGCAAGGCAGATCATGAGTTGACTTACATCAGCGGTTCGAGAGCTTTATCGGCGAGTAGATTCGTCAAACATGCAAATCAAATGTCTGTATTGTGATCCGATTCGCAAGCAAAGATGTCGAATTGGTAATGACTAGACAACAGATGTAGTTGTATCGCCATGAGTTCTGTTCTACTATATGTATGTTCTGCTCTACTACATAGTGAATTACAACGACTTGAACATAACTCGGTGAATCAAGTCCAACTCGTTCTTTGAAGCCGCGAAGGCTTGAAGTAGTAAATACTTTGAAAGAGACACAAAGCTCCAAACAGTAGTCATTCAAACCAGGATTTGATCTCCACAAGGTATTAAAGACCTTACAAGCTTGAAAACGTGGCCAATTGTGTGAGTTCGGGATAAGACCCGCCGGAAAGTTATATCCGCGGCTCATGCGTCAAACCCTTGACGGAGCCTGCTAGAGCGAGAAACCTGTTAAGTTTATAAAAGTCTCGACTTTGGCTTTGTTTAACGAGCATAACATCGACACGGGCATTTTGATGTTTGCTTGTCACCTGAGCAAGAAGTGCATTCGGCATCTAACAATATCGGGATGAGTGGGAGTTGAACAGTTTAGGTGTATAGTAATAATTTAAGAGGATGGCCTATTTAAACAATTGTGTTGGCTAGTCACCTGCGGTTTTGCGCTATATTTTGTCCAAAGATGTAACACCTGTGGAAACAGGCTCACTGATGGCAGCAGTAGATCTACTTCAAAGCTATAGTCAAAGTAAAAAAGTTAAACGTCCGGCACTGCGCAGAAATTACGCGAAGGTACCACATTCGTGGGCCGATTGGCTATCTCTGTTGCTTTCACTCAACACGGGCTTAACACGCTATACGTTTGCAAGCTGGGGCAACTTACCGCTCCGCTAGCGTTTCGAAGCAAGAAAGCTTCTGAAATTAAGTGGCTAGCGCGTCAAATAATCTTTTTTCAGAGCTGTAATCTCCTTCGTAAAAAATTGCATATTCGTCAAAAGTTGGCTGAATGTGATATTATTGCATCTACACAAGAGTACCATAAAAATTCATCAATGATCACGAAAAAGGGTTTGATATATTTGCTTATCAAGGGTCGAAAAGTATATCTTAATACCAATACTTACCGCAGTAATATTCAGCTCTTCTTTTTTTCGGATAAATCTTTCGTCATTTTATCCGACGCCAAACGGTTCTAGAAATGCATGGGTCGGCGTGCACTATCGACCTTCACGAAACAATATACGGTACTTTTTTCTCGCGCCCAACCTTATCGTTTAAGCTATCTGGGTGGCCATACGGTGACTCAAAGTGTTGATTTTCACAACCTTGATAGCCGATAAAGTTGAGGGGTTACGTACCCACACTTTAGGCGATTGGAACCTTTTGCAAAGGAAAGCTTCTTTTTCATAAAGGTGTGAGACCTCCTGTCAAGAAACACAGCGGTCAATCGGGCTGTAAGGCTTATAAGTAATAATGACGTTATCGGAGTAGTCGGAAATTTTTAAAAAGGTGTCAAACTCCTCCCGAAGGACATGAAGAGTTGTGCTTCGCGTCAAGCAAGCTGCAGCCTAACCAACACAACCTGCCTCGACAGCGAAATCGAGCGCGTGCACCGCTTGCTGAAAATGGCTGCTCCTCTCAATGGTAGCGCAAGGCCAAAGCGGAGGAGGCCTTCTTTGAGGATACTTGGCCACCAAGACAAGCGGCAATTTGTTGCGGAGTAGTATAGACGTATCTATGGGTTTCAAGAGCTTCTTTTAACGGTGTACAGGTATCTCGCTCTCTAAAGCTCAAGAGGGCCATCGAAATGGCTCCGCTTCGGCTCTTACAAACAAGCGCTCGAAATTTACATAGAACGCAAGGCTTGGCATTACGACGAAGCCGAGTTATCTCAGAGGTGAGTTACCGCTGACCACCTCGTAATAAAATGTACATTAAGTCACGAATGTACAGAAATTGGTAAGACTTCGGCTGGTAATACCGTTTATTTGATCCCTGTTATGGATAACATCTTGATCCCAGCCGGTGAGTCGAACGTCAATTTTGACACCTTTGAGCGCGTATTCTCAACGCAAAAACTATTTTTTAAAGAGGTTTTCATTGACGAGAGGCTTCGTTGTAGTTCTAGCGATCAATCGCCAGGTGAGTGTTCGCCAAAGGGCACAGAATGCTTCTCGTCATATTCACGCTCGAAGGCACATGTTTCCGCCTATTGCTAGTCGAAGGTGATATGCACCGTCACGGTTGAGTCAATGGCTCTCTCCTAGCCTTCTTTGCATTAGTAGCTGTGAGCGTTTTTTATACTCTTTTCCCACGGTACAGGTGCGCGCAGTCTTTGTATTGAGTCCCGCTTTCAAAGAAACCGAATTTGGTGCAGTTGCACCTTCGGAAGCTGGAGCGACCATTTTCGGATTTGGCTTGAAAAATGATTATTTTTTATTGTATAAAAGATGAGTAAAAAACATAACGGCCCTTACTTTAAGCTATTATTTCGTTTAAATACCGTCACAAATTCGGAAGAAAGATAACGTTTACAATAGACGCTTTGAGGTTTAATAATCAATTAGAAGTGGTTGGTCAATTATGCGGATCGATGATTACATTCTACACAAAAAAATTACATATGAAATGCGCGCTGCCAACTGCAAAACCGCGCATGGTTTGAGATATATGTGAGTGAACGCATAATCGGCATAGAATGGGGATTTTGACTCAAACAAATGAGCGCTAGTGTGCTGACTAATTGGCCATGCCCTGTACATAAAATCATATCGACGTCAATCTTTCGAAAAGCGAGCAAAATGTGACCAATTTTCTGACAATGCCCATTGTGATGCAAGCACCGCTGAGACATGCATTTTGCAATATCTTCTAAAGAGAGTATTTTCAAAGTTTAGGGTACTTTATAGCGATGAGACAGATAGTTATGACGCGGTTCATCGCCGATAGTAAGAGCACGAAAACGTCATAGAAGCGTAATGTTGCGACGCTCACGCACGAAATCGTAAATGAACGCATAAAATTTTATCTTAAAATTCGGTTTGACTGTCAAAACTAGGACACAGACGATAACAATTCCATAGTAAGAGGTCATGTTTCAGTGCATTAGCAATTGATGTGTGCTAAAGGTTTAAGTGCCATCTCTAGTCTATTCGAAGACGATTTAGTTGTACGTTTATAGACTGAATAGATCTAGCAACTGGCGATGCCCTTGTGCAGTAATGACGTCTATGCGAGAGACGCAGTATCTGTAGATCCCACCGTCCCACAAAAGCCAATTAATGTAATTTGAAAAAGAAATCTTTGAGACGCTGGTGGAGAAATTGAACTCTCCCTTAGCATTTCTGTGTGTCGCACTAGATTTTGTACACCACGCAGTGAGTCCGAAGTTATACTTAAAGTAAGATAGGTTTGTCCAAGAACTAATAAGATTGCGGGGTCGCTGTCCGACCACAACGGCTAAGTCGATGTGTGCTAGGTATTTTTTCCATTGCAGCGGTGGAGTATGCCGTTCAAATACCTAGTGTGGAGCCGTGACCCGGCAATTTTATCAACAGTGATCAGCAAATCTAATAACTGTCTTTATTTTTTGTGGTGGTAGCAGAGATGTAAACAAGCGATATTCCTTGATACTGAAAAGCGTATGGATCTATTTCACATCAGCATTTTGCGGCAGTTCAGCGACGTTGGTTGTCTAAATCCTTAATCAAGCATAAAAATGACAAGGTCTAGCAGTACTTGTGATGGTCTGAGCATTTCGCGCAAAAGCAAACGTTGCTTGTCACACCAGTCCTAAAAGAATAAGGGCAAATGTTTACTTACTGCAGGAGTGAAAAACTGATGCGTAGAACCAACGTTTTTTCATTTATTAGTGAGATTTCTCGTAGATGTGTTATCTAAGCAAATCAAAAGACCTCTCATGCATCAAATAAAAGTGCGCCCATGGTATGAAAAGGCTTTTTGCTTGACCTCGAGTATACTATATATGCAAGTGACGTTAGATCGTTGGAAGATATATTTCGTTAAAACTGTTTATATGGCATTGAAACAGCAAATCACTATTGCGGGTGTTTTGCTGAGGCTGTTGCTGCAGGTTCTAGTTCAGCAGGTTCGCGTTTAGCAGATTATCGTTTTGCTGCATCTCCTGCTGCTGGTTCGCATATAGCAGGTTCACTTTAGCAGATTAGCGTTCTGCAGAAGCTCCTGCTGCTGGTGTTGATTAAGCAGATTCGCATTTGGCAGACAATCGTTCTGCTGCCGCTCTTGCTCCGGCTCCTGCTGCAGGTTCCCGTTCGGCTGTTGCTCGTACACGAAGAGTAGAAATTCGGTCTGCTATTGTTGTTCCGCAGGCTGCTGGTAAGCTGGGTGTTACTCTGCTAATTTTATCCCTCTAGTGGACATAGATTTTTAACGGGATAGCTGTCATTGCCGCCTTGTAAGATGCCAAAGGTTGCCTCAGAGATGCTGGAGGCGATCATGACCGCGGTCGTGCACAGCGCCAAAATCTCTTTGCAAAGCGGCATAATGCCTTGTTTTAAACATAAGAGCGCGTTAGATTCGAGGTGGGTAGTCAAAGCTGGACCGATGCAGGCAAGTTGTAAAATGAAGAGACGAAAGTGGTGCATTGCACTGCAGTCGCAGCACGATTCATTCAGCTCTATTTCGGGTTTTTGACGTGGTGGAGTCGCAGCTAGTTCCATCCAAAGCTTTGGGTAACTACGATTCAAACGAATTTGAAGATACTACTTCTAATATTTTTGGAACACAAACTGCTGGCTCCCTTACGTTTAAATTTGCACTCTATTTTACACACTCCTTCGTAGAAACCTCTTATGTCCAATCTCTGATGTATAAGGGGTTAAAAGAGTAATTCAAATAAAAGATGAGGGTAGAGTCGGGAAACGTAAAGCGTCTTCATAGGTAAAAGAATCTTTCCATCCTATGCTTATACGCAACATTTTAATGTGTAAAACGCTATGAATTTAGAAGTTTGCTTGCTCTTTGAGGTGATCTGGGGTTGAGCAGTGGCTCGCGTTAGTTTATGCATCAGCAAAAATTATTGCGCATTTAGATTTATTGTAACGCGCAAGCGTAGGATTGTAAATTAGTGCAATACACGTATTTCGCTTATTAAAACTCCCAGCCTTCTTGCCGCAGGGCATTTCGATTTATTTAAGGAGGTTGCGGATGGTTTCGATGTTTTGAGTTGCACTCTGTTCTTTCCTCCTTCCAACAAGTGTATCTATTGAAAAAACATACCAAAAGCAAAACCTCAATTAGAAGCAAACCGATTCCTCCAAAGGTTCAATGATGTATAACTTTTGACTCACGTGGTTTTTAGCTAGACTTATCATTTATACTTTCTGTCGCGAGTTGCACACGTGGTTTATGTCACTTAAAAAACACGCAGTGCCGTCGATGATAACGGTGGCAACGACGATCATGCCATCTGAATGAAGCATTAACAGTGACGGACAATAATATTGCTGCCTTGCCATGCAACGCTCCATTCGCCTTGCCATGTACAATCAGTTGTCGAGAAATCATCCTTAAAAATCCGAGAAACATAGTCACTGCCTGCCAGTGGAGCAAATTCTATATCGATGAAGTCGAAAGCAGCGACACTATATATATATATTCCTAAGCTTACAATAAAAAAATGGATATCTGGTGCTGCAGACCGGGGCTGTCTACACTATACCATTGTTAAACAAGTGCATGGTTTCCGCTACAGTTTCTTGTACTTCAATCAAAAGTTATATGACGTCTGTCAGTTGAACCGCTTAACGTTGGATCAGAAATGTGGCTTGAGTAGCTGGTCGCTTGACACGAGGTACTTGGCTCGGTAGTCATAAAATCCAAATTAAGTCAGCCGTGCGGCTACCCTACCAACCCAATTGGGTGTGTGAGAGTTGAGTGTACCGGACGGTTTACTAGCCAAAACGGCCCCATCGTGTATAGAGTCATACGGGATCGGCTCCAAAATGGGTCGGATAACCCGAGCATCCCGCGCTAGAGACAGCTTAGTTGGATTGTGGTAGAATCTCAACGTTAAACTATAACTGATCTTGTGGCTCAAGTAATTAGTCGCTTGACGGGTATCTGGATTGATAAGCATAAGTTGCAGGCGAATATAGGCCACTAAAATGATTGAGCAATCACATTCATCAGTGTGGCTGGGCTGGATGCCGGAAAAAGCCAAAACTGTAATGAGGCGGCCCCTAAATGGGCCGATAGCTACCAGCAGCCGCCACGGTAAGTTGTAAACTCTACTGAATCTATATAACCCAAATTATTAAACCGCCCCATTTATTCACTATATATTTTAAATAACTTTTACTTATTGAATCATTACATAAATTTTTTTTTTTCTTAATCATCTGGAGACGTTAGCATCATGTTTCGAGCGACCTCAAAACAACGCTATTGAAGTGCAATTTAATTGTTTGGAAATATACAGACACAATAAAACATACGGGAATAATGGCGGACGGCACATTTAATTTAAGTGCATACAAAAGAATCAAAAGTAGGGAAGAGTATAAAAATTGTATACAATACACCAATCTTCCTCCTCAAACAAGGAAAAACAAACGGTCGATAAAGATCTTTAATTCTCCTGCACGCTTCTTCCATGCAAGGTGCCATGTGATTCTGTCACAATATGTCATAAACATCATGTGTTCGATACATGCGATGAGACGTCGGAGCATCAATCAGAGTTGCGTTCACTCGGCCAATCATTTCGAGGCCGTAATTTTTTTCAAATTCCAATTACTACTACAAGAAGTTGCCGAGTCTTTCAACCTGCAGAGCCGCGCGTGATATGAGGTCGATGTGACTGAGCATTTGTACGATCCAAAAAGGTGACCACAAATCTGTGCCGTTGTGCAGTGCTCCTAGACTATTCAGTACACACACTCATGTCGGCATTAGTCATTCGAAAAGCGAGCTGTCACTCTGACTTGTTCGCTGCGAGCAAGCATCGCTCAGACGTGCATTTCGAAGGCTATTTTGGAAAGCTCTTTTAGTAGTTGATGCATTTTTTCCCGATCGAGATAGTGTACGCGATTTGACAGAAGGGCAAAGACGTAATCTCAGACCAAAAATGTATGCCAACACTGCTTATTGGTTTAAGTACAATCACTCGTGTGTTAACAAAGCGTGTGTGTGTGCGTGGACGTCGCCGTCACGAAAAAGCACGGTCACGTCACATACGCGTAGTGGGGAATGATGTTGCGACGCAAGAGAAAGATCACGCAAGAAATACTTTGAAGTGCCTGGAATTCTATTTCGGTTTTGATTGTCAAAGCCAAGACACAGATGGTGAGACTATATAATAACTAATTATAATCGGTCACTAACTAAAGTGATGTGTGCTGAAGGTTGGAGTGCCGTCCCTCGTCAGGTGCAGTGATTCAAATGTACATTTTGGAGACTATATGAATTTGGCCTAGCAATTGGCGATCACCCGTGTACAGTAATGACGACTGTTCGAAAGTTGCAGTATCTGCAGAACTCACAATCCCACACAAGCTATCACACGTAAATGGAGCGATGAATCTTCGAGACGCTAGTGAAGTGATTGATTAAACCCATTTTGTGTGTCGCACTGGGTTTCGTACACCAAGCAGTGAGCCCAAATTTATACTAACAGTGAGATAGATTTGTCCAAGAAGTAACAAGTTTGCTCGCTCGCTGTCCGACCACATTGGCTAAGCCAATCTTTGCTTAGGTTTCTTGCATTCCATTGTGGAGTATTGCTGTTGGAATATCTAGTGTTGAGCCGGAGCCCGGCAATTTCATCAGCAGTGATCAGCTGATATAGTAGATGCTATTTGTTTTTTGTGGTGGGAGCAGACATACAAACAAGCGATATTCTTTGATGCAGGAGAGCGTAGGGGGCAGTTGCACATCGGTACTTTGCGGCCAGTTCAGCAACGTAGCTGAACCCTTAATCCAGCATGAAAAATGACAAGGTTTAGCTGTAGTTGAGATGGTAAAGTTTATTCGCGCACAACCAAACGTATGCTTGTTGCACCAGTCCTTAATAGAATAAGAAGAAATTTCTATTTGCTGCAGGAGAAAAAGAACTGATGTGTAGAAATAACGTTGTCTCATTTGTTGGTCAAAAACATATTATCTTGGAAAATCGAAAGACCTCTCATGCCAAAGATATTTATGCACATGTGGTATGAAAATGAATTTTTCCGCGTGGACTCGAGTACTTTATCTTTTAAGTTCGGGAGAAATTTTTGCAATCTCACCAAAAGCCGTTCATGCAGCATTGTATCAGCAGATTAATTTTGCAATCGGAGACGGCGAGTAGTTTGCTGGGGCTCTTGTTGCAGGTTTCTTTTCAGCAGATTCGCGTTTACCAGATTTCCGCTCTACTGCTGCTCCTGCGGCTGAGTCTGGTTCAGCAGGTTTACATTTAGCAGATTACTGTTCTGCTGTTATCCTTGCTGCAGGTTCTCATTTTGCTACTGACTCTCCTTCAGCAGATCCTCGTTCTGCTGCTGCTCCTGGTTCAGGTTCTCGTTGAACAGGCTCTCATTTTGCTGCTGTCATTGCTGCAGGTTCTCGTTCGGCTGCTGCTCGTAAACTAAAAAGGCAAATTTTCGTCCCGCTGTTGCTGTTGCTCGTACACGAAAAGTGAAGTATTGGTCTGCTGTTGTTGTCGCTCAAGCTGCTGATAAGTCACACTCGGCTGATCTTGTCCCTCTGTTGGACACGGAGTTTCAACGGAATAGCTGTCATTGCCGCCTTGTAACTTGCTGAAGATTGAATTCTAAGGAGCTTTAAAGCTGGATCTTTCATCTATATCTTATGTCGCAAAATGCATTGTCGCTTTGTGTCAGTTTAGCCTCGCGGTGACTTCATTATGGCGTTTTGCACAATGGAAATTGCGCCGTTGCGTATCGCATAGGTTAAAAAAACTCTTTTACCTTTAAAGGCGCTAAAACTGATCTTAACGATATGATTTGGCACTCTATTTACCTACTCCTTCCCTCTTGAAGGTAGCCTGCATGTCTTACGTAAAAACTTCCAAAAAAGATTGCTACAAGCGGACTTCCAAATTTGTTCGGATCGTAGTCAATGCGTTGGTCCCAAAGCTTTGGATAGAACTGGCCGCGACTCCACCATGTCGGAAACCTGTGGATAGAGCTGGATCAACTGTGTGCGACTGCGTCCGAAAACTTTTTGTAGAAAACAACCTGCCTAAATTCCTCATTAACCAAAAAATGCGATTAAACTTATATTTAGGATTCTTATATGCAGCCACTACCTAAATTATATCGATTGGCTTTAATGGCTTCTGATTGGCTGAATCGGCTACCCCTCCAAATATGAATTGAATTGATTGACTTTTATGGCTTCTGATTGGCCGAATGGTTAAACTTCGGTCGATTCTCAGATGTTACACCCGTTATACATGCATCTTTACCCAAAAAATATCATCGGAATAAATGCATATTGAGATTTAAGCTGCCGAAACCCACGCGCTGGGACTAAGCTGTCTCTATCTTCGGAATAAATGCATATGGAACAATCTTTCGTTGCCACTTCATAATGCTAAAACCGATAAGGAAAAAGCACGAGTGGTGTCGCGCGCCATCCTGCCTGCCAAGTGCGGCTAAGATGCCAGCGCATTAACACAACTCATGCCTGATGGAGCTGCGTCGAGACTTCAGCTTCGCCATCAAAAATACCAGGACAAAGTACGCACGTTACTCAAGTAAACGGACGCGAGTCAGCAGCAGAAGCTCACAGCCAAAGCTTAAAGCCGTGTTGTTGCCACATCCAGTATAGCACTTGCAATCGCTTTTCAGTACAAAGATAACAGTCTCGATCAATTTAAGTACGCGGCAGTGCATCTTGAATCCGAGAGGATCGAGAAATGGACGATGACTCAGGACTGGACAAGGCTTCAGCAGGACACGCGACAATTCCTGTCGAACAGAGGAGTCGAGAGTGATAGGTTACTGATACGTGAACATGGGTTTGTAAATGTTAGGGAGCCAACGTGGTTGTTGTCACATACTGAGCAACGTCGTTATACGACAGCGAGGTCGTTGATGACGCAGAGCTCACATCAATTGCACTACAACAATTGACCGACATGATCCCCGAAGTTGTAGACTTGTTTCTTATCTTTCGTGCTGGTACGGACGTGAGTCTATGAGGTAGACCTCCATCGTCAGTAAACAGACACTTTCGCAATCTTCTTCCAATAATGAAAACGACGAGTTTAAACAAGTGACACACATTTTCAAATGCTTACAATTGGACACGGTCATGCCAGCAGTTCGATGTTTTAAGTGGCTGCTGACAAAGATATGGAGTCTCGTTTTCGATGGTCTTCACGTCGATGTAAAGTCTCTGCATCAAGTGCGTCGTGTTTTCGGGGCGTCGTTGCTATTCGATCGGGAATTGACCGTCAACTAAAAAGTGGTGGCTGCGTATCAAATCCCTATATTTTTTTTGCCAAAAGTGTGTAAGGTGTCATCTTCTGTCTCTCAAACAACAATCGTAATGTTCACCATCATTCAATGTTATCTAAGCCCGGTATTGTTCCTGATCTAGAAATCCAATTCATGTAAGAAAGGCGGATGTAGCAGGTAACATATACGTATTAAACAAATCTAACACTCCGTTGCCTACGATTCTTGACCGATTTGCAGCACAAATGTCAAATTTTCCGATCGTAAGCTTGTGACTCCGGACATGTACATTCTTAAAGTATTGCTGCTACAAAGCCAGAACTTAAGGTATAGGCGTATAGAGACAAGTTTGAGCGGGCAGAACATAAGGTATAGGCGTATAGCGACAAGTGTGAAATTTGATCTTGTGGACCAAGTGTGGGCGGTCCCCGTGGTCTTTCGGCAACGAAATGTATATAAATAGGCTGAGCAGCGCGATTACCAATGTAATATCTAAGACATGACGAAGCAGCAACATTCAATTCCCTCTTTATTTCATGTCCATTCCATGAATACTTTAGACCGATGCGCACCTTTTCTTCTAATTTCAAATTTGCATCTCTGTGATGTGTAATTGATACGGAGTCTTCTTGGGATGCATTGGTCACTAAGCGTTCATTCCGCGCATAGGTTTATAATGCGACAAGCCCAAACACTATGCGCCTGAAGGCGTAGGATTGTAAATCAAGTAGGCAGCACCATAGCATAAAAAGTACTTACAAGCTCAGATGGCATTGTCGAATTTATCGTTTTCATTTGCGCTTTATATTATTCTTTTCGCAGGTAAAGTAACCTAATGTTCTCAAATCCTGTTTGAGCGAATTGGGTCATCTGATCTGAATTCACGAAGTGTCGATGATGTGCATACAAAATCCATCTTCGGAAAACGAGGTAGGTAGGTTCCTTTCTAGGCCAAAAGAGGTTGTTGAGAGAAGACTTAGCGTCGCATTTCCTAGAGCCTAGCTCCTACATTTTATCTTGCCCTCTCTTTTACATACCTCTTATGCCCAAGCGGTGAAACCTACGTGTTTTATATCGGAATAAATTCTTAAGACTAATGACTCTAGAAAATACTTCGGGTCAAACGACGGCATTTCGCTTAAAGAAAGCGGCTTACTGTGCGTCGCATGAAATCAATAGATATTCTCACCAATTGGTGTTGCATGGCTCTATTGCGGCTGTTCATTACGTTTTGATTTGCACTCTACCCCCTCCCCTCCCATCCTATTCCGGGGTAAATTACTTCGAACTTCCGAACTTTCGTTGCGTACATCATTGAATCCTAAACAAATTGTTTGTAGCGTCAATGCGTTGGTTCCATACAAGTGGTTGCGACTGCAGCAAGTCGAAAAACTTTCGTCTCCTCACTTTACTACTTGCCCGCTCCGGTCCAAGTCAACTCAAACCTCCTTCTCTCTTCCGTTCTCCTTGAAGCATCATGCTCCCCTGCAAAAAAATCATTGCGCTGTGCACGACCGCGGTCTTGATCACCTCCAGCATCACTGAGGCAACATTCAATAACTTGCAAGGCGGCAAAGGCGGCTTTCCTGTTGCAACCCTGTTTCCAACAGAGGGACACGAGCAGCCGGGTGAGACCCCACTCCAACAAGAGCAACAGCAACAGCAACAGCAAAACGAAAGTCTGCCTTTAGTGAATGAGCAGCCGCAAAACGAAAGCCTGCCGTTAGTGAACGAGCAGCCAGAGCAGCCGCAGTATGAGGTCCCGATGACCGAGAGTCCGCAGCAAGTTCAGCAGCAGAATGAGATTCCGATGACCGAGAATCCGCAGCAAGTTCAGCAGCAGAACGAGGTCCCGATGACCGAGAGTCCGCAGCAAGTTCAGCAGCAGTACGAGGTCCCGATGACCGAGAGTCCGCAGCAAGTACAGCAGCAGTACGAGGTCCCGATGACCGAAAGTCCGCAGCAAGTACAGCAGCAGAACGAGATCCCGATGACCGAAAATCCGCAGCAAGTTCAGCAACTGAACGAGATTCCGATGACCGAGAATCCGCAGCAAGTCCAGCAGCAGAACGAGATTCCGATGACCGAGAATCCGCAGCAAGTTCAGCAACTGAACGAGATTCCGATGACCGAGAATCCGCAGCAAGTTCAACAGCAGAACGAGATTCCGATGACCGAAAATCCGCAGCAAGTACAGCAGCAGTACGAGGTCCCGATGACCGAGAGTCCGCAGCAAATACAGCAACTGAACGAGATTCCGATGACCGAGAGTCCGCAGCAAGTACAGCAGCAAAACGAGATCCCGATGACCGAGAGTCCGCAGCAAGTTCAGCAACTGAACGAGATTCCGATGACCGAGAATCCGCAGCAAGTCCAGCAGCAGAACGAGATCCCGATGACCGAGAATCCGCAGCAAGTACAGCAGCAGTACGAGGTCCAGCAACTGAACGAGATTCCGATGACCGAGAGTCCGCAGCAAGTACAGCAGCAGTACGAGGTCCCGATGACCGAGAGTCCGCAGCAATTACAGCAACTGAACGAGATCCCGATGACCGAGAATCCGCAGCAAGTACAGCAGCAGTACGAGGTCCCGATGACCGAGAGTCCGCAGCAAGTACAGCAACTGAACGAGATTCCGATGACCGAGAGTCCGCAGCAAGTACAGCAGCAGTACGAGGTCCCGATGACCGAGAGTCCGCAGCATGTACAGCAACTGAACGAGATTCCGATGACCGAGAGTCCGCAGCAAGTACAGCAGCAAAACGAGATCCCGATGACCGAAAGTCCGCAGCAAGTTCAGCAACTGAACGAGATTCCGATGACCGAGAATCCGCAGCAAGTACAGCAGCAGTACGAGGTTCCGATGACCGAGAGTCCGCAGCAAGTACAGCTGCAGAACGAAAGCCTGCCTCTTGTGAGCGGGCAGCAAGAGCAGCAGCAGAACGAAAGCCTGCCTCTCGTGAACGAGCCGGCAGAGCAGCAGCAGAACGAGATCCCACTAACCGAGAATCTGCCGCAAGAGCAACAGCAAAGCGAGTACCTGCTGAACGAGAATGCGCAGCAAGAGCAGCAGCAGTATTAAAACCTGCAACAGGAGCAGCAGTAAAGTACTCGCCGTCTTCGATCAAAGAACTAATCTGCTGTGTCATCGCTGCGTAGATGCGAGATTGCAAAGGTTTTTTTCGATGCAAAGTCATTTGACACCAGTATAGATAATATACTCGACTTCAAGCGAAAAGTGCATATTCATTCCATGCATGCTCGGTTTCTTGATACGTTACCTTGTATTTTTCGGGAATTCGAAGACGTTTCTTCTATGCTCTTACAGACATACATTTACTTAGCTAATGCGGTCGGACATCGAGGCGACAATGTTATTAGTTCATTTACAAACCTGCCTTACATTTTGTATATTTCCGTGCTCACTGCATGGCGTACGAAATCTTGTTAGACGCACAACATAGTTCAAATAAAGTCTAATCATTAAAAGTGCGTCCAAAGACTCTTTTTCCCATTTTCATTGAATGTCTAGTGCGGGATTTTGGGATTTGCAATTGCAAATTCGTCATTACTGAACAAGATTTATCGCCAGTTGATAGCTCCAAAATTCATCCTTCAAAGATGGTGCACCTGACGTTTAGACAGTCGAGAGATTGGCTTTCAAACTTTAGCACACATCAATTGCCAGTAAAATAGACATTATAAGCTACCGGAACCCACGCGCTAAGACTAAGCTGTCTCTTGCGCGGAGTGCCGGAAACGAATTTTTAACGGGGCATACAGAGAGATCTCTGTTTAAAGGGAATTGTCGTGTGCGTTTTAAAGACTGGTTTATCAAACACAATTCAATCGTACTTTGGTTCATTCTATTTATGCCCTAAATCTAAAATCTGATCAAAATCTGATCGGTTCTAAGATTTTTATTGCATTGCAGTGGTAAATATTGCCGTGTTTAAAGGAAGCTTAAGCTCAGGTCTTTCTAGTCTTAAAATTAATACAAGTCGCTATTTGAATCTAAGAAGTAGTAATCATCTACACTTGAGACTTAATGTAGTTCTTTGACTTTCGATCGCGAACTAAACTTTGATCAAGAATAGCGGCTAAAGCCTATGTGGACCAGGGTCAAAACCTACAGGCAATACCTTACAAAGCAGCATGTGCTTAGTAGTGTTCATTCGACCATGTGCTGCTTTTCTGAAAGCTCCTTAAAAGTCATCTTATCAATGTCCAAAGCACCACGTGACTTAGATTACACAGCCTGACACGCTTACGCCTGTTATACTAATACCGACCCCCATGGAACCCTGCTCAGCCAAGAGTATCAGTAAAGCACAAATCATTTTTTTGCCAAACAAAGCAGAGAATATTTCTTGATGCAGGAGAACGTATCATGCATCGTCATTTCGCGGTCGGGCTGTATTATAAATAGAAAAAGGACAATATCGCAAAGAAGTCGAGAGGTTGTAGACAGAACAGTGTATTCGGACGTATGATTGTTACACCAGCCAGTTATTTAATATGTTGATTCGGGTAGGAGCTACCGATATCCTTTAATCAACCAATGCATGCAAGCTGGTAAAAATACGATTAGTTTCTCTGAGCCAGAAACCACCGTTTTTTTCCAGGCTTATTTTATAGAAAGCCACCTTTTATCACAAATACCCGGGAAAAGGTTGGGGTGACGCCCTCCTTCAAGCGCGGGGGCTAAATGCTCGCGCGCATCGGGCAGGTTCTCTCGGGCATCTGCAGGTCTCTAACGAGTCTCACCCTCGAAGCGACGGTCTCCACACCGGGCGCCACCTGGGCTCTTAGCAAGTCAGAGCTAAGCAAAATAATGGAAGACATTCACGACCTCGGTGCTGGCTGCACTGCCCGCCGAACGAGACCCGACGTATGCGGACACCACTCTATGCCGTGGACTAGCCAGACTGAGCCTAGCACGTGCATAACTTGACAACTCGATAACGTAATACATCACATTACGTTAACGATTTAAATTTGTTTTTTTTGTTACTAATCTCATCATTTTCTTTTCTGACATTTTCAACACCCTTGAAAGTGTATTAATGCCAATGTTTCTACAATTCGGTATTTGACGGGCGGTGTGTACAAAGTCCAGTAACATATTCACCGCAGCATGCTGTTCGGCGATTAACCATTTGGTTGCAGGTTCGAATCCTGTGAAAGAAGTTTTATGTTATATTTAGGTCGAATAGCAAAGTCAGCTATTCGCTGACTTGGCTATCCCACTCTATGCCCACGGTACAGATGCGCGCAGCCTTTGTGTATTTTTCACAAAAACGTAGGATTTAGTGGAGTGACATCTTTGGAAGCTGGAGCAACCTTTTTGGTGTTGGCTTTGGCATCGTATAAATTTAAAAAAGGATGAGTAATGTTAGATTAGATGTTATAAGCAACATTATAGCTACTTTTACATAAAGCCGGGTAAATGTAATGTATTACGTAATCGCGTTGCCAAGTTATGCACGTGGTAGGATCAGTCTGACTAGTCCACGGCATAGAGTGGTGTCCGCATACGTCGGGTCTCGTTCGGCGGGCAGTGCAGCCAGCACCGAGGTCGTGAGGGTCTTCCATTATTTTGCTTAGCTCTGACTTGGTAAGAGCCCAGGTGGCGCCCGGTGCTTGAGACCGTCGCGTCGAGGGTGAGACTTGTTAGAGACCTGCAGATGCCCGAGAGCACCTGCCCGAAGCGCGCGAGCATCTAGCCCCCGCGCTTGAAGGAGGGCGTCACCCCAAGCTTTTCCGAGACTTTAAATCATTATCACCGAAAATTCAAGGGTTTCTGTGTAATAACGCTCCAGAGAGACGCTTACGCAAAAAAAGGTCTGGTAGAGCCTTTTAATCTGTCGTGACGTTGAATGCGCGCCCATCGCTGATTCTCGCCCAGCAATAGGCAGAAACTTCCTCTTTCAGGCGATGGTTTGACGAGGGGTACCACGTGGGCTCGGGCAAACCCTCGCCTAACGCTCTGACTTTTGAATCCATGAAGATAGCTTAAGTCCATGAAAAACGCTTTAAAAATATAAAGTGGCTTATAGTCCGGAATTACGCTTTGGTAGGGGGTTAAAAGCTGACGTCAGACTCACTGATTGCGCAAAAGGTTTAGCCCAATAATAGAGGGTCAAAAAAAATTCTTCAGGTTGTTACGAGCCAAATTCTAACCGTGTACTTTACATTTGCGATCTTAGAGCACAAATTCAAAAAGGCTTGAAAATTTTCTCTTCAGGTCTCTCTCAAGAAAAGATTATTGGAAATTGTTAAAAGTTGGCTGAATATAAAGCTGTTGTACATACCCAAGATCATCAAAAGACGGTTAAACACAGAAGAGAGATTTTAAAATAATTTAAATGCTACAAAGTGTTGCTAGGTACAAACAAATATTGCTAGAAATAGTAAATTGTTATTTCCTTTGAACAAATATATTCTTCTTTTTATAAGACTCTTCGTGTTTCTAAAAAGGCATGGATGGGCGTTCACTAACGACCTTCTTGAGACAATGTCGACGCTCCCAACAAAATATGTGGGGATGGGGATGGAGATAGGTGCCCCAGTATATTTTACTCGTGCTCAAACGTATTAAAGTAAACAAGTCGGGTGTCTGATAGAGATCATTTTTATCGCTCTGTTAACCGATAGAGCAAAAAGATTGCGCACCTCTAAGTATGTGCGTTTTAGGCGGCTGGCCGAGCTTGAATCTTGCTGCAAAGGAAATCTATTTCTTGATGAGGTCTCGAGAACTCTTACTAAAACGCACAGCGGTCAGTCAGACTGTAAAGCAAGGGAAACAGTCAAATTTTTTCCCGAAAACATATGGGGTCAAGCACCGCCTCGAAAAAAGCCGCGGCCTGACCGTCAGAACCGACCTCAGCAGCAATATCGAGCGCGTATACTTGGTCGCTTAGAACTTCATCTACTTTTGATGAGTGCACAACGCTATAGCGAGAGGCCTCATACCAAGTTCTTTGACCGCCAAGGCAAAATCGGGGAGCAGTGTAAGCGCTTCCATTATCGCTAAGAGCTCCTTTTGAAGGGGCACAAATATATATTCTACTGACCCTCAATAAAGCCATTTAAAGGTCCCCGCCACGGCTGTTGTGATCTGTAATACGGTCGTGGCATAATTCATGCACGCGGAAGTTGCTACAAGCACTAGGCTTGACATTACGACGATGCCGAGTTATCTTGTAGGTGAGGTTTTGGCAATCCACCTCGTGAGCTCAGCGTCGGAGGTGAAAATCTTGGATCGCCAAAAGATGAGCTAGTGCTAAACATGTAGTAATAATCTATCAAGAATATAGTTGAGGGGATCGAGGGTAGTTATATACCATCGTGGTCTTAACCGTAAACTATGCCGATTCGGGATTGGCATTCGTTTACATAAAATGACCTTGTCAGCACCGTATGAGAATTTTAAGTCTTTGGTTTTTTGGGTATCGGGGGGAGTATGGTCGCGAGAAAAGGATTTGATGGAAGGGCACCACCACGAGTAGAGCCTGCGGCTTGATTTGACGTTACACGGGAAAACTTATCAAATCCAGACACGATAAGAGTTGACAGATTATGAGCTTTTTCTTGATTGTATGGGTGGTGGTGGTGCATGACCGCTCTTAGTTGGTGAAGTCAATAGTCTGGTGCTTTCGTTAACGAACGAGACCTTCGCGTGCTAAATAACTCCGCTTACCATTTTTACAGGATTGTGGACTTCTTAGCGGGACATTTGGGTAATCAGACAAAAATAACTTGGAGGCAATAACAAATCTATGATGCCCTTAAATGTTCTGGACGGCACTCGCGCTGACGTTGCAATGAGTATGTAACCATGATCGGTAGGTTTATTTTGTGAATGCGCATCGTGCTAGGATTAGACTGTTGCAATCCTTAGTCTGAATCGAGAAATCCCTCAAGTCATCAGCTTGCGTTGATTTCGTGGCTACCCTTTGTAAATACCGCCCGTGGCACCTACCGATTGAATGACTTGGTAAGGAATTGGGACCGTGAGTCCGCTTGCTTCTTTGCGAGTGAATTGATGACTACTCTTTCCAACCTCGCCACTTAGAGAAAGTAAAGTTGTAACAAGGTTTCCGTAGGTGAATCTGCGGAAGGATCATTAACACATCCAACAACTTTCCACTTGGGTCGTTTCAGCCAAATACTTGGGGATGAAATAGGCAGCGACTACTGACTTTATTGTTGGAGAATAGGAATCTTACGTAGAAGAAAAGGGTTACAGCTCACGTGATTCTGGTGTTCAAGATGAATACATACCGTGAAAGCGAGGCCTATCGATCCTTCAGTTCTTCTAAGTTTTGAGCTAGAGGTGTCAGAAAAGTCACTACAGGATTAACTGGCTTTTGGCAGCCAAGCGTCCATAGCGACGTTGCTTTCGATTCTTTGATGTCGGCTCTTCCTATCATTGCAAAGAAGAACTCATCAATTGTTGGATTGTTCACCCACTTATAGGGAACGCGAGCTGGGTATAGACCGTCGTGAGACCGGCTAGCTCTACCGTACTGATGAGTTCGTTGTCTATACAGAAATCCAACCCAGTACTAGAGGAGCCGTTGGTTCCGAGAATTGTTATTTCGGTATGCTTAAAAGCTAGTGCCGCAAAGCTACCATCTGTAGGATCAAGGTTAAACGTCTCAAAGTCAAAATCCGTGTCAAAAGTTTATATGGTTTGAAGGGCTAGCGGGGCAATAGGGCGCCTCAGCCCGCGTACGAAAGGATGTTAAGACCGTGTTGAGTGGAAACGCAACCATAGATAGCTTATCGGCCTAGAAAGCGGTACTCCGCGTATTTACTGCGCAATGCTACAGGTTTGACCATGCTGTTTGACTTTTTGTCTGTGGATGTTATACAGCTGACACCAAAAAGCGTGCTCTCAACATTTGTTACAGTCATTTAAAGACACAGCGCCAAAACGCGAATCTCTATACGAGGCCATTGTTCACAGAGGCCATTCTCACAGCCTCGCTGTTTGTTTCCCAGTTCTGTTAGGTGCTAAATGCTCTATCTTGCTCAGGCGTAACACAAACACTAACATGCCCGAGAAGTCATTAAGCTTGATAAAGAAAGCCAAAGTCGAGACTCATGGACTTCCAAGAGGTTGTTGCTAGCAGACTCGGTGATAAAATGACTTTGGAGACGCGAGTTTTGAATTTTGGCGGGTCTTACAGATACTCGTATAATCGCCCACGTTGTCAAGCTTTTGGAGTCATGAATTTTGTTTTAAGAGCATAAAATTTGGTTTTTTCGGCTTAAAGGATCACTATTTGGTTTGCTTAACCAATTTCTTCTTCGGGCTTTCGCCTCTTCTAACAACGATTTAGGCTAGATCGACAAAGTTCACTTTATACAAAGGCGCACTGTTGCCTACTCACAGCAGTACAACTACGTTCGCTGTCGAGGAGTTTTTACTCGACTTCGACATATTTGCTTGCGACAGGTTCACAATTAGGGCCATATATTGACATCCGATCAGCATGTTTGACAAATCTGTTCGTCAAAAAGCTTTTGATTCGCCGATGTCCGCCAACTTACAATTTGGATTGCTTGAAAGTGTATCGGCAAGAGCATTAAGTTCACCAGTCCGCTTTCAGAATTTCAAGTCTTTCTGATCTGGTTCGACCATAAATTGTTGATGATGAATCGCAAATAATGAAAAAGGTTGTCGCTCTAAGCAAAATAAGTCAAAGTAAGTATCTTTAGGCCGGCAAAACTTTGTCGTAAAGAAGAAGCTCCGTTCGGCAGCTTTTAGCTATCAGTCTATTACGACATCACTCTCTCACCTTTAAACGCAACAATATGCAATGACTCGCATCCGATGATGCCTCCAAAGCATCCGAGTGCTGGCTTCCGCAGAATCACTCATGGTTCTTATTCAAATCGGACAAAGATTTTGCGACATCTGCTTAGCTAGCACTGTATTACTTGGCTAGGTTTATTCGGTTCATTAGAGAAATGACTTGTGACGTAGGTTCAGTCGAGAAAATTCTTCTTTGTCGGGGTCTGCTCAAACGTATGGCTGTTCTGTAAGCAGACGAAGGCTATCATTCTCTCCGTCAAATTTTTTTTTAATTATTCAGGATTTTTGGTTCTCTTGGCCATAAAAACCTGTCCTAGGTATCCTCCAATGCCAATTGGTCAATCAAGAGCGGCTCTTTATGAAGATACGTCAGCATTTGTCGAGTCAAAGACTGCCATTGTTAAAACAAGTGTATATCAAAAATGGTTAGATGTAGCCCGGTTGTTTAAAATTTCGTGTGTCATCACCAACCACTCCCATACTATACCGTAAATCATACTGAATGCTACCTAACGATGTTACTTGTCGTACGAACCGCCGTTGAGAGGGTCTCATTCGAATAAAAAGAATCTATCTATAGCGTTTATAGCGTAAACCAGACCTATATATTGTTAGCAATACGTTTTTCAAAGAGAGTGTCATTATAGGTGCCGCTGTACCGTTTCACTTGTTATAAGCATGAACTAGCTCCCGCTTTCTGTTTGAACCATATTTATCAATAGTCAATTATGAACGCGGAGTTTTGGACTCCCACATCATGACATTCTCTGCCGTTTCAGCATAATGCATCAATGAACTCACACCACTCCAGTGGTCGTAAAAAATTGTAACACCATCTTTTGTGCCTAGCGCGAAATTAATTTCGTGTTCCACTTACCTATCGGGTGAGTGATTTAATGATGAGTCTTCAATGTCGAGTGCTTAGTCATCAAAGAAAGTACCGAACCCTTATGATATCTTAGTGACCCGCGACGCAATGTACGCTGCCTTCATCCAGAGCAAAGCATGTTTGTATATGATAAAGAGGTGCACAAAAACAGCACCTGTAACATACGATTTTTATTCGATTTAGCCAAGAGCTCAGTCGCTTGAGATCTTTAAGACCCAGTAGCTCCGACATGCCTTCTTCTGAAGCGCACAAGCCGTGATATCAGTTCCATTGAAATTGTCAATGTTTTCTACAAAAAAAATTCTCGTTGTCAACCGTAGGGCCATTGGTGACACCCTAGGACTCTATTTGTGTTGCATTCCTACTTTTTTCGGAACCTATCTTTGGTGTACTATGTGATCCAGTTCGTCGCGCGGACCTGTATTGTCCTCTTGCAAAACGCTGTTTCTTGCAGCAAATAACTCTTTGTCAATTTTGAGTGTTTGTTCAAAAAACAGAATACTGAATCCATGTGATCTTCAAGTATCCCTGACTTGCGGCGAAATGGATGCTGCCTACAAGGCTGCTTTAAGCATCTTCATCCAAAGCGAAGGATGTTTGTTTATGCTCTTAGGGTATGTAGAAAAAGCACCTTTAATAAACCTTTCCTCAATTTTGCCAAGAGCTCAGCGAGCTCTTTGAGATCCAGTAGCTCCGACACCTTTGCATAACCTTCTTCTGAAGCGCACAAGCTGTGATAAAAGTGCGAATAAAAACGTCTTCGTTTCCTGCAGAGGTCTCTTGTTGTCGACCTTAGAATCACTCGCGACGTCCAAGGACTTTTGGTGTCTCAACCCCATTATATTATAGCGGAACTCGTCTCTGGTGTACCATGTGGTCCAATTCGTCGTGCAGACCTGTAGTCCAGTTCGTCGTGCAGACCTGTATTGACCTCTTAGAAAACTCTGTCTCTTGCAGTAAATGACTCAACGCTGTCCTCCCCATAAAACGTCAGATTTCGCTTCTTTGGCCTTCGCTGCTCGCTGAATGTGGTAATTCGCTCAGGAAAGATTATAAAACATCGTTACGTCTGCTTCCGAAAAAAATAAAGCTTGGTTCTCTGTTTTGAGTGCATCCTCTTTGAAAAAGCTTTACATCATACTCTGTGCCAAACGCGAATTGTATTTCGCGCTTTAATTCTCTATCGGGTGAGTGATTTATGATAAGTTTATGAGGATTAATTTATGTGCTTGATCATCAAGTAGACTACCGGATCCCTGTTATCGTTTTATGTATCCTTGACACGCGGCGCAATGGACGCTGCCTACAAGGCTGCTTTAAGCATCTCTATCCAGATCGGAGAATGTTTGTTTATACTTTGGTGGTGTACAGAAACAGCACCTCAAATATACGTCATTTTTCAAGTTTGCCAAGAGCTCAGTCGCATTGAGATCTTAAAGACCCAGTAGCTCCGACACCTTTGGCAGTGCCTTCTTCTGAAGCACGCAAGCCGTGATGTAAGTTCTAATGAAACTGTAGATGCTTCCTGCAGAGATGTTCTCAATGTCAACCTAAGGACCATTCGTGGCACCAAAGGGCTTTTTTCGTGTCGCATCCCCGTTATCTTATTTATCGGAACTCATCCGTGGTGTACTATGTGGTCCGGTTCGTCGTGCAAACCTGTATGGCCCTCTTGAAAACCTCTGTTTCTTGCAGTAAATAACTCTAAGCTATTTCCAAAAAGGTCGTCGTATTCTGTATCTTTGGCCGTCGCTGCTTGCTGGATGTGGTAACTCGCATACAAAAATTACAAAGGCATCGTCACGTCTGCTTTTGGAAAGATAGCAAACCTTGATGTTCTGTTTTGGGTGTAGCATTTTGAGGAAGCTTCACACCATACTTTGTGCGTAGCACGATCTGAATTTTGCGCTTAACTTCTTTACGGGTAAGTGATTAATTGATGACTTTATAAACATCAATTTTGAGTCTTTGATTATCAAACAAAATACTAAATCCATGTGATCTTTATGTATTTCTGACCCGCGGCGCAGTGTTCGCACCCTACAGGGCTACTTTAAGCATTATCATTCAAAGCATTTTTTTGATATGCTTAAGAGGTGCGCAGAAACAGCACCTTTAACATTTCTTTTTTCTTGATTCTGCCAAGAACTAAATTGCTTTGAGCTCTTTAAGGTCCAGTAGCTCCGAAACCTTTTACAGTGCCTTCTTCCGACGCGCACAAGCCGTGATAAATGTGCCAATAAAAAGTCAATGCTTTCTGCAGCGATGATCTTGAACCTTAATCTTTTGTGATACCCACGGATTTCTTTTTGTATCGCAATCTTATTATCTTTTATCGGAACTCATCTTTCGTGTACTATGGGGTCCACTTTGACGTGCAGACTTGTATTTACTCTTCCAAACCTTTGTTACTTGTTGTTGATAAATTTGCGCTGTTCCCTTTAGAACTCGCCTTTGGCTTTACCACTCGATAAAAGTGTATGTCATAAAATTGGCTTGATTCCAGACAACAAATACTGCGTGACCAGGTAACACCGTTTGTTATAGAAACACTGGTACATCACTGACGCATCATTTTGTGCACAGCACATAGGAAGAATGGTTCGAAAAAGTAAGTCCTATCATTTCGTGTGACATAGTTCCAAATGGCAAGTGTTGCATCGTACACGCTTTAAAGAAGCAAAATGCGGGCATTATCCTGTGGCAGACGTCATGGATTAAAAAGGAAGGGCCGCAAAACAGCAATCAGGGATGTCGCACAGTGTACTAGGCACTCGACTTAGCGAGTATTTTTCAATCCTCATTATAGATAGTAACATACCATTGACCGCGGTTAGCGCTCCAAGAAGTCTACTCTTTTAGCGGTAAATTGTGCCTCAAAGCCTTCTGAAATGAGCCTTTTTTATTGTCGATAAATTTCTTACAGAGCGTATGCAGCTTTTGTCATTTGGCGCGCAGAGTACGGGAAGACAGATGAAAATTTTATATCTTGAACGCTGGAGTATATGCGCTAAATGCGCGCACAAAAGATTTTTAAGCTCATTGGTGCATCCCCTGCGCGGATAAAACTTTTTGGGGCACTATAGTGGAAAGCAAGGCCTTCAGGTGGACCCCGGTAAGACGAAAGTCATTGTATATTGTTAGATCTTACGCCAGCAACACTTTAAGAATTGGCTTGACCTTCTAAATAACTCGCATAAGTATAACGCGAATTACGCAGAAGTTTTGAAACCACTATCCGGTATTGTCAATTAAGATACGTACGAAATTTAAGAATCCCGACACAAAGAGGATCTTGGCTGAGGCAAAAAAAGACTTTTGCAGACACGAGGCCTGCTTTTACCAAGGGCAAAACGACCTTCTTTCGTCGTATATGACGCGTCAGATTTTAACCTCGGTACGGCACTGCTACAATTAGACGCCTAGGGTCGAAGTCGAATGATCGCGCTGGAAATGTGTAAGCTTAAAACCGCCAAGAAAAAATCTTGTCCTTTCATTGCGACAAAACATGCTCTCATATTGGTCAAGTTATCTCGCTAGGACTTTATCCAATTGTGTTTAAATCAGGGTATGCGTCACAGCGCCCTGTCGCACTGTTGCTCCACCACAGCACGACCTAACTGTTGTTTTATCGCGCTTCCGAGGCTATAAGATAGCCATGTCACAATTGTGGCTCTGTATGTATCAGATCAAACTTGTGGGGCGTATGTGCGAAGAAAGTAGCTAATTTAAAAAGCTCTGGAGGGCAATAATTGAGATACTCGAACAAAAAATTGTTGGCTTGGGCATCTGCAAAAGTACATTGGTTTTCGATAACAAATAGCTGTGAAATTCAAATGAAAGTTGCCACTTATCATGCCATGTCTTGGTACGAGATGCTTTTAGCAACACATTACTGTTGTGACTACCAGAGGGGTTTGCGTTGATTACTTACCAGTTAGTCGGGCAAGGCTTACAAATATAAAAATGACCAAAACCTTCAACTATGACTGTACAAGTGGACGTGTAGCTTTTCGGCCTTTTCGGCCTTTAATAGAGCTAACTTCGGACAAGGAAATGGCTGTAGAGAAAGATGCAAAAATGAAGAAGGTGCGGAGGAAATAGAGAATACATAGACGATTGTGATAGCGGAGAAAATTCGTCGTTGAAGTCATGTGGAACTTGCTTAAGGATGAGCCTGACGACTTTCCAAGAAAGGGAAAGACGTAAAACTTGTGTGTATCTTGTTCTTAAAAAATGCACCCTACAGTACTTGGTGGACAGTAAAATGAGATATATCACAGAGACGATTATATATTATGAGCTAAGAAAAAGCTAATGCCACGTAGCAAAGATTCTCCAAGAAGTCGACACTTTACTCCAAGAAGTCGAACGGATTTTAGTCAAAGATTTACGCTACATAATCGATCTGAATGAATTTTGACCAGTCCCGACATCTTGCCTCGCGATACGCGAACACGGGTCTATGTGCCACTTTTGCTTGGCATACCTGGATCATTTTGTTGGAAGATGCAACCTGCTGCTTTGGACGATCTGCTATACGCGTGCGCTTAGCTATCGGTGGTACAAGTAGCTTCAAGGCAAGGGTGCCCTTCACACGGTAAGAGGATACCCCTGGGTATATTCTTACACTGTCATCACCACGATTTAATTGAACACAATCTTTTGATATCATGTAAATCTTAAGAGTAATGTGGCTTAAAAGAATTGTTCATAGTCAACTCGACTTCTTTAGGGAGTGATTTTCGAGTGACAGAGGTTTTCGGCTTCTTTAGCTTATGTTAATGAAGCTTGCGTCTACGATTCTTACTGGCAAGAAAGCCTAAGCAAGATAGATGTTTGAATTTTGCGAAATGATTATTAATTTCTAACGAGCCAATATCTCCGCTGGAATGTTTTATAGAAAATTGCCTTATTTAAGCCTCCGGAAAAAAATCTTCATCTGCACAAAGCCATGGTCATGTTTTATCTAAAGTAAGGAGTATGTTTTTCTTCTTACAGGTAGGCTTCACCGGCTTGGCTCCCGCAGTTGACGCTACCACTGGGGCTTTTAATGCCGCGCAAAGTTTATAATGCGACAAGCACAACCTGAAGGCGTAGGATTGTGAATCAAGCAAGCAGCCCCATAGCATAAAAAATACTTCCAATCTCAGATGGCATCGTCAAATTTATCGTTTTCATTTGAGCTTTATATTATTCTTTTCGCAAGTAAAAAAACCTAATGCTCACAAATCCTGTTTGAGCGAATTGGGTCATCTGATCTGAATTCACGAAGTGTCGATGATGTGCATACAAATTCCATCTTCGGAATAGGGTTCCCTTCTTGGCCAAAAGAGGTTGGTGAGAAAAGGACTTAGCGTCGCATTTCCTATAGCCTAGCTCCTACATTTTATTTTGCCCCCTCTTGAACATCCCTCCTTGAACCTCTTATGAGTGGTGAAACCTACGTGTTTTATATCGGAGCAAATTCTTACCTCCATGTCCTATATCAAAGATGAAAATGAGATCAATGACTCCAGAAAATACTTCAGATCAAACGACGGCATTTCGCTTAAGGAAATCGGCTCGAATGAAGTCAATAGATTCTCTCACCAATTAATGTTGCATGGCTCTATCGCGGCTGTTCATTGCGTTTTGAGTTGCACTCTACCCCCTCCCCTCCCAATTTATTCCGAGGTAAATTACTTCGTACCTCCAAATTTTCGACGCGTACATCATTGAATCCTCAAAGAATTGCTTGTAGCGTCAATGCGTTGGTTCCATACAACTGGTTGCGACTGCAGCAAGTCGAAAAACTTTCGTCTCCTCACTTTACTACTTGCCCGCTCCGGTCCAAGTCAACTCAAACCTCCTTCTCTCTTCCGTTCTACTTAAGCATCATGCTCCCCTGCAAAAAAATCATTGCGCTGTGCACGACCGCGGTCTTGATCACCTCCAGCATCACTGAGGCAACATTCAATAACTTGCAAGGCGGCAAAGGCGGCTTTCCTGTTGCAACCCCGTTTCCAACAGAGGGACACGAGCAGCCGGGTGAGACCCCACTCCAACAAGAGCAACAGCAACAGCAACAGCAAAACGAAAGTCTGCCTTTAGTGAATGAGCAGCCGCAAAACGAAAGCCTGCCGTTAGTGAACGAGCAGCTAGAGCAGCCGCAGTACGAGGTCCCGATGACCGAGAGTCCGCAGCAAGTACAGCAGCAAAACGAGGTTCCGATGACCGAGAGTCCGCAGCAGGTACAGCAGCAGTACGAGGTCCCAATGACCGAAAATCCGCAGCAAGTTCAGCAGCAGAATGAGATCCCGATGGCCGAAAATCCGCAGCAAGTACAGCAGCAGAACGAGATCCCGATGACCGAAAATCCGCAGCAAGTTCAGCAGCAGAACGAGATCCCGATGACCGAAAATCCGCAGCAAGTACAGCAGCAGAACGAGATCCCGATGACTGAATATCCGCAGCAAGTTCAGCAGCAGAATGAGATTCCGATGACCGAAATTCCGCAGCAAGTACAGCAGCAGAACGAGATCCCGATGACCGAAAATCCGCAGCAAGTACAGCAGCAGAACGAGATCCCGATGACCGAGAATCCGCAGCAACTTCAGCAGCAGAACCAAAGTCTACCATTAGGATACGAGCAGCCGCAGAACGAAAGCCTGCCTCTCGTGAACGAGCAGCCAGAGCAGCAGCAGAATGAGATTCCAATGACCGAGAATCCGCAGCAAGTTCAGCAGCAAAATGAGATCCCGATGACCGAAAATCTGCCACAAGTACAGCAGCAGAATGAGATCCCGATGACCGAGAATCCGCAGCAAGTACAGCAGCAGAACGAGATCCCGATGACCGAAAATCCGCAGCAAGTACAGCAGCAGAACGAGATCCCGATGACCGAGAATCCGCAGCAACTTCAGCAGCAGAACCAAAGTCTACCATTAGGATACGAGCAGCCGCAGAACGAAAGCCTGCCTCTCGTGAACGAGCAGCCAGAGCAGCAGCAGAATGAGATTCCAATGACCGAGAATCCGCAGCAAGTTCAGCAGCAAAATGAGATCCCGATGACCGAAAATCTGCCACAAGTACAGCAGCAGAATGAGATCCCGATGACCGAGAATCCGCAGCAAGTACAGCAGCAGAACGAGATCCCGATGACCGAGAATCCGCAGCAAGTTCAGCAGCAGAATCAAAGTCTGCCATTGGGGTACGAGCAGCCGCAGAACGAAAGCCTGCCTCTCGTGAACGAGCCGGCAGAGCAGCAGCAGAACGAGATCCCACTAACCGAGAATCTGCCGCAAGAGCAACAGCAAAGCGAGTACCTGCTGAACGAGAATACGCAGCAAGAGCAGCAGCAGTATTAGAACCTGCAACAGAGCAGCAGTAAAGTACTCGCCGTCTTCGATTAAAGAGGTAATCTGCTGTGTCACCTCTGCATAAATGTGAGATTACAAAGGTTTTTTCGATGTAAAGTCATTTGACACTAGTATAGATAATATACTCGACTTGAAGCGAAAAGTGCATATTCATACCATGCATGCTCGGTTCTTTTTTCGCCTTGTACTATTCGGGAATTCAAAATAATTGCTGCTGGTGTAAAAATATTACGTGCGAAGACACTGTACTGTCTACATCAACTCGACTTCTTTGCGAAATTGTCCTTTTTCTATTAATAATACAGCCCGACGATGCACGATTGCATTCCTTGCTTTGTTTGGCGAAAAATGTTTTGTGCTTTACTGAAACACTTGGCTGAGCACGGCAATGTTTTACCAATGCAATGCAAGAAAGTCTTAGCTTACATTTACTTAGCTAATGCGGTCGGACAACGAGCCGACAATGTAATTATCGCCAGTTGATAGCTCCACAATTTATTTTTTTGGATGGTGCACCTGACCTTTGGACAGACGAAAGAATGGATTTTAAACCTCTAGCACACATCGATTGCCAATACAATAGACATTTTAAGCTACCGGAACCCACGCACTAAGACTAAGCTGTCTCTAGCGCGGAGTGCCGGAAGCGAATTTTTGACGGGGCATACAGAGAGATCTCTAATTTAGTGGGAATTGTCGTGTGCGATTTGTAGATTGGTTTGTATTGTATTGTATTACGTTATCGCATTGCCAAGTTATGCACGTGCTAGGCTCAGTCTGGCTAGTCCACGGCATAGAGTGGTGTCCGCATACGTCGACTCTCGTTCGGCGGGCAGTGCAGCCAGCACCGAGGTCGTGAGGGTCTTCCATTATTTTGTTTATCTCTGACTTGGTGGCGCTCTGGTGCTGGAGACCGTCGCGTCGAGGGTGAGACTCGTTAGAGACCTGCAGATGCCCGAGAGCACCTGCCCGAAGCGCGCGAGCAATTAGCCCCCGCGCTTGGAAGGAGGGCGTCACCCCAACCTTTTCCGTAACGAAGACTGGTTTATCAAACACAATTCAATTGTACTTTGGTTCATTCTATCTATGCACTGATTTCAAAATCTGATCAAAATCTGATCGGTTGGGTTGGAGCTACCGAAATCCTTTAACCAACCGATCTATGCAAGCCGGTAAAAGTACCGATTAGTTATAGAAAGCCACCTTTTATCACAAATACCCGGCTTTGTGTAAAAGTCGCTATAATGTTGCTTATAACATCAAAATAACACTACTTTTCATTTTTTGACATTTATACGATGCCCAAGCCAAACACCAAAAAAGGTTGCTCTAGCTTCCAAAGGTGCCACTCCACTATCCTACTTTTTGTTAAAACTAAACAAAGCTGCGCGCATCTGTCCGTGGGCATAAAGTCTAAGACTGCTAACGCTCAAGAGAGATGCTTACGCAAAGAATGGTCTGGAAGAGCCGTTTAATCAGTCGTGACGTTCAATGTGCGCCCCTAGCAATTGACAGAAACTTCCTCCTTTAGGCGATGGGTCTGACGAGGAGTACCACGTAGGATCGGGCAAATCCTCGCCTAACGCTCTGACTTTTGAATCTTTAAAAATAGCTCAAGTCAATAAAAAATGCTTTCAAAGTATAAAGTGGCTTATAGTCCGGAACTACGCTTCGGAAGGGTGCTAAAAGCTGACGTCAGACTCAATGACTGCGCATAAGGTTTAGCCCAATAATAGAGGATTAAAAAATCTCCAGGTTGTTGCAAGCCAAATTCCAATCGTGTAATTTACATTTGTGATCATAAAACACAAATTAGGCTTGGAAATTCTCTCTGTAGGTCTCTAGTCCACTCAAGAAGAAATTATTAAGAAATGTCAAACGTTGGATGAACATGAAGCTGTTGTACTTACACAAGATCACCAAAAATAATATTTGGTTAAACAGAATTTTTTAAATAAATTAAATGCTATAAAGTGTTGCTAGATACAAACAAATATTGCTAGAAATAGTAAATTGTTCTTTCCTTCGAATAAATTGTTTCTTCCTTTTACCAGACTCTTCATGGCTCTAAAAAGGCAAGGGTGGGCGTTCACTAACGACCTTCTGAAGACAATGTCGACGCTCTCAACAATATATGTGGAATGGGGGTGGAGATTGGTGCCCCGGTATGTTTTACTTGTGCTCAAAATTATCAAAATTAAACAAGTTGGGTGTCTGATAGTGATCATTTTCATCACTCTGTTCGTGTTAAAATTAAACCGCTGAATGCATGTTGGACAGGCGGATGGCGTCACAGTATTTACAAGTACGTCACAGCTAGTAATTACATATGGTAGCCGGTCATTGGTCAAGATAAATATATTCACTTCGGTTTTTACTTTCTACTCAACAGGTTTACAGCCGCAACAAACCTTCCCTCAAAAGCAACGCTCTCGCCCGCTATGGCTAACAAGCGCTTCGGAGCCCTCCTAGGAAGTGGTAATTATTACCACTGGGAATTCAACATTAGGATGACCCTAGCGCGGAAGGTTCTCCTGGGACACATCATGGCCGTCAAGGAAAAGAAGGACATCACGGAGGCGTGGCTGATTGATGATGCCAAGGCGCTAGGCATCACTGCTCAAGGCGCTGAGATCCAGCACCAGACCAAAATTCGGTCGGCTACGCGCGCTATGGAAGCGTAGGGAACCCTCCGCGATTTCTACAATCGCTCGACTCTTTGAATCGTGTGGTGATGACTCGTCGCCTGCATGAGTTCAAGATGGAAAGTGGAACAAGTATGGCAGAGCATCTGTACTCTTTTGACGAGCTAGTGGTGGGACTACAGACTACGGGAGAGCAAATTGATGATTCACACCAGCAGGTTGTACTTCTCAGCAGTCTTCCTTCGGAGTATGACTTGATTTCGTCGATTGCGGAAAATACATGGGACATTTCGTTGATTGAAGTCAAGGAGAAGCTGCTCAATGAGTCCCTGAAGCTGCAGAGGAAAGAAGCTACGGAGAAAGCGTTTCGCGTAAATGGAAATGCTAGGAGACTCAAAGATGGACGGGACAATGGACGAAAGGGTGGTCCTTCACGCAATAACGGCGGATTCTAGAGCAAGCGCTCCAACTTTGACCAGTTTGGACACATGCAGCGGAACTGCCCGGCCGGTAAAAGATTTAACAGTGACGACACGGTGTTTGCTGTTGGTAAAGAGAAGTCATCAGGATGGCTGATTGACAGTGGAGCAACTTCCCACATGACCCCACACAGGAAGGACCTGTTTGATTACAAGGGCTTGGAAGCTAGCATCGAAGTTACGATTGCAGATGGGAAGGAGTTGCTTGTCAAAGGAGCCGGCTCGGTGAAATAAACCGGTTTGAACGGAATGGACATTCGCATGGCTGAAGTTCTGCACATTCCCGGACTCGACAGAAGGTTGCTGTCTATCGGCAAGCTGGCAGAGCGTGGTATAAGTGTGACGTTTTCGTACTCGTCATGCATCATCTGGAACGAGAAGTTAGCAATTGCGTCGAGTACAAAAAAGTGAAAAGTCGTATTTGTTTTACTGTGAGTAGGAAGAAGCTCGTTGAATATCTCGGCTGACAACCAGTGGGAGCTTTGGCACGCACGCATGGGGCACCCCAGCAAGAATGCGCTGATCAGGACACAGCACTTGACTAATGGTATCCCAGTTATTAAGCAAAGTGTTGTGACAATGTGTTCCGGCTGTTTGAAGGGCAAGCAGACGGTCACGGCGTTTCCGTCTCATTCGATGACAAAGACGATACAGATGTCATGGGGCCAATGAGAACTATCTCGAAGGGTGGTGCCAAATACGTTTTCACTTTTGTAGATGATTTTTCACGTTATGTTGCTTTTTTTCATCAAGAGCAAGAGGGAAGTGACTGGCAAGTTCAAGGGGTTCCTGACATTATACGAAAACCAATGGAGTGCACGACTGAGGTGCTCGCGATCCGACAACGGGACCGAGTTTGTAAACAAGAAAGTAGCTGGAACATGTCAAGAGAACGGCATTGTACAACAGCGCTCCGTTCCATACAGCCCTCAGCAGAACGGAGTGGCGGAGCGTATGAACAGGACTATCATGGAGAGAGCTCACAGCATGTTACACTACAGAGCATTTCGATGGACTGGTAGGCGGATGAGGTAAATACAGCAGTTTATTTAATTAATCGCTCCAGCATACGGTCTACCCTGACATCGCACCGTACGAGCTAGCTTTCAAGATTAAGCCTCGAATGGATCACCTGCGCGTATTTGGTTCGCAAGGCTACGCTCATATTGACGATGTGAAACGGACCAATCTGGAACCCAAGAGCTTAAATGTATGCTTTCTTGGCAATGCAGAGAATGTCAAGGGCTATCGCGTGATTGACTTAGAGAATGCCAAGAGAAAAGTGGCCCGCTCTGTAAAGTTGGATGAGCGTGAGGTAGGCGGTATTTACGACACGCAAGAGCTCACGTCAGGACCAATTGTTCAAGTAATGAAGGATGGTGATGAAGTCAATGTTCAGCATCAAGTGAATCGACAGCTAGTTCCGGACGATCCCATGGGAGCTGTCGAAGAGATAGTCGCGGATATCGAAATGGTAATGTGGATCGTACGCCAAGCGCCGTTGTATAGCGGCTAATGCCTTCTGAGAGCCCTGTACGTAACAGGCGTGAGCTAACGGAGTATCATCGACCGTCCAAAGTGCAGCAAGAAGACCGTTTGGTGTTTCGGCCTGAAGTGGAGCGAACAAGAATAAGACGCGAGCCGGTGCTAATGCTTGACGGCTCCGATGATAAAAAGTCAACAGACAGCAGTGAGGGCCCACCGACGCCGAAGCGTGCTAGGATTGACGAGGACGAAATAATTGCGAAAGCCGTCTTTGCTACGCCGTGAGTATTGACGATAATACGGACTTACCGACTACGTTTGCCCAAGCAATGGCAAGCGACGATTCAATACATTGGAGTGAAGCAATGGATGCTGATCTTCGCTATCACGAAGAAAATCGAACGAGGACATTGATGCCACGAGGAAAGATTGGACGCACAATTGTATAACGATGGGCATTTGCCAAAAAGCGTGACCAGAATGGCGCTTTTGTGCGATACAAGGCACGACTGGTCGCGAAAGGTTTCAAGCAGAAGTATGGCGTTGACTTTTTAAAGACTTATATTCCGGTTGCCAACATGAATTCGATCCGAATAATTTTTGCAGTATGTGCTGAATGCGACATTCAAATGGAACAGCTGGACGTCGACACGGCTTTTCTTAATAGCGTGTTAACGGACGACGTTTTTATGGAAGTTCTACTTAATGTCGATAATGCTCAAGGATACATATGGCAACTAACTAAGGCTATTTACGGACTGAAGCAAGCAGCAAGTGCCTGGAACAAGACAATACATCGCGTCTTCATCAGGAACGGCTTCAAGAGTTGCGGGGCAGATCAATGTATTTATGTCAAGAGCACTAAAGAAGATTTTGCTTACGTTGGACTATATGTGGATGACATGATTATCACAGCAAGAGCTAGCAAAAAACTAAATCAAGTAAAGGAAGTACTCAAGAATGCCTTCAAGATAAAGGAGCTGGGTGAGGCAACATTTATTTTGGGTATGGAAATTGATCACAACAGGGCAGCAGGAACATTGATGATCAAACAGACTCGCTACTTCGACGACGTGGTCAAGCGATTCGGTCAACAAGATGCCAAGAGCATTGATAACCCGTGCGTATCAGGATTGAAGTTGTCGTCAAAGCAGTCACCAATAACGGAAGAGGGACGGTCGACCATAAGGACAAAGCCTTATCGCTCTCTGATTGGATGCTTGCTGTACATAACGACATGTACTCGGCCGGATGTCGCTTACGTGGTGACACAGCTATCACGTTTTCGAGAGAATCCGGGACTACAGCATTGAATCGCAGCAATTCGAGTAGTACAGTACCTGAAGACCGCGCGTCAAGTCGGTATCGTCTTCCGAGGAAGTGGAAGCGTTGCGGTCAAAGCATACTCGGATGCAGATTGGGGCAGCACCACGGATGACAGACGCTCGGTCTCAGAAATTATGGTCATGATTGCGGGCGCACCAGTGTTATTCAAGTCTAAGTACCATCGGACAGTTGCGCTGAGCTCAGGGGAAGCTGAGTATACGGATCTCAGTATAGCACACAAAAAGTTCTTTGGACGCGGGCAATGCTGAAGGACATGGGTCACGAGCAAGTTGAAGGAACACAGATTTGGGAAGACAACCAAGGTGCTATTGCGTTGGCCAATAACGCCGGATACCATGCTAGGACGAAGCATGTGGGTTCGACTGATCTTGCTTACTGATTTCATCAAGTTTATATATTAAATTATAGGGCGAGCGGGTGGGTCTTGAATAATGATTTTTTACTTTAAAAGTACCTGCCCTGCACTTCTCCTATTCTACCGCAGCAAAAAACGGTTGCTTTGCTCGGCAACACTTGAGTCCATTGTGACTAGAACCGAGTCGTCGGGTCTACAGGCACCACTTTTGCTCACACAAAGCAAAGTGTCCATGCAAGGCATTTCGGAGAGATAAGGTTGCAAGAGGCTATATTTTTCTTTAGAAGCAATTCGAGTTACCTCGTTAAAGATTAAGGTCGTACACTCAGTCAATCCTTAA
Organism: Plasmopara viticola; assembly: GCA_001695595.3. Classification (NCBI taxonomy): domain Eukaryota; phylum Oomycota; class Peronosporomycetes; order Peronosporales; family Peronosporaceae; genus Plasmopara; species Plasmopara viticola. The sequence goes on along the minus strand of MBPM02000046.1, from coordinate 70,363 downwards.
GCACAGTAACCTTGACTTTTTCGAAGAGTTGCGCCCCATTTATAGTGATTGTCAACGGTTTTAGCTTCAGAATCCTTTCTTGTTGGCATTAAAGTGCGAACTTTGACGAAACTCAACCTTACGTCGGTAACGTTATGTGCTTCTACGATGCAGGACACGCCAAAAAAGATGTTTAGCGGGTGCATCAGCCTGCTAGCAAATGACACGCGAACCTGATTATTCTTAATCAAGATTTCCTTTGTGGTCATCTAACGCTTCTCCGCTTTTCTCTAGCTAGACCGGTTACACCCACCCCAGGCGCTGCAGTCGTGGCCAACCTGCTCTGTACGTAAAGCTCGAACGCCTTAACTCGCCATTACGTACTTAGCCGGGAAACAATGCATTTTTAGCCGCCTTCCAAGGCATCAAGAAGCCAGCAAGGCGTGTGGGAAGTGCGAAAGTCTCGTCCGACAGATGAGAGAAGCTGCTGCCATCCCAAAACTATTGCGAGGATTTAGATAGACAGTAGTCATACGACTGACTACAAGTAGTAAAAGGACTGACAGCGTCGCGCAGTACTCTGCACATAGGGGGTGTACAGGAAGGTGGTAAGTTTGTCGGTGAACGATCCTGGGTCTTTGGGAGAAAATTTCACAATAATAATTTATTAATATTTGTTTACATGTACTTCGATATATGCACTGAGTTTGACTGTAATTAAGCAGAAGATATAGTAGGAAGGAAGCTGTTTTAAGGGATCCAGTCTCTATTGTGTGTGGGTACACGTACGTGTATATAATACTCTGTTCTAACTGTGTAATTTCTAAGTAAAAGAAGGTACAGACGGCGGGCTATGAACTTGTTTATCAAATCGTAACGCTTTCCAAAATTCTACCTTATGACGCAGTTAGGTGGAGAAAATGCTGGCGTAAAAAGCTGCGAGTTGGACTTACTCTTTAAATTTATCGCAGCCACTGGAAGCAGGGTTTAGCTTGAAGCCAATGAATTTTTGGGCAGAAGTTTGCGTTGCTGGAGGTCACGCACAATCAAATCTGTGCGCACACCCATATTATATAGCTCCGAGGAGGTGGTCTGTAACGTCTCGGGATTTCCGGCGCGATGTAGTGCCACTACCGTGTTGTCTTTCCGACTCAGTACGGGTGAACCGGATGAACCAGGCTCCGTGTCAGCATTGTACCACACAAGCGGCTGAGTGACGCTGGCTACACGACGCAAGTTTTCCGAAATATTGGTCAAGTTTGATGCCAATACCTCAATTACCGCGGGCTTTCCGTCTTTAATAGCTGCAATTTTCTTAGGCTCACCACGCGGATGTTGCGGAATATAGATGGCTTCACCATTTACGGGACCGGCAGCACGAAGGCGCAAATAGCCATAACGTTTTGCCAAGTCAGTCGCTGAATCGTTCGTCAACACCCGTAGCAAAGCATAGTCCAGCACTGCGTTTTCTACCACGACTGCTACTTTAGTAGCTTCGATCACGCCAGCTTTTTCGCCCATATATCCATCTTCCTGACACGATTTCGTTTCGGCCATGAAGCCAACCATTGCTTCTACAATGCGGCCACTATTGTCTGGTGGGGACAAAGTACGGGGCCAGAATCGATCCAAGACAGTGGATAGAAACTTCAAAAGGGTCTGATCATCTTTTGTCACGACGGCTGCGTCTTTAATGCAGTGGTGATTGGTAATAAGGTAATTGCCTTGTCCGATCAGCCACCCCGTGCAGAAGATCCAACTCGTCACTTGATCAGAAATATTTGTAAAAGTTTCTTTCTGGTCATTGCGGATCATCAACCTTGAGACGGTTCGAGCCTTTGCATACATTTTCGGTTCAGTCTTTCGATAACACACAGCTTCTTTGGCATCATCTGTGGCACCGATTGTGCTTTCAGTTTCGGTTCCTACAAATGAAGTGTTGTAAATGACGTAAGCGTACGAGTCTACCACGACACGAGTACTTGACACAAGTGGAAGCGTTAGCGTCGCAATACTCGGAAAATATTCAATAATAACTCGTCCTCCTTTTACCAAAAAAGGGTGGGTCCTTAGCAGCAGTGAAGACGGCGATTTGTTGCTGGCTTCAATCTTCGAGCTGGTATTTGCCGTAATCTCTGCACACATCGTGCCGTTCGAATTTCGCACGACGAGCTTGTCACCTGGTAATAGACTTAGCTGCTTAAAGTTAACCGCAACGAATTGTGCATTAGGCTGGTTAATCTCAAGAACAGATGGGAACTTCTTGCTGCTTGGATTGAAACTCCAATCTTTCTCGTTCAATGGACGAAGAACGACAACTGCGTCCGCACCTTCATGAAAGGGTTGATGGAAATCATCGTATTGCCCACTCAAGCTTACATTTACATAGACACGCACGGGCAGCGACAACAACGAGAGCAGCAAGATTGTCCAAATGGACGCCACGACGTGACTATACATTGGCCACAAAGTTCCCGTTATGTTTTGACAGCATTGGCGTTTTAGCTGCAGCTTTCCGCACTCGTCCCAGCTGAACACGACTAACGGTTCTTTCAAATAACCAAATCAATGTCAAAATTGCTCGTACGCTCTGTGGCACGACATACTGTTTAAAATATTTTCTTACCAAGTTACAAAGACAATTTTCTGCCCATGTATTGGTATTGAATTTATCAGCTGACGTACATTCATTCGCCTATCAATTTATATTGTTATCGGTAGATACCGGTGTTTGCCATCGGCAGTACGAAATTATGACTTGATACATCTCATGTCTACAGCTGTTAACTATACATTGCACCTTAACTACTAAAAATTCCAGGATTCAATAGAACGATTAGCGATCGTCCTTCAGCCTACCGGTGATGTACCGGTCAAATCAGGTTATAGAAAAGATACCGAAGTCTAGACAGCCGCTGTAAAGGAGAGCTCTACCCCCACATTGAGACCGCTGTTGTCATGGGCTGCTGTTTGTCCCGCGAGGACGACCAATTTGACAGCAGTAACGAAGTGCTACTGCCGAAAGGAAGGAATGGTAACAAACGAGTGTACGTATAAAAACAAGTCTATTGTCTCCTTGTCTAAGCATTCAGCGACTTATATCTTCTGTAGAGAAATCGACTTGGACCCTGCAAACAAAGATTATGCCAACGGTAGCTACAAAGCTCCGTCGGCTGTTGTCGCCGCTGCAGATGTCGTGCCAGCCAAGCCGCAACCTCTCAAAATGCCAGAGAAAAGCGTTGACCTATTAGAACTTGATGACAAGCCGCCGACGCCACACGCTCCACCAGTGACCAAGGCATTGTCGTCTGCGAAACCAGCGCCAACTCCATCACCTCCACATCAAGTGGCAAGTGCAGCGAAGTCAACGGGTTCAGCAGCAGCTCCGAGACAGTCGTCGCTTAATAACAAGTCATCACTTTCCCAACCAGCGGATGAGGAGCCTTCGCCACTGTCAAAGCCAGTACAGACGTCATTGCCAAAAGAAATCAAGACATCTCCAAAGGTTTCACCGGCAAATTTAACAAAGGCAGAGGACATTGCTGTGGTGCCAGCGTTTACGCCTGTGTCTGTCGAGGCAATGAACGCTAACAATGACGACGAAAATGAAAATGATGACGATCAAGAGAACGAGGGTAACGAGAACAAAGGCGACAATGACGACGCGACTAGTCAGCCTAAGGAGCCTAAAAGCAAAAAGATCACGCCAACGAAAAAATCAAAGAAGAAACGAAAAGTAAGTTTGGTCACTAAGCTTCATCTCTTTCCTCCCGCTAATTTGTATAATGAAATTGTAGAAAGGGAAAAGATAAGCACTGTGCCTACGATTGCAACAGAATCAAAAGTTCGAAAGTCGACAGATGAGAAACTTTTCTTCATTCTCTTTAATTTGTTAAGTCAAGGAGAATTCTCAGCCGAGAGACATACGTAAACGCTTTTTGCGCTTTTGCAGAAATATTTTGTCTTCTGCATGCGTGCTACCGGTTGCACAGTCAGCGACGTCTCCAGTTTTATTCTCTGCGTGTTGTCGCTCGGCCACCTGAAGCAAATCACTAGCAATCTCTCCCAACTCTTTGTTGCTACGTTGCAAGGCTTCCTTCTCTTGCCTCAATGTCGCAATTTCGTCGCTTTGAGCGTGGATTTGGCCACGAAGCTGGGCATCCACCTTCTGAATTTGCATTGCCTTGCTTTGAAGAATCGCCTTCTCAGTCCCCAGCTGTGTAATTCTACCTTGCAGCTCAGTCTCTAGTGTTTTTACACTTTCTCGAGATACAAGTGCTTGCTGCTCGCTCTCACGCAGTGTCTTGAGTTCCTTTTTTACCTCTTGCACTAGGTCATGTGCCACTTTTTCGGAACTCTGCGCTTTTGCCAGCTCCGCCCGAAGCACTGTCATTTCCTGTTCATGTTGCTCTATCAGCTCACGCTGAACGTGCTCCACCGATGCTGTACGAAGCTGGTCTTTACTAGCAAAGCGATGCTGCAAGTGTGCAACAGCCTGAGCCAACACGGTTTCTGTCTTTTGATACTTAGCAACTTGCAGATCCAGCCTCTCCCCTCGCTCTTGCACTACAGATAAACACTGTTGCTGTGTCGTAAAAGCTTCCTGTAATTTCTGTCGCGAAGCCATCTCCATATCTATTGTCGCCAGCAACTCATCCAGCCGCATATCCTTGCGCATGCCCAATAGCGTTTGCTTGTGCTCCAGCAACACAGCATCCAGCCGCTTCTGAAGTGCTTCGCATTGTGCCAATGCCTTATCCCGCTCGCGCTCGCGATCGGCCGCTTGATATCGCCACTTTACTAGCTCCTTCTTCGTCGCTATTAGCTCCGCGTCTGCTACTAACTTGGCGTCGTGCTTGGTCTGTGCAATTTTTGCTTCCAGCTGCGCCGCTGAAAAACGAACGGAAAATTCGTCATTACTATCTTCATCGATAGACCGCGTTTTAGACGACTCTACATCCACATGAGGCTGCCTAGAGGTTTCCGACGTAAGAGTCTTTCGTGTCAGCGCAGAAATTCTCGTTTGGCTCGCTAGATTCATAGCGTTTGTCGGCACAGTAAGCAAAACAGACTTCGATGCATCGTCGTCCGTCGCATATTTTTCCATTGAAGCGCCGTTTTGTTGCTTAAAATGGCTTTAGTCATGTATAGTACAATCACTGGGTAATTAATACCTATTTTAATATAAGGGATGGTAGTCGGAGCAATCGTATTCTTTTACCTATTAGAGTGTAAGAGGAAAGAAAAAAATGGTTCGCTAAATTGCCACTGCAAAACGACGGTTTGCTAAAAATAATTCGTCGGTAGTGAGTAGTCGCTTAACACAGAGCAGCGTGTCTTTCGGAAATATTTGTTTTTTTCAGCATTCTCACTACCTTTCCGTAAGCAAGGAAAACAAAAAGTTAATGAATATATTAATAAATTAAGGAATTGACAGCATCCGGTTCTGGGGTACCCCACCCTGAACAAATAGAAACAATTGCAATAATGGATGGTCTACAAGCAGGACCTTATTGCCCAACCTCTTCTAAATGTAGTCAGCGACGATGAAAGAAGAAATTCTTTATAAAAAAAGTGCAGCTCTGAACCCGCTTGCTTCTCTGTTGTGCCGCGAACGAGCGATTCTTTCGCGTAAGAGACTTCGACTGTGGTCTCGCATCTTCGGGTCCTTTCTTGATGGCCTGAAACCCTATCACGAAACGCACACAATCACTGTTATGGTCGCGCCAAAAGTGCACCTAACCCGTGAGCGATTTGAAAAAAGATTGACAAAGTGAATCTTTGCATCGTCTAAAGGCTTTACAGAGCCGCTTGCAGAAGCCCCGCCTCCAGACTTTGAAAACACCGGTCTCCATTTGGGCCGAGGCGCCTAACTGGGAAAGACCGTTGTGCACTTTTATTGGATGTGTGGTATACACACGTCATGAGAAAAAAACAGTGGCGAGCTGCTGACTAAAAAATCGAGATCTTGATGTTATGATTTCTCATTAAGAGCGCTGGTCGAGCCCGACGCGTAAAAAACTCCCGAGCACCGACGAACTAGTGCGTTCAGCGAATATAAGCTGACCAACGAGCAAAAAAAACCAATTATTTTCCGCATAACTGGCTAACTTGACGCTTCTAATGTAAAAGTAGATTTAGCTGCGAAACTTTAGATTCTCGAGCAATCCCTGTCGTTGACGTGGACAACTTCTTGGTGAAAAAGCACTAGATCTGGTTCGCGGAAAGCACATGGGCTGCAGATCTTAAGCCACGTCAAAACTTTCATATTCTAGCCATTGTTGTGCGTTCAACTTCTCTTAAAGCAACCTTGGGCAGTCACATGCCGAAAAAAAGTATGGAAAGTAGCAATACTACTGACGTTTCTTCAAAGATCGACTCGAAAACGCATTTGAGTCGTTTTTAGCAGGTAAGAATTTTTGCTGGTAGCGACGGCTGACAAAATAAGTGAAAATGGCGTTCTCGATAGCTCCATAGGCAAGTTGCGTAGTATTAGTCCAGCTTTCGCAATCGGATAGCATAGATATTCCAGCGACAGTGAAAGCAAAGGTTTGCTGACAGCAAATACATAGGATGAGCATAAACGCGGTTTCAAATCGCCCTTGGATTGCATCACAAATTACTGATAGCTCAACTTGTCATCGTCGTGTCTCGGCAGGTGTGGTCCAATTTAAGACATTGCCGGAGACATTCGAGCTGCTGAAACTCGGGAAATTTTGGCTATAAAGCAAAAGCTGTAAGCTTCTCAGACGTTGAGTTTTCAAAAATAAACACGTCTCTTGAGGACCCACATAAATTATTATCTTCATACATAGTCTTGTTTTATTTGGTGTGCTTGTGGATCTTGAAGTGTCGAAGTTTCTTCATGAAGAAATACTTAGCCATGACAGATACGAGATTGGCCTCGTGCCAGCTCGAAGTATTCTGTAGCCACTACCACGAGGTACATTAATGTCCTTTTAACTGAAAAGGCAGAGTTGGCATGGTTCCGAATTCGAAACTTTTTCACCCGTCAAATCCTTTCTGAGTACCGCGCCCAAACAAAAGTGGAAACAAAAGGTTTCTTGATTAAACAAAAATTACAACCACCAAGTTTAAAATAACGTGGTATTGAACAGCATGTACTGACACACTTTGTACATGTGAATGGTGATTTGTTTCGCAGCCGTCAGTACCCGAATCAGCATGACATGGAAGTAAACCGATTGCTCCGGTGACGCTAATCCGTTAGGTCACACAACTTTTTGGACGATAAAGGGGTTTTGCCTGAACAAACCTGAGAAATTTATTTATATGTGGACGCTATGAAGGAATTGGTCGGCACATGAATAAATTGGTCATATAGACCAAAGATGCTTATGCCAACAGCGACAAATGACTTATAGAAGACAGTAAGAACAACTGCTTTGTAAGTAGCCATAGAGTATGCCTCAATCTCAAATGAACTAGAAGGCGCACCTCAGCCAACCGTATAACTACAATATTAAGCGGACCTCACAAAGCTTTTGTATCACCTAATGAACATGCCATTGAGTAATGGTGGAGGATTTAGCAAAAGAATACTTTAAATAGCGTATCGAGAAGCCTCCTGCAAGCATCCGTTTCGGTTTTGTCTGATAAGACAAAGTCGTTTTACGCTTTTTGCGACGCTATAAAATCGGCCGTCATTTTAACGTATCGTCACTCGATGAGGACAATGAGAAGTTTGTCTTTCGATTCAGTACAGTAACTATTGAAAACAAAGCTACCCCAATCTCGACAAGGGGTAAATCGCATGAACGTACGCATTTTAAGAAATGTCAAGCTCACCTTCAAGGCATCAAGCCCTTAGTTGGTATCTTCAGATCGCGGATGGCGATAAATACGCCTAATTGTGTAAATAATGGCATAAAGACTGTTATTATGTGCACATATAACATTTCACGCCAAATGCAGCAAACTCGGCACAATTTCTGTGCTTGCCGGTGCACTTCTGTGCTTGACGGACTTTGTGGCAGTATAAATTGAACATTAACAGCTTTATTGAAGGTCGACTTCTTCAGTCATGCAACACGGATCCCAGTTTAAGACTCAAGTGAGCTATGTTTTTAAAGGCAAGGATGCAGAAAAACCGAGTAATGAATATTTGCAGGTGTCGCAATTGCATCGCTCTAAGTGGTCCGAGAGTCCGCTATAATTTTAATGGACATGGCAGATTCATTCTGGATCTTTGCTCAATAAGACGAAAACCTGTATTTCTGAAGGCACATGATGCTCCACTAAGATATTTTTTCAGCTAAATTTTGATTTACGTCTTTTCGGATGAATAAATGAGGGGCCAGGCATGTGCTAATATGTAAAGGGTCAAGCCCACGGCTCTCGGTCGGCTACATCAAATAGCGTGCCCATATTGGCGGACTGGTGTAAGGTCAGGAATTCTTTGCCTTGCCGTAACTTGATGGCAACGTAAAATAGTTTTATTAGTGTGTTACTTATTTAAGATGATGCATTGAGCATCTTCTTCAGCCAGTATAACTAAAGAACGAAAGCAATATTGTCAATGTTTTCAGTATTCCAATGTATTGGTCTGTATAAGAGAATGTTGTCAGACAGAAAACTTAAATTTTTCGCTGCGTCTTAGCAAACGCTGCACCAGTCAGTAAAAATCTTCTTTTTAGTATTGAAAGAAGACTATCCTCAGACATTTAAAGAGACGGCGAAATTAAATCTTGGGCTTCAGAATAAGGCACTCAGTGTATGGGATATGGCATCACAGTTTGCATTTAGCAAAAAGGTTTGCGCATTGACGGTTTTAAGCTTACACCCTTTTGTACATTCACCAAACATTTTGCTTACCTTTGTGGGTGAGCGGTGCGATATACCAAACTCTCTACTTTCTCGCTTAAATTATTTTTTTAACGAAAATAAACCCCTGTCTTAGCAAAAATATGGCCGAATATAATCATTAGAGCAAGGCATGCAATTATATTGCTCAAAATAAAAAAAGTGATTCTTTGATCGTACAAGAAAGAGGTATTTTGAAAACTTTATATAAGGGAGATAAGTATTGCTCGATACCAAAATGCCTTATTTTTGTATGAACAAGCATTTCGAATAGCCTTTCTTGGGATCTTTTATAGTATTAATTGTACAATATCGAAGTTTCCTACACGATGATTTCGAGCTCAATATCTCATGCGGTGTATTTTTGGAGGTACTGTGAACCTCAGATCTTCAAATCTTATAAAAGATTAAAAAAATTTGTAATCGTCTCTTCAAAACTTAGAAATTTGCGCCTGGCTTTCCTGATAGGGCGAGAACGGGTGGTCGAACGGTAGCTAGCAGTAATTATTGCTACCGCCATATAGTACGTATAACGTTGTATGTGTTATGTAAACGGCCAAACCTGAAGCCCATCAGAAGAGAAGCGACTTTATCGACACCTGGCTCTGAGACGCGCGGCAACGATCCGATTGTGAACTCATGGCAAGAGCCACTAGGGTTTGCGGTTATCCTGAGCTTTTTTCCTCGGCAGTGTTCGGCGTTGTTTCGAAGAAGCCGCAACTAAACCACTGGTAGCAGCTATAAAAGCTATTTTGGTGTCGTACACTCCACCGCGCAAGAAACATTGCTACTTGTCAATTGGGTGTAAGCCCATGATAGAGACAGTATCCTTGAGCACTTCTTACACACGATCTAGCATCCGAAAGGGCGCTTTAAAGCAATGTTTTTTTGAGCCAATCTTTTTTTGTAAACGCCACGCAAAAAGTGTTCTCAAAAGAGCCTTCAAGCGCGCGAAGCCGATGCGTATACGGCGCGGTGTCATGACTTGTATCGTCCAGGAAAACCAACCTAAATTTTTTTTATCTTTCTCGTCGGATCCAATGTTACAAGAGCAAATTTACCGCTGAAGAGCCGGCGACCTGCGTCTCTGCCGAGGGGGGGGAGTGGGCGAGTTGCACAGCCAATAGTCAGCTCATTGTGATTTTGGTCGCTCGGACCACCAAGGCGTTGTTATTTCTGGCTTGATCTTCTCTCTAGTCCTCGGCGTTAGCGACATCATGAATGCGGGGACTGTACATCGTGTCGTTACCTCTAGGAAATGGCGTGGACTTTCTCTATATAACAGATGAGTCTTCTGCGAAACTTACTATTCTGACAGCAAGTCTATTGAAAACTACTGCATTTCCTCCATCGATGTAGTTGCATTGACGATAAAGCGTCCCTGTTTGTAGACTTCTACTGTAACGTGGTTACACAAACCTTAAGGGTGTGACTTTAAATAGTAATATAATCAAATTGTATGGCAGATCCTTAGGGCATCATTAAGGAATTTACATTGTTAAGTAATGGGGAGCCAGTGAAAACCAGTACATCTTTCGATGACTGCTTATAGCATGTTAATGGCAACTACCATGTTGAATAGCAATTGCTATAAAATTAAGTTTCCGAAATACATTGTTTAATCAAGAACAAAAGTAATATACAACTTGAGTGTAAAAGTTGGATAAGGTTTGTGTCAAGTCTTTGATTAGCTTAGTAAGTCAGGCAAATAGCGATCTACGTTTCGTGTTGATTGGATAAATTCGAACGATTGAGATCATGCTTCCTCGAAGCAAAAGCTATGAGATCCCTGCTCCAACTCGTAGCACTTGCTGGTCAAAAATTAGTGGCTTTGGGTTAAGAGCCTAGAAGCAGTACAGCTTAGCCCGGCTCACGTATGACAACTCAAAGGCTTTTGTTGTGCTCAGGCTTTTAAAAACAAGCGCTTCGTACACTAATTGCATATTTTGGACCCGGATAAGCGTATAGTTAGAAACACTTTAAATACTCGCTCGAGCTTAGATTTCCACCCCCTGGCACGAGACATCTCAGAATTGGGTTGTCTTTGACTTAGAAAGTAATCAAATCGCACTTTAAGCCAATGATCGTGAGTTCATAAGTCTAAGGTGGTTGGCTTGGATGGTGGCAGCTAAGTTCTGTGAAGCAAAACAAACTCTTTTACATGAAGCTTCTGGCACAAGCGGACTACCTCTAATTCACAACGCTATCTACATAGTACTGCCACTAACTTTGGCGGAAGGGAGGCGCCGAAGAGACCGCTCTTGTCTGTAGCTCACGCCTTTCATTAAATAACAGCATAATTTCGCTACTAAGTGTGCTTGCCTGAGATTGCTCTTGAGGTTGGTGCTAGAGGATTATCCACTGCTATCTTAAACTTTTACGTAATTTGATGAAGAGATGAGCCTAGTAGCTATCTTGGTGAAAAAAACTTGCCTTAGTTGACCTAAACGCGCTTTTGGTACAAATATTTCTTCTTCAAAGCGAAACTAGATAAAGATAACGTCTAATTATGTCCAAGCAAAAGTCCGTAATTGTCGAACAATCGAGTGACCAAGCGGCCAGACGTTGTAAAAGTGTTCATCAGTCTTTGTGTAATCACAAACAGCTCGAGGAATATGCACCTAGGCGCACATATCACCACGAGGAGACCTTCAGTAGAGCCTGACAATTGACATCTTCAAATCAAGTGCATCGTACAACGTACAGCCAGCGTGTTGTTAAGCGACGCGTCATTTCTTGGTATAGGCGTTTTTGTAGTCGCTGTTGCACTGTTAGTTTTGTTCTGAGAATATAATTGAGTCACTTATTTTCGTTTGCATGGCAAGCTACAATATCGGTGACAATTTCAAAGATTTCAGAGCTTGGGAAGTACATTGTGCTTAGCATGAGATCAATATCTTACCTTGTTCCTCTTTTTTGTTGGTTGTCGGATATAAGGGGTCCCTGATCACCAAATTTATAGCATAGTACAATATTAAACTCTTGTAATGGTGCAGTATATTTGTGACATACGCTAACAGTATAGCTAATCGAAACAAATCCTCACTTAATGCAGAAGATATATTTACATCACCAAGCGTGTTGTGTATTGAGATATCTCCGATTTTATACTGAGCCAATAGCTCAGAATATCTGAACTTCTTGTGGTCTAAATGCTCTGATACCTCAGGCGGTAATTCCGATTGGAACGCATATGTCGTGGCACTCAAACCGGTCGAACTGTCAGCTATCCCTGCAGATAATCGAGTACAAGTTCGCTGTCGATAGCCTTCTTGTCGCATTTCCATTCCTTTCTGGTACAGCTCTTACTTGTCCTTGGTGGTTGCATTTGTCTACCTGAGGTTCTGTGCTAACCGCTAACAAAAATGCTAGCCGTAATGTATTGCGAACTATAAAATTTATCTCACCCACACGTGCCTTCGACTGCTGATTCAGGTAGAAAACCTTAATTGCCGGTAAGGAAGGTTACAAAGACATTTATCTCTTAAACTATCATTACCTTTGAAACGTCCCATTTCTATTTCAGGCGTATAGCTGCCCAGGCTTCCATTCAAACGAGCCATATGCTTAGCAAGGGGGGGTGATGATATACCAAAAGTCTATTGTGCGGAAGCAGGCAGCTGGCACCTATGACCTTGCGCAGCCATTAGATTCAGAGCTTTGTCTATCTGAGTGCTTAAATGCCCGAAAGTAAGTCATACATGCTCCCGTCAAGTGCGAAAGAGAACTTCATGCTGTCAAAGTCTCTAATATATACAGCCGGGTTTGTCAAAACCCTAACGACACCAAGAGCCGTATATTAGCTAATCGTGCATTCAAATGACTTTTTCTACTGCTCTCTTCGCACCAGTCATCTTAGTTTAGCTAACTGTCTTGCTCGGGTTGCTTTTGAACGCCTCTATGCCCATGTTCAAATTAGCCTCCAAAAGGCAAAGACAAAGTAAAGTATAGCTGTCTTTTGACGTTCTGTCAGTATTGGTACGCTTTGCAACGGAGCTAGCGTGTAAGATTTGGTTTTGATCCTCTGCGCAAGTCTGATAGACTTGCCCACACACATGTACTGTGCAAATAAATTTTAATGTTTCTCGAAGACCGAAAGACCGCTGAGTCGAGCATTGTCACAATTGAAAGCATAGTTTCTCTAAAGCAACGTCTCGGGATGGATCTGCCAATTTCATCCCATACTGAAATAGATCGTTTGACAACTTACTAGCTCGGCAATTGCAACCACTATTGGGGAATCGATCACTCAATTAATTTTAACATCTACGTCTCCGATAAATGGTCGCATGAATGCCTCTAAATTGGAATCTTATTTGCTAATCAGACGAATCTGATTGTATGAAGCCCCTAATTCTGCTGTTTATAGCGACTCCTGTTTTGGCTTGCTCATAAACGGGTCGGCACTAGAATTAGCTTGTCAGGCTTGCATTCAGCACGATATACCGAGAATCGATATGGTTTTGATGAATGTTATATGCTTGTGTGCACAATTAGCAGCTCACGACTGCTAGTTTCCTCTTCGAAAGAACTCAGGTTTATAAAACGTTCGAGCACTGCGCAGTGCTCATCGACATATGCGATTAAATGGGTTCATGCATAGCTGTTAAAATTCGGGGAATTAGTAAAGACTGGCTATAAGTGTTACTACGTTCGATAAGTTGCATAAAACTTTGCTCAGAGAAGTCGTGCAACAAGATCTACCGGTGGCCTTTCTAATCTATCTAATACAATGTTCATTCTAATTTTGTCTTAACGTCAAACCTATTTGCACTTAATTAATATCGGTAGCTTCAGCAGAGGATGTATATTTTGCGATAGTTTAGAGAGTGCAAACTGGTTGCGAGTAAGAGGGTGCCTCTCGTTCGCCAGGAGCCAACATTTGTTTAATGCTCCTTTAAGCGAAAAGCCAGCTGTTTCGATATTAACTCACGTCCAAAAGATTATCAGCTTTGAGCTCAAGGTTTACAACCGATCCAGATGCGGAGAATTTATCACTTTCGAATTTTACACTGGAGCAATTCAAGATTTTGTAAAATTTAGAGAAGGGTAAAAATAAAATCATTGGGTTTGACTGGCGGTTTGGTCAATGCTTAGGTAATGTTGTTAAAAAAACTATAAGACGGTATCGATTCCTTAACCGTATTTACTTTAAAGGAGCACAAGTAAAGCAATATGACACCGGAATTATTGGCAAGAAGCAGAAGCATACCAGCGCATCATAGTAATTGCCAAGTGTGCCATTTTAAAAGGCTACATATAGTCAAAGGATTTGCAGTGGCGTTCAAATACACGGGTTAGCTACTGATCGTTGCTCATGAGACACGGCACTAACTACATGGCATGGTTAGCGTTGATGGCAACTAGTCGAAGCAACACGGCAGCATAAGCGAGGCTCTTTCACTAGCATGTGAGTCACCGAGCAGTGATTGTGACCTTATGTGCGTGGGCTGGCTTCGTGCAAATGCAGTATAAGCGATTCTGGCAATATGAGTGTCGTGACAGCTTTCGCTGCATGCCTAGCTGTTTGAAATCAAGTCATTAAGGGTGAGGCCCTGCCGATACATCTGAAATAGCTTGTCATCTATTGCGCACATTCGTCACAAACACAGCTTGTTGTATACCCTGCAAGATATGGTTGGCTACAGGACAACGCATCAAATGCGTGGTCCTGACTATGCTCATGGAGTGGCTTGAGCAAATGTCGTTGCTGATGCAACTTATGAGATCGTCGGCCCGACGACGAGTTCTCTGAGGGGCCATCTTTATGTTGCCCGCGGATGGGTACATATTTTGCTAAAGCTGGGGCTTAGTCGTCGACCTACACGTCGCTTCATCAAAATACGATCGTTATGATACGAAATTGAATTCAAACGTCGCTTCGAGACTGATGATATTTCCACGAATAAGTTGACGACGCATGCCATTTATCAAAGCGTACAGGTCACTTGGTCTAGAATAGAAACATTTTAAGGTAGACGTATCGGAAATTGATGATACTGCTATATTATATACCTTTAGCTAGCCAAATTTTTATAGTAGACTCAAGAAGCTGATTATGGCGTTGGTATACATTCGTACAGCTGAAGTAAAATAAACATATTTCGCATCAAAGCTAGGCGTTCTTAGATGACACCTAAAAGACACTTAAAGAAGGAGTTGACTTTTCGATTTCAACGCATTTTATTAGACATGTGTTGTCTTCAGGTTAAAGAATATCAGGATGTTAATAACTAGCCCTTCGTTGGCTTTACCACTTATAAAGGTGCATGTCAAAAATTGATTTGATTCTAGACAACGAATACTACGTGGCCAGACAGCGACGTTTGTTAAAGAAACAGTGTGACGTCAATAACGCATCATTTTGTGCACAGCGCGTAGGAGTAAAAAATTGAGAAAGTAAGTCCCCTCATTTTACGCAACATAGATGCAATTTGAAAGTGGCACGTCATACACGCTTTTAAGAAGCAGAATGCGGGCATCATCCTGGTGAAGACGTCACTTCCTGAAAAGGATGGGCTGCAAAATATCAATTGGGTATGATTCACGGTGTACAAGGCACTCGACATATAAGGAATAAATCTTCATTAAAGAGAGCGACATACCATTTACCGCGGCCAGCACTCCGAGCAGTATGCTTTCGAAGTGATAAATCATGCCTAAAAGCCTTTAAAGTGCATCTGTTGCTCCTTTTTGTCGCTTAAGTTCTCACAAGGCGCATGCACAGACATACTATGACGAAGTTTTGTCGTCAGTCGCGCAGAGTAGGGAAAGACAGATGGAAAATCTACAAGAAGTTCTTGCAAATAGCGCTAACGTATATGCGCTACATGCGCACAAAAAATCTAAACGTAGAAGCAGATCAGTGCATCTCCTGCGCAGATACTATTTATATCTATTGGAGAGGTAGGGCTTCAGAAAGACCCTGGTAGGATCAAGAACATTGCGAATTGCCAATTTCCTACGCCAGAAACACTTAAAGAAGTGGCTTGACTTGTCGGTAATTCACGTAAAGTTAGTGCAAATTACACAGGCGTTTTGAACTTTTGTTCGGGATTATATACTAGGATACGCACAAAATGTGAGAATCCCGATACAAAGAGGTGCTGACAAAGACAAAAGAACTTCTTCAGACATGAAGTCTGCATTAGCAAACCAAAACGACCGTTCCATGTCGTATATGATGCGTCAGATTTTGCCCCTTGGTTCCGCACTGCTACAACACGCCGGGGGTCAAAATTGAGTAATTGCGCTTGATTTTTGTAAGCCTTTGATCTCCAAAAAGAACTTTATTTAAGACAAACCATGTGCTCGTTAAGGTCAAAGTTTACCTACTAGGATTTCATCCGATCGTGATCAATTCAATTATGCGTCACAACGCTCTGTCGCACAGTTGCCCCGCCTCACGCAGAGTTTTGTCGGACGGATATTTTTTTGCAGAATGCGGCCACAAGGTAAAGTAGAAGCTAGATAAACCGCACATTTTGACAAACGTTTTATCGCGCTGTCGAGGCTATGAGCTAGCCCATGGTATTATTATGGTCTCGTCCGTATCACATTTCACTTGTGGGGCGTATGCGAAAAAAACCATGAGGGTAGCGATGTATTAAGCTTGAAAGGGCAATGTTTCAATTAATTTGAACAAAAAATTGTCGGGTTGACTAACATTCGGCTGTTAAACCTAAGTACTTATCGTGCCATGTCTCGGTACGAGGTGCTGTTAGCAGTACATCACTATTATGACTACCAGAGTGGCCCACGTTAATTATGTACCAGTTAATAGGGCAACACATTTGATTCTACGAATAAACAATGGTTAAAGCCCTATCTATAGTGCTGGACGTGTCGCTTTTCGGCCTTACGAGGAGTTAGCGCCGGACAAAGAAAGCTGCGAAGAAACGCGCGGAAATGGAAGAGATGCGGAGGAGGTAGTGGCGGTGATAATGGATACGTAGACGACCATGACGAGGAGAAATTCTGCCAATGAAGTTGTGTGGAGCTTGCTAAAAAAAGGCGGATTACATTTCTAAAATGGGATAGACGTAAGATTTCATGTGTATTTTGCCTTAAAAATGCGCCCAACAGTAATAAGTTGATAGTGAATTGAGATACATCACAGGGTACATTTTGTATTACTTTGCTGAAAATCGAAAATTAAGGTTTGGCTCTAAAGTGGAGTATTTAATTCGTCATTGTTATAGCAGTATGTCATAAAAGCAGAAATTTTTTCCTCGTTCATGAACATTTTTTACATATTCTATTAAAAACTGCTTAAGGGCTTCACGCGATCGACATTCCGACATTGATCTATTTGCTAGGTTGAAGTTGTATAAGTGAAAATATTGACTTGTGATGCGGTAATGATGATGGTTTTGGGCAGTAAGATATGAATATTGGTGCAAAGTGGCAACAAGGGAGCTGGTGACACCCAAGTAAAGGTTGAAGTGTGGTACACAAACGGCACCAATCTCGATCACGAGGGGCATTTGGAAAAGTCGCGTAGGCTACAGAGAATACGACGCTTCATGTAGGTACAGTCTCACCTACTAGCACTTTATAGTTGAACCTTCGTTCACGCAGGCAAATCGAGAGCCCGACCTCTTATAAATTTTCAAGCTGATAGCATTATTTTTTTGCATCCGACGGACGTGCGGTTTGCTAACTTCTTTAGGAAAAAAAAATTACATGGGCTTAAACGGCTGCATTTGCAGCTCTCATTGCCGCTAAGCAGCTGTATATTGCGATATTCGGGCTCTACGAGTTTGATCATGCTTTAGTCTATAGGTAAAAGCAGTATGCTTGTAGCAGCGAGGCTAGCATTGGACTACTCTTGTAGTGTGGGCAGATTGAGCAACAGGTTCCACACTAGCTAGAATCTTCGTCTAATCCTTTAAATCTGTTTTTATGTATTCGTCTATTAATCTAGCTCATTTTTCGCGTACCTAAAGTGGCACAGTCATTTGACGCCTTGTTGATGAACACTCAGAGATGTGTAAGAATCAAGTCCACCGCATACTTTTATCTAAACCACAAATTAGTATGCAGGCTTGTATAATTTACTTTTTTCAGACCGTATGCCAGTCCCAGCATATGCTCTCTTTCTGGAAGACTAAGAGGGACAAATTGCTAAACACACTAAATAATGAAGTATTTCTACAATAGGACGAAATTGACCATCTAATCATGACAACAGTGCCTTTAAAGGAGCAATACATTTGTCTACAAGTGACTATTCACCATCGAATGACCCAGTAGATCTATCTTATCATCGGTCGAAACGGACTTGATTTTTGTGGTAATCATGCTAAGTGGAAGGAAATTTAAATAAGGAGAACTCAGGTCTCAATGCACGTTCTGCAAACAAACGGATTAGTAGACGTAATAGAGCATGTCAAAATAGTGCAGGGGCAGACTTAGGAGGCCGACGCTCTCAATCAATCAGATTACGCTGATTCACGTATCAATATTTTACGGCGGATGGTCATCTTGGATCTAGCATCTCGATCGCTAATAAATCTTATCATACGACGTAGAAAAGATAGCATCTGTCTATCAGTGAAACTTTGGCTTAGTACAACAACACATGAAAGAAAGTTAGTTAAGAGAATATGCACAGATAAAATTGAGTTATAAACAAAGGAGGCAATGTGGAAGCGTAAGATGAACTCGCGGAGAAGATGCTGCCATTTTACCAGAATAGCCGCCTCCGAGTGTGCTGCGCAGTCGAACTCCAGTCTTGGACCAATTGCTGAACCTCAGCCCAGTTAGAAAAAAAATCCACTTCTTACGCCAATTCGGAAGATTATACGAAATCATAAAATGTTAATATTTTGCAAGCGAATTGTCATTATATGCTCGAAAAATTATATAGCTTTTAAGTAAATTTACAAATAATAAAACTTTTTCTTCAGAAATTCCGTAAAATGCACGTTTGTCCATTCAACGGCATCGTCTATATAAACTAGCGGAAATACACGTGTAAGGTTAAGATGAATACTATAATGATGTGTAGTTCACACTGTGCTGGAACAATGAGGGGTCGACCAATCATTGTCCAGGGAGCTATAAGAAATCTGTCACTTTTATCGGTCTATCATCGCTTGAGCTTGCAGGTTGTGGAGTCAAATTCAAGACGCAAAGATTATAATCCCACATTCTGAGTGTCCAAAGTTGTTTTGATTGTCAAAGGATACAGAAAACGAGCGTAAGCACTTTTGGATGCCAAAAATCTAGAAATTCGACAGCGTAGCACTAAATGGCTGTTACACGTCAAGCTAAACATTATTCGATTGAGGCCAGTACGGCAATATGTAATACGCATTTGTTCAGTGAGCTTGACCTCGTACAGACGCTTGTATATAATAGTCATTTTACTTTGGTCTTCCCTTTTATATTGTACATGCGCAGGCAGGTATTATATAATATGTATACTGATTGGATTACTAACGCGCACCATTTTTAAAGGACTTCTCTAAGCAACAAGCCAGTTTTTCCCACATCAGCTAAACTTTATGTAACGGTCCGTTACCACTCCAAAATTGCGTAGAAGAAAATTGGGAGTTATTTTTTACTAGGGTAGACAATTTAAGTACCTTATAGGCCTTCTTTCTTTAGTAATTAATATATGAAGTTTGACTGCCGGTCGGCCGGGTCATTCTACTGGGATAGAGGCAACCTCGAAGAAGGTTGCTTCAGCTTCATCGATGCTGCGTCTGTAGACCGAAAAGTCGGTAATTCTTAGAGTTGAAGATCGACCGAAAATGCTCTTGCGATGAGATTACCAGATTGTGAACCAGAAGAAAAAACTTAAGACCAAATGGCTGAATCTACTGAGGCAGACAGCTATGAAACTGTGTAACTACGATGGATATTTGCAATTTGCACCTCGTGAGCTTTTAAACCAATGAAGCTTGCCTACCGAGATTCCGTGTGAGACATTAACTCTTCAAACAACGAATCTGACTAGGAAATGGTGAGCCTTTCAAATGGATGTTTCACTTCCAATCTACGTCATTGCGCATAATAATACTCTTACCTTCTTTGCACACCAAAAAAATTCTTAAAAACCTCTGTTTGTTTTTTTTTGATGGAATTTATGAAAAAAAAGCTGTTCTAGCACGGCCTTACGGGCAGCTATACACGTGCGTTTATCTCTCGGCGGTACGAGAAGCCCAAAAACAAGGGTGTTCACAAGGTATGAGAGCACACCTGAGTTTGTTTTTACACTATTATCACCAAGATTTAATTGGAAACCTGTTCCGATATCATGTTAATTTACGAGTGGTGTGGCTTAGAAATGTAAATAAAAAGTCTCGATAGCACAAATCAAGGAACCATTTGTAGCAAAATATCATAAATTTAGATCTGACTTTGAGCATTCAGGAGTCTTGAAAGAGTGGAGGCTTTTGGTGTACGTTAGGCACCCAAACAATATTTATTTCGGTTTGGACAATGAGATTTTTGGATAATACTCAAAACGGATCGAAGTACCTGTATAATTGCAGTCTTTTAGTTGCAATCGAAGGCAGGACTACATAAATATTGTATAGGGTATATTGTTTATTAAAGTGCACTCGATAACACGCTTTATTCTTAGAAACGGAAACTGTGAACACTTGTTCACTGGTATAAATCATACTATTTGTACGCCTTCTCTGTAGAAAGTGCTGTATGGCCATATTTCTCGTTTCACTTGATGGTCAATTCGACGCATACGCAGGTGTATGCTCTTCCTTAACCCGCGGAAATGATCTGGAATGGATGTAGCCAGCTACTCATACTTGGCGGTCGCGCAGCTCACGCCACTCGAAAGACTCTATGGATGAACGTGACAAAGTGGCTGCATTCTCTATCGCCATCTGGCCGGAACACTCCATGGCGTCCAATCTGTACGATAAGGCCTTGAGGTCCAGGTATCACGTTTAACAGGCTTCATGAGCTCTAATGGTAGAGTACTATGATCACGTAGTAGGTATTTATAAAATTTTAAAGTTTGTGGAGTACACCTGCACATGTTGTTAGAAGCACCTCCCTTCTTATATTACGCATCCTGTGAAGGCTACTGCTGAGCTGTTCTGCTTATATTTAAAATATCCCACGCACTTCTATCGAATTGTGAATACAAAAACATTTTGAGGAAATTAGGAATATCAAATCCCGCACCATACTAACTATCATATTTGCATGGATGCATTAATGAATTCACATAATCTTGTGGCAAAAATATATTGAAGTGATATCACTTTTTTGTTTTATGAAGCTGACAGAGTCATTCATTTCAAGCAATCATGTGGAAATGCAATGATGGCTCACTGTACTTCACATCTGAGTATTTTCAGTATCAAGAATATTCCAGATCTTCGCGATCAATTAAGACATCTTTGTTCAGACGCAAAACAAGGTATCTTAAAGGCTACTACACGACATCTTAACTTTAAACAAAAGATTTTATTATCTTTCAAGTATACTTTTCTTTAAAAAATATTTTCTGGCTAATCTTTTTTGAAGAACTCAGTCACTCTGTGATCCTCGAGGTTCACTCATTCTGAAATCTCCAACAATGTCTTTAGTTAAGGAGCTTTGAGTGCGACAAGAGGCCGTTTGTGCCTGAAAATATCCCTGGGGAGATAGTTTTTATGTCAACAACGAGGTTGCTTGTGACCCCCAAAGACTGATTTATTAACGCATCTTGTTCTCTTTTTGTAGAGCAATATTTGCCGCTTTTGATGGTAAAAGTCATAAACCAAGCCTAATGGACCTTCGTAACCTTCTTGGAAAGCTTTGTTACCAGCAAAAAGTGGCACTATGCTGCCCACCTGTGGATCTACGCTACTAGCCCACTAAAATCATATTTTGTGCGTTCAGTAGCCGGTGCAACGAAGACATTGTCACGTCTTTACGACTTCCTTTAGATTGATATTAGAGTCCCGGTATCTTGCATTCAACTTAGGCGTAAAGCTATCCAGGTTTTCTTTTTGACAGGGCTTAAGCACAGTAAAAGCATAAACATGACTCGCTAAAGTCCGTTTCGTGAAACTAAGCTGGTGGCTACGATGGCATTGCGCCGTCAATTGGTCCACAGGTCGTGATTGATAGCAACTACGTGTACACAATCAAGTCATATTTGTACAAAACAAAGACAAAAAATGGTTTGTGCTGTAGAGCTTTTCAGCTATCAGAGCCAGGTATCTATTTACTTTGTTAAGGACTTGAGCCATCCCATTAGCTAGTCGAAACGACATTGACGTGTTTACATTAAGAATCTGTCAGCATTCTTGAATGATCGCAATTGTTGGCCAGGTTTAGAAATTTTCGTCGCAAATGTCGCTGGCAAGGTCTCATAAGATAGGTTTTCATGGTTTGCATCTATCACACACCGTTTTTAAATGCATTGTAAAATCTAAGAAAGTTTCTCTGTCCAATAAAAAGGCGCGACTTCTACCAGCGGTACTTCGGAGCCCTTAAACGGGCCAAAAATCCATTTCAGGAGCCTTTTTAATAAGAATATCGCGGATCATGTGCCGCGGCCTAAAACGCAATAGTTTTTAGATGGCAATGCTTTAGTCTATTAAATTTGAGCTCATTAGCAGACCCATAATTTGGGTCCTGTACATCCAAAGATCAGTATCTAAAGAAGCGATGTCGTCTGTGTTTGTTCTCTTCTTATACAACGATTTACATCGCCTCTTCTATCGACGCTACATTTACTCTAAAGTATTGAGTGCTAGGCGGGTTTATACACAATTTCATCCACGAAAACGGTAACCGCGACTTGTTTAAAGAGTGGTTTCCAAGAATAGAGATTGTCGGCTTCTTTAGCTTATGTTATTGAAGCTCGCGTCTCCGATTCTTACCGGCAAAAAAAGCTAAAGCCAAGGCGATGCCTAAATTCTGCTTAAGAGACATCGCATTTTAACTTATAAATCGAGAATCAAATCTCTCCGATGTAATGGCTTTATAGGTGATTGCCTGATTTGAGCCTCTGTAAAGCCGCATTGGCTTGGCCAACGCCACCTTCTAAATGTATCTCGAGATTAAGTTTGGCCTTTTTAGTATTTTGCGTCGGGTGCAGTGCCGGCTATGTGGGTCTTGCAATGACTTGGTCCAATCTCTTAATGTGAATCTTTAAGTCAGTCCAGATAGAGACAGAACTAAAATGCTTTATTTGCAGCAAGAAAGTCTACAGCAGGGAGCAGCTTCGAATCTCTGGACGAGATAAAGCGTCGTTTACGATATGCTACAGATGCGCGTTGCTGCAATTTAAGTAACAAGTCTTAATTAGTATTTGATTATGTAAATAGGCGCACAAGATCAACTTTGGTAAACTAGTCTTTATTTGTTTATGAGAGTATCTTTTCAGGCGCGATTTGCCTCTGAAGTACGGCTGGCTAGACCAGCAACACGCATACCATTAGCTACAACTACTCATAGAATTTGCTTGCGGCGGTCACGTCAATGAACGAATCCTTCTTAATACTATACTTTGTTATAGCTTCACCAGCTTATGAAGAAAATTTATTTCGTGACGAAGTAATGCACATCACAGGTAATACAAATTTGAACAGGATGATGCAGCTTTTTTCTGTAGGAAACAGATCAGCATAATGAGAAAATGGGTGTGCGCGTAGTGGTTTTAATAGGGCCGACGAAGGTGGTTTGTGCGAAGCCGTGTCAACAGTTAGCAAATAAACTTCATCTTGAGAAGCTTTAAATCCCATTAACTCATCAAGCTAACAACCACGCCAAATATTAAGTACGTGATAGGCACCAGACATAAGCAAAACGAATTTCAATAAACTGACGCCAACGTTTAGGTGACTGAGGGCTGCCTAACAAAGCTGCCCTGTCCATGACAAGAATTTGCTTACCACTAAGTGCGAACGGATAAATTCCTCCAAGTGCGCCTTTCAATTTTAAGCACATTTTAGCACATTTAGACACGCATCTTTTAAGTCAGCGATATATACGACTCACATGTCCTAAAGAATGGCAAGATCGCCAACGTTTTTCGCGATATTACCTTTTGCGCTAAGTACAATTTTGTTAAAGTCAGTGTGTAGCCTACGAGCTTTGGCCTCATACAATTTAGAAGCTAGCCCACACCAGCAGTATTGCAAGGTTTATACGTCCGAGTTCTTCAGGCCTGTAAAAAAAATCAATTTGGAGCCCTCCTATTTTTTCGTTACTCTAAAAAATGCTCAAGTTTAGCGACTTATCCCTAAGCAATGATAACAGTTTCATTTTCAATGAGTGGTGGAGCGGTCTGTTTCAAGGTGAGATAAATTAGCAAAAACATACTAACTCGTTATTACGAAAACCTGAAAAGAAGACCTAAATTACGATAACTTTTTAAGGCAAACATCGATGCACTTATTTGGATTGAGAGAACGCTTTCATTGATTTATTTCGGCGTAATGGTAGTCTCAAACTGTACAAGTGTTTCCCTAAATTTGTAGGATTTACCAGAGGGTCAAAATCAAATTTATATACGGCTCCTTTACAAAGCCTACCAGTATCGACTGAATGTCGAAAGTCCATACGACTTTACTTTGTCTTTGCCTTGCCGGGGGTTAGCGTTCAGGCGCCATCCAAGCAAGACGCATAGCAAAAATAGATGACTGATGTAAAGAGAGCATAGAAAAACGTCAATTCATTCTCGACTTGCTGATGGACGGCTCTAGAATGTAACAGGCCTGAGCGTTACATTTAAGGATCTCGACGGCTTGGAGGCATTTTTTGTTCTTGACATGAGCAAGTATGACTTAAATCAGGAAATCTCAATGCTGGAAAAGCCTAAGCCCTAGATCGATTGGCGGGATAAGGTTGTACATACCAGTTGCCAAATTCCACACAACACGATTTTGGTATATTATGATATCATCCTTCTCGAGACTTAGAATTATTTTCATGAAATCCTACGCTTTACAAAGATGAGACGTACCAAAGGTTTAGAGGGTAGACGTCTTCTAAAGCTTCCTCATCAAATAACTGACTGTGGAAGACATATTAATCCAATATAGTTTACAGGCGGATAAATTGGCGCTGTCAACTGCGGTATAAATGCACAGCACGTGCGTGACATATATCAGCAAAACACAGCGAAGTCCTTACAACCACAGGTGTGAAAATTAATATTGCCATCTACAAGTAGCATCGACGTGACACAAAAAAACGACAGATGAATTGCGAAACCTTCCCGATACAGTAACACAGCTCCGCAAGCAGGTCACATAAATTACGATAGATTTGGGGGAGCATACTAAACCTTGTCACAAAGGTCTGGCATCACAACGGATGTGTCGCACTTGCGCGCTCAATAAAGGCGAGTCATTGCTACACGACAACATCCAAACCTGCATTACCTTGCTTTGTGAAGACAACGTCGTGGTTTTTCCATACGACAAAGCTATAATGCAAGACGCCTGTGCCTGCTTGACACAAAAATGTGGTCGCTATGGCTTCTACCCACTACGGTGGTTGTCGCTGCAGTCGTGTCTGATCCGGTCGTCAATGCATTTCAATATGGTGGGGGATCCTTTGATAGCGTACAGCTGTGTGAAGTGCGTAAGCTTTCATATTTGTTTGAGTGGGGTCAAATTTCAATTAGCTTTTTCAATCCGCTTATACTTAAAATCCTTACGTCATCAGGACCGGGTCGTCATATTTACTAGACGGGTCCTCGTTGACTGTATTTCTAACTTGCCAAAATTACACTTTAATGCCTTGACCGTGAGTAGTGAGCCAATACTGATCATTGTGTGTTCGGCTCTCTCAGCTGTCACTTCACGCGGCTTTAAGCTCAGAGGCTACAGATAAAATTACTTTCTGCGCGTCGTAGTTTTATGATCCCTTCACAAGAAATTTTGGTTCGTAAGACTCATAGAAAAGTCATTTTCCGACTTGATGACGGTAAGCCGCATCGTTAATCGTGACAAGAGCTATCAATTTCGTACAATTTTGTTGGTCGTCTCATTACTGATCACTTTTTAGTTATCGAGTTCGACATGCATTCCAGCATTAAAACGCTGTTGCAGTTTTTTATCCGTCATCAGCTTTTGAGATTAATCAAGCGCCGGATTGATTAACTACGTGTGAGATATGTATTGCGGTCATTGAGAGAGTGAACTCATGTCGCGACGGTCGACAAGGTTTTACGCAAAAAGAGCAGTCGATTTTTTTTTGCACGAGGCGACAGTCATACAGGGGCTCTTACGCTAAAAAAAAATTGGAGAAATTAAATGAGGAGAAAGTCGAGTGAAGACGATCGAGCAAAAAGAGGCTCTAAAATATGACTTGAAGATTCGGTAGTGGCTCCAGCATTACGGATAAAGCAGAGGTTTCTGGCGAACAATATATAGGTCAACTGGAGCTTTTTAATTGAGTTCACGTGGTCGAGCAGAGCCGTCTACACAGTGCGGCTCTCAAGACGGGGACTTTATGCGCGAGTAGATAAACTCGCACTCTATCGTAACGGTTAACAATGCCTATTTAAAAGAAAGCAAGGCTTTGTCTAGCGACAACAAACTTTTATGAGCAAGTTCATACTAAAGACAACAATAAAAAAGCGGCAAAGCAGAGCCTTATATCTAGACTTCCAGCTCGTCCATGTGCGATAAGTCATTAAAAAAGATTAATGTTATCAGCACGGTAAAGATCGATAGTCTTTTGTGCGACAATCCAGCGATAAATCGTCTTCAGGACGTGCCTGAAATGAGTTTCTTATGTGTTACCCTCGCGATAAAGAGCAAGCACACTTGATAACTGAGGTCAAATTAGTCATCAACCAAACCTTTTGTCCGCAACTAAAACGCGCCAGGCCCTAATCTACAACTGTAGAGTGATTCGCGTCTTGATTATTAAATATACTACGCGAATCCGAAATTCAGAGTACGACATCCTTTACGAGCTCGAAGGTGTTTTACCAGACGATATTTAGGCAGATATTCTTGCTTATATAGATACCGATGATGAGATTGATCGAAGACGTGCAAGAAAATGAGCCATCTCAGAAAATCAGCGCTTCAACAATCGCCGCAACGCAGTATATTCGGACGAGAGCGTTTCTCTACATTCGTGACTGGCCTAGTGCATCGCGGAAGCCACATGTGTATGGCCTCTTCCTCGCCCTCTGAGCATGCTATACGAGGCCACCAACTCAGTTCAAATTTCAATTACTTGGGGAAACATGGTCCTTGTTTGTATGGCTGGCAGCTCTGTCCTTAACGCATTCAATTTGACGAAGGGTTCTCTTTATAAACTAGTAAAACATTGCGACATTCGGCAAGCAAAAAACAACAATTTAAGCGTAATGTTCGTAGATGTGATTTGTCGAGGCTCAAAAACTTTTAAATCAGATAGAAACCCATGTGCTGTGCCCGCTCTGAGACATTGCACCGAGTAACTTTGACAAAGCCTTCGTGCACAGCCACTCTGTAAATGGTATCAGTGCAAAAGCTAGACTTCAGACGAAATTTAATGCTACGAACAAAAGTCGTCGGTACGTCAATCTCATTAATTGCTTATTCTGCACACCATATAGTTCAGTGCTGGATTGTTAACAGAGCAAAGATGGCGTACGTGCTGATTCTAAAAGTTTACTTCTATCGGTATATGGTCAATACTAGAAAGTCCGACAAAATTGCGCCCGTGGCTTAGGTCGGCAAATCAGCGCAACAGGTACATGAGGAACTTCACAAAATGAATATGTTGGGTTTTCTAGGAAGAATGCTTCGCAATCGTGTTGTGGTGAGCACCTAGCGGAAGGATATGACATAAAGAGTTAGAGTCGTCAAACTTGTCGCTTTCAGATTGCCTACATCTCTTCTATGTCGTCTATGACGAAATCAGCTTTATCATCAACCACACTCGTATGGAAATCGATGAGGAAGACCAAGAGCGCATCCTGACTTATTGGTTGGGTCACACTCACTCGCTTAACGAGGACGACAAAGAACGATTGTACACTATGCGTATCATCGGGGTGAGCCTACCGAGTATGTCTCCGAGGCTCCTATTGCTAAATGCTTGATGAAATGACAACAGCTTATCGAGTCGGCGAAGATACTACAACCAAGAGCATATTACGTAAAGCAACAAATTGTAGTACTGTAGGGTTGCTTTAAAAGAGGGTATAGATACTCGTAGGAAGCATTGCCGCTGTCATGGCTGGCGTTGTGCGAATGCAACTTCGGCGAGGTTCTGTCAACGCCATGTGAAACACCAAGAGATGCTTGCGAAAGTAGCATTTGTACCTTGCCATCTATGGCATGGATGGCTTTGAGCCAAGGCGCCAGAGAGCGCTAGTCTCAAACAGCGTCTTTCTTACCTTCGGTGGGATGTAGTTGGTAAGTAGCTGCGGCATCCTTAGTGCTTCTTGAGTGATGCATGTGGAGTACAAATGAGCATAAGACACTGATATGCGTTTATGTGGCTGCCAATGTGTCAATGGTCGTACGTGTCTACCAAACAAAAAGTGTGACGTCAAAGACGCATTGATTTTTGCAAAGCACGAGTCGTGGGGGAATATACAATATAAATTGCATATATAAAGCACTGCGCACTCGACTCGGCTGGATTAGCGTGACGTATGTAGGATAGTGTCTTTATACGATTCGACCTCGCTGTGCGAGCCGCAGTCGCAAAATCAGGAAAAGCATCCCTATGATGCCGATGTTGGAGGGTGCAAATAATAGTGAGGCTCGAATTTTGATCACTTTTAATAGACAGTAACCGACACGTGTGCTTTACAAGCGATCTAGTCGTCATCTGACGGCATAGCGTGCTTATTTTGTAGTAATTTGAAACTGTGAGCTTATCGCGTGTCCTAAAAGTGTCGTTTGTTTTAATTAACGGCAACGCACAAAGTGTGGATGACACGGCAATACTGACTTCCAGAGAGGGACTAACGAGAGCGCAAAACTGGCAGCTCCCTTGTGGCGAAAAATCGCACTGATGCTAAAGCTAGTCTCCTTTAATTTGCCTAGTAAATTTATATTTCTAGTGAGCTTTCGACCTTTATAAACTGAGCTAATGTATGGTCTGTCTTGCACCAAGTGCATGAATAAACACGCAAGAACTTTTGCAATAAAATATGCATTGTTTATGTTGCATTTGCACCCTATACCCATTGTGGTCAATACTGACTTCGCAACTTTACTGATAGCGACGAACACTCTTTTTGTGTTTTAACGAGCGGCTATATGGGAGTGTGAGATTGATTTAATTGTTGACGATGCTGCGAGTCATTGCGTATAACACCAGTGCGGAAGAATTGCTGCTCACCAGATTCGATACTTGCATGTACTTAGCGAAAATCCTGCAACGGCAAGCTTACGTCATACGTTGGTCCTCGCTCCTGTTGCTGAGCAACCAAATACCAATTGCACTATAATTCAGCAATCAGCGAGTGTAGAATCATTCATGTTTTGCAGCGTACATTTGCGCGTGAACTAAAGATCTCACCTTTTATCAGTTTTGATATGACTACGTTGTCTCTAAGTTCCCGCTTCACAATACAACAAAAATAAGCACCACGATTAGGAGGCCAAAATTTCCTGCATGAAGTGCGTTTTGTTGCGACAAACAGCAGCTAAACCCTTTTTTGATTTATGTGCCTATGTTAAAAGGACTTTCAGTGTGTTCCACGTATCTATTTAATATTACTTAAAGATTTTAGAACGGCTGATCAATATTGAAGAATTGTTTGACTAAAGTCATTCTTATGTATCAACATCGTCGGTTATCGACGGCATATACGATTTGTCTGTTTTAAGCAAAAAACAGCCCCATGTTCGTTTTAAGAAGGAAGAAAGACTGATTTGATTGAATACTATTCGACCTTCCGAATGAAAACTTAATTGATAAAGGCGTGCGAGATTGATCAAATGAGCAATAGCCGTTGCATTTTTGGCGAAACCTAATAAATTTTTAGCGCGTACCGACCTGTACTTTTTTCTTGTCATACACTATAATCAGTTCATGAAATTTCAAGAAATGAGCTAGTTCCTAGACAAGAAATAAGGCTAAGAAAAATTTGTGTTGCTTCTTGTAAAACAAACCGTTTAAAGAAAGTGCATTGTGCTTATGGAAGCACAGCGTTTTAAGTTCCTGTTGAATAAAGCAACCCACTTGCGACAGATATCTCGAAACCAAAGATCAGAGTCATTTCGATTGCAACTCCGCTTAAAAGTTTAAGGTCGAATAAAAGAACTTGTCTGCATTGTTAATCTTGCCTCCTCCGGGATAAGCCGACGAAAATCTATCAGAGTTATTTCCGCACCAACAAATATAACTAAAGACTATGCTGCCTTGCAATAAGATGGTCGCACTGTGCGCGACTGCGGTTATAATCATGGCCAGTTCAACTGAGTCGAGCCCTGACACGAATGCACACACAGATGGTCTTGAGATTGGAGCTGGACTAGGCGTTGGTCTTGGGGTGGGCGTCGGACTTGACGGTGATGACCACCACGATGCACACACAGAAGGTCTTGAGATTGGAGCTGGACTAGGCGTTGGTGTTGGGGTGGGCGTCGGACTTGACGGTGATGACCACCACGATGCACACACAGATGGCCTTGAGATTGGAGCTGGACTAGGCGTTGGTCTTGGGGTGGGCGTCGGACTTGACGGTGATGACCACCACGATGCACACACAGATGGCCTTGAGATCGGAGCTGGACTAGGCGTTGGTCTTGGGGTGGGCGTCGGACTTGACGGTGATGACCACCACGATGCACACACAGATGGCCTTGAGATTGGAGCTGGACTAGGCGTTGGTCTTGGGGTGGGCGTCGGACTTGACGGTGATGACCACCACGATGCACACACAGATGGCCTTGAGATTGGAGCTGGACTAGGCGTTGGTCTTGGGGTGGGCGTCGGACTTGACGGTGATGACCACCACGATGCACACACAGATGGTCTTGAGATTGGAGCTGGACTAGGCGTTGGTGTTGGGGTGGGCGTCGGACTTGACGGTGATGACCACCACGATGCACACACAGATGGCCTTGAGATCGGAGCTGGACTAGGCGTTGGTCTTGGGGTGGGCGTCGGACTTGACGGTGATGACCACCACGATGCACACACAGATGGCCTTGAGATTGGAGCTGGACTAGGCGTTGGTCTTGGGGTGGGCGTCGGACTTGACGGTGATGACCACCACGATGCACACACAGATGGTCTTGAGATTGGAGCTGGACTAGGCGTTGGTGTTGGGGTGGGCGTCGGACTTGACGGTGATGACCACCACGATGCACACACAGATGGCCTTGAGATCGGAGCTGGCCTAGGCGTTGGTCTTGGGGTGGGCGTCGGACTTGACGGTGATGACCACCACGATGCACACACAGATGGCCTTGAGATTGGAGCTGGACTAGGCGTTGGTGTTGGGGTGGGCGTCGGACTTGACGGTGATGACCACCACGATGCACACACAGATGGCCTTGAGATCGGAGCTGGACTAGGCGTTGGTCTTGGGGTGGGCGTCGGACTTGACGGTGATGACCACCACGATGCACACACAGATGGCCTTGAGATTGGAGCTGGACTAGGCGTTGGTCTTGGGGTGGGCGTCGGACTTGACGGTGATGACCACCACGATGCACACACAGATGGTCTTGAGATTGGAGCTGGACTAGGCGTTGGTGTTGGGGTGGGCGTCGGACTTGACGGTGATGACCACCACGATGCACACACAGATGGCCTTGAGATCGGAGCTGGCCTAGGCGTTGGTCTTGGGGTGGGCGTCGGACTTGACGGTGATGACCACCACGATGCACACACAGATGGCCTTGAGATTGGAGCTGGACTAGGCGTTGGTCTTGGGGTAGGCGTCGGACTTGACGGTGATGACCAACACGATGCAAACACAGATGGCCTTGAGATCGGAGCTGGCCTAGGCGTTGGTCTTGGGGTGGGCGTCGGACTTGACGGTGACGACCACCACGATGCACACACAGATGGCCTTGAGGTTGGAGCAGGCCTAGGCGTTGGTCTTGGGGTGGGCGTCGGACTTGACGGTGATGACCACCACGATAAACACACGGACGGTCTTGAGGTTGGAGCTGGCCTTGGCCTCGGTGTCGGCGTCGGAATTAATGGTAATGAGCATCACCGTCGACTTCGTTTGCAAAACTGATCCTTTCTATCTCTACATTCACAAAATGTAAATAAATTCTTTTTATATGAAACGTTTTGTACTTATGTGACGTTTTTAATCATGAACAATAATAAT
Source organism: Plasmopara viticola (assembly GCA_001695595.3). Classification (NCBI taxonomy): domain Eukaryota; phylum Oomycota; class Peronosporomycetes; order Peronosporales; family Peronosporaceae; genus Plasmopara; species Plasmopara viticola. The sequence continues at coordinate 38,325 of MBPM02000046.1, read as the reverse complement.
AAGTTATAGAGTTTATCGACATGTTGCGTGCATGCTTTACTTCCCTCTGTGACTTACTTGGCTCAGTACGAGAGCATATATCCAATGTCAAGTGAATGAGACGGGTATGTCTATGTGTGCGGACAGATGTCTGACCGTGGTCTATTCAAGTTGTAAATTAGGCTTAATTGTAACACTTTACTAGACCTTTGGATAATGTCATGTGTGGACATCGATCGCGAAGGAACAAGTAAGTCTTGAAGTGGGCCAGATAAAAAGAATGACTTTTTTGAATATACGGTCTGTATTCAAGGTTGAATATACGTTATCGTGCCCAGAGAATGCAAATTTAAAGAACTGTGCGGTTTTTTAAGCGAGGTGACCCATGGACGGTAGAACAGCTTCAAGCAATAATGTCCATCGCATCAATGCAGAAGGGCGTTGATGCGATGGACATTATTGCTTGGAGCTGTTCTACCGTCTATGGGTCGCCATGTGCTATGCCTTACAAGCTCACGAAATAAACATTATTAGTGACCTAGGATCCCCGTCATCTGAGCATGATTTTCTTTGACTTTGATAGCGCCGATCGTTGTATGGTCTTGAACGCGGATGCGAGTTATGGCCTCATCCCAAGCTTGGCGTGGCAAAATTGCCACGAACATCCGGCAGATTAAAGGTTTAAAATCATAAATGTCAAATCCTTGTGAAGCTATAATTTATCTATTTTTGGGAAGAATTCGTGAAAATCACCGAAATGGTCATCGTTTCGGACATTAGAATATTAAAAGTGGACATTGGTGTTGACGAGAATTTAAGTCAGAAACAAGGAGTGGACGTTAACTACTGAGCAATGCACGTAGGACACAGAACTCGCTTCAAGTCATAAGGGATACACTTAGTTTCAAGCCAAAAACTACGATGGTGGTCCTATCACTGCGCGTGGAGTCACTGAGTAATAACAGCGCTCGCTGCATGTGATGTGTACTTGACTAATTACATGTTGAGGCTGTATGTACAAGATTCTGACGACGCACGTGGAGAAGCTTGTTATCCACTTGTCTGCGCTTGTCGTGAACAGCGCGATCAGATAATCCTTTTTGATTGTAGCTGGCACTAAGCAACGTTTGCTGCACACCGTACAAAGCACAGTTGGCTGTAGCTTTGGGTATAATACTGAGGACCTGTCGAGTAACCTGATCCGCCTGAGGAACGCACAGTAAGACCGATCATCAATTTATGCCGGCGTTTCTTAATTGTCCCGAAGTCGAAGCGCCTGAGGTACTCATCTGAGGCAGCACATTCGGAGGCTCTGACGATCGCAGACATTTGCTGGACACTAATGCAACAATGAACGATCATGTCAAGAGAGCACGATTCGAAACATTTCTCCGAGGTCTTTTATTTCTTAACTAATGACGGCAACGCATGACACTCATCAAGCAGCACAGGGCGTCGCATCACAATGTGGATGCCGAAACGTGACGATGGTTGCCCGGCTTTATCCGGACTGTTAAACGGTTAAGCATCAATCAAGGCGACTTAGTACGTATTTTGGTTCCTTATGATGAAATCCAAATAATATTTTGACGACTATGTGGCCCAAGAGATACTGCTTGGCGATTATCTTGGTCAAGGGAATGTATATATATGGCTTGGTAAGCACCTTTCGAGACTGCAGACATAGATTCGAAACCATCTGCAGCTGCCATGATAGTAAGAAAAAGAAGTAAGGCTTGCCAGCACGCCTTGTGTTGTGATTAACAAGGTCCTCGGGATTAAGCCCCGTCGACCTTATACTATTGTCTGAAGCCAGATACAATTTATTTTTTCAGTAGGCACTTTGCGCTGCCTTTTTAAAAGTAGACCAGATGACTGGTTGATCGTGAGATTTGGCTCAGACAACTGACGTAAAGAACACATCAGTCACAAATGGCGAGTGTTTTAATAGTTGAAGCATGCATATGCGGTCCAGTAATGCTCCTTTTGCTCTTCATAGCTGGTATCTTCGGAGACCAGGCAATGGACTCTAACTCTGTGAACCATCTTTTTCCTTTGCTGTCTTAAGGTTATGCCTTTATATCCGATAACAATGACATGGCGTTTACAAAAGCGGCCGAGTATACGCAAAATACCTCCATCTGTCCCGCACTCGTGCGCAGTCCATCCATAGTAATACCGATGACGGAAACCTTTTTGGGTGGAATTTCGCCGACTCAGCTAGAATGGTGTTCAATTTTTGAACAAAATCAACAAGCTCCTTCATTTAATGAAAAATAACTAATTGCACACAGTAAAAATGCATCAGCTGAGGCTTAAGCTCATCTCAGGTGTGTGTCTTCACTTTAGATGAGATACTGCACGTAACTTCTCATTTGCGTGCTCGCTCAAAGAGCCTCAAATTGGCCAGCAATTCCCTCCGCTGCAGGGCGGACATCATCATCATCCGGAAGCTTTTGTTCCAGAGCTGTCATATATTTCACGATAGATCTTCCCGCTCACTTCTGGAGGCCTTAATTTCGGCTCACCCCCCTTAAGTGCCGGTGTCATTGGCACCAATGAGTACGCCATCTTCTGCTGAAGATGCTCTTATAATAAACTTATAATTTTAGTAAATATCTCCTGATCGCTTCGGGTGCTCGTGCAATCAAATAATGTACCCTGTAGGAACCAAGCAAGAACAATTTCGTGTTTGGTTTGTCTTGTATGTCCTGAGTCAACTGAGTGTACTGCTCTATCTCCACAGAATACCAAGCTTAGTATGGCTCAGGTTTAGATTGACTACAAGTGCAGCGGGCTACCGTAGCTATTCGTTTAGAGAGAGCGATAGTACTTGTCATGTTAGTAAATCGTACACTGCAAAATTTGTGCCTAAATTTATTCAAGTTTATTTGTAAGACACTTTCTGAGACAAGTGTCCTCTAATTGCAAACTGGTACAGTTATATCTACCAATGACCATGCACTGTTTTTTGTCAGCAATAAGCATTATCTAATATCCTCAAAGAATGTAGTGCTATTTTGTTAGCTTTGCAATACCAGTACAGCCTTCTCATATTTTCAAATATGTGTCACAATATAATTATATCAACTAGGCTAGGTTCGTGTATTTCCCTCACACGCGGACCTCATAGCTGTCTACAAAACAATCGAGAACTATGATTTCCTCAATCACACAAGCACATTTGTCGATGCTGGCGAACATCTATCCGATCTTATGACCCCTAGGCTGCCTAAAGGGCCTTCAGTACTGTGCGGTCTCATCCGGAACGAATTAACTGCCAGAGTATGGCCGGGTAAATGCCCGTAATTGCCAAGACAGTTGTGTGACAACACAATTAGACTTTGCCGGGGCATTGAATAGCACTCGTGGCATCACTAACTATTTTCAAAGCATGCCACTAGGCTTACAAACCGCCATGAGGGGTGTATTGGACTCCCTTTTTCGATTACAAATAAGAAGCACAGATCAAAGCATCGCTACAAAAAATTTAGCATATGCCCGGGATATCAATTAAATTTAAAAATGTACAACTAACAACCGAACTTGTTGAGCATTGCGTCCTTCCTTGAAACAGCTGTTTGTTAATGTACTGCTGCACGTTTTGACTCAATATGTGTTTTGCCTGGTCACCACTTTGGGTTAGAATTTGAAACACAGAAAGTTTTCGGCGACTGCACACTCTTGCACCTCGACAATCTTTGCCAATAAGGCAACAACAAGCTCAAATTACTTTCGTGGCAATGATTAACAGTTTGAGCATTATCTTTTGTCGTATAGAGCCGGTTCTTGCTGATTCAGATTATGTGTATGATCTCCCGTAATCTATAAATTTAACGGGAAAGAGTAATACATATTAGATGCTTCGAATATTTGTTAATCCAGGCACAGCGTTGTGCTAATTATAAAACTTATTTAAAAGCATTTTTTGGCTCAAACGGGAGGCTATTTATACCCAAGAGGAGTTTTCTCATTTAAACACCATCTCGGAGATATTCTCGGCTTTTAACTTTACCAAAATCTCATAAATTTGAGCTAATCTATGTCAGTACCTCTAACATCTCAGGCAGGGCCTTGTATTGGAGCGACCTTGGCTTAATTGAGCTGGCAATATTTCTGTAGACGGCTTTTTTCCATCAGCACAAGGTCGGTTGTGACATTCTTGGTATCGTACCACTGTTCACTTTGTTTGAAGCTATGTTATGAGCTTGGAGCTTTGTAACTTACTGCTACTGGTGCTAGCTTGCTCACCTGTGATCCTTTTTTACTATCAATCAAAGCGCTATTGTTATCGGCTCCAGCAGGTGCCACCAGCAAAATTTGACTGTCCGCCGAGTAAGGCTTCAAAGACACCATTTAATGCTTCTTCGTCGAAATATCATATCAGTTAGATTTATATCTTGGGATGTACTATAAATTGAGCCATCGGGTGAGAAAATATGACTTACCACAAACCCATTGTGCAAGATTGGGCGGCTATCACATCTATTTATGCCACCATTCATTCAGAGATTGTTCTTTCTAGCCATGGCTTTTCCAGAGCTAAGTCATGCACGTCCATATCGAAGAAAGACTTTACGCTGTCGAGTTCATTTAGTTTTTAAGTCAGATCTATTACGATTATAGGAATGTTTGAGCTTGATTAGGTGGTCAAGCCAAAAATGACATTTTTTCGATGTTCTTTATAAAAATATCTGTCAGTCTATGCTGGTGTATCCGATCTTTGCTGACTTCTAATATTGAACGTGGAAGCGACGACGAGTACTAAAATGGTTTTTAACAGCTCCGTACACGTACACGTACAGCTAACAGTTCAAGGACACTACTTTTGTTTTAAAATCTGTCAAGCTCTTCAAGATTTAGTAAATTTGGCGTGTATCGGCCACACGCCCGCCGCAAGAGAAATTCCCGTCTTCAGTAGGGTGCCCCCAGGTGCTTTCATGATCATGTTCTGCCCCTGGATGAGACGAAGTTAACGTCGTCACCTTCCTCCTGAAGAAGGCACAAATCATGTACTCTTTCATTGCAGCCGTATCAGTGGGCTTTGCTTCTTTGGCAGCAATTTAGCCGATTAGGATTTAATGGGCCCAGGAACACCACTTCTCATGATTATTTGGGAAGAGAAGCAGCCCATCTATTACAATAGCCAGTCAATCTATGGCTTTAATTTTCTTGTAAAGCGAAACGGATCGCCTTTTCTTGTCGGTTCTCCCTGCATTTATAGAGCTAAGCGCAAGGCGGGTCTACTTTTAGGCCATCCACATCACAGTTAATTTAGGAAGACGCGCCCCGAATGAATGCCTTTAACACACTTAATTTGGAAATAGATAGATGAAGCTTGCGCCCGCAATCTAGCTTGCACCAAAAGGTGAGCGCTGGTGAAACTTGGATTTTGGCGGAAAGAATACTTCATACAATACTTATTTCAGATGTTTCCGGAAAATTGAAGAGTCAGGTACAGCGGTTTCAGATTTATACCAAGCCTTTGGCCCAACCACCCCGAAAAGAGTGTGCGATTAAAGGTGCACCTTTAGTAAACATCTCAGACTTCTATGGTCTAATGACGACTACTTAATGAAAAGTTTTACAAGCGTTAATACTCGATAGAAGTTGTCGGGTATTTAGTCCATACAGGGATTTATCCCCAAACAACAGGTTTTGATGGGTTTTCTTTAGAGAGGGACGCTACGTCTCCCAATAACTAATTCTGCACTATAGGCCCTTTCGCCGGCTACTGAAAGCGGTGGTACGCAACTTGCACGAGCATTGTTGCATAGTTATACAGGTGATTAAACAGGCAGCTAAGAAGGCTGTCAATCAGTCGAGTCATTTCGCAATGAATAATCTGATCTCAAACAGAGGTTGCTTCGGCTCCCATACGTGTATCTGCACCAAGGTTGGCTCCAAGGTTGGCTTTTTGACTTAAGTCTGCACTTATTACAAAGACTGAGCTTGCAATGAGGCTATGCCTGACATGGATCGCGAGCTAAAAATGTTTGCTAACTAAGGAGCCATTTAAGTAAGCAAGGCTTTGAAGGTACTCCTACTCTTTCAAAGTAGGTTTCAATGCCTTACCTTCAAATTTACAATTATGACGAAAAACGCCTCATGCGCTTAAGCCACAGTCAACCGGATGTTTGCCCGAGGTATCTGCGAAGAAGTCCAAAGTCAGGAACAAAACTACGAAACGTATCTATAACGCTCCAAAGTAGGTCAGCTTGAAGTAAAACTGACCGGCCACGCGAAAATTTACATCCCAAAATCCATGGCTCCCCGATTCCAAGCCCGACTTAAAAAGCGCTTGCAGATGATGTTGAGCTACACAAAGGATACTTCAGGTGCTAACAGTATCTGGAGTTGCTGAGCACTACGCCCGTCTGTTTCGCACACGGCGAGAGCTATTTAAAGACGGTTTAAAATATTTTACTATCAGCGCAACTATAGGACGGCTATGTGCGTATTTTTAGCATAGCATCAAAAAGCAGTTAGGTAATTAGTAGAAATCAGCGGTAGGGGATGCCCTTAGGTATTTTTAGCTTTGTCACTCAATTAAGATCCTACTTCGGGCTTATATAACTAATCGTCAATTAAATTTTTACCCTTTTTACCCCTATTTAACCAAATTTCTGTATCAAGTAGTTTTCTGCCCACCTGTTAAATTTGCCGATTATCTTATGGTACCGGTCGATCGCGAGAGCATTAGCTTTGAGTATTTTTACTATAAAGTGCCCGGGGGTCGACAGTCGTATTTCCATGACCTAAAAGAAGCGCAGAGTCGTCGTTTATTCAACCCAATATTGTCTCTTCTATTCGGACGTTTTGCTGGTTGAGACCCAACGCATCGTTGGTTAATGAGAACATGCCTTCGTAACCGAATGTCTGCACCTACTGACGGCTATTATCGTCAGCCGCAGCGTCAAAATGGCCATTATTGTTTGAGCGTTTCTTTTTTTTTCGGATGACGCGCGAGAAGTCACTGTCGTCTACGTCCTTGTTGACGCCGATGTCAGCGCGCTTCAATCGTCACGCAATGTGGCGGCTAAGCTTTCAAAGTCCTGTCAGTAGCACATGCTCAGCCACTGTAGAAGCAGCACCAGTGGTGTTCAAACAAACAAGCAGCTCAATTGGCAGTTGCGAGTCTGTGAGAAATGGAAAATCAGTAACGAAGCCTTTGAAGAGACCAGAGATTTTAGTGCCGGTCAACCCAGTGTCATCTTTCAAGTCTAAAGGCTTGGAAGCTTATAATTTATTGTCCAAACGATGCAGCAAGAACGAATATGAAGGATTATCCGGTTTTCTTGAGTACCGTAAACTTAATGGAACGTGGCGCCAATTTCTGTTCCAGACCAGTGGCCAACAACTGATGCTTTATCGTATTCGTGTACGTGCGCCTGTTACTTTAACACTGATTTTTCTCTAATTAAACGATACAAGTCGACACATCAAGTTTTGGTCATGTGTACGGACCTGCACTGCGCATCCGAGATCTCTCTTGACGATGATGGTACTGAAAGTGAATGCTAATTACATTTTTGGTGTACTTGAATTTTCTTGCTCATTATTATTGCTTGATCGTAAGGAAGGCCGAGAGGACACAAGACTTTTGCGTCTCGGGATCAATGGCACAACGATAATTCTCCGAGCGGTTACGCATAGAGCGGCAGTGTATTGGGTGAATGTATGTGAGGCAGACTTAGCAAGCGTTCTATCTCTTTTGACTTCGTTTTTTATATGTAAGGGTTTGCAGCGTATTCGAGACGGTATACCTCTGTACACTCATATCGATCCTCCGTGCACAGGTACGATTTTCAGTGATAACGTTGTGATGACCACTTATTATTATGATACTTTGTTGCACCCAGAATCTGAAGAAAAGATTTTTGATGAAATCGACAGAATGCTTTTTTTACGTGAGTATTCACCCCCCTCACCCTCAGCAACGCTGTGTGGGCTCAGCCTTTCAGCTCGCGAGCCTGAACATTCAACTAGGGTTTGTTCGACTGCTGGCATGTTAGTAAACGCTGAGGTACTGCTGCTTGTACAAATGTGATTTCGCCTTCATCTAAAAGCTACTGCCAATTCTAATCTAGGCGTTTAATAAAGAAGCTTCGGCTGGCTGTAAGATCTGCTAGTGAGCTTAAAAAAAGGACATGATTAAACTTGGCATCTAATCTCATTTACTCGTCAACAAATGAGCAAATTAATACGCAGTGAGGCACGCAATGTCCCAGAATAGTTTTTTTTACTGATGGCAACCGAGATTCTGTATCAATACTGTAGAGGCGTGGGGTTGTTTGCCCATTTAACATGTTTATCCAGATTCAAAAACATAGTTGAAGCGGCTAAAGCACTAAACGAAAAATAACGAGTGACCAAAATCATATTCGAGTGAGTATAGTGAAAGTGCAGGGCCCATTAAGTTCCTGCGGCGTCAGAAACAAATTTATTCTAATGTGTTGTGCCATGTTTTTGTCCAAAAACGACAATCGAAGCAAAACAAGTATAATCTTACGTGTGATGATGCAACTTATTGTATATATGACTAAAAAGTGCTACATACTTCAGAGATGGTGAACAGCAACAATTATTTTCAATTTTGATGTTCAGCATCACTTATCTAAACTTACATATAGCCATGAACCACGAAAGTGCACTAATAAAAGTAACAGTGACGAGTGAATGCAATGCTTGCTCGCCACGCAACAATTTGCACAGTCACCACACTGGCATTAATTCATAGCTATTATTGATCCGAATAGTGTGCATAATGGCAAAAAAGCATATGTCTGCCCGTCACTCATCTTACGTATTACGTAGTGTTTTTTTCTTGCCCTGCCTGTCTCTGAAAAACAAGGTGGTCCCGTTCCATGATAATCCAAACACTGTTAATCCTTTTTTCGCAGGTGTTAATTACTACGCATCTGCTTTTGATAAGAACGGTATCTGTGATGTCAAAATAGCATATCACCGCAATCTGTTGTCTTGAAATATTGAAGCCAACACATCATAAGTAAGCAGCAAAAATTGTAATACATTTAGATGTGATATCATGCTCGAGCACTAGAATGTGCAGCATCCAGGTGGACTTGTCCTTTATGAATAATGTTGCACCTTGCAGAATTAAATCGATACGCTAGTCACTTTTCTTGAGATCTACAGATGGCAATTTAGCAATACTGTTTTTTTAAATGACTTCGTCTGAAACAGCTCACGATAACGTATCTTCACACTACTGAAGTTGAGACAAACGTGAAGTTGTCAAGCGCTAGCTCGAATCATGCGGAGCTACAAAACACGCCGCAACTTTCTCAGGTATTCTGACAGCTCCTTGCTGATCCAATGCGAACGGCAAAAAGCCGCGGGTGACTGGAAAGGGTGCGATCAGGATCAGTATATAGAATTAAGACGGTTGAGATTCGTTAACTCACAGGTCTTGACAGGTGCCTGGCAAACTAAAATAACGTGAGATATGGATTGTGTTTAAAAAGTTCTTCTGCATCACTAAAGGTTCGTAATGCTGATTGCATAAGGCAAAAAAAAGTAGTGCTTCCTTTCACGACTACGGTCGAGAGGAGGCACGTCTAGTGTAGCTTTTAATGAGTGGAGGCTCTGATTTGCTCGCTAAGATCATCCCAGGAATAACCGTCGATTAAGGCACAATGCGCTACAATCGTTTTGCCGATGGTGAAACAGAGCGTTGAGGAGCAGTGAAAAGGAAGGCTGAAAAAAGCAGGACATTGATTTATTCTTGTTATTGTCATCTACAAAGGCATCACTAGCCGAGCTTGCATTCATGGAGGCTATAGAGCCGATAAAAACAGCCACAAAGTATGATACATATTATGTGCTGACTTTTGTGAACGCTAAGGACACTAAGCTAGAATCACTCTTTGAATACAAATAGAAACGGTGCTTAAAGTGTTTGAAGTATCGAAGCAGAGGATATGAGCAAGAAATTTGTCGAGTGTCAGAAAAGGTGTCATGCGGTGCCAAACAGCTCGCAATAAAACAATATTGCGACACGGATAGATATCACCAGGCGCGAGGCAATTTGCATTACAATTGTAACACAGTCGCGAAGGAAGCTTATCAAAGTCGCTTGTCGGACGGGGCTTGGGCGGCGAGCGGAGCGAAGTCGGCGAAGGAGGGAAGTATTAGTTGCTTAAAAGTGATATTAAGTGGAGAGCAGAGCTCTCACGACTTATATTCTCACTACAGCCTAATTAGTGGCTCTAAGCCGCCTACTGCTACCATCCGCTACGCTATCATCCTTCTTTACTCCATTTGGCTTATAAAACATCCTAGACTGTTTTCAGCGAATAAAATCTCTTGGCTCCCAATGATTCTGGGACATCTATACTGTCTCCCGATCGGAACATGTATTATCGTCTATTTCTATGGATAGTACTAATGCATATATATTCTGGGAACGTTCAAGTATATTGCGTAGAAGCCGTTACCGGCAAATCTGCCAGTGACGACGGTCACGTCACAACAACAGTGTGCCTAAAATGATGATACAAAGCAGATAGCATAGCGGTACTCGCTTTCAACCAGGACGACTTCTGATATTACATCGCACAAACGGGGCTTCCGACATAATAAAATTGAAAATTTGCGCATTTTTGAATCGCAGGTTTATCTCATGCAGCAAAAAAGCTTGACCCTAAACAGTTTCTGTGCTTTATTCAAAAAAATGTATGTTTAACTTGGGTCTTGAAAGTGTAGGTGGATTGCATTACCACTAGAAGATTTCTCTTATCCTCATTCTTGCAGCACAACGCTTTGATCAAAAACTTCACCACTCTCGACTTACATTAATTCATATAAAGCCAAGATACACCGAACGCTGGGGAGAGCCAGTGTCAATTTAAGCGGATGATCGAAGTAGTTTTAAGACAATCTTACGGGAAAAGCGGATCAAAATTCTGAAAAACCTATTCTTGTCTTTGGTTTTTTTTTAATTATTGCTCATGCTGCGTTGCCTCAGCTATGTCCCGGCAAGCTTTAATTAGCGACGACGTTTTGAGCTGAACGAAAGCGGTGGAAGCTGATCTCAAGGCTAATTAAGAGAACACTCTACAGACATTTGTGCCGAATAAATTGAAAAATGATGAATCAAAGCAGATGCGCTTTTGCAAAAAGCGCAACAAGACGGGGAGATTTTTGTGTTACAAAGCTCACTTAACTAAACTATTAAAGGCGAAACTTGAAGAATACTTTTTCGAGAATAATTCGGCCGTGGCAAGCAAAAAAAATGCTGCCTTTGGTGGTTGCGAAGAAATACTGACCAGACGCCTAGGTGCCGGCTCTTAACTTTGAAGAGCAAACTCAAGGTAGAAGTATTCACAGATGTGTCTTACGATACTGTTAGTGCCGAAGACGTAAGGTGCGAGCTGAATTACGCATTTTTCAAGATGCGGGTGCATAAACAAGAACATTAAAGATGCCTTTGTGCTAATGGGATGTGTGAGGACTAGCGGAGCGGATCAGCGCACCTACATATATGGCAAGAATGGCACTACGTCTAAGTTTGCGTATACGTAGACAAAATGATCATTACAGCAAGAAAATACAAGGTATTTAATCTTGTTCAATTTTTTGTTTGCGATAAAGAGATGGGGTAAGGCCAAGTTTATACTTGGAAATAAGATCGATCAATGAAGGTAACGGCAGCAAGCTTATGACCTGTCAAACCACTTTTACGACGTTTTGGATTATTTTTGACATCAAGGCGCCATCGCAGTGGTCAATCTATGTGTAACAAATCTGGATTTGTCAAAGACACAATCTTAACGATGGACGGCGACAGACCAGAGATACAGTAAAGCCGTACCGGTCTCTTATAGGATGGTTAATGTACATGTGCGGCCTGATGCTGCATGTGTGGTCACGCAGCTGTTGGACTCAATAGATCCAAGTCAGCAGCATTAAAAGGTTGTCAATTTGTACGTTGCTATCTCAATAAAAGAAGACCATTTTCAGCAAACATCGAACACGAGATCGGACGAGGGCGCTACTGTTGACAAGCAAGGCTCCGAGATGTGGACGACGCCAAGAGTAATTATCGAAGGCACGCACAAGTGGTATTTAATTTGCAAAAGCAGTAGATGACGGCGCCAAACTTGACGGGAGTAGAGTGCATGGCTTTACGCATGTGTACGTTGAAAATTCTGTGAGTCCGTGCTACTCTTAAGGATCTTGTCCATGAGAAAACGGAAGCTACGTTTGTTTTGGAAGATAACTACGTTTATCCGCCAAAATAAACGTAACTTTTTTTAATGTTGCCTATATCACTGGAGCCAATAACGCCAGTAAACTAGAACCAAACACGATAATACTTAGTATCACTTCTTCCAGAAAATTACGTCATCAAGGCTAAGTACATCTCAATTACGCTGGCAGACACCGAGTCAAATACTTGCTGCAGGCTTGTGGCATTAGATTTTCGTGCATACACCACTTACAGTGAGTGGACGTCGCTATTGCTTCAAAAATATATACGGCAAATACTGGAAAGAAATCGGGAAGGGCATGACGCAAAGCTTTAACGTCACCAGGACACCTACACTAAATAATTTAATTTAGGAGCTTCCCGAACGATTTATAAAGGCTTAAAGGCAACGCAGGGCAACTAAAAACATTCAGTTTACAATTCTTATTAAAGCACGCACATCTCTACAGCACAGATGGCTCAACATCAACCTGAGGGGCCAAGACGCTTCCTTTTTTGATAGGCTTTAGCTCAACCCGATACCCAATGTGTTCAAATCAGTAAAGTTAGACAAGTATGATGGCCACCTCAGCTCAATTTGATTGGGCTTCTTATCCTCCTAAAGTTATTTGGTATAGTGACCGACGGAACAGTAGAATCGATGCGATCAATTTCGTTTGATGGTACATGAAATTTGTGTGCCACACTCATTGGTGGTACGTCAAATTTTTGTGACACAAATCGGGCGAAGTTTAAAGCATCAATAAAAAAATATGTACAGGAAAGCAGTTAATAGTCTGTATTATCACCACCTTAGCGTTTGTTAATATGTTCACCCCATAGAGGTTTTACTGTAGCAAGAAATAAAGTTCAGCTCACATTTAAGATATAAGAGTTATATTAGTATTGTATTGTATTGTATTACGTTATCGCGTTGCCAAGTTATGCACGTGCTAGGCTCAGTCTGGCTAGTCCACGGCATAGAGTGGTGTCCGCATACGTCGGGTCTCGTTCGGCGGGCAGTGCAGCCAGCACCGAGGTCGTGAGGGTCTTTCATTAATTTGTTTAGCTCTGACTTGGTAAGAGCCCAGGTGGCGCCCTGGTGCTGGAGACCGTCGCGTCGAGGGTGAGACCCGTTAGAGACGTGCAGATGCCCGAGAGCACCTGCCCGAAGTGCGCGAGCATTTAGCCCCCGCGTTTGGAAGGAGGTCGTCACCCCAATCTTTTCCGAAGCTTATGTTAGTATTGGTATCGGGTAAATATAGATAGTAATCTGCAATCTGCATTATTGTTGGGAAGGTCATAGACTTCAGCTCACTCTTCCTCCTAGCATAGCTTAGGCGGCCCCGCTGCACTTTGCGCTTTATGTTGGACTGGAAGCGGACTGAATACGACCTTGATCTGATGACATGCTAGCTACTTGAATATGTTTGCTTTTTCTTAAATGGCGAAAAGAGATCACACTTACACGCGCGCATACCATCTAAACAATCACGTTGTGTCTGTAAAACTCAGTTCACGTAATTAGTAAAGTTCTTGAAACATTAATTAAACTTAGCAGCTTTCTGATGGCTGTGCTTGTTCATGATTGCCGGCCTCATAGCACGATAAGAAAAGCTTCTAGAATGTCTTGCTCCACTGGGACCGTTCTCTGTATGCTATTGCTTCAACACGACTCAAATATATTCTAAGAAAAGTCATAAATGTAATTCTACTGCCGTGAATATTGTATTGGAAAAGTCAGTCTTGTAACTGCAAAGGTAGATCCTGGGAATAGTGATTAAAGATTTTATACTTACAAGTTTGTAAAAGACGTTTATCACACAAAGGCACTTATTTAATTTTTGGCGATAATCGCGTTGGTAAATTTGTTGACAGTGTCGGGTTACTTTGCGATATCGAGGTTGCCCTCGAGCAGAATCTTTCTGCTTGTGCAATGCGCTGCCGAAACATACACTTGTGTCGAGGCTAGGCATGTTATAATGTTGCATGTGTCATGGTGGTTTGTTAAAAACCTACCTTCCTCGAACGTGGGCAGTTCGTTACATACCTCTTCTTCTTGCCAACTAAGAACCAGCCGAGCTACTGCTACTGCTTTGGCTGACCCGGCTACGGTTTTGGCGGTTAATGTTATGATGGGGCGGGTTAGGAGCGTCATTTGGTGCCTCTGGCGGCACATAAGCCATCATGCGAATCCAACGACGGCGTCGCACCGATGCACCCAAACGTTTCATACTTGACTTACCCCTGGCCAAATGAAACTTAAACCGCGGGAAATCTGTTGCGTAACTCCAACCTTCCTCATCACAATCGGTGTAATTCTTGTCTATTCGCCAGGGAGTCGTCCAGCTCCAATGAGGAGGTAAAGAAACTTGCTCAAAGCTCATTGCCTTGTCGCCATCTCGATTTGAGAAGCGTGGTCGGTCTGTCGGCAGCAACTGGTTAGGTGCCCACTTACCAAACATGCTAACTCGCTGGTTTTCAAAAATCTCCTCCAATGCGACACTTCCATTGAGGGTGCTGTTGTATCGCGCCAGGCTCGGATGTTGCCGATATTCGACCCCTGTCGATATACTCCTCCTGTGCGTTTCTGTGCCACGCTCAACCGCGGTAGAGTCACGAGCTGCGTCTAATGTATTAGCTGGCTTATCCGCATCCAGTGCCTTTTTTAGCCCTTCGAAAATAATACTTGTGCTTTTGACGACTCCTTCTTTCGTGGCGGACATAATTTTTGATTTAAACATTGTACTTTTCAAAAATGGTATTCCAATGTACACCTTAGCAACCAGTGGGGGTCCCATCGCATCTGTTCGAGGCTCAATCACATACACAGTCTCGACGTGGAAGCAGTCTCCATAGGGAATTTCAAGCAGCGTCAATTTGTGCTCAATCACAAGCCGATCCGCATCATATCTGTCGCGGTCTTGAGAGGTGAACGGCACATGCACTAGCTGTTCTGCCATCGTGGAAGCCGGGCCGAGAGGTGCATTGCTTTTGGCACGGTATTTCATCTCACGCACCTGGCCGCCATATTCTGCTGAGTCTTCCCACTTGCTGACTACGTGCTCCGTGTCTCCCGTCTCTTTATAAATGTCCTCCCAACGAGCGAGCGTATTATCGGCATAAAACAAATCAAAGAAATGCAGAGCATCCTTTATGGCAGAATGTAAATCGTACTCGCCAACTACCTGGCGCTCCTCTTCTGTGGAAAGTAGGAATGGTTTTGCGGGTGTTGCCGATATCGAGGCATTAGAATTTTCCATCGATCGATTCACCACGTGAAAATACAACCTCGACGAGCTTGTCATAGCCTCACGTGTCGCACATATTATTTTCGACTTAAACATACAGCCTTTCGAAAACGGAACGCCTAAGTAGATTTTGGCCACCAACCTCCCGGGTGTTCCATCGTTGGACGGACTGCGCTCTACGACAGTAACTCTTTCAACTGAAAAACAGTCGCCATAGGGAATGTCATGCATAAAACTCTTCGACTGGACGACAAGGCTTTCGTTGTCATCAATGCCTCCCTTGTCAAAAAGCACGTGATCTGTTGTGGTTATCATAGTGTGGGATGGGCCAATTGACGCGTTTGTGGGCGAACGGCAACTCATCGTGCGTATTTGTCCGCCAAATTCTTTCGATGGGGTCCAATCGCTGATCTCAATTTCTGTGTCACCTCGCTTTTCATAGTAATCGCTTAAGCGGCCTGACGTGCCATCAGCTAAAAAGGTTTTAAAATATTCGTAAGCGCTCGCCAATGAAGCATGGAGCGGGTATTCGCCAACTAGCTCGCGCTCGTCAGCAGACGTCACGAGAAACTGCATCAACTCTGCCCCACCTGCGTTATCTTTTGTGTATTTCAATGAGAGCATAAGCTCACCGAGAATGGCATCACGAGTAGAAGTAACGGGCCACGCGCACGTAAATTGAGCCGATTGCATGCCCGTGAAACCTAGCAGGTCGCGAAGAGATATTGACAATTCGCCAATTTTCGTCGTCAGGTATCGAAGATGGATCTCGTACACGTGCAGCACCAATATATCGGGCAGGCCGCAAAATGCACCCGACATGGCACCGAATGAGCGACACTCTTGGCATTCGGAGCACAGATGATCCTGAAAATGCCACATTAGCTTTTCATCCCACTTAACGACGGCTCCTTTCTCGCCCTTCTCGCCCCGCGGTTTGGGAGAAGTCTGACCCACAGGAACGCTTGAGTAGTCATGAAGGTCGGATTTAAACTTGGCCACCACGTAAAATTGGCGTAGCGACGCATCCCTGTCATACGTCATGTCTTGCACCACCAGCTCCAATGCGTGTGATTTTAATCGTATGGTTGGAATCTCGACTTCGTCGCCGGAGCTGATCACAATGTTTTGTGCACTACCTGTGGTGTTCAATGTATTAAACCTATTTTGATTAGATTCAGAAAGCGAATGTAGCTTCAACGACGACGTTGACGCAAATGAGGAACTACTGCCGCCATTCTCCATCAGAGACTGCGTTGGCACAAGCGCAACGGCAGCGCTGGGCACGCTATCAATGCGCCCAGGTACGTGGCCTTGAATAGCACGGATCGTGAGAACACAGAGCCACAAGCGCGCAGCCAGGTTATCTTCCGCCCTGAAAAAAAAAATACCACCCAGTGTGCCTCGGATCTGGAGGGTGTTGGCCCCAAACTTGAACGGGTTTGCAGGCTTCACAGCGTGCACTGCAAGCGATCCCTTGATATTTGAGTTTCGCCTCGCAGCGTCTGCATTCGGATAGTATTTTATTCTTGCGTGCGCATCGAGTACCACGAAACGCTTCTGCCAGTGTTTACCGCGCTGGAAGCCTTTTTTAACTAATAACCATCCATCTAATGGGGCATCGCCCAAATTCATAAGGCTCTCGACAAACTCCTGTTTGTTTGCCATCGTATCAGCAAAGAAGGGCATCGAATAGTACGTGGAACGGCGTGGCAACCGTATGCGCGTTTCGCGCTCGAGGCGGTCACGCACACTGGTCGCTCGCTTTACAATTTTAGGGTTGAGGGGGGCGTCTGGGCTGGTCGCGTGGCTGTTGTTGCCGCCTGCAAAGCCCCGTGATGACATTGGCAATACATTGAACAGCACGCGGAATAGCACGACACATAGTACGAAGCCCAAAATCACCTTTAAATACAGAGCCAAGAACGTGAGGTTATTGCTGCTCAGCGCATCATTCGGGGACGCACAAGTTACTGAATCCATCAACCTTTGACTTGGAGTAGAAAGCACTGAATTCGACTATGCAGAAAGCTTTTGACTGCGATCAATATTTGTTCGCTAGCGCATACAAATTTGTACGCCAACTTTTCTGTGCACGATTAAAGAAGCACTGTGTAATGTTACATTTAAATTCCGGCTGCACCGTAAACAGATCAATCGTTTTTTTGAAAAACCTCGACCTGACAAAATTTTATCACCACGATTACTCTGGGATACTAATACTGGCTAATAGTAGTAGGAGTAATACTTCCATGGCATATAATATTCATAATGATTTTCTCCCAAAGTGCCTTCATGCTTTTTTAAATAAGGCTGCGAACCAGCTCACACGTGGTGATGTTTGGTCAGGCTTCCACCGTCAGGCAGATGGCGATCAGCAGTTTGTATAATTTGTGAGTATAGAATGAAAGTACGACGGTTTGGCCGTCATGAGAGAGCACGCTTGCCTTCCTTACCTTACTGGGGATACCTTAAGCTGAGGATCTAGCTGACGCAATCAATTCCATCGCACAAGTATGTGTATCGTGTACAGTGTCGCTTTCCTTCAGCTCTCGAGAGTAAGAAAGAGTTTATGGACCATTTGAGTGAGATAGACAGTAAATCTCTATCAGAAAAGGTTGCAATCGTCGTGCTAATTAGTACATTGCACCTGGTCGGATGTGTTCCGTAAACACCCGTTCTCGATTGATAATATGTGATAGTAGCAATGAGCGCTTAGCTCAGCACTTTAGCGACAAAATAGGGGGAGGATAAAGGGCCATAGCGTATCGGGCAGTCAAGGTCTAAGTCGAAGTCGTCGAAGTCTCATTGATCTCAGCGATGCCTATGATGGAGAAAAAGCTCGAAACATTTGTCAATGATTCACCTGTGAAAGTATCCGACACTTGCAGTTGAGATGTTCCCTGCACCAATCGTGTATCAGCGCATCAAAATTTATCAATTAACCAGTCGTCTGATTATCTGCGGAAAATGGTTGCGCAAAGCGGTCTGGTGAGAAAAAGTAAGTTTTGTCGAGCCTTAGATGCTAATTGAAGCGTAACCTCAAAGAGATCTCTGTCTTTGACGCGGGCCGTGCTTAAAAGCCTAACTCTCCTGTCATTTTTGCAACAATAAAGGATTACAGTGACCATCGACACTATTTATCGACTCCCGGGCATTGATAAACGATGCTCCTCGCTTCGCTATCAAAAGAAATGAAAGTCAACAATGTGCTGAGTCCCTACGATGTGGTCAAGGTAACATTGCCACTGATCGATTAGCGTCGAAAAGGAGAATCTTGTATCTATGATCCGTAGAATTAGGTCTTTTGACTCGGGACCGAGAGGTGCTTCCATAGAATTCAAATTTAGGTAGCCGGAAGTAGATCACTAAAGTGAAGAGTAACGACACCTAAATGCGTGACTGCCCTACTAACCCGGGTGTGTAACAATTGGGTGAGTTGGATGACCCACAGACCGATAACTCTCCATATTGTAATGAAAGATGAGGAAGCTGGTCATAAGATCGGATAGCTACCAGCATTCCGCGCTAGAGACAGCTTAGATATAAACACGTGAATCCGGTTGTTATTTTCTTAAGCTAAAGGCGAGGTACGAGCTCAGCCTAAGTATAGCATGACCGCGATTTCTCCTGATGAAGCCAAAAATCTCGTAGCTGCCCTCCCTTACTCCCAGCGGAGCTTTGATGATATTGAAATGTCAGAAATGAACACTTATGATGTCTAAGACAGGGGGCCAGTGCATTCAGTGGCACGGAAATAAGTAAGCGAGGATTGTAGAAAGCATCATTCGCTGCATGCCGATGGTGGCAGGATCGGTGTCAGTATCGGCGAAGCCCTATCCTTACGCGTGACGTGGCACGTAAAGCATTGAGCGGTGTCCGTTGGAACGGTGATGGCATTGCTGGCTTTGATCAAAATAAATATAAGCCCCACCAGTGTGGGCGGAGTGGGCCGTAAAGTGGCGAGAGATTCTCGTAGAATGCAGCATCGCTGTATGTCATTGATGACTAGGCTGGCTAAGCAATGTGGATGAAGTCAAATTACTGCGTGTTGAGTTTTACGTAAACCACTGCACATAGATTTTGGAGACTAGTACCTAATGCACACCGTAAACGACAAAATTAACTTGGGTCAGAGCAGGCCTCCCGATGCATAAAAAATTAACACTTTAACCACTGAAGAACGCTTATGGTTGACAGTGGTCGCTGTATACTGTGTGGGGTCTAGCTAATTCTAGGCCAACGCATTGTCGATAAGGCTATAAACATGCATGTGCAATAGCAAGTAGCGCACAGAGCAAACCTCATTTGAACTAATTTGGCAACTAGAAAATGCAATTTAGGACTGGCTATAGACGAAGGCATTGAATGCGACGCGCCGAAATGCGCTTGGAAAGTAAAAAAACACTGATTAAAGCTTTCGTGAATAGCGCCATTTTTAACACAGTGACCCCAGGGTCAAGGTATCCAAAAAGCCACCTCTGTGATGCACTGGATGTCAATGAAGTCGATGGTGAGTCAATGTAGAATGGTGCTGACACGGCTACGACAGCTAGTAACTCTATGATACCGTCGTTCTCTTAAGGAAATGACAGCGACGCATGATGCTCATCGAGAAGCGACGAGCGTAGTTTGCTGGACGAAGGAGGATTGATGGAGACGTGAGATAAAAATAACGTTTGACTGTAGAATACTGTGGAAATGGAGACCAGTATAGTCGAAGAAGCGATACGTCTCGAAACATATTCTCTGCTTGAATATTCGCACGATGGCCTACCATATTGCTACAATTTAAGAGTGCATGCAAATTATGCTAAGAATTGTATGTATATGCAAACCTTGAGCTGATACATAAGCCGAAATTTTTGAGAGAAAACAATGTCACAAACACATATTTTTGGATATCATAATGGTCTACCAGCTAGCTTTGTTTAGGCTGTTTATGGTAAAGGCTTCGACAAACGTCACTGTCGTAATTTGTTCAATTTGGCAGTCATTTAACACGCCGCAAAGATATGCCTCACTCGTGCAGCGAGGTCACACGGCACCATTCACGGAGAAAGATATACAATCTTCCAGTGAATAAACGCTTACTATCTCCGGTCCTGGAGGATCGACGTAAGCAAAAGACTGCAGTCGATTGAGGATCTGCCTTTGCACTATCCTAGCTGTTGTGAGACCATTTGAACCGTTTGCGTTTTATAAGGATAAATGCCAGTCAACATCGCGTCCTTTACTGACGCGTTAATTTGTTGTCTTTTCACGCTCTAAAAATGGATATTTAACGCTACAGAAAAAAGTTTGCTGCAAATGGTAGTAAAAGTATTGTTATTACATTCCTTTCTTCATATTTCTTTAACAATTTTACTGCCTAAACGGAAAATCTCAGCCGCAGAGCTGTAACAAGTTTTGTCAGACCTTTAGACAAGCAATAACGCCATGGCGGTCAAGCTCTTGACGGGAAAAAAATTGTGTATCCCATGTTACTTTATCCAAAGCTTTCACTTAGTGTTGCGCTTCGAATTGTTAGTTGGAGAAACCTTTCGAATAGCAAAATTCAGTCTCGTCTTAGGAGTATTCGACCTACATTTCTCTATTTATAATCTTTTAGTGTACAATTTGGTTTAAATTCTGATAGGTTTCACCTTTATAAGGCTCCTATTGACGACATACCAACTTTTACTACAAAAGCTAGGTTTTTAAAGAAGACTATTTCATTTACATTTAATAGGAGAGGGATAAGATTTGTATATTACTCTTAGCTTAAACTCAAAATATTGGTATAGAAACAACAATAATCACATATGATAATGCTGGTTGGTCGGGTGTTTATGATGACCATGCAAAATCCGAAGAAGTTTGTTTAAATCTTTACGGAATGCACTGCACTAAATTTGCTTTACGTGCCTAGATAGTGCTTAATACAACGACTACGTCTGCAACAAATGACTGTCTGCAAAACCTGCGCCATTTAATATGGCTACGCTTGTCACAAAGGCTCCACTTGTGCCACGGGTGGCGAGTTTTAAAAGTTAATCCGCCAATAATTTTCCCAGACCACTGCAACGGATAACGTGCGCCTACTTCTCTACCTCACCTGGTGGCTCAAGATTTCTTTCGTCTTTGGATGATGAAAATAGCGAACACTCACCTAGCTTTTCGCTTGCTAGAGACGAGAAGAAGTTATAGTATAAGGAGAGCGCTGTTAAAACAATCTCATTGCTTGTAAAATATCTTTTAAGGTACGTGAGACCTACCGGACATGCAAAAGGCCTTATCAAAAAAAGGGAAGTCTATGGTTCACAGGATCAAATACCTTATTTAAATCGCCTTTGCTGATGAAGTCGCCAATTCGAGGGAGAGAGCGAAGCTATAGGCGACAGCATTGATTGCACTCTCTTAATGGTTTCAAGGTAGAAGTCACTAACACAGTGGACAAAGGACTATGTGACCCGCCCACCGCTAGGTATCGACGCAATAAACCGTTTTGTGTTAGGGCTACTCACTCTTCGGACAACGGTTCTGTGGAGGGCAAGGAGAACCTACCAGATGGATACTATTTGCTTAAAGCAGGCCATAGTGCTGAGCAGTACTTTAGTCATCTATGGCCCATCAGGGCACTTGGCTCAATCCAAGAAAATTTTTCTGCGCGACCCGACGGGCTACACACGCAATTTAAACACCGCATTAAAACCTGTTTGAGTCACTTACTTGGCGTCTTAAGAAGTCAATAACAAGGTTATTTTCTCCTGATGCTTAAGATCTCCCCACCACCGTCGCCACTACGGATAAATTGGAAAGTTTTCTGAGCATGAGTGGGTTTTCGGTGCTTAAATCTTATACCCAATCAACTTCGACAAACCATTTTACGTCTGCAAGATATAAGTATGGTTGGCTGATTTGAAGGATTGGAGAAAACTCATCCTCGGCTCCATTATAATGCCAGAGCAGGGACTGGGGACGCATGGTCCAATCTCGGAAGAGAACCCACTTCTGTAAAACCCTAGCATACTTACATAGCACATATTGCTTCCGATCCAATGAAAATGGTCACCGGTCTGTCGTGCTGAGCCTAATCAACGGCTTTACAGAGACCTAGCCCCACCTCTGCATTAGACGCTCATAAGGATCCGTGAAAATGCTCCATTATGAGCTCCACATGAAAGTACAATCGCCTTTACCGGTTAAAAAGAACCAGAGGAGGCCGCACTGTCACCTTTGAGATGAGGTCACCAAATTTTGTGCGAATGAGTGTATGCGCTTTAAATAACGTTCGGGGTCGCCCCTGGTGCTTAGATCAGGGCTTCCCCGGGACACTCGACGAGAAAATGATATGTTTTGGCCACGTAATCCATGATCTTTGCACCTGTATAGAACGCCTCGCGTCTCAGCGCGAGGTCTTCGAACTGCTTTTAAAAGCCTCTTGCATTTGAAGCTCGGTAGGATGCTTTAACCGCACAGCCCTATGGGTACGCCTCCCTCTAACCCAAAACGGCGTAGCTAAAGGTACTATCAGCCGGTCTAATCCGTCCTCGTAATTCAGCATGGTAAAGAGATGATACGATTCTTCGACCTATGACTTATATGATACTAAAAGTCGTGAGACGCCTTACATAAAATACTCCTCGCCTTCCTGATTAATTTTCGCCGATATTTTGCAAAATTTGATTGCTGTTCCCGTAAAACAATAAAGATTTAGAAAAAAGTTTCTTTAACCTTCATTACTTCCAAAGCTATTTGTGCTTCTTTAAACGGGAGGAACACCAGTATGGCTTGGCATATCTACATAAGATGGTGTAAAGCCCGTAAATTTATTCACCCGCCTTGTTGGGTGAAAACTCAGCCATTGAAATATTGTCAATCCACGATAGTGACGGCTTAGCGCACGTGCCTCGCGAATACTAAAGATTCATGGAGGTAGGACCGAGAGAAAATGTGTTGTTAAATTGGTGGCTTCACATGTAGGAGGCCAAATATACAAAATCTTGTGAGTCTACCAAGATTGTCGGACTAGTGGCAGTCTAGAAGCTTCAACTTTGTCTTTAATTTGCCGGAGATTAATGGCAAACACAATCAAAATGGAAGTTCATAACTTCTAACTTTGTCTTAAGTTGTTAAAGATTTAATGGAAACACGACCAGAGTGGTGAAAATGGCACCTGCATCAGCTAGTATAGCTAAAGAGGAAATTGAGAGGAAACTGCAAAACTTTATACGGTGATTTAACACCATGGCTTTCTTTTGGAATACACTGTTTGGACTATTGAGAGTATGTCGATAACAAAGCATTCGTATAAAGGTGGCCTTCTTCAGTAAAGCGATCGAAACCTCTTTCGTGGTTTCAACGTGCATGCTTATTTCTATAAGAAATTACTCTTAATGGCTCACTTTTTGTATGTATAACAAATTTGTTTTCCAAGATGGCTTTCAAGTTTGCCACGCGACTTGCGCAAAAGCGCATCGACAACCACATTGCGCTTACTATGCTTGTATTCAGCACAAAAGTTAGTCCGCGAAGAACGCCCATTTTTTCACATTTTTTGGCATAGATGAAGTGTACATACCGCCGTCCATTCCGAGAGATAATGGTCGGCATAGAGCACAATGGGCCTACAACCCGGAAGATGCACTTAAGTTTACCAGTGCGTACTTCATAGCAGTCTTTTTTATTTGCGATGAACAAAATGGCTTTGTTTGATAGTATAAAGCCCCCTTGCCTGGAGCAAGATGACTGTACGATGTTCGTTCCATCAAATCTAATCAACACGCAGCCAGTAAAGGGCCACAAACAAGGCTAATTGATTTTTATTCATCTGTCAAAGCCAGAATGTGTACTTTCCACGATGTTGGCTCTCTCAGCACCACCAAATTACCTTATTTAAATGTCAGACAACAAAATGCATCAGTAGCACTTACCTATCAAAATACTCTTAGGATTATTATTTAGATCAAAACGGCTTTGCTTACATGAAGTCTGCTTAGACACAACGACTGCTAACAAACATACCAAGACTTTATTTTTGGTTGCAAACACATTTGTCGATGTTGGTATAAAATTTATTGATCCTCATGACATTAAATAAAGTCCCTAATAAAATAGGACTTCAGAGCCGTAAATTATCGTATTAAAGGTGATGGATAAGTATAACATCAGGATACATGTAAACAAATGCCCGTGTTGGCCGAAGTAATTGTGTGACTGCTCACGACCTAGATTATTATAAGCATTGAACGGTCTCCATTTTTACTTAATCTCTGAAACAAAAAACCGGTGACGAGTGCGGAGAACTTAAGCGCATTGTTATCCTTTACCATTTCGGTGCAAAAAACATCAACAAGCTCACACTGCTCTCGTGGCACGAGTCGTTGCCTTGTGACTCAATACCTTAAGATTAGCATAGGATTAATTCATATACCCGGTAGAGGTTTTGATGGAAACCACATAGGAGTGTATTCTGATAGAAAGTGTACTAAACTTGGGATCCTTTGATGTCTCTGAGCCAAGGTGAGACGTACGCTGCTTCTTAAGACGGATCCAAGACATCTTCGCCGAAAACGGGAGATGTATTTGCCTTTTCAAAAAAAAAATCTCACCGCATACAACACTGAATTTTTTTTGGCTTTTAACTCAGCTAATAACTCATTCTCTTCCTTCTCTTCGGGATCACGTCGATCTGGCATCTCTGGCAGTGTTCTAAAGTAAAGTGCACCCACGGGGAGACACCCATCTTCTCTTCTTATTTTTTCGGCCTAATAACTGGCCACACTCGCTGTGATGATGGTTAATTAGACGACCAAACAAACGGGTAGCATAGGTCCAAAAAAGTAGCCGGAATACATTAATAAATAAATGCGTCATGGGGTCCGCAGTTAGTGTTGCCAAACTATCATCTGGGGAGCGATGTTATCTACATTAAGGGCGCTATTTTTGCTAAGGGGGATGCTAGCAAAACTTTCCCGCCACTGTAGATACATTGTCACGTCTTCATCTCATTGAGCGTATACTTGCCTAGGCTTCCGCTTCATCGCAATTACACGCACTGAAGAGTGAAAACATAGCTAACCGAAGCTCGGGTACGCGGGACTGAGCGGACGTAACCTATGTTCTTGCCTTCGATCAATCCAAAGCTCGTACTGCTCTAGCCATGACATGCTCAAAATCAAGTCATTCTTGTCCATGTCAAGGACAAGTAATGACCAATATCTTTAAACTTTACAACCAGGATCGTCCCATGAGAAGTAAAAAAGCATCACGTTAACCCAGATATATTTATTGTATTTTTTAGGTTATCACTTAAACTAATTTGGCGGACCACAACCGATTGCCGTTGTGCGAAATTTTAACACTATAGTCAACAACTATAGTATTGACGGGTTACCACACTATCATACTCTTGCATGTACAAATTTTTTCTTTGGGGGATGACAAACTCTCATCTAGTAGGCTCTTAATGGCGTGCTCTAATCGCACAATACTAAGTTCTTCCCAAACAGGGCACTTCGGTTCTTTTGTTGGTCATCTTTTTCTTAGCTTTGAGAGCGAAGCTTGTGCTAGAGACCTTCACGTCCTCCTGAAAGAGAGGTGTGCCTTATCGGCCGTGTGCGTTGTCTATTGCAGCCATGAAGGCAAAAAATTCTTTACTCGACATCACTTTAGTCTAATGGGCTTGGACTAGAGTCAGCGAACCCAGTGATACCACTACAGTGGCACCCGAAGGACGAGAAGCCGCCCATCCACAGCATTACGAAAGAGCGACCCGTCGATGGCTGTTCTGCTCAATTTAAATGACCTCTTTTATTGTTTCTGCTTGTATTCCTGAAGGTTTAATGCAAGGAGGGTCTACTCTTAAGCCATCCTTGATCACGTTCACCTTGATTTGTTCTACGAGTGGTTCTTAACGATAGAAGACGTCAAATTCTACTTTTCTCTAAGTTGTGTTTTTCTTGTTTGCTATCATGTGTTTTAGGTCGAAGAACACTCCGGCAAAACAACCTTATAATTAGGTGCTCAGCTTTGTCTTACTCTCTGGGCCAAGATATTGCAAATGTCACACGCATCTAAATAACCATGATTAAGGATACTTTAGTACCTTCTCTACCTGGAAGAAATTCCTCTAGTTTATCTTTCTAAGCCCTATGCCCTGCAGTAGGCGCTACTCTCGAGGCTACCGGAGCCTGCTCTGCTTGAGTTCCAGAGCATAAACCTTGCTAGTAGAGCGCGAGTGACAATGACGCGTGCCGGCTGCTCGGCCGCAAAGAGGGCTTCAAATTAGGCATGGAGACCAGGAAGTCTTGCAAGCACTGCGGATACGACTTTGTTGATACCTAAGCACGAACATAGTCAATTTACAGGGTATCACAATACGCTTTAGATAAGGTGTGTAAAAAAAATCTCAGTCGTTTAGCAGAAGCGATTGCAGGTTGTTGACTGATACAGTTAGTGCAATGTTATTCTATTGCTTCAATGTACAGGATTAATCATCAAATTTGTTCTAGAACACTGAGGAGGCTTTGCTTTATCCTTCTCGGCGCATAAAGCAAAAATATGCTAGCCGGCAGGAAAAGGCTTAAAGAGTTAGTATATCTGACGTTGAATTAAGTCTCCTAAAGGCTTGTTTGGGTGCTCTGGTTAACGTCGGTAGTTGGCTTTTAATTTTCACCTGTACGATACGTTGCTACGTTTGCTCCGTCAAACTTTCCTCCGTGTACTATTTCCAATTTTAGTGGCATTTGAAATTAATAGATTGCAAGTAACATTCTTTTTGACAGGCTAAAAAGAACTTCCTTGCCCATTTATTTATGTGGGATAGATTGCACATTCGTAAGACGCCTAGAACAAACCATCTATCCTCTCATCCGTAAATTTGTTAGCTCAATTGTGCACGCAGAGATCTAATTTCACATTTTTGAAAACGCAGCGACATCAAGACCTATCGGTACAGAAAATTATTGCATATAAGAAAGAACCGTGTTTAAGTCTTTATTGACGAGAATGCAGAAACGAAAGTTCGTCACCCCGTCGTATTGCATAAACGTGCCACCAAACAAACAAGAATTAATTTTACTCCTCGACGATGTTTTACAATATTGACATAGGGTGACATGATTCGTAGACATCCAACTTTGTTGCAAAGTATAGCGAGGAGTCTGTGAGAATATTTTTTAAGGTTTTAAGCATACGCGATGCAGCATTAACAAACATGTATCAACTCAATTCAGCCGCAAATCTACCTATAGTCCTCTGTATGGTTTAGGACCTTCTTAAACTTCTTTTCAACCTTGATGAGTTTGTCAGCAAGTCCAGCACGTCCAACTTATTTCCTTTCTTCTTTACCAGAAAGTACTCAAGTTTTTTTTAAGCATGGAAGTAGTAAGTTCGTGACACAAATGAAGAAGCGCAGCACAGCGTCACAAAAGGTAAATTTGCAACGTATGCCTGGCGATACTTCTCCATTTACACAGCCGCTGCCACAAATATAATATCTAAGTCGTGAGCGCACAATATTTATTGCTAGATTTTTCCGAAATAGCTCAAACTCTTTTATTATTTAAGCCTAAGAACTTGATTTTGCCCGCCTTTCTCACTAGAGAAAGCACATAGTGCACTTTGGTCTCAATTCGTATCACAATACTGAACGAAGTGATCTTTAACCCTTATTCGACTCATGATGAGAGCTCTAAATATTGTACGAACTTTCAGGCTCATGCTACACCTCTGGGCGGTCAGAAAGAAGGTATTTTATACATAAAGCGCAAAAGAGGATCTGCACATATGTACGCACATGCAAAATGTGTAGCCAGCTTTATTATCAACAACTTTGCCCACATCGAAGGCAAGCTTGCCAGCGTGCAGACTGTCAATAAAGCAGATCGGGAAACCGTTAAGTCAAAGACGCATTGGCAATGTTTACAGGAAACAAAAGGTGCTGTGGTTAAGGGTTTAGAGTTATTAATTTAATTCAGTTACCACACAAACTTAATGTTTTTTTGAGGATTACAGTCTCGAATTGTTCCAGTATGACTCTTTCTGTCGCTAGTTTGCTTCATCAGTAAGACGTGTTAATTTATAGTCGGACTTAGACCCTACGGACAACTTTCCAATTTGTATTCGGGTTTTGAGTTTTGGGTCCAGGGTCTACTAAAATATGCAGCTCTTACACAAACTCAACTAAAGAATGTAGTCTCGAAATGGTTTGATATGACAAAGTCTTTCGCTGGCTTGCTTCTTCAGTACGACTTTTTATTAGTCGGACTTGGACCTTACGGACGTATTACCAAAATTCAATTTGAAATCCATACTTGGAATTAAATTAAAAATCTGTTGAATGAGCTGAAGAGGACGGAGAAGAAAAACCGAAGAGTCTGCGCGGAGGAAAACCGGAGCGAAGACACTTGAGTAGAAGAAGGAATATTTGGAAGTGAGTTTATTAATTTGGTCCTTAGTTCACAACTCCTTGCTACATCTAAGCCATTCAATTATCTAAGCCAATCAAAAGAGCTTACCATCTGGGCGCAATCATCTTCCCATCCGGACGCAATCATCCTGAGTGGGCCTGTCCGTGTGTCTATCCATGGCGTCATCGTTGTATGTTTGAACCGTTGGACAGCCGCTCGTATTGGAAACCGGAATAAAACGGAGGGAAACCGGTTACCTTCAATACTCCCCCTCAATACGAGCACGCGTGAATCCCGAGAGCCTTCATTAGGTCGGCATGACGTGGTCCTGGCAGCCCTTTCGTCATGATGTCCGCCAGCATGATCGCAGTCTCGCAGTACTCCAACTTCACTTCACCGCGCTTGACTTCATCACGAATGTGGTGATACTTGATGTCGATGTGCTTGGCCCGACCATGATTTACCGGATTCTTCGTCATCTTGATACACGACTGGTTGTCTTCCATGATCTTTAGCTCGGGGTCCGACTTATCCATCGCTGCAGCTAGAATCTCGCAGAGTAGACGATGCACCCACTTGCCTTCCTGAATCGCAAGACTTAGCGCGATGTACTCCGCTTCGCTTGTAGACAGCGACACACTTGACTGCTTCTTGCTTCCCCAGCTTACAGGAGCACCCATCAGCAAATACACATAGCCCGAAGTCGACTTGCGGTCAGCATCATCTCCAGCCCAGTCCGCGTCGGAATATCCAAGAAAGTCCACCTTGTTGCCAGACTTGAAGCAAAGACCGTGTGACTTGGTTCCTTGCAGATAGCGTAGAATACGCTTAACTGCAATCCAGTGCTCGGCTTGTGGGTTCTTCATGAAGCGCGAAACGTAGCCAACAGCAAAAGCGATGTCTGGACGTGTCGCTATTGCCAAGTGCATGAGAGCACCCACTGCTTCACGAAATAGAGCGTTGACCTTGGATGTTACATTGCTCGAAACAAGTCGTAAACTTATGTCCGTCGGACTAATCACAGCCTTGCAGTCGTCCATTCCAAAACGCTTGAGAATGTCCTCCACGTAACGTCGCTGGCACATTGTCACGCTGCCATCAGCGTTGTCCACTAGCTCGATGCCCAAAACAAGCGCACACTTGCCGCTGTCCGTCATCTCGAAGCGCATCTTCAAGTCACTCTTGGTTCGCGCGATCAGCTCATTCGAGCTGCCGGTAACGAGCACATCATCGACGTACACCAGCAAAAGTACACACTTGCCGTCCGTTACCTTGATGTACAGACAGGGGTCGAAATGGGACACTTGAGATCCGATCGAGCATACAAACTCGTCAAACGTCTCGTTCCATACACGCGAAGCTTGCTTCAGGCCGTAAATCGCCTTGACCAACTCCAAACAGTTGTGGTCACCGTCAAGCTCCATACCTCCGGGTACCATACAATACACGACTTCTTTCATAACGCCGTAAAGGAACGCCGTCACCACATCCAGTTGATCCAGAGGCCACCCAAAGTACTTGGTCAAGCTGATCACCATTCGCAATGTCACATACTTGACAACGGGCGAGAACGTTTCCGTATAATCGATGCCAAATTTTTGCTTGAATTCTTTAGCCACGAGACGCGCCTTGTACTTTTCAATGGATCCGTCGGCCTTGCGCTTAATCTTGAACACCCACTTGGTTCCAATGGCTTGCTGTCCGGTGGGCAGTTTAGCGGCCCGAAACACGCCACGAAGGTGCAACGAGTCCAGTTCTGCATGGATAGCCTTGCGCCAGTGAACTTGGTCAGGCCCGCTAACAGCATCTTGAAATGTCGTTGGCTCTGACAGATCGCCGGCTTCGACCGCGTTTGCACTTGCTCGCCAAAAGACAGGAGGGGTAGCGTCATCATCCGGTGTGGCTTTCTCTTCTTCATCCACGGGAAAACGTGATGTCCGCTCGACTGATCTGTGCTTGGCTCGACGTTCGTTTGACCCTTCAGGAGCGCTTCCCTCTTCAAGTCCAGCTCCGTGATGCTCATGGTTGGTGCTTGTCGAGTTGCGATCAGTATTCGTCACACTTGTACGATCCTTGCGCTTTCCCGCCTGCTTGAAGATCATCGGATGAGCTGCATCCAGATCATTGATGCTTAGCGAGTCGAGGTCGAAATCATCGTCGTCATCTTCATGATCACCACTACTCATATCCAAGATGCCGAAACTTGATTCGTCGAAGGTGACATCGCGAGTAATCACCACTTGTCCGGCCTCAATATCAAAAACCCTATAAGCCTTGGACACCTCTTCGTAACCCACGAAAATCCCTGCACGAGCCTTGGGGTCCCACTTGAGCCGCTTTTCTTTCGGAGTGAGAACGTAAGTCCGGCACCCGAAAATACGCATATGTTTGACGCTTGGCTTGAACTTGTGCACGATCTCAAAAGGAGTCTTGTTGCTAACCTTGGGCGACGGAAGGCGATTCTTGATGTAGATAGCCACCATAGCAGCTTCACCCCAAAAGCACTTGTCCAACTTGGCATGGTGCAGTATGCTGCGGCCGATTGTGGCGATGGTTCTGATGGCGCGCTCCGCTGTGCCGTTAGTCTGGTGTGCGTATGGCACCGTAGTTTGCTGCTCGATACCTTCATCTTCGTAGAAAGCTTGAAGCGAGCTTGTTGCAAATTCGCGGGCTCCGTCGTGTCGTACAAACTTGACCTTCTTGCTGAACTGTGTCTGCACCATCAAGATGTACTTCTTGACGCATTCCTCGCTTTCGGACTTGGCGCGCAGGCAGAAACCCTTCATACACCCGCTAGCTTCATCCACGATTAGCAAGAGATACTTGCTTCCGCCGAGAGAGTTTGTCTCCATGGGCCCACAGATGTCAAAGTGGAGCAGCTCAAATGTGTCGTAGCTGCGCTTGTCCTGGTTGCTCGGGAATGGTTTTTGGACCATCTTTCCTTGCTGACACCCTCGGCATGCACTTGATCCACTTGACTTAATAGGCACGCATGCATCGTTGGTAGTCACCATTTTGCGAAGCACGTCGACTGGAGCATGACCCATACGCGCGTGTAAGTCGACACCACTGTTTACACGTGTAGTCGCATTTGCCGAGCGCTGAGCCGTACGAAGCCAATATAGTCCACCCACAAGATCTGCTGTGGCCACCACTTGATGCGAAGATTTCCGTGCAATGTGCATGTGTGCGCCATCAAACACCACTTTAAACTTGCCACTTTTGTTGATCTGAGGTACTGATAGCAGGTTCTTGTTCATCATCGGCACGTATAATGCATCCTTGATTTCGATGTCGCGTTCTTCACCATCGGACAGAACCACTCGTTCAATGATGGTGCCAACGCCCTTGATCTCGGCCTTGTTGCCGTCAGCCACCGATAGCTCGCCTTTATCTTGCTCATTCCGCATGACGAACTTGGCCTTGTTGTTGCAGATGTGATGAGTAGCACCACTGTCAATCGCCCACATCCCTGGCATATTCTTGCCACTTGAAAGTCCACATTCCAGCGATACAGCAAACGCAACACGGTCGTACTCGTAATCATCATTGGGTCGATAGTAGATATTGTTGGCTCCGCGTCCACGAGCTTGGCCGCCGCGTCGAGCACCTCGATTGTCGTCTTTTTGCTTGTTCCAGCACCTCTCCACGGAGTGCCCCAATTTTCCACAGTATGTGCATTGGCGAGACTCACGCTCAGCACTAAATGCCTTCACCGCATCTTCAGTCTTAACCACCGGAGTCTTTGCACCTTGACGCTTGATATGCTCATTCGTGAGCACTTTCACAACGTCTTGCGTCCGCAGTTCTGCGTTGCTAATCTCCAAGTTAAGAACAACGT
This sequence comes from Plasmopara viticola, assembly GCA_001695595.3. Taxonomy (NCBI): domain Eukaryota; phylum Oomycota; class Peronosporomycetes; order Peronosporales; family Peronosporaceae; genus Plasmopara; species Plasmopara viticola. The sequence goes on along the minus strand of MBPM02000046.1, from coordinate 5,646 downwards.
TCTCAAAACTTTTAGGGAGACTCCGCAGCAAGCAGATCGCAACATCTTCATCCTCCATCTTGGCACCAATACTGCTGAGCTTGGCGCTGATGTTGAGAACTTCGTTGCAGTGGTGCATGACGTTGTCGCCTTCCGCCATCTCCATACTGAAGAGTTGATGCTTCAAGTAGATGCGCCCAGCCTTCTGTGATCCACCATAAAGTGTCTTGATACGCTGCCACGCGACCCACGCTTCCTCGCAGTCATCAACCACGTGATGGTAGTCGGCCTCCATTTGCAAGAGCATCAGACCAAAAGCAACGTTGCTGGTCTTGACATACTCGTCTGCAGCACGTGCGTCGGCGAAGGTCGGAGTCACCTCCCGGTTGACTACGTGCCATACCGACTTGGTCAGGAAAAGGCCACGCATGTAGCGGTTCCACGTGGCAAAGTTGTCGCCGTTGAAGTTCTCGATGGCGATCTTGGCCGAGACGTTGTGCGCAGAAGACATGGTCGTTGGGCTCATAACCTGTTGAATGAGCTGAAGAGGACGAAGGAGAAAAACCGAAGAGTCTGCGCGGAGGAAAACCGGGGCGAAGACACTTGAGTAGAAGAAGGAATATTTGGAAGTGAGTTTATTAATTTGGTCCTTAGTTCACAACTCCTTGCTACATCTAAGCCATTCAATTATCTAAGCCAATCAAGAGAGCTTACCATCTGGGCGCAATCATCTTCCCATCCGGGCGCAATCATCCTGAGTGGGCCTGTCCGAGTGTCTATCCATGGCGTCATCGTTGTATGTTTGAACCGTTGGACAGCCGCTCGTATTGGAAACCGGAATAAAACGGAGGGAAACCGGTTACCTTCATTAAAATCAAACTTGATTTTAATACCTAAAATTCATACTTGAAATGTATATTTCGGGTTAGAATTTATTCTTTATCAATTGTACAATCTTGTGATTAGGCTGTGCCGACGGAGCAATTCTTGCTAATCGCGAAGGACACAAGCGTCTTTGTAGTTTAGGGTTTAGGGTTTAGGGTTTAGGGTTTAGGGTTTAGGGTTTAGGGTTTAGGGTTTAGGGTTTAGGGTTTAGGGTTAAGGGTTTAGGGTTTAGGGTTTAGGGTTTAGGGTTTAGGGTTTAGGGTTTAGGGTTTAGGGTTTATTAAATTATGCAAGTTACTACACAAACTTAATTATTCCTAAAGAATAGTCCGAAATGATCCGATTGACTAATTCTTTCGCTGGTTTGCTTCTTCAGTAGGACTTGTTATTCTATAGTTGGACTTGGCCCTTACGGACATCTTACCAAAACTCTAACTTGAAATTCATACTTGAAATTCATACTTGAAATTCATACTTGAAATTCATACTTGAAATTCACACTCGAATTTCATACTTGAAATTCACACTTGAATTTCATACTTGAATTTCATACTTGAATTTCATACTTGAATTTCATACTTGAATTTCATACTTGAATTTCATACTTGAATTTCATACTTGAAATTTGTACTAGGGTTTAGGGTTTACTCCCCATCGGCTGTACAATCTTGTATTAAGGCTGCAGTCGACGGGGCAGTTTTCGGAAGTCGCGAAGGACACAGAAGCGTCTTGAGAGTTGGAGGCTTGAGGTAGCAGATTTTAACTTGCGTTCCGAGTGCCTTTTCCAGCTCATCGGTCAGTAGTATAGACCGTAGTCTGCTTCTTGAAAGTCCATTTGGGTCGTATTGGAGCTTGAAAACTATAGGTGCTGTAGATGACGTGTTGCGTGATGACGTAGTGTCGTCGAGCGCCTGTCTGAACAGCGGTTGCAGTATTCTCGGAGTATATCCTCGGTCAAGTAGCCGCGCATAGAGTTGTTTGACGATTCGTTTAAAGTCACGATATCGAACATTCTGTTTGCGGTATTTACGGACTTGGCCAATGATTAGTCCTTTTAGAACACCAGGTGGATGGGCGCTATTAGCAGGAATATACAGGTACAAATTCAGACTTTTCTGATATGTTCTTGTGTATATCCTTTGTTTGTCCCGAATGATTCGTAGGTCTAGAAACACAGCTTCATCTTTGTCGATAGAGCTTGTGAATCGTAGCTTAGACCGCCGGGTAAATGTTGCTAACATGCGCTGGAAGCTATATGGCTCGGTGCTCGGACTCCACAATGTGAAGATGTCATCGATGTAGCGTTTGTAGTAAACTACATGTCGCGAGAATTCTGTAAGTAGAATCTCTTCGATGTGAGCCACGTAGAGGGAAGCGAATGCCGGTGCCACCGGTGTTCCCATAGCTGTTCCACGCAATTGGCGCCAGCATGAGTCTCCAAAGGTAAAGTAATTGTTGTGCATTACTACTTGGAGTCCAGACAGAATTGCGTTTTCCCATGGATGACCCCGTATACGTTCCGCGATTGCTTTGATAGCGTTGATAATCGGAATATTGGTGTAGAGAGATTCTACGTCGATTGTGATCAACAGCGTATCAGGCGGGAGTATCAGGTCCGGGAGGTCTGTCAATAGCTGGTCTGAGTCGCGTATATAGGATTTAGTGGATCTATAAAAGGGTTGAAGTTGAAAATCTAACCACTTTGAAAGTCCTTCCAGTATACTTGCGCTATTGGATACAATGGGTCGAATACAGAGTTTAGGTTTGTGTATTTTTGCTAATGCGTAAAACACATTCAACCTTGACTCTTCTAGTTTCGCCACAATGATCCGTGTTGTGTCCCAGTCAGTACGATAGGCATATGTCTTTGCCATGTTTCTGTACCAAGTGCGAACTTTTGTCCGCACAAGCCGGGTTAATGCTTCGACTGGAGCGCATTGCAGCTCGTATATTGACTTATCTGAAAGATGGTCAATACACAGTCTAACATAATGCTCCGTTGTAAAAAGAGCCGGCCCTAAGTTCTTATCAGTAAGGACTACTTTAAGATCTGGGCGGCTTCTTAGGAGCTGAAACGTGTTCCATTGTCTCGAGTTAAGGTTCCTGAGTTTCCTCGGTTCCCATGTCTCGCGACTAATGTTGTCTTGAACACGTGTGAGTATCGTTTCGATTGAAGCCGGTGCTGGTTTCGGTTGGAACGATGGGTTCGGAACATAAATCTTGCGATTATATGATCCTTGATGGTTCCCAAACTGTGCGGAGAGGCGAACTTTCCGTATGAAGTCTGGGAGTGCAGCATGAAGATCGGGCGGTCGGAGAGGTCGAGGGGTCGGGCAGAATCTTAAGTTAAGACCCAGAAGGCGGTTCAGAGCAGGGGGAGTAGCAATTGCAGAAGGAACAAAGTTATGAAAAGCTAAGTTCTTTGCATAGCTATTAACCTCCCTTGTACTGCGACTAGCAAATAGTGCCAGTGCATTCCTACTATCTGATCTGTCTACTTGGATTGGGTCTTGCCTTTCGCGTTCCGCGCGCCTTTCTGCTTGTTGTTTTTCCCTGAATTCGACTTGGTGGGCGGCTTTCCGGACTTGGCGAGACCGGTAGCGCCCGCTTTTCCGTTTGCGCGTAGCCTTTCCTTTTGAGGCTTTGCCGATTTCTTCTGCTGCTGGGGCTTTGCAGTCTTCGTTATGCGCCGATCGGTGCCCCTTTGACGACCGGCGCTGTCGTTTAACGCTTCCTTGAGCCGCGACACTTGATTTTTCAGTGGTCGCAGCTCCTGTTGGATGCGCTTGTTGACGAGCTCCTGGACAGATGTTGCCATGGGCGTTTCTGATTCGATGTCCATGGCTGTCGCTCGTTTGGCTTCTTTAGCGGCTTTGGCCCGTTCCTTAATGACTTGTTCCATCGCTAAGTCGTAGCGAAGTTGAGTCAGTCGTGTGTTAAGAAGGGCCTTGGCCATAAGGAAGTCAGTGACCGCCATCGAGTTTTGTCCATTAGGAGAAGTAATTGCACTTTCCCATGGCGGACCCGATGGCATAAAAAGGGTGTGAACATCGCAATAAAAAGAACTTATCTCTTTAATTGCATTAACCGATAATGTCTCAAGTTCAGTCTGAAGTAAATTCAGTTCAGCCGCCGTTGCAGTCTTAATGATTTCTGCCAACGACTTTTCGTTTTCAACGAGTTGCTGATTGAACTGGGCGCGCAAAGATGCAGCGCTATCGGTATTTTCGAGCTCTTTAGACACGTTCAAGGAAATCTTAGTCTTCACAGAGCGGGGCGGACCCTGCTCAAGGCGTTGAAGAGCTAGCTGCTTAGACTTGATTCTAGCAGTAAGATTCCTGTAGCGTTTGATCGTGGAGTCGATGATGCTCAACACGTTATGCGGCGGACTGCTGCGAGTCGGGTTACTCGGGTCCATCCTTAAGTGTAGTAACCTAGTTTCGATTAGGCTAGGTCGGATGTTGAGTGGCGAACAGCCGGCTGTTGTGTGCACGGTCTGTTGTTCGTCGCGGTCGGCCGGTCGGCTCAGTCGGACGTCGGTCGTGGATCTTGTCGACTTAGGACCAAGGCTTGAAGCCGGCCGTTTTTTGGTCGGCCAGCTGGCTTGAGAATAGGACTTGGGACCGGTCGGTTTGTTGGTCGACCGGTGGCTTGATCGTGTCCGGATCTTGAACTTCGCACTTGGTCGGGTCCTTGGTCGGGTCCTAAGTCGGGTCTTGGTCGGGTCCTTAGTCGTCCTTTGGATCTTGGCCGTCGGATACCAACAATCTTTTGACGTATTGCCCTACTTATGTTCCGTTTTATGTTGAATATGGGTAGCACTAACGGATAGGTTGATATCGAGAACTAGCGCAAGGCTTATGGGAAAAAGCCAGGTCTAGGGGATTATAACTTCTCCGCCTACCTCCCCGGTCACACTTTCAGGTTTTACGTAAACCACGGCACTATTTCTGTTCGATACGGAGACGCACTAGGCTCACGTATCCAGGGTGCTGCTCACTCACACTCCTGTGTGCCCGCAGAGTCAAAAATCCCTTATGGGATAGACTTCTCCGCAAATGAGAACTCCGATAAGCGTTACAATAAATTGCAAGCACGGTGCTCAAGGGCACGGGTTTTTCTAACCTAATTAAAAATAAAAAGGTTTAGGATTTATTAAATTATGCAAGTTACTACACAAACTTAATTATTCCTAAAGAATAGTCCGAAATGATCCGATTGACTAATTCTTTCGCTGGTTTGCTTCTCCAGTAGGACTTGTTATTCTATAGTTGGACTTGGCCCTTACGGACATCTTACCAAAACTCTAACTTGAAATTCATACTTGAAATTCATACTTGAAATTCATACTTGAAATTCATACTTGAAATTCACACTTGAATTTCATACTTGAATTTCATACTTGAATTTCATACTTGAATTTCATACTTGAATTTCATACTTGAATTTCATACTTGAATTTCATACTTGAAATTTGTACTAGGGTTTAGGGTTTAGGGTTTAGGGTTTAGGGTTTAGGGTTTAGGGTTTAGGGTTTAGGGTTTAGGGTTTAGGGTTTAGGGTTTAGGGTTTAGGGTTTAGGGTTTAGGGTTTAGGGTTTAGGGTTTAGGGTTTAGGGTTTAGGGTTTAGGGTTTAGGGTTTAGGGTTTAGGGTTTAGGGTTTAGGGTTTAGGGTTTAGGGTTTAGGGTTAGGGTTTAGGGTTTAGGGTTTAGGGTTTAGGTTTAGGGTTTAGGGTTTAGGTTTAGGGTTTAGGGTTTAGGGGGTTTAGGTTTAGGGTTTAG